>CM065052.1:128937354-130137354 GCA_032883995.1 Coronaproctus castanopsis | reverse complement strand
AGTACATTAACAATGAGAAGGTCGCTGACTTATACAGTATCTATCCAGAATGTATGAAGAACATTGGAGAAATAGCAAACACGTTCATTATATGTATTTATAGTAAAATTAGGTGGTCAATTGTCCGATGATTTAAAAAAAGTAAAAATAATTGCTATTAAGAAACCAAAAGAAGGAAGGGGTAAACAACTTGGGCGAACTAAAAAACAATATCCCTATTATTTATACCGTATAAAATTCTTGAACATAGAATATTGGCAAAAATTGAGAAGCATTTATCTATTTAGCAAATTGATTATGTTGATCAAGCAGCAGCGTTAACTCAATTAATTGAGAATGTCTTTTAAAATAATCTAAAAACGACGATTGTTTTGTTGGACATTATTGTTGCATACGATACAGTTTGGTGGCATGCTCTATTGATCAAGTTAACAAAATTATTGCCCAGCTACAAGATTATAAATCGAATCAACAGAATGTTGATTGTCGAGTCTTTCTTGGGGATAAAAGAAGGAGCAAAATAAATAATAGATTACATCAGGGCTCCTTCATCAATGACATGAATATAACGATATCTATATGAAGCAATACAAAAAGTTGTTCGAAAAATTACAGACTATATGAATAATCTAGTGTACAGAATATTTCTTGTCGAACATCTAGTCAGCTGTAATAGACGACTGAAAAGAAAAAAATAGTATCGTGATGCTCTTCCGATCACCTAAGTAGTCAGATGATTCGCTGTGATGTGCACCGTACGGTGGAAGAGCCTTTGACCGTGATAAAAATCTAGCCTTCCGTTTTTTTTTTTTTTTAGTTTTTGAGCAATATTATTTTTGCCAATTTTATAGCCGGTACAATTTTAAAAAAATTGTTCATGTCGAAAAAATTAGTTCTAAAATTATATAAATTACTTTAGTCATTATAATCTATATTTTCCATTACGTGTAATTACCACGTAGCATAAGAATAAAAAAATACGCAAGCTTAACACCGATGCTTCAATGACAAACCAAACCATCTCTCAATGATAATTTCACGCTCATCGTTCATCATTTTTCAAACGTTATCGACATTAAAGAAACCAATATACAGAAAACCAAAATTCAAGAAAAAGAATCAGGCTTTCAAACTCAGCAAGTGATTAAGAAATTCCACAATTCATCTTTCGTAACCTAATTCGAACGTACTTTGTTCATCACAGTAACATTGACAGTCATGATTTTAAATACAATTAATATTTAGATATACCTAAATATGAACAAAACTCATATCATTTTGTTTAATTCTTGTGGTCAATAATTAATTAATAATATGACAGTTTAAACACGTAACAAACTTAACACCATTTATTTGGGTTATAATATAGCATGCAAATTTAATAAACATAGACACAATACATGTACAAACCAATAAATAATCCCCATTAATGTTAGTTAATTGAACTGTTTTGTGCAAAAATTTTCCGTTAGTCTGTTAATTTTATTAGTTCACATAAATAAAAACATAACATGTAAAAAATTATTCGACACCGGAATCTAAAATACGCGAAACTATATTAAATTAATTCAATGTTGTATCATGTTTTTCAACATATTTTACATACTGTAATAGATGAAAACTTCAATATTCGACAAAAAAATCTATAAAATGTAAATTAGTTAAAAATCCAATCACTTTCGTAACATATTTTTACATTATATGATTATTATTTCAAAAATACAGTATTATCACTATTTACTTTGATAAAATTTACTATAAAATCATGAAGTATCTTTAATATTCATTATTATATAGTCATTGATTCAATTTGAAATGTGATTTATCATATAAAAATGATAATTCAGTCTAAATTCAGACTAAACCGAAATTCGTATTATTTCACGATTACTGATAGTCTATAGCAAATATTTTAAGCATGAACGTTTATAAAGTTATCAAATGTTTTATTAAGCGTAATACATGATTAAAATTAAAATTGCGAATACATGTTTTCGGAATGAATGTGAGGAACGTGCTTTAAATTTCATTTTTGTGAGTACAATAGTAATGTCGTATCAGATAACTATTTTTATAAAATTTAGCTTTACATTCACCACATCTGTAACGCGCTTTTAATCTAAAACCACGATGGTTTTGTTTAACATGATTAACTAATAAAGTATTGCTGACAAACCTTTCAACACATAATCCACAGCGAAATGGCAATTTTTGTAAGTATTGGGTACTTTTTTCAAACTTTGTATTTTCAGGAGGCGAACTCTTGATTAACAACGGATGGTGATTTTCTGGTTTTATCTTATTAGGCGTGCGTCCTAAAAGTTTAGATTGCCTAAAAACACTATTTCTTGAAAAACTAAATGACTTCGTAAATCTTTCATTCCGTTTAAAGGGTTCAGAATTTTCTTTATCACTGCTAATAGATGAGGAAGAAACATTGTGTAAATTAAACTGTAAACGTCTACGTACACGAAAATTTGAACCGCTTTCGGTACGCTTTAAAATAGATTTAACCGGGAGTTCTCTCTCGCGTAGTACATTTTTGAATTTATCATTAGACGATAAAGTTAATTTCTTTATACAACTATCCAACGGTGAGGAATATTTCGTATTATCATTCACACATTGTTGATTCATTTGATAAACTTCACAATTTATATTAACCAGGAATCTTTCTAATAATTGCAAATGCTTATTCTCCAAGTGTATAAACAGCAGCTTACTCTGATTTTGTGATATTTTGTACGGACAAAATTTACAGTACATATAACCATCTAATTTCACCTCGGAAACATAATGTATTATTTGTTCACTATGTTTTCGAGCTACATGTTTTGGAAGTATATTTTTAGTATAAAACTTAGCATGACAATATAAACATTGATCAAAAGTAAACAATTCTAAATTAATCTGAGCGAAATTTTTAATTTCATTTAAATGCGTTTCTTGTATGTGACTTCGAAGTAGGAAATCAAATGTAAAATCAAATAAACAAAATGGACAATACAACTTACGCGGTATAGAACAGATTTCCAACATAAACCGATTCGTTAAAGAATTAATTAACGACAGTTCATCATTATTAATGTTAGCATCCGTAAAATTACCTTCATAATCATAATTTTCGTCCATAATTAAAATGAATAAAATCAAGCTTTTCGTCCAATTTAAAAATAATATAACAGAATGCGTAAAAAACAACACTATTTATTTTAAACCGGATCAAACAAACAATTATTAGCGGGACCAACAGTAACACTGAATGTGAATAGTGAATTGAATATGAATACAAAACAATTACAAAACCGTTAAAAACCGTTATATCTTTGCCCACAGAGTAAAAGAAGAAGATATAATTGATTTTAAAAATTATAATTCACTTCTGTTCTGGAGTGTTTATATAAAATATGTTATTAATTTAAAATTTAATTTAGATGTAGAATACTTATTTATTAAATATCTGTAAAAATTCAAAAATTACATATATTTTTTAGTTCGTCAAATAGCAGGGTAATATTACATTTTTATTTTTCGTATTTGTTTCGAGGAATAACGTATACTTCTAGTCATTATTTTATTAATGTCGTGCACAAAAGTAACATCAACAAAACATAAATTAACTAAACCCACAAATAGTATTATTGATAACTTTTACTAAATAACATTTTAAATTTTATACGAATATTCTTATTGATCTTTCAGGATTCAGGTCCATTCTAAACGTTCTAACTCAACACAGTGTGTTTAATGATTATTGAGATGAACCACAGTTTTTATTTATTATTTCTTGGATTAATTTATATTCATTCCAGACTTAAGTTTTGAATTTATATAGAACGCTACCGCATATTGCTAATTAATATCTCTTTATTACTTAATGAATTCCGTACATGTTTTGTTAACATTTACACATTTATAGTCATAAAATTCATTAATAAAGAACGCATATTTAAGAATATATTAATGACAGTTTTATTGTTACGCTATTGACAAGTTTGGAAATCATATTTTTTATTCCTAGATGCATTTATCTTCTTATTTCTGCTTTTATAGGAAGTTTGAGCCTACCAAGTCCTTTGTAGTCAGTAATTTTTTAGTATTACATAACAGGAAGGGATGGTATTTGTCAAGAGGTCTATACATATGGCCATAGTAGTTTAACTTCCTTGTCATGATTATGTGGAGCACCTTGGCTTGACTGTATATTCTGTTCAGCACTTCTTTATTGATTACGCGGTCAGGACAAGATTTTTTAGAATTTTGCGATAAATGTACATTTCAAAAGTTTGTGTGAACACAACTTTCGATGTTGTTTCTATAGTATAGACCAGATGGTAATGTAAATTCAAATCTTTCCAAGTCAGCAATTTTCACTTATGAAAAGTTTTCTTTGCTTTCTCTATTTGTGTTCTCAAGGTACTTAAATTTCGAGATTCTTTGAAGCTCTGTAATTTCAATAAGTAATTTTTAGTTATATATTGTCTTATTTTCTGTCTTCCGAAATGGTGCCAGCCATTTAGTTTTATTGATATTTATGTCAAGCCCACGTATTTCACTAACTCGCGTTGTTCTTTAGATTCTCAAAGCTACCTACAATTAAAACAGTGTCGTATTGTATAAAGAATATTTGACATACACATTGCCTCGAGTGTTATAGTTATTCGTCTTCCAGATTTGTCTAAAAATTGACTCAAAATAAATGTTAGAATTTGAGATTGCGTACACCTTAAAGGAAATCATGATTTCTTTAGATTCTTCATTTTCACCTTTAGTGTAGGTTGCCAATACATCTTTGAGTCTCCCAACTGATGAAAATTTATTTATGTATTTGCGCCAATTTGTCATGTTTTACAGAGTCGACGGGTTTTCGATAGTTAATGAAGCAACAGTAGAGTGATATATTAACATCAATGAACGAATGTGTTCAAAGTACATTGTTTCTCTTGTATTATATTCGCATCTGAATCCTAATTGATTCAGACTTTTCAAAATTTCGCTTATGAATTACTTTAAAAAAGATCTTCAACATATAATTGTGCGATAACATAATAAAAGCATCTTTCAACCAGTGTACAGATAAAATGTTCGTAGATAGTGTCGAATAGAAAAACTTGACTACAAACATAAGCGGTGGACGGTTAGATTGGAGTAAGTTGATCAGTTTGCGCTACAATTTATCAAAGCCACCAGCTTTTCCTATTTCATGTTCTTGGTAGCTATAAATATTTCATTCTCTAATATTTGAGTCTTCACTAGATACTTCAATTAACGGAGATATTTGGGTTTATTTCAGTGATAAATTCTTTTAATCGTAAGAGAAGTTTAGCTTTTTTTAAAATGATCTTGCCACTCTCGCTCCTTCGAGCTATGATTGTTCAACATCTGCTTCCTATTCGCGAAATTGGTTTAATTCTTTTTGTTAACATTAAATGTATCATGTTCAACTTCTGGATTTTTATTTTGAGCTATATAGTATTCAACTAAGTCGTTAAATCATGAATGAGAAAATCTCACCTGTTATCTATTTAATTTTTCCTTCCAATGTACCTTTTTGAGATTGTCTTTTCGAATCCTTTATATTTTAACTAAGCTATCTCCTCATACTGTAGATTTGATAGAGCTTGATATGTATATTCAGAAATGTTGTTTCTCACTACAGGATCTGTAAGGTTACATACATCAATACGATGTGTCGGTCATTGTCTGGCACTCTTATGGAGATTAACTTCAAGAACCATTACCACTGAATATAATTATAGTTGATATGCTAACTTATATATAGCCTTTTTGGTAGGATATTCTGAGCACATAAAACACCATAAAAACTAAATTAAAAATAGTACATAATTGACGTTAATTTCATGTGTTGGTCATGATTAATAGCGATTACGAAAACGTAGAATATAAACAAATGAAGTAACACAGTTTTTTTTTTTTTTAAATTGCAAATAATGGTGCAAATATAATGAAATATGGATTCATAGTACAATATAAATCAAATCTGTTTTTTTGTTATTTTACGATAGAGGATTTATGGCATGATCCAAAAATTCTTTCAGAGATGCTGGTTTATCATTGCTTTTATAAAATACTAACTATTGCTCTTCACACATTTATCAACTTGTTAGAAAGTATGTGTGCGCTTACCCCGCGGTATTTATTACAAATTCAACTGCGTTATTTCGGAACATAACTTATTCGTGTGTAGGTATGTGTTATTAATGTTGGTGAGATGTATCAGCGTGCTTCTAATTAAGAAATGATAATAAACAACATGTAATAGTCACTGTAAAATAAAAATCATGCCATCTACATTTTTCTGAACATTTAAATTACGTTCTTTTTAATTAAATCTAAACAATGATTTTAATTCTAATATTAACTGAGCTCACAAGCCTACACGTTGGTGACGCCTTTGCTAATAACATGTCATAGTAATTACTAAAAAGGTTTAATGTATAACAATTTTTCAAATTTTACTGCTCATTCCTAACATTGTCATCGTCTTCAGTTTGATAGTTTACCTTACATTGTAAACATATTAATTTACAAATTAATATATCGTCTATACGTGGGAATCTTTTTCCGTTTTGGAATAGAACAAAAAACTGCTATATTTAAAATTTAAATTTATATTTATAGTTTTTTTAAAAACTGAAGTTGTTAAATTATTTACATTATCAATAAGAAAACATAATACAATTCGCGATATTTATTAATAACAATAATTAATATCATTTAATACCAAAAAAATTTCAACAAATTTAAGTTTCTATTTGAAATATAACGATAAATTAACCGTTTAAAATATTTTTTAAATTTATTCTTGACAAATATAACAATATCCTTTTCTTTCTTTTTGAATTATTTTATTAAAAAATATATATTTTTTACGCTATTCTGTGTACCAGGTTTTTCATAGCTTGTTATTGAAAATTTTCTATCCCGTCCAAAGCAAAGAGACCTCGATGAAAGGCGATGATAATGATAAAATAATAAATAATATTGTGTGCCCATTTAAATACGTAAAATTAGTCGTAAAATTATTATTAAAATAATCTAATAATTCGTAATTATTCTAAGTGCTTCCTACAAAAAACCATAATAAGGAAAACGGAAAAACTTACAACTTAGTGGGGCTATAAATTTATTTACAACAACAAACCAAGAAAATGAACACCATCGTTACTAAATCGTTAGTAAACTGCACGTGCACACGTGTGTGCATGTGTCTATCTATTTTTTCCTTTTCCCAATGATAATTCTAAGCACGCTCTGTCCGTAATTCATTCTCCATATTTAACCAGACGTTCTCCCTTTACGATAATTTTGCGCCCATTGCGTTCAATTATTCTCACTGAGCAATTTGGTTTTCTTCTAATAATTTTACGCCCATTGCGTCGTGTAGTGTAGCTGTCTAAAGAATGCTGTAGATGTACGATATTTGTAGCACAAAAATTAATAGCGCCATAACGAAGTAACAAGAAGAAATTTTTTACTTTAGCCATAATTTCAAGTACGAAAGGTTCATCGTAAAACAATAGGTTACGTTCCATTATCAACAGATATGGCTACACGTTGAAATAAAATTATAAAACATATTTAACAACGAACTCGTAAAAAAAATTACTTTTTTCATTTCAGAATTTCATTTAAAAAGTTGTATTAAAACAATTTCGCATTTAAGAATAATGTTAAAAACAATTGTATTTTAATCGATAGAATTACATTCTAAAATTAAAAACAATAGATTTTAATATATTTTTCGTGTACACTCTGCAAGTCTAGTCCAATCTGTTTCAATAAATTGCCCAAAAATTCTAAAAAAAAATAATGAGGTTAAAAATTGATAAATAAAAATAAAATTTATTGTAAGTTTTGGGTGTGTTCTTAGATGTTAAACAAGCGTTTGATAAGGTGTGGCATCATGGTCTGATGTATAAGTTAAAAAAATATCACCGCATCCTTACTATCTTCTTCTAAAATCTTACCTTGAAGATCCTACATGCCAGGTTAAAATCCTAAATAAATTCTCCGATATCTATCCTGTATCTGCTGGCGTTCCTCAAAAATGTATCTTAGGTCCGGTGCTTTACTTAATCTACTCTGCCGATTATCCAGTTGATAATAACGTAATAACAGCTACGTTTGCCGACGATATAGCGTTATTAGCGATTGGTAATGACAATAGCGAAACTTCTAATAAATGACAAAAAACTCTGTTGAATGTTGAAAACTGGCTGAGACGTTGTGTCCGGCCAGTTGTAATTTTAAAAATTATGAAAAAAAACAAAAAAACTTTTAGCCTTTAAACGACGTATATAATTGATGTGCTTAATTTTCTAGTAGGCGATTGAAATGTCTTAAATTACTTCATTCACTAACTTCTCTCCAAGGTCACGATGAATGTAATCATTATGGGAATAACGGTATGCATCCACGATAGAGATCGAAGGATGATACTTTGTTGTACTTGTAAGGTTGATTTTACGTTGCGAAATTTTACGTATCAACCGTTGAAAATAAATGGGGTGATTATTAGCCAAGATAAAGATGTTAAATATTTAGGCGTACAATTGACATGGTAGAAGCATATTAGCCAAAAAAGAAAACAGTTAGATATAAAATTGCATAAATTAAATTCGCTTCTTGGCAGGTACTCCAGTTTGTCACTAGAAAACAAACTTCTACTTTATAAAATAATTATAAAGCCCGCTTGGACATACGGTTTAATGTTATGGGGTTGTGCAAAAGATACACACATAAACAGGATACAACGGTTTCAGAACAAAGCCACAAGACTCATCGTCTCCCCACCTTGATACGTATAAAACCATACGTTACATCGAGACTTAAATATGCCATACGTGAAATACGAGATTAAACGTGCTGTAAAGCAATATGTAAGTCGCTTGGAAACACACACACAAACGTACTGGCGATCAATCTACTTGACGCTAGTATAGATGTTCTTAGGTTAAAACGTAGTCGACCGTTTGATCTAGCCTAATTTTTCAGCGGGGTCAATCGCTGGATGCTAACCCCTAACAAGTTATTTCGCGTTCCAATCCAATTGCTGGATGACTACCTGGCCAATTGTAATTTTAAAAATTATGAAAAAAAACAAAAAAACTTTTAGGCTTTAAACGACGTATATAATTGATGTGCTTAATTTTCTAGTAGGCGATTGAAATGTCTTAAATTACTTCATTCACTAACTTCACTCCAAGGTCACGATGAATGTAATTATTATGGGAATAACGGTATGCACCAACGATAGAGATCGAAGGATGATACTTTGTTGTGCTTGTACTTTTTCGTGCATTCCGACAATTCACATATGTTTAAATAGATTTTGCACCGGTAACAAAAGTATAGGTCAACAAATTTGTTCTTCATTTCCTTACGCTTCATTTTTAAATTAAATCTTGTAAGAGTCGAAAGTCAAGATACATGCCAAGCGATTTCGTATTGTGAAATAGACTAACTCCGAAAGAAACAGCTTCATTTAGTTTGATACGCTAATGTAAAGCCTACACAAAAGTTTTGTTTAGAGCGCGATACCATTACTAAGCAGCGGAAACCTGACCTTTAACAAAAGAATTAATGGATAAGTTTGTTAATGCGGAAATACGAATGGAACGGGCGCTGCTGGGAAACATTAAAGGACAAAGTCAGGAACCGAAAAGCACAGGGTTCGAGAACAATGTACTCAGGATAGCAATAAACAAATAGAATTGAACAGGGCATGTAGCGCGATTGACAGACGGAAGATGGACGAAGGAAATACTGCACTGGCGACCATAAACTGGAGGACGGAAACAAGGAAGATTCTCAAGAAGGTGGACAGATGACCTAATAGAACGGCCAGGTCATACATGAATGCGTGAGGTCCAGAAAGGACAACGGTTTAAAAATTTGGTTGAGGCCTACGCCAAATATTGGCGTCAGAGGCTTAAAGAAGAAGAAGTTTACTGACATAGATTACATACATATGAAAATATTTGGTCAAAAATTCACACATTTACAATTGCTTGTAGTCTAATACAAACGTTAATAGTTTCACATGCATATATGTGAGTGCGTTTATGTGTATAAGTGGGATACATATTTATGCATATGTGCGTATAGACGAGTGTGTACACGTTTATATATGTGCGTATTTTAAACGTATAACTTATTCTAATATCTTTGGTGTAGTAGTCCATGAACTGTAAGATACTTATTTAATTGTAATAATTAAGATTGTATTAATAAATATGTAAATAAAAAAAATGTACAACAGATATTTCTTCATATCATTTTTCTCAAATAAGTTTAAATATTTCCAACGCTTACGGATTTCCTGTTTTTCTAATGTTAGCCCTAGTCTCTAAGCAAATAACATTCAAGGGTGCAGAGAGTCTTCTCTCTGTTGAGGCAAACAGTGCTAAGTTTTTTCTTTAATGATATATTAGCGGAAGGAGGAAATATTCAAAAGACACTGATAAAATAAGTAATTTTAGTATTTATTAATGCAGCACATACAAGTATGCACTGCAAGGAAGCCGAAATCAGAGTATGAGATTTTTACCCACTAAAATCCTACTCCCTCCATAAACAAAAGAGACTTTTAAAATAATAATGGAGATCTCGGTACTAATGCAGAGACCGCCATAACTTAAATTAACTTATTGTGATGGAAGAAGGGATGAAATAACATAATCCCTTCTTTCATCTAATAACAGTTTCTTAGAGTTTATGCTTATACTTTAACTCAAGTAGATAAGCATTATAAATAAAAATTAGACATAAAAATTATAAATAAAATCAGTAAATAAATTTAAAAAATACAAGAAAAAACAAAAACTTAAAATAAATCCAACATAATAAAGCAAAAAGAAAAACATAAAAGGTAAGAACTTATACCAAAAAAAATTTTTCATTTTACTTAAACTGATTACAAATATTAAGACAAAACTAATTATAAAATTTTAATGAGTACACGACGAAAAGTTGACCACGCGAATAAAAACTGCACCGGTCCTGGGATCCTTCAAGTAGGTCAAAGTGTTTCATTCTTGAACAATCCTCCCCCACAAGCCTATGCTCACCAGTGAGAGCCCTGGCAATAAGATATAAATCCAAAGGCAAAACCCCACATAGTACACATGCAGTAGAGGTAGGAGTAGTATTGTAGAATGAACCATTCAGAGCAAAAATTTTCTTTGCTGCTTATTGGCCAGATCAAGTATTTTTCTGTTTAAATAAATGACCGCGCCACACCCATACAGGACCTGAATAAGGCCTTTATAGAATATGGAACGTTCTTTAAAAGCCAAACCCCAAGCATTTTTTGTACACGTAATAGTTTATTAAAAATGTTCATATACTTCATAAAAATGAAATGGAAATGGGGGTAAGATTGTTAACTTTTCATCAATTAAAATGCCAAGGTATTTTAACGATGATGTATGCATAATGCTAGAATCAGATAATAATTCCAACTTCTTGACCCGGCCAACAAAAGAGGCATTACCAAACACAGAAAATCTGCATTTGGTGGGGGGAAACAATAGTCCTAACTCCACCACCACATTCTCCAAGTGGTAGTGATGAAGACCTCTCTGCTTTGAACACTAAACATAAATCATCGGCATAGGAAATTAGCTGACAAGTGGCTTTAATATCGGATCAGAATTTATTAACACTATAATGTACAATGGAGTACAAGATATTCCATAGAGTAGGTCCAAGGACTAAACCCTGTAGAACTCCACATTAAGGTATCCTTGTACTAGCCGACGATCCGAGTTTAAGTGTTACGGAACGACTATTAAAATCATCTATAATAACACTAATAATAAAAGGATTAATCCTATTATTTTTAAGAACATCAACAACTGCAGACAGCAATTGCAAACGACCCTTTAATATCATAAGAAATGACAACAGCTGAGCAACCATAAGAAATGTATTGTTTGACCGTTGAAATTAATGTATAAATTGCATGCTCAGCAGATAGATCTGGACGAAAGCCAAACTGGTGGTGGTGCAACGTGCCCCTCACTGTAGTCTTTTGCAGTAATATCTCATTGATCAGCTTTTCACAGACCTTCCCCATGCAATTAAACAACGAGATGGGCCTATAAGCCGACAGTTCTGAAGGATCTTTATCCGGCTTAGAAAATAACTTCAGAGAGGCTGACTTCCAACAATCTGGGAATAGACAATATAAAGATTTCTAAGAGTGTATTTTTTAACCAAAATATTGTTGACCCTATCATCACCAGGCGCTTTCTTATTATGCAAATTTTTAATAGTTTGGGAGATATTATAAGAACCTACTATAGGAGAGCTACATTCAGAAACAGGAAGTACAACCAAAGGGTTATCAGCTTTAGAGGGAAAAAAGTGTTCTAATAAACGACCCACATTATCACTCCCTGACACCATGGTCTGATTGCCTAACTTAATATCAGGTAGGGACAAACCAGACCTTTCCTTAAACAGCATTTTATATGGTCTACCCCAAGCAGAGCTAGAGCCAACAAACGCCTTCCAATAGTGAAATTTAGCCTTTACTATCTCAAATTTATATGACCTATTAAACTTCTTTAACACATTCTTATAAAGAAATATAAAATGAGTCCTTACATTTAGAAAATTTTTTTTGGATCAAGTTAATTTTAATTTTAAAAAATTGTAATCTGTCGTTCCACCAATCAATTTGTGGAAAATCAACAGGTATTAAACACCTATCAACTCATCAAATACTTATTGATTTGATTAATTAAAGAATATAGCCGCCCCATTTGAAGCACAGTTTTTTACATTCAAATCAAATCAAATATTATGCGCATAAATGCGCTAGTATCAGGTAATTATTAATAAGTTAATCGGTAACTTCATGTAGAACGCCCGAAAAACAAAATATATACAAACTTAATGTGTAAATACCGCAAACATAAACGTAACATGAAATAGCAGTGTAAAATAAAATAACGCAAAATAAAATATTCAAAATTATAAATATTATTCACATACATACCCATGAAAACATACAAACATCATAAACACACATTAATTTTATATAAAAAGTATATTAAAAGAAGAATACATTAGTAAATTTTATAAATTTTAAATACATAATCATATAAGCATACGAAACATATACAAACAAGCTCGTACATACCACAAACAAATATACACATACATATACATACATAAATATATATATATACATGGATATACACACGCAACATCAATACTTAAAGTAACTTATTCATCTAATATTTACTTGAAATTCTATAACTTAACAGAAATTCGATCAACAATTTTTTCCTTCGCCGTTTATAATTTATCAGATCAATTCTAAGTTGCCTAGGCAACACATTAAACGCCATAGCCCCGGCATAAGCAGATTGTTCACGAATCCTTGTTTTCTTAAAAGGTGGCACTTTAGCTTGACACACACCCCGAGACCTAGTAATACCCTCCTTAAGTAATATATTAAATTTAGTCCCGTTTTTCAATACAAAATTAAGTAAATGCAATTTATACAACTCTCGCACCCTTATAAATTTTTGACTGCCAATTACATGGCTAAAACCTAGGTGCCGAAAAATTGAATTCTGCAAAACTTGAATAGGTGTTACGTAACAATCAGCCATGCCCCCCAATGTATTATTCCATACGATAGGACTGGTTGATATAACGCTAGATATAATTGAAGTAAATGTTCATAAGAAAAATAAATAATAGAATACATAGTTTAATTTTCTTAACTTTTGTGCAATGTAAAACGACTGTCCAATCCAAGCCAACCTAGAATCCAATTTAATTCCAAGATATTTAAATTCGTTTACCCTTTCAATATGAACACTACTTTTCAATTTTACCTCTAAACTTTCCCAAATATTTAAATCTTGATTTGTATAAATCATGTACTTAGTTTTGCCTTCATTTAAAATTAATCTATTATTAATTAACCAATCTAGAATACATCTAACATCATCTTGAAGTAATTTTTGAAGTATATGCGGAAAACGGGAGTCAATTGCAAATACCGTATCGTCTGCATAACTAAATAAACGTCCTTTTACATTTAAATTGCACAAATCATTTACATATAATAGAAAAAGGTAAGGACCAAGTATACTGCCTTGTGGCACATCAGTACTTTGCATTACACTATCACCACATACATTATTTATTTTTACAACGTACCTTCTTTGACAGAGATAAGTCTTAAACCAATTAAATATGTTTCCCCTAAATCCATAATTGTACAATTTTCCCAATAAAATGGGATGGTCTACGGTATCAAATGCTTTTCTTATATCAAAATATACTGAAATAACCGACCTCCCTTCTTCAAGACATCTAGAAATATAAGATATGTGTTCAAATAAAGCATCATCTGTGCCTTTTATCGGAATAAAACCAAATTGATTGGGACTAAAAATCTTAAATTTTAATAAATAATTTAATATAATTTCTTTCATACATTTCTCAAAAATTTTCGAGAATGTTGATAATATACACACAGGTCTATAGTTAGTAGTTTTGTAACCGCTTTTATATACCGGAGTTATTATGCCCAGTTTAAGTATATCTGGGAACCTACCAATATTTACGGATTCATTAAATAAGTAAGTTAAGGGTTTTAAAAATAAATGCATATTTTCTTTGATTAGTATTATAGAGATTCTATCATGACCAAAAGACGGCTTACTAGGTAGCGAGAGCATGGCTTTTTTAATGTCGTCAGTCAAAAAATTAAAGAAAACAGATGACTTGACAAGAGGGGACACTGATGACATATCGCTAATATTCGCACTCCGCATATTTAGATTACAACAATCTACTATTTCGTTCACGCTATCTCGAAAATACTCGTTAAAATAATTTGAAACAAATCTCTCATTTCCATCAGTACTAACGATGTTTTTATCCTTAATTGAGATTTCTTTGATCTTAAAGGCTTCCTTTCCAGTAACTTGTTTTATAAGCGTCCAATAATCCTTTTGTTTATTCTTACATTTATTTAACATGGACGTATAATACGCAAATTTTGCTTTGCGCGTAAAATTCTGTACTTTTTTAGACATGTCTCGATATGCATTTCGAACCTCAACGTCTAATGGAAATAGTTTAGAAAGATTAAACAAGGTATTTTTTCGATTAGTCATATCGATTAACAATAAAATCACTAATATAAGTATAATTAAGACGATTTATAAATTGATCAAGTTCAATTTTATAAAATCGTCTCAGAGGGGGCTCAAATTATCTTTAAAGTTAAAGATGAAGCTGCGATGGAACGCCAGGTCCATCTCAACTACTTATTAGATACTAAATGTGATGCACTGGCAGAGACCAACAAATAGTATATGATGCTTGAACCATTGTAATTAACAAAAGTAGGTTTACTACCATTCATAACCACAAGATCGCTAGAGGCAACCAACTCACTAAAGTCCCTGGTATTCCACATGAGGCTCCATTACTGGTAGCCCGATATTGAAGTACCCAACAACAATGTGAAAATAGTTTTGGAAGCTGCCCCAAGGTCTGGTCGAGTACAGACAGAGCATGGGATTTAGATTTATTAGAAGATAAATAGACACACGTAATAATGTATCTACCTATCCTAACTGAAATCAAATTGAATTTACTGTACAGTAAAAAATGAGGAATATTCCAATTTACTACAACAGAAACTCTATTATTAATATAAGATACTTAGTTATTATTTAATGGAATCGCACCATTGCTTACATATGGCTCTGCCAGTGCACACACATCTAGGTCCTTAATATAAAAATTTCTTAAAAATAATGCCTGACAGGCTCGCAAATTATCTATATTAAATAAATAAATAAAATAAATAAATAAAATAAATAAATAAATAAGATAGGCGCACTTAATTTGCTCCATAGTCAATCCTGACCCTCAAGTCTTGCCAAGCTTTAACTATAGAGGGGAAGTTCTTATTGATGGTAGCGTGGTCAACTGACTTAAACGCTACCGCGAGACTATCTTTATCTGATAACTTATTATTAACTTCTTGCCGTGAGCAAGAAGACCTGACTTTATTAAATGTACATCTCGAGCATGCACTATTCTCGACACATACTCTATGGAATGAAACCAAGGCTTCTGATGCGCGACAGTATTAGTCTAGGTGACCAAACCTGCCACACTTCTTGCACTGACGCAGACTAACTGCATCAATGAAGGGAAGAGATTCCCAATTAATTCTTATCCTTCCACCAACTGGAAGAAGCTGATATTTTGCAGGGGTAATCTGTACATAAATCCTCGATGTCCGATTACTTTGAACTTTGTGAACACTGAACGGTTCAGATTCCGTTAGTTCAGACAAATGTACTTTGACATCATCTTTACTAACATTGTTAGCATGAAAAAGCAAAATCGTAGGGTTTTAGTTTTTATTCTTTGACTGTATAGTCAGGAATTCTATCTTTGATAATTTTTGCCAATTTATCTGAATCATTCTTAGATGAAGTATTAATGATACATGTAGTATCATTAATCTTCTTAAAAAAAGTTGCATTAATCTTTTCCTAGGCGAGCGAGACCTTAGTCTTTAACTGCCCAAAGACATTATTAGCGTTCTCCGACTTTAAAATAATTTAATTTTTAGGAACAACTGGCTTCTTTTATTCACCAACCAAGACATCTTTAAAAGAGACTCCTACAGTAGAGGGTTTAAGAAAGTGAAACGCAGCACTAACTGCAGATTTTAGTAGAGTTGCTTCTGCAGGTCTGCTACCAATCTCATTGGCTGCATCGTATTCTTTTGTTTTCTGGACACAGACTTCTCTGCAAACTGTCTTTTTATCTTCGAAGACAATTCAGTTATTGTTAGGTACGCTCCCAACATCAACTGAAATTATACAATTCAGTTCAATGTACTAAACCATCAACTTTAACACTACTTCCAAAATTTTGAAATGAATTTTAAAAAGCTATGACTTAACAGATTCTAGACCAAATTCCGCGCAGTTAGAAATAAACTAGAATTTGGTTGGTTCGCGTTCGGAGTGTGATTTATCGTTTACGTGTTTCCGTTCCGTATAATTTTCTCAAGTATCAAGTTCGCGTTATAGTTTAATTTCGATAAGGTCATCTTTCTTTCCTTCTTATCCCGAACCGGTTTTACATCGCTATTTATTATTAGCCGGTAAATCGTTATCGGCTAATTTTACGGTCGGCTCAAAACAATCGATCTATTCTTCTCGCGTACTTCCGCCTGCAGCACTACAACAATGATCTGAAGATACACAATCAACAGCTTACGCAGGTAACAACGTTTCTTTTTATTCCGTCTTATATAAAATCGAATCGTCCATCAATTTATCATTCACTGATAAAGTAAAACAACATAAAATCAAACCAATTCAAAATTTTGCCTACCCCCATAGAAGAACAGGGTGTTATTTTTAACCATATTTTGGACTTTAAAATTATAGACTATCTGCTCTAAAAGATGTAGTCGAGGGGGGCAAAAATCATTATCGCAGCATCCCGAGTCAGTGGTGACAGAATAATCTCGTATTTTTGTCAAGCGGGCATCTTGTCCATAAATTTATTTCATCATATGGTGGCTTCGAAATAAACGGTCATTTCCTTAAGGCTCGCAAATTAACATCCCCCTCGAAAAAATCATTTTATCAAATGTCTCTCCAATAATTCCAAATGAAATTCTAGAGAAACACCAAGCTCAAAATATGAAACTTGAATCGCACATATTTCTACATAGAGTAAAGCCTCTGGATGAAGAATTTGGACACATTGTCAGCTGGAGTCAGATATATATATCAAATCATGAGGACTTAAGCTTGCCAGACTCTTTCACACTAAATCTAAATGATAGAAATCATCGTGTATTTATCTCGGCCGATGACTTGGTTTGCTTTAAATGTAACACAATGGGCCATAAGGCTGATGATTGTAAAACAAACCCCGACTCTGAGAATATAAATGAAAATGCTGTGAAATCATTAAGAATACAGACTCCATTGCTACCACAACCAAATCAACCTTCTCCACCAACTCAAAGAAAAATGGAACCAATGGAGTAAATATTGCAACTAACATCAAAACAATAATGCATCAAACGGAACAAAACAAACGACCCTTGTCAAAGTATTCCTCAAATACAACTGATGTACTCACTGGGGATAAAAACTAAGGAAAAGGAAAAAGAAAAACAGTTCCCCTCAACACCAAATCCAGAGAAACATCTGAAACTGATTCATCAGAAGAGGGACCCTCATCAGACCAAAACTCCAAGCCTACCTTAAAACAGCTCTCCTTGGTCCTTTAGAACCCTATTTTAAGGAAAATCAAAATACTACTATTCCTTTCTCAAATTTCTCTCTGTTTTATGACATGTGTCAAACAAAACAGCAATCCTATAGCAATCACCAAAAAATATAATACAGATATTCGTGACTTAATAAATCTAATCAAAGACGGTCACCCTTTAATAACACACAGGGAAACTAAAATAAGATTAACAAAATAATCAATTCCCTCGCAACCCATCTTGAAAATGATAATAAAATCCCTTAAGATGAATAGTAAACCAGATATTCTCTCTTGGATCTGCAATGGTTTCTACAAGCACTACAAACACTTCAAATGCTAATTTCAAATTGCAAGCCCTCAATAATATGTCTCCAAGAAGTGCGTCTAGAAACCCAACAATCCATTAATCTTTATTCAACCATTAAAAAAGTTCAATACCTAAATAATGTTGCTCATGCAGGAATAGCCATCGCTATCAAGAACTCTATCAGCTTCAAACAAATCCGTCTTCAAACCAATCTTCAGATCCTTGCAATACGTGTTGAGTTAGATCAGAAATCACTATCTGTTTCATATACCTTCCTCCGAATGAAAATATAAACACAGTGGAGTTAAATCAAATCATACATAATTTACCCTCATCTTTAATCATAGTAGGAGATTTGGAGCAAAAATTGTTCTGAGGCAATAAGGCACTTTAGCTGCTCAAATCCACCCTACAATGCGAAATCATATTACCTTCCAAGAAAGAATGATCAAAGGCTAGATTTGTCTTGAAGCAATGAAAATAACAATCATGGAAAGAGGTACCTCAACTGAAATACAAAACTCACCCTTCAGTGATACGGAATAAAATTAACTCACTCGAAGGAACCCCCATAAATCATCATTAATTATTGTTAATAATGTTAAAATTACTAACACTAAACAAGCCGCCGTAGAATTTGCTAATCAGTTTGCAGCTGCTTCAAACAAGCGTTTGGAATCACTTAATCATACAGCCTTACTCTGGATTCATGATGATTCTCACGAACCTTATAATAAAGCAATAACATTAGAAGAGCTACATCACGCTATTCAGAACATAAAACCAGCAGCCATAGGCTGGGATAAAATTTATATTCACACGCTTAAATTCTCCAAATCAAGTAATCTATCTGTTGCTGGAACTTTTCAACCGATTTTGGCTCACTGATACTTTCCCAGATTCATGGTGCACAGTAGAAGTGATTCCAATTTTAAAATCAACTAAAAACCCAACTCAGATGGAGAGCTATAGACCTATTTCCTTAACTTCTGTCCTCTGTAAGGTGTTGGAAAAAATTATTACAATGGGTTCTACACAAGCAAAAACTTATCTCGAAATATCAATGTGGATTCCAAGCCTTGCAATCGACAACAGATTTTCAATACCACCTTCAAAATACAATCATTGAAGCATTCTCAAGAAAGCAGCATGTATTAGCCATATTCTATGTTTTCAACAAGGCGTTTGACACAATCAATCATCAAAAATTCTCCAGGAACTACTGAAATGGAACATACGTGGACGCATGGCAATTTTTATAAAAAATTTTCTTGAATATCACAGTTCCTTTGTTAGACTAGGAGACATCGTGTCTAGCCTTCATGACATCATCAACGGTGTGCTGCAAGGCTCGGTTCTAAACCCAACACTATTTAATATCGCAATAAACTCTATTGTTTCAGAAATACCTCTTTTAGTGCTCAAGTCCCTATTTTCTGACGACTTGACAATATTTGTTTCGGTCGACACCCATAAACAATCTGTTCTATGAAGTACAAGAATATCCTCCAAACCTACACCAAGCCTACTTACTCCTAAAATTCCACATTCATATTCATACAACTCCTAACCTCCCCATACCCTTAACTTCTCTACCCACTGATCTGACACGACCATACTTAAAATCTATGTTCCAGTATAAAGTCAAATCCATACTACACAATAAAATATGCACCTTATTACCTACCTTCTACAGCAACATCTTTTTAACAATAGCGCCGGTCTCATCTCATCCTTTATCCTTCGATACCTCTCTCCTGGAACTATGTTGCCCTACTTCTCAAAGTCGTCTACATTTCTCATTTGAAAATTTAATAAATGATTTCAATCATTACGACATACTATACATGGAGACGGTGCCAAACGAGACAACTACTGCGGCTGCGCAGTTGTATATTCAGAACAATATTATTCGATTTCCGCTTCCACAAAACTTCCAGTGGTATGAAATTTCAATTGCTGTCGATGCGGTTATTGGAGAACTAAAAAAACAATGCTGTTATCTGCACCGATTCCTTGAGCTCCATTAGAAGTCTTCAAAACAGATCACACCACCAACATCTCTTGGCAAAATCCATCTTATCCAACGCATCAGAGTTTACCGGAAAAATTATTCTCCTCTGGATTCCAGGGCACAGCGACGTGGAATCTAACGTCAGTGCAGATGCACCCGCAAAAGAAGCAAGTCTAATATCGCCTATTCCAGCTATACCAATTCCAATGAAGGACTTCCTTCACACCATACGATCTAAATTATCCGATAGAGCAAACGAAAAATTTTCGAATCTGCAGCGATACAACATTAACTGGATAAAGGCAACCACATGTCAAAACTCAAACAGGAGAAAAGAAGTGGTCCTGTGCGGTGTATGCTCAGGCCACACATTCCTTACCCACAAGTACTTATTTACTAACAGTGACCAACCGAAATGTACTGCATGCAATATTCCATTAACTATTCCTCACTTGCTTATTACCTGTCCGCTATATTCCTCCGAACGTACAATCGCAAACCCTGCAATCTGTCTTCCAAATATTTTACAGCATTCTCCTACATCCGAAACTCCTTGCCTTCCTTCATTTATCCAGAATCTACCCGTTAATATAAATTCCTTCCGTGCCTCTGGCCTGAGTAGCAGTACACGGCACTGTTAACAACGAAAAAGAAGAAGAAGAAGAATTGTAAGTAAATGCTTAACAATAGAAACCTTAAAAACAAAAAACACCAAAAAAGAAAAAATCGCTAACTCAGCAAATAATTGACAAAAACACGTATGGGTCGCAAAAAGACACTCGGGAGGAGTAAGTTAAAGGTACACTTACCTCTGCCCTGGAAACCGAACACGCGAACGAACAATAAGCACTAACGAACGCTTGGCACAAACTGAATATAGGAAAATATAATAACTGAAAGCTTCTCCTATGTTATCCTAACGATTTTCTAATCGTTGTCAATAATTCGTACTATGAACAAATTTGCAAACTTGAAAATTTAGAAAAATTTAAATTTTGTAATAAAATTTTTTAAATAGATATAACATAAACACGTGTAAAATTCACACGACACATATATATATATATATATATATATGCATTATTTTAAAATATTGATATACATGCATATATGTAGAAAATATAATAACCGAAAATTTTTCATTTATTATTTAGTTTTCCAACAGGCGTCAATAATTTGTACAAACTAGCAAATAAAGGAGGTAATTCTTTAAATAAAAAATATTGATATATAGAACTTTTTTTTATAATAAAATTTAATAATTAGACACATATAAATATGCACACGAAAACACACACAACTTTTTTTAAAATGATATTTATGTATATATTAGGAAATATAATAATCGAATGTTTTCCTTATATTATTGTGACGGTTTTTCAACAGTCGTCAATAATTTGTATTCACTATGCAAATATTTGTAAATAACTTAAAAAATAGAAAGATTGAAATTTTTTATAACAAAGTTCAGAGTTATATACAATGTACGCATGTAAAAAATCACACGGTTAATACTGATGCGCACGTAAAACTTTGCCATATGAAGTTTACTCATATCATATGGCAAATTCATCTACATAAACATTTTTCTTTTTTGATGACATCGATGTAGGTTACAAAAATGTAACAACCGAAGGTTTTTTTAATTATTGCGATCGTTTTATAGTAAATAATTTGTACTAAAAGCAGATATTTGTAAATAACAAAGATTGAAACTTTTTATAGTAAATTTTTATAATACAAACGCAAACACGTGTAAAAATTCACACGTCAAATACTGATGCACGTATAAAACTTCAAATAGCAAATCCATTACGCGTTATGTCAAATACGCATACACAAATGTAATTTTTTTTTTTTTTAATGATATTGATGCAAGTTACGAAAAATATAATAACCTAAGGGTTATGTTTTTTTTCTTTTTTTTTTAATTATTCCATTTTACAACAGTCACCAATAATTTATACCAGCTAAACAAATATTTGTAACCTAATAATTCAGAAAAAGAAATATTGAAATTTATGATGAAAGAGTTTGATCGTAATTAAATACGACGCTAATATGTGTAAAAATTCATTCGACAAATTTACACACTCACGTATCGATGTGTACGCGTATAACATTTAATTTATTGACATCGATGTATGTTAGTAAAATATAGTAACCGAAGAATTTTCTGGTGTTATTGCGATGGTTTTCGGTTACAAACATCAACTTTCTTTTCCAATTTAAAAAAATTTACATAATGAACTTTTTTGTAATAAAGTTTAATAATTAAATATGATGCAAAACAAATGTAAAGATTCATATAACATAATTAGATAAAATAATGTCGGAATAACCGCGTACAATTTAGAAAAAAAAACGATTTATTAATAATAAAATAAAACAATATATTAATATTAATAAACCGTACGCGGTTATTTCGAAATTATTTTATCTAATTATGAATATCGACCGCGAAAATAGTTTTAAAAATTCATATAACAATCACAGATATACAGTATACATTTATACGTACATGTAGATTTAACATGTTTTAATTTAATTATTACAGACATGAAAATACATACAAAAGCACACACGTCCACATACATATGTGTAAATGAATATAAATATATGTATATTATATATATTACAGAATTGGACTAGAGTTTCTCAAAAATATCTTTGGTAATATATAAAAACAAAACAAAAAATAAATATAATAAAACAAATACGAATATGTGTAAATAAAAAAAAATGAGTTCGAAAACGTAATTTCGTTTTATGTTGATCATCTTTATTCCTGATAATAAAAAATCCCGACTTTTTTTTTTTTAATCATTGACAGCACTGTATGTTGGCGACTGAATTGCGACAGTAACGTCGCCAAAGACTTCCAGTTTACTTTTATTATTCGTAGTAATCTCATCATTAGTAAGTGATCGGCTAATTTTGCCACATTCGCTGATTGGACTTTTCTCGTTATTATTATTATAAAGCGGGATAGCTTCTCTATTAGCGTTGTAACCACTCGATCTAAACTGGTGATCGGTCGTTTTGTAAGATCTCGTCCTAATAAAGCTGGTCGCGGTTCTCTTTCTATCGATTTTCGGTTTACAGCCGCATAGTGCGCCAAAGGTCATCTACAATAATAAAAGAAAACGCGATAAAAAAATATATATTTGTTTTAAATATGACGAATTTGATAACTAGTGTAGTAGTCCAAATGGAACGCTGTAGCAGATTTAATAATAGACACGTCCTCTGTGATGAAAATTGTTCGCGATGTAATATACGGATCTATATTTGAGCATTAAAAATAAATTAAATAACAGATATATTAGTGCGACACAGTTCAATGCAAAGTGAAATTTTATATATATATATATATGTATGTATGTATAACGTAAATGATGATTAATAAGCGGTACAGAAAACGTCAAAAACAAATTTTAAGCAGAACAAAATAAATCAATATTGAGTACAATAACGACTAAAATAATAATCAATAAATAGATTTCAAGAAAGTAAAGTCAGACAAGTAAACATTTGTATATATAATGCTCGTATTGTAGATAGCTAAATTAGATATAAATTTAAATTAGTCAAGGGTCGTATAAGTACAAGATTAAATAATAATTTGTGAAATATAAATTATAAATATAACCTTTTCTTAGAGAAAAATTTTCTAGATAAATGAATTTTAAAACTCACTTAAAAACACAAATAATAATAATAAGTTTATATGTAATATACATCTGTGTACAAATTAATACATAAAAGACGGTGTATCAGCTTATAATAGAAGCAGAAATGTAATAATTGTCATATTAAATGCATCGACTGTAAGTAAAAAAATTAATTGAAAGTTACAATTAAAATAAAATATTTCCTATTATTACAATCGAAGGTAAGCTAAAACAGTTAAACTTACATGATGATAAGTATATTAAATGGGAATAAGGAAGAAACAATGATAGGACAAGGAAATAAAATGAATGAGAGTTTAATAATGAGCAAAATTTTGTACGCTGATCAGACCTCCGAGGAATATTAATAAACAATGACAGCTGAGTAAAATATACTTGTTACCTTACGTCTTTTTATTTATAGTTTTTATTTTTTGTTAATATTAAAATTCTATGTACCATATAGTGGACATCGCGACTTAAAGGGTTAAAAATAATAAATCTATATTGCATGTAATAGCAACATGACGCTATAATTAATAAATATTTCTGATGAGAGCGCGAAACGTTTGAACAAGTGAAATACTAACCTTCGCCAACGTGTTAGTTTGGCTCAGTCTGATCTTTCAATTTTTAAGGGTATGTTATTAATGTTGATCTATTGAATATTGTGTTTATTTGATTTTCATTTTTTTGTTACATTGTGTTGAAATTGAGTGTAATAATTTTGTGTCGTTTATCAAAGCATTCATTACTTGAGTATAATTTATTTTTCTATTTTTATTGTTTTTCATTTCGTATTTTTAACTTTTTTTTAAAAGTACAATTAATGATGCATTTTTAAATTTAAATTTGAATTATGTCAAATAATTTTTTCAAAATATACTTGCAATCGATATACTTTAGATGATCACAGTAATGCCTTGCAGATAATTAAACTTAGGTCGTCGTAGTCGCAGAGCGGAAGCAGTGCGACGAGTAATTAACTGTGGAAGAACGGGTATTAGCAATCGAGTGAAACAAAGAAAGAATTGCTCAAATACGCGGCGAAGAAGCAGTAGAACGACGTGCAGGCAGACTTAAAGATGCATAATTGCGAGCCAGGCTAGCGCGTTCTGTAACTTCAGATTTATTTCGTTCTCAATAAAATGAACGTGATATGGAAGGCGTCAACGACTCCTTGATCTGCAATATAAATATCTTTCCATTCCGGTACAACTCAACTATTGATTATAGTTTGAGATAACATGTTCTTATCGGTACTATGACTAAAGTGTGTCTTCATTGCAAGGCTATGAAGTTTAATGGAGAAACGAATGGAACGTGTTGCGCTACCGGAAAAATTAAACTGCCTCTACTTCAAGAACCTCCAGAGCCATTGAAAACTTTGCTTGATGGACATGTTGCCGAACCTAAGCATTTCTTATCTAACATAAGGAAATGTGAGAATGCCACCGCACGTACTGCAGTTAAAAATATGTGCCAATAATTATGTTTCGAAACATGGCACGCGACTTGCAGTAATGAGCAATATCAAAGACGTAACAATCTTGACAGGACCTTTCGAAGGTGAATTGTCATTATTCCTCTCATTCTTATGATTCCAACGGATGCGCCATTGCAATAGGGAAAATCTTAACTTCAAGTCATCAACAATGGCGTCAAACACACGTTTTCTTTATAGTTGCCTATTCCACCGCCGCACTGGATACATACATGTATAGATATATGTACACATGCAAATATATACACACACACACACACATATGCATGTAAATATACAAATATATAAATTTGCTTATATATATATATACATATATATAATATTATTAAATATAAACATCATCATTATAAAGATATAGCTTATGGTTACCTATAACGGTTATATATATATATATATATATATATATATATATATATTTGACCTTAAATACTTCATATATAACAGTTGGAAAATATTCCAATAGAAGTTCTAGAACTATCTCATTGAAAGGTAATGAACAGTCTATATTATATGTTAATTTTAATTCATTATATTTATAACATACATATATTATATGACGAACATCTGTATCATGACTGTAACAGTTACAATATAAATTATTATTCATAATCTTTAATTAGTTTAAATAGTACGCGACAGAACCATGTCAAAACGAGTTACGATATCAGGAAAAAAATTAATTATTTACTATTGGCTTCTGCATCATAGGCAAAGTTGAAAATGACGACTGCTCGTAATAACTTGTATTAATAGTCCAAAGTACGAAATGTATTAAAATCCTCTGTCGAGCAGAAATAACGACGATAACGAATATTTAATCCGAAAAAATATACGCGAATTCAAAATCAGTTTAAAAAAGAATTAATTTTTATATAAAAAGTTTAACCTTCTATCTTTTTTTGAAACAAAATTTTCAATGACTTTTTCATCAAATTCTGATATATTGTGTATCAAACTTTTATTTGCAGATATCATTGCTAAGCCATTAAGGCGATCTTCACTCATTGAATTTCTCAAAAACGTCTTTATTCTTTTAAGAGTGGAAAAACATCGCTCTGCTTCGGCAGTTGACATTGGAGTAACCAGAATAATTTTGATCAGTTTTACTGTTTCGCTGAATGTTTCGTATAATTCATTTTGAAATATCCAAGACATCATATTTAAACAACCAATAATAAAATCTGATCTTGAATAAATTACTTCGAGTTCAGTCTTTAACTTGTTTTTTTCCAACATGAGATAAAATTTAATTACGGATTCAAAAATTTATGTGGGAAACTGTTTGAATAATTTGAAAAATTATCAGTGGAAACTAATAATGCAGCTTCTAAGTGGCTCCTATAAGACAGTCTTTCACTTGAAAAGTTATGGTGTGGCATACTTCTTTAGCAATAGCCGAATTTTTATTTTCTTGATCCACTTTTCGTCGTTTATTTTCATTATCGGTTATTTTGAACTGCGTTACATTTGAGTATCGAATAGTGGATACAATTTTTTCGAAGTCTTCTTTATCTCTTAAAAGCTGGGTGCTGTCTTTATTTTTAGACTGAAATTGATTAAACGATACATCTACATGTGGCATAATTTTATGGAATAAGGTAAGCCAAAATATAAAATCTGGGTCTTGTAAGGTTCTTCGTAAAGTAATATTTTTTAGATTTTTCTTCTAGTTCTTGGAAACATTCTATTAATTTTTCCCGATTTTCGAAAACAGTATTTACTGTACGCGTATTATAATTCCAACGTGTAGTGACAGTTCTAGGTAATTTCCTATTTACAATTTCTTGCAGTACGTCGCATCTATGAGTCGAATTTGAAAAAAAAGCTTGGTATAGCGAACAAATTTGAAAAAAAGATTCTAATTTTGGAATCCTGGCTTGTTGCTTTTTGCATAATTAAATTCAGTTGGTGCGCATAACAATGAATAAAATGAGTGTATTTATATTTTTGTTTTATCTTTGCCTGCACACCATTTGTAGAGCCGCTCATTACATTTGCTCCATCGTAAGTTTGAGCAATTAGCTTGAAAGGCGAGTCTCCAATTAATTTATCTAATTGAGATTCTATGCATTGCGTCAAACCATCAGCTGACCTATCAGTTATTCTTAAAAAACTCCAAAACCGTTCATGTATATTTTCATGATGTAAATATCTTAGTATTATTACCATTTGGCACTGATTCGATATATCTGTGGTTTCGTCGCACTGAATAGCTAAAAATTCATTTTCCTTAATCTCTTTTTTAATCTCTTCTTGACACACTTCCAGCATACTTTCTAGGATATCATTTTGTATTGTTTTAGATGTATCTTTGAAAATAGTGGCAGTATTTAAATGTTCTTTTAAAATGGTATCTAATTCTGCTGAAAAGTCAATTAATTCCCTGAAAACACTACGATTTTGAGAATCTTCAGATTAATTATGTCCTCTTAGAGCCATTTCTAACTTACCACAAAACTTTATGCAGTTAATTATTCTTTTTAATATATATCTATTTTTAGCGACTTCTTCATTATGTTTAATAATGTTTAACCTATAAGCAGAATCTAATTTAAGTGCAATATTTACAGAACCCATTAAACCTAGTTCCATACAACAATTCATGTGACGAGCTGATAGTTCGTGCTTTTTTGCTCTTTGATTTAAATGTTTTAGATCATTAAATCCTAATCGTGCCCATGTCATGTCACTTCCATCTTTAAAAAAAAATACACAAGAGAAATAAAAAAAAGCGATTAATTACCTCACATCCGCATATCCATTTGAATTTGTTGTAAATTTCTTTTGGAAAATGTCTTATAAAAGTACATGTACCTACTTTATCTTGTTGATTCAAATTTAATATGGGTGTGGGTCTTCCTAGTTTCTTAATTCTAACCTTTTAAGGTAACGGAAGCATTTTAAAATTTCCTTTTAAAATATTACTAATTTTATTATCCATCATTATGTTTTAAAAATCAACGTTTAACAATAATTAAATTTAAACGTTTAATTAGATAAATAAAAAATATTACACGTTGAAAAATTACTGTAAAATAAGTGTCGGCAAAAAGCAGTGCTTGCGTTCAGTTAAGTAACAAAATCGATATTGTAAAATGGATTATTTAAAGAAGAGAAAGAAGGATAAAAAAAAAAAAAAAACGGCAAATGAAAACACGTGTTTTTCGATAAGTAAACAACGGCGCGCAACGCAAATATATTGTTAAAACTGGTTATAATCGCGTGTGAAATAGTCGAGGGCTCACTTATCTAGAGCCCCCAGACGCCTTTAAGTTACGCTCGGGAAACTTCGGTTCTATTCGTTTTTCGCATGTATTCTATATACCGTGTGAGGGCTCAATTCTGAATAGCCCATGTACTGTATTATTGGTTGTTATTATCACGTGACCGGAAAATCAGCTATCGACGACGTTGACGCGAGTCGATTGTGTAGTTCCAGTTAAAAAAATCCGACGATTGTTAGGCAGTGTTTTAGCTGTTCGTATAAGGAATCCGCGCAAAAAACGCATATTTTGCATTCTTTTTTAAAATGGATTCTTACAAAAAAATTATTTTAAAATTAAAAGTTCTATTCCATATACGGATTTTTTTTTCAAGTCATTAAATAATATGCATTTCTTAAAAACTTGCACAGGGAGGCTCGCGCCCTTGAGCCCCCTTGAGGAGCCGCCCCTGTAAGTATCAATGAGCACAGTTTTGTAATCTCAGGCAAGGCTTCAGTAAGACCATCAGCACGCAGTTGTTGATTTAAATCTAAAACCAATTTAATTTTGAATTCGGTTGAAGAATATAAATATGAAAGTTCATTTTTCAATCGTGATACATTAAAAAACGCACCATAGTATTTTTGTAAAAGTTGGAATGGTTTATTTGGAAATACTTTTTCGTATTCGGAATACTTTTCAAAATCTAAAAGAGACAAAAATTCAAGTTTATCAATATCAGAAAACTTGTCAATAATCTGCCCTTTTAAAGTGTCGATTATCTCACAAAAGAGACGCTTGTACGATGATTTTTTATCGAGGACAACCGTGTCATTTGTCCGGATTCTTTTCGAACACGATGCTTCTTCTAAATTATCCAATTCTTCCATTTTACACCAAAATACATCGAAGTTTTTACGCATTTCATCTAAATAATTTAGAAAATCGTTGATTTGTTTTTTACAGTATCCGATATCACAAATCTTCTTCTGTAAAATATTAAATGATATATCAGCCTTGGGAAAAATTAAGGAAAATTCTTCGAGCAAAAAATTGAATTCAAAGTTCATTAATTTATGAAAATAACCGCTCGCACAAAACTCGAGTTTCAACATCCCATTCATTGCTTTCATCTGCCATTAATAAAAATAATGCTGCAAGTTCTGATTTATACGTGAATACGACATCAAGCATACGACTTCTATAATTCCATCGTGTATTGGACACTGTTGGGAGGCGTTTTTTAACTTCACGATCAAGAGCATTAGTTCTGCTAACCGATTTTGTAAAAAAATGAAGAAAATCCAGATACAGTTTTAAAGAAAATTTTACATTTCTTTATTGAAGTCATTTTTCCAAAACTAAATTGAGACGATGGGCGTAACAATGTACATATATAATTTCTTTTCCAGAATATTTCTGCTTTACCAAAGTCTGCAGACCACAGATCGAACCAGACATTACTGGAGCCCCATCATACGTTTGTGCAACCAACTTTTCACCACAGTGAACGTCGTCTACATATTCAAATAAAATAGATGATAGCCTAACTGCTGTACGATTATCGCTTACATCTGAAAACCACACAAATCTTTCTTTTACACTTCCATTGCAAGTTATGTAGCGAAATACTGTCGATAATTGGGATTTATTTGAAATGTCAATTGTTTCATCCATGATTACCGCGACAAAGTGAGCATTTTTAATTTCATCTTTTATCTCGTTAATTATAAAACGGGAGATACAACTAATAATGTCATTCTGAATTTCACTAGATGTTCCAGAAAACACAGTAGAAGTTTGCAAATGGTTATTCAGTACAATGTCATTTTTGGCGATCAAATTTAACAAGCCTTATTTGATGAATCGTACATTCCGTCATGACCTCTAAATGATAGTTCGTGTTCAGCTAGAAAACAAACAGCGTCTATCAAACGCTTCATTATATATCTGTTCTTCTTGACATTACTGTTGTACTGTGCTACTGATTCTTTAAATACTGTGCTCAAAGATAAATCAATTCTTGTTTTTCCGAATTTCACAAAATCGCAAAGTGCTGAAATATGATATTTTGAATTTTCATGGCGGCTATGCAAAGTTCTAAACTGACTTATATCAATAACACCACTGCTGTTCCACGTATTTTTATCGGTCGAAAATAAAAGCCACGGCCAACAAAACAGTTTTACCAGTTTTGAACGTGTTCACAACCAAGAATATTCTGTATACCACGCCGAATTGAAATGACGCAATATCAAGTTTTTCCGTAAAGGTGCGAGATCCAAAAGATCGTTTTAAAATATCCTCTATTACACAGTTAGACTCATAATTTGACGTTATGAAATTCAACCTTTTGTTACAGTACGTGTATATATATCAAAATATATTTAAAGAAAAAAAAAAGATGGTCAACGGATATATACAATACGCGATTATTGAAAAAAAGAAACACGATTTGCCAAACCCAAAGAACAATTAACAAACGCAAGAGACAATGATGACACTACACGACACGGAAAAAAACCGCTTGCCTACTTACTGAATTACTAGACAGGTTGACCTCTAGTTACATTGGTAGTGCTCATGCGCTGTATGTATCTGTTTCCGATACGCCAACAGGAAACAGTCAATTCTAATTAGCTGGTGTAGATTTTCATGTGTAGTGAACCTGATAGCCGTATATACGTAACGATGTATACGTCTACTTAAACACATACAACAGGTATTGTTTCCGAAATTGAAACCCGTACAAAACTAGCCAGCGTTGATTTATAGCTACCAATCTTTCACAAGGAAGCGTAACAGCGCTATCTTCCGTAATAATTGGAGAAAAAAATCTTCACCAAAAGATTGCGCCATTATCTGGCATAGAAAAATTATTATTTTTGATTTGTTTAATGAATTCTAAAAAGACAAACTTGTGACTAGTTCATACTCCATTTTTCCCATGTTTCCGCCGGAAACACCGGCAACATGGAGGATTCGCCACTGAAGGGTAATATGTACTAGCGCAATATGAACATAATGACCGTATTAGTCCTTTATATAAAATTAGCTTAGCTTTGTAGTTTAAAACCCCAAAATTTTGCTCCGAGAGATTTGAAAATATAGTAATGTTTATTAATTTTATTATTTATATACGCTATGTGCTTGGAGAAAGTTAACTTATTGTCTGTAACGAAATCTAGATATTTAATTGAACTGACAGGGATAAAATTAAAATTATTAAGCTTAATATTATTGTGTATCATTTGCTCATATGTAGAATAACGACGTGTGATAACCATTATATGCGATTTGTTAACTTCAAATTTTAAGTTTAAATAATCAACTATTAAACAAAGTTTATTAACTACCGTGTTGTATCTGTCAACATAACTTTTCCGGACATAGGTACATTATAAATAAGTAATAAATCATCAGTGCAACTGTACAATCTGACGTTGTGATATAAATTGCATATATCGCGATGAATTACTGAATATAGTAAGTTTCATAGAACTTGTCCAAGGACCGATCTTTATTAAATACCATAATTGTTTTCAACACTGATAGTATCATCTTGATAGGTCCATTTTATTTTTCAATCAGATAATTAATTATAAATTAACTTTATGATGTTAAGACCAAAACTATTTGAAATTAAGGTATCGATAATAACTTATTATAATTATTAAAAGCACCTTCAATATTGAAGAATTAAATTTGCACGTTTCCAACATTGAGGGTAAGTTTTAAATTCGAGTAATTTATTATAAAGTAGTAACAATATATTAGGATAGTAAAAGAAAATTATTTTAATAATCTTATTTGTGATACTATCTTCAGATGGAAATTTCTTATTATTTAAATTTGTAATTATATTTTTTAATTCATTGTATGTGACATATATATATATATATATATATATATATATATATATATATATATATATATATTAGATGTATGCATATGCACATATTTATATATGTTTTATGTATAGTTGTCTAAGTTACACACACGCATATATGTAAATTAGTATTTTTTCGTTCTAATCGTTTTGTCAGCCTTAATTGTGCTATATATATATATCTGTTCCCATTGATTAATGCCTCAATATAATTGCGTTTTATCTGTTCAATGACCCGTAGATATACTTCGCCGATTTTTTCATTGGAGAACGCGTTCGTTAACTTTATCCAATCGTATTCATCTATAATTCACGTACATATCAGTTTAGTTATATTACGAATACTGACCTTAAATGCGTGTCGGAATTTGTGAGACATAATATTATATAATAACGGATTTATAGTGGTGGACAAAAAGTAGAATATGCCGCTAACATGCGTCAGTGCGATGTACGTTGTTACTATCCAAGAATCAATTGTTAAGCTATCGGCATTTTCCGCGCCGTATAGCGCCAATAATCTCTGCGCGTGGAACGGTGCCCAACATATTATAAATGCAACAACGACAGCAACTAGAAACATTATTATTATTTTATTGGTAATATATGTTTATAAACGTGTACGATTATTGTGTATGTATTGTAGTACATATATATATATATATATATATATATATATATATATAATCTTTAAGTGCCGTCTCCGTATCGGAGGTAGGTGACTACTTATCTATACATATTTTGTTGTGTAGTTTAAGCAGCGTGCAAGGCAAAGGTAATATGGCGTTAGCGCAGATACACGCGGGAGAACTGATTGTAATCGCTTTATTGTCACGTCACAATACAACCCCGCGTGTTTTTGTAGTGTGCCATATTATTACTAGCCGGCATATGGTGTTTTGCGTGGTAGTTTGCCACTGCCTTGCACGCGATAATAATATTAGGATTATTTATATTTTTATTTTCTGATGATAATTTTTGTGTCGTCAATCGTATTCGAACTCGTTAGCTTTCCTATAGAAGTGCGTGCTCTAGTCACTAGAATATATATATATATATATATATATATATATATATATATATATATATATATATATATATATATATATATGTATACATGCAATATAGTGCCTACTTTTAGTAATTTCAAATTAATTGGTAGGCGTAATTTTATTTCGACGTAATTCTGCTATATAATTATGAAATATTCAAATATTTACGAGAACATTGTATCGGCTTTTGAAATGTCTAAATCAAACCTAATTAATTTTTTTTTTCATTTTACAAGCTATACAAGCGTCTTTCATATTCCTCATATTCCTCTACAACGTGTTTTTTTTTTAGTATTTTCCAGGCTGCAAATTAGCGATCTGTTAAAAAAAGTTTATGTAGGAGAGTCATTGAAATATTTTATGAATAAACTTACGAAGCAAAATCAAATAATACAGTTAGTTATAGTATATTTTTAGTATGAAAGTTTTTCGGTTGTAGTAAGGAAAGTTTCAATGAAAGAAAATCGTTATCTTTGACGAGTCTTAATAATAATAATAGTAATAATGTTATTAATAATAATAATATATAAGTTGAAGTTCGCTATCTTCATTAGAATTTATATCGTTCGGAATTATTGTGCTTTTAAATCATTTCTTACTTTCCTAAAGTAACTTTTTACGCTTAATTCGTTATCTATACATGCGCTAACACAAACATATATTGATATTTGTGTGTGTGTTATATAAACACGTGGCGATTTAATCACTTTATCAGTAGCAAAAAACGGGCCGTGTAAAAATATTATTGAAATATTTATGTCGGTTACGCAATATAAAAATTGTTTTATATATATATATATATTTAAATTATTAAAAAGAAAAAAGGAATAATTATCGGAGGATTACAAATTTTAAAAGTTCAATCGCGTATTTTTCGAGAATTCTGAAATCGAATAGAAAAAAAAAGGTAATTCGAAAGGTCATCGCGAATGAAATTAATTTAAAAATAAAATTAACTCATTCGATAAAGAAACGCAATGGAGAATCAGATTAATATTTTACACAGTCTATAATTGACGAATTTAAGGACGCAATAAGTATAATAATCATCATCGAAATGTTAGTAGTACCGATAATCGAGTTATTAATAATCGTCAGCTTCTAGCGTTGAGGATTAAAAAAAAAAATTGGTAAATAAGGAAAACATTTACCGAAACTGCATGTATACTATACACCATATATATATATATATATATATATATATATATATATATATATATATATATATATATATATATATATATAAAAAGTACGTCCTAAGATACGAGATGTAATAGATAATTTGTTAATCAGTAGAAGAAATTTCAAAAATGGGGCAGGCACAGTTCATAATAAGGGACTAGCTGAATATTTTTCCTTTTTCTACAGCACTTAATGTATTTACGCATGATTAGGATTAAGAGAAAACTTACAATTTCAAAAGAATTTAACCTCGTCATAGGCGTCAGGACGACTGTCCAAACGAAGCTACCATTTTTATATATGTATATATGTGTGGATATATGTATATGTAGATATATGTACCAAACACACACACTCACACATACATATATATTGCATATACATATCCTAAGTCAGAAATTTTGGCAAAGAAATAAAAAAAAATTAAAAAGGAATGAAAAACGATTAACAAATTTCGACGTGTTTAAGCTGTAGTAAAACTACTGTTGTGCTCACACATACATTCGATGAGTATGCCTTTTTTCATATGTACGCACACTAATGTATATATACACAGATATATATATATATGTATATATACATCCAGGTGCGCCGACTTGAAAACTTTTTTTGGGGGAAGGGGGGCAAAAGAATATTTTTTCATGCTTGATAAACATAACTCGTTAATAAAATTGTTTTTTTACATATAAAAATCACACACACACACACATATATATATATCATGTTGATATATCGTGGAGTAGTGATTTTATTAATCATAAACAAAACAAAATTATAACACACTTGAATCACTATAAAAGTTGTTTCTATTGCAAAGCTTTTCGACAGTTCCGTCATTATCAAGCATACACAATACATTTTACACTTAAATTACCTGAAATATTCACATAACGACATTTTATATATTTTTATGTCTAACTTATAGTACTGAAAGGGTTATAACCCTTGAATAATAAACATTGAAGGGGCAAAGCCCTTAATTAATAACCGTTGAGGGGGCATGTCTCGGTATAATAACTTGGAGGGTCGACTGTATACTCCCCAAAAAGTCGGCGCCTATGTATACATCCGCATTATAGATATATAAATGTTAATTTGCATAAAAATAAGTAACTTATTAACAACCGTTACTAGCGATGGGGTACAGATATCGACATACAGATATAGGAACAAGAGCAGACTGTTCCAATTTTGAATTTGTATCTTATACGTCTTTTTTTTCAGACTGTCTTATAATTAAACGATGAACTAACGATTTCCAATAATTTTACTACTACATGTACAAATCGTTTAATATTTTCTTGCTTCACGTTTAACTATTTTTTTTCTTTATCTTTCATTGATTTTGTTTATTTTCTTAAATTATATATCATCATCATCATAGTCGTTGGGCTCCGTCCGAGCATCGTGATATTATGATTCACTTTAATTTTTCTGTGTAATTGATCGCCATCTATCCCTGTCCTGGAGGCATCTGACCATTTGCTGTAGTGAACTGGCGCCAGTTATCATTTTGACATTGTCCACATATCGCGTTGGTGGTCTCCCTCTTCGCCTGCGACCTTCAACCATACTTAATATTATAAGTTTTTCTAGATTGTTCCGTCGCATGATATGTCCAAAGAAAGTGGATATGCGTTTTTTAACGATATCTTGTAATCGAGCATCCGGGTTAACTTCTGTCAATATTAACACGTTTATCCTCCTCGCTGTCCACGGTACTCTCAGCATTCGCCGCCAGCAATACATTTCGAAAGCATCGATTCTTCGAACGTCTGTCTCTTTCAGTGTCCAGCATTCAGATGCATATAAGAATATAGAGAACACTAACGTTTTCATTAGTCGCATTTTGGTGGTCATCTTATGTCTTTTCCAAATCCTTCTTAATCGAGTTAGTGCAACCTTCACTTTTATTACTCGCCGTTTAATTTCATCTGTTGAGCCACCATTATTTGTGATAAGTGACCCCCCTTTGTGGATTATCTGTTTTGTTTTCATCATCGACGATCATTACTTTAGTTTTATCTTTATCGATTAATTGCTTATACTATCCAGCCTTTGAAATAAACGGAGCAATTTTTCTTTCGACGAAGCGATTATCACAATATCATCGGCGTATTGCAGGTTATTAATTATCTTTCCAGCGACTTTAACGCCATCGTCCCATCCGTCCATTACTTTTTTTTAGTATCCATTCACTGTATATGTCTAAAAGGATTGGACTTAATATGCATCCTTGACGGACTCCTTTTTCTGACTTAAATTCATCTGTCAGGCTATAATTAATTTTTACTGTGCCGCTATTGGATGCGTACAAGGATTTTACTAAATCAATTAAGTGACGTGGAATTCCAAATTCACCTAGTATCTGCCGTAGTATTTGCCATCGTACTGAGTAAAATGTTTTCGCATAGTATATAAAGCAGAAGTATGCATTAGCATTAAACTCCCTGAATTTTTCAACTATTTGTTTTATGTTTAGGATTTGCTCCCGCGTTCCTCTCCCTGGAACGAAACCCGCTTGTTCGAAAATACGATATTTGGGCCACATCATGAGAGGGCATAAATACGAAATTCTGCGTACAATTATGAAAGAAAAGCTCTTAGGCAAAAGATTAAGAGGCCGTCCTCAAAAATCGTGGTCAAAGGATTTTCATCGTTGTTTCCACCATCCGCCTGTTAAAAATGTTCAGGTCTGTCATGCCAAGAAAAGACATCGCCATGTTGATCGCTAACCTTGGTGATGGAGGCGACGAATAAGGAAGAAGAATATCAACAATTAGTTAATTTCAACTGATCAGATTTAATTATTTTAAAAATGATTCTAGTTTTACACCAAAGTAATATTAAATTTCTTGAGGTTCTCTTTAATTACGCGCACATATATACTGACACGCCCATGTAAAATACAGGAGAGAGTAATTTGCTTACGTATATAATTGCTAATTTAACTTTTTATTTAAGATTTTTGCTCGTTCGTAAACCCAAATGGTTAACTTTTACCTTTATATCTCTCACTTTCTTTCTCTACTTATATATATATATATATATATATATATATATATATATATATATATAGTGTGTAAATGTGCATGTGTAATTCATTAGTTTATACGCTCTCTTGATTTATCTACGCCAGTTGTAAGCGTTATTTGTTGCAACTGACGAAGACGACAACCAGATACGGCGTATAAATAAACGATTCACAGCGCACGGTGTTATTGAACGAACCATACGAATTGAATATTTCAATGATCTTTGACAATGTATTTAGTACTGGCCTCATTCGTAATAATACGTACCGAGCATTCTGATGATTTTCGTCTGATTAACGCGCGTTCTTATATCTAGAGTAGCGTTAACGTTTTTGGAAGATGAACACGAAGACGAGCTGCTGTTCATTTTCATACGAGCGGACATCCTTAATCGAAGTCCGATTAAGACGTACAGGACGCTGATGATGCACATCGGCACGATGAAGAACAACATAGACGATACGACGAACGCTTTAGTCTCTTTCGATTTCATCGTACATTCTTCAATTTGTTCTTCGCGTTTCTGTACGCCAAATTGAATCGCCTGCGCGTGCAATACAAATCGATAATAATTCTTTACATTGTCGATAAATATCGTCTTTTATATACTTTAAAAAAAAATAAAATAAATAAGCGAGCATCAACTAGCGATTGTTGTTGCATTTGATTATACCATTTATATACAGATGGAATAGCTCGACCGAGTTCGGTTCACTTATCTTCTCATTTCAGCATTAGATGATTATATGAGACTATTTTCATCACATTACCGGTCATGAAGACTATAACGAATGTTTGTTTAAATTTAAGATTAAACGTACCAAATTAAGTCTGTGCAAGTGATGAAAATGTGGAACATATTCCTTTCGCTCGTGTAAATCGTAATGCAGAAATTATACCGAACATAATCTTGCTCAGGTAACGGATATAACACGTATTAGACGATATTGTTAATGCATTACTTAAAGAAATAACCCAAAACAGAAGTTGCGCCCGTAATAATAGTGGATAGCTCAGAATCTACGCTAGTAGTAAGGACAATTGCCAACAAACCGAAAGCTGAAGACTATATATCTAAATTAAATAAAACTGAGCTGAAGAACTGTTATTACGATATTTAAAAAAAAAATTAAAATTAAAAGTAAAAAAAACTGCCACAACAGCACAAGTAATAAATAATTTTAAAAAAGTAATAATAAGCACATGTAATAATTATAATAATTAAGTGATCCATTAACATTAATTATAGTATACTTAAATTATGAGAAGCTGTTTATAGTAAATGAAAAAATGAACTGTAAACTGTATTATTTTATTATATATTTAATTGTTATTGTTACACTTGAAAATAAATGCGTTCCGATGAACCACACTTCGAGTATAGAATATTCAATAACTATAAACGAACGTATAACAACAATGACGATTAAAAACGTAATAAAACGCATAGTAGAAAGAAAAAAATACGTTTTTTGGCTTTTTGAGCAGCCCGAAAATTTTAAAAAATATATAATATAAATTTATCTTACCATAATTCCCTCCTTTGATGAGGATGGCGGTTTCTCGTCTAAATGTAATTTTACAAGTTTACAAATATTGCGATTAATACTACTATTATTAGTCAATTTAATATCACAATTACGAATTAAGCCATGAACATTCATGTACGATTTACAAACCCATATGCTAATCAAAATGGGAAACATTATCTTCTTTTAATGATTGAGTGATTTGACGAGTTAATTTATAACGTGTTTCTAAAGAGAGGTTTACGTCATTCGAGTCAATAAGCTAAATAAATGATCACCAATACGAAAGTTCCCCGGTGTTAATATTTCAGTCGATGAATCTTTTCTGCGACAACATAGAGGACGAGAATTTAAAATATTTTCGACTGAACAGAAAACAGTTTATAATGTTCGAAAGTAAGGATACTATTATATTTTTGGTAGCCTTTCAAAAGTAAGGATTTTCCAGATTTAAGGGCTGATTTTCAAAAATCACCTTGATGTGGACTTTTGGGTTGTAATAAATTTCAAATCAATCGATTCATGGAAAACCAATTAACAAATTCGAACGGTATTTGAATAGTAAGTTATTGGTACCGACGAAATGTTTGGAATTATCGCTATAAATTTATAGGGGTTTACCACGACGAGCGACAAAATCGTCTAAGAGATTTCAAGAAGTTTTCAGTTGTTAGACACGCTACTAACTCGATGTACACAGCGCGAGTAGTGAAAAACAAATCTAAAAAGCGGCGTTTATTGTGCTTGATGGACCGATAATTACGAATTTACCTCAAAAGTTTCCAGCATAATCTACACCAACTTGAGTAAATGGCCTCGAGTCGATCTACTAATAATTGATCCATTAACTGATTGGATCCTGTAATAGCCTTCAAAAAAGCAGGTAGATACCGCGTTGAATGATATAGTAAGAATAGTAACAGGCTGCTTGAAGCCGACAAAAATATATATACCCACTCGTGGGAATAGTATTTCCTGAAATAAAGAGATAAGTAGCAGCAAATAAGGAACGAGCCTCGCAAATGCTGGATGGTAGATACTATGCCAAGTAGTCAACTAAAATCCAGAAAGTTTCAGGTTGAATTAAAAAAAAAAAAATAAATAAAAAACATTTGGAAATCAAAGTCTCCTTTCGCAACTATAAGACAATGCCTAAAACGGTACATGCAACCAAATAAAACCTATAACGAATGTATACGGTGAGTAACTGTCGAAAGTGTACAATTGTGCCTATGAAGTAATGTTCTCGTATTCGGTCCTGACAAACTGATGATAATGATCATGATGACGGCGACTACGATAGTAACAATTAATTAATAACGAGGCTATTTCGAAAGTTGTAGAAGTAAATATAACCGTAGTACGTTTAGTAAAAGAATTATGAAAAGGGAGTATAAAAAGAAAATAGAAAATTGGAAAATGTTTTTGAGACAGTGTGCCGATAAATTAAAGAGCACCCACGTCATTTCGATATTTTCGACGAATGGGAAAACTAACAGAGCGAACAATTGCGGCGATTTGATATAGTCGCATCGATGTATTTCGTTGTAAGCGATATAGTAATATCGAAGATCAGAGACTGGTAAAGTTTGGTCATGCAATTATAAGAAAATGAGAATGGGGAGAAATTTGTAGGAATTTATGATTCGAAAATGGTGGCAATTTATCTTTTAAATCGATCTGGAATAGACAAATAGCGATTGAAACAAAATTACCGACAGAAAAATTTATATATATATATATATATATATATATATAATATATACATGACAATATTATTGAAACTGGAGATTACACAATTTTCACGTGTAATATGTATAAAGACATTACATTTAAATACAATATATTACCAGTTCGTTAAATTAATGACCAGATAAGTTTTTGTAAGCAATTTTCAAATTTCATTTTTGTAATAATAATATACGCACATACACACCCACACAGAAATATTCCCCTTACACTTTCTCTCTATTCTTGCGCCTATCTATATACCTACTTTATGTTGTTTACGTTTATTTTTAGATCATATGAGCTGCTAACCTATCGCTACTCCGTCTGGCATATTTCGAAGTTTGTCTACGTTTTCCGAGATTAAAATAGTATCAAACGCGTATCGAGTATCAGAAAAACGTTCAGTTCCAACTTCGATACCGTCTTGCTCCGAGAAAGTTTCTTCGATAATCGCTTCGGTATATACACAGTGAACAAAATTGCAGGCGAAATACAATCTTGACGTACGCATTTTTTTTTTTAATCGAAATTTCTCCTTCATTTACGGTTGACCGACCTTTTTTTTTCAAAATTATTCTCCGTATCTCTCGGTTGATACTAAAATCCGCGTTAACTTTTCATGATTTACTTATTCAAAAAAAGCTTTACGATAATCAATAAAACAACGACATAATGTAATGATTCGCATCGCGACGTCTACCGGATAAAAATGCGTATCGATTGCGAGGACACCTGTTTAGACTTCTACCTGTATTTTATAGTTAATAAAATTAATTAGATCAACCTTACGTCCTTCATGTTGTTATTGTCTAATTTTCAACCCGAGATACTCGTTATTTTTGTCGACTTAAATCGGTTACTGGGACAGAGGAAGCCAACGTTATATTTTATTGTGAAACACTCGTTGTTTACTACGACACCACAAATCGATCACCGGACTAGTGAATGGAAAGTGTTGATCACGACGGTACAATCTACGTAGATTAAATCCATTGCTGAACTAGCTTATATAAAAAGATTTTGAATAATTGTATTTGCTGAATTGAACGCGTTTGTTTCGCTTAGAAAATTTCAACCGATTCATCTAAAACAGTTCGAGTTGAAAAAAAAATAAAAAAAATTACGTAATAAAAAGTGTCGGATTTGTTAGATTTTCTTCCTTTTTTTCTCTCTTTTTTTTTTTAGAAAAAAGTTTAAATTTCGTATTATTTAAAAACTTCCTCGTCCAGCGGAAAACGGATTAAAAAAACATTTAAATAGTTTATGCCTTAAATAGAAAGTTCGTCCGTTTTATTTAAATAATCAGATAATTTCGTTCTGTTAAATATTTCCTCGACCGTTAAAATTCGGCCTAACAATATTTACCCCGTTGAAAAAGTTGCCTTGCTTCAATCGGTCCTTTCATAACGAATAGACGACTTAATATTTTAATATATGAAAAAATAATACCGCTAAAAATAAAAAATTCGTCTAGGTGTGAAAGCGACTTTAATTTTCGTTTTAACGATATAGACGAAAGTGTTTTAACATTCTCGAAGGATAAGTTAAAATAATGAAGAATCAGACATATGCGTTAATCGTTTTTAAGTTTTGAATCGCAAGGGGAAAAAATGATCCTTAGGCGATTTTGTTTTTTTTTAAGCAAAATAAAAGTTTAAAAAGGAAAATTAACTACTGCTTCCATGAAGTGTATATATATATATATATATCGTAGTTGCTAGAGTGCTCGACTGTAAATTTGACGGTCGAGGGTTCGAAACTAAAAAGTTTTTCATCATTATTTAATTCTTAATTATCACGGAGAAGGCAGTTTGCGTCGCATAAAATAGCAGTGAGACGGCTCGTGGTTGAAATATCTAGCGTTTGCAATTACACCATCCCCCAACCGTACATACACAAAAAATCGGTTTGTTTCACACAACATCGCAAAGTAACATTAATAATGTCAAAGTGAATAAAATGTATTACAAATACAAGAAACCGTAATCAGGAAAACTAAAAATTATGAAGTTAAATTAAATCTCAAGATAAAAAATTCTATATTAAACCGAAATATATTAAAAATGTGTACAAAATTTATACAATTAGAAAAGTATAAAAGTTTTTTAAAACACTAAAAATTTGATAAACTCTACGTATAATAGTTTTCTTATTTTTTCGCTATTTACACAAAAGAATCCTCTGAAAATGAAATTATAAGTAATAAAGCTTCAGTAAGGAAAAAATTCTACGTATAATTAACCTTCCGATGCACGGGTTGGATCGGATAAATTATTGGTATTTATTTTGTTCAAATTATTTCCTATTAATATAAATTTGAGAGGTGAATTTTCGCATACTTTCGGCATAATGTTCTAGGTAAATACTGATAATATCAGCAAGCAGTTTTAGTCACGTGAGTTGTAGTGATAAATATTCGTACAGACCCAACTCGTGAATTCATGTTAGTTTGCCGGTTTATTTTAAACCCAACACATATAATTCTGCTACTGATTCTGAATTTGTGGAACACGAAACAGAATCCGAGCAGGGAAATGAAGAAAATACAGTTAATTCGGTAGTTGAAAATATGCAACATGTTTCAAGTTCATATGATGTAGCGAGATACACGAATCGTTCGACCATAGTTCTGTTTTATGGCTTTTTAAACGTAGCATCGGTAAAATAAACATTTTCAGTGCAGGGTCCAATAGACCTAATCCGTCTATTCGTGTAACGTTACAGCATCGGGAGATTAACACAGGTCAGTAATAAAGTAATAATATGAACAACATAAACTAGCGAGAGACGATGAAACAACTCACAGTGTGGATAGTTTCATTTGTGACATACCACGGTACTTCTAGTATACATCTCAAAGCTTTTAACTGAAACCGCTGTATAGCCATCATGTTTGTGTTTGATGTGCAAGCCCATAGCTCTATCCTATAAGTCCGAACTGATTTCAATACAGTTTTGTATACCAGTTGTTTTGATTCCAATGATAGGCGAGATCGATGTCCGATCAACCAGTAAAGTTGTGAAAATTTGATGTTTAACTGCTTGCGTGGCTGCAATATGGTTTTTCCAAGTTAATCTTCTGTCTATGGTGAAACCAAGATACTTGACCGAGTCAGCTTGAGGAAGTATTTTGTTGTTTAATGAAACGGGAGGACAATTAAGTTCGAGCGTGACAAATGTAATTTGATGAGATTTAATTTTTATGCGTCACTTGTTAAGGCATTCTTGAATCTGATTTAAGTAAGTTTGTAGTTTTTGTGAGGCTGCTTTAGGATCTGTATCCATAGCCAAGATGGCTGTGTCATCTGCCAAAGTAGCGGTTAAGTTCTGTTGACTGGTCCGCTATATATATATATATATATATATATATATATATATATATATATATATAAAAGTGGATGATGGATTGAGCCCTGTGGTACTCCTGCTTTTATTTCATACAGTCCTGTGACTGCTTCCTGGTGCTTAATCTTGAAATATCTCTGCGAGAGGTATGATGTAATTAGCTGAAAGTATGTATCTGGGAGCAATAACTTAATTTTATAAAGCAGATCTTGGTGCCATACCTTGTCGGATGTTTGTTGTATATGTAAAAAATGCTCCAATACACTATTTTTTAACTTCAATGTTTTAGTATATGAACTTTGTTACTCTGTGCACTTGTTGTACTGTGCAGTGTTTCCCCCTCTTTGGAATTATATTACTTTCAACTATAACTGTTATTAGCAAATTGCTTAATGTGATACTCTTGAATAGATTGCTGCCTTTTGTAGTCGTCAATCGTGATCCCCACTGGGGATACTTGACGTTGAATGAATTTTGGTCCAAGCGTGAAAAATAATTAGCAAAATTAAGTCTGTATGATAGTGTGTTTAGGCGGACAATGTATTGTGAGTTGTGTCCAGTTGTCGATTTTAATTGTGGTTGCTTAAACGAAGTCTTTTTCATATTTTGGAAGTCCGTGGTGTTTTATATTATCACATATTAGAACAGCTGTGCCGTCGTGGACAGAGCCATCTAGGTGCAATGTATAATATGCGTTATATTTTGGAATGGAGAAGTATGTTTTGTTTGTAACATTAGTTTCAGTTATAAGACAAATATCGATCTGATTTATTTTTAGTATATATTCTAGTTCCTGTTTATGTTGATACAATCCGTTGGCATTCCATAGCATTATGGTTATACTGTCAATCATTTCGAAAACAGGTTGTTAGCAAGTTTATTAGGTTACTAGTCATTTAAAGCGATTTTATTCGCAGGAAGGGTTGTTGAATGATTTAACTATACGGTCTGTTTTTTAGCTTGATTGAATTAACAGCATTTGAATATGTGGCAAATTTATTTTGTTGACTCGTTTGTGAGTATAGAGGACTGAGTTTTGATTGTGGACTAATCAAGTTCGGTATTGTTGGTGTTTTATTAACAGTGTGATGTAAACTTTTATGTTTTTCGGTTTAGGATTTCCTGGTAGACTGTACATCCACGGCAGGTATCCGGATGTGGTCCTCTACAGTGAACACATGTTGCCGAGGAGTTGTTTGTTTTTGTACACTAAGATGTGTCGTGTTACTCACCAAACTTGACGCGTGCAAAGTTATTATTACAATAAGTTTTTTTGTTGGCGATGTATGCACACTACTGTATTCTTTTTATTAGGGGGGGTTCCACTTTTATCGAGTTGATGGTTGTAATATTGTGGATTTCTTTGTTGTCTGCCGGCTCCTGGTCGATAAAGATATTATAAACGGTATGTAAACGACGAACAATGAAGAACTTTAACATATAAACAAAACAGAATATTTTTACAACGAATCGTCAAAACGCGAATTTTATTTTACGATTAGCATAAATTGATAAAATATTGAAATTAAAAAAGAAAAAAGTGATTTCAAATCAAAATTAAATATACTTCGCTATATTTAAACAACACAAATATCAACAGATTAGGCCTTCTCGCTATGTTGCCAATTTTCAACACAGCGCGGCTTTCTATTAACGATGGCTACGTAAGAACCATGGAAAAATTATAGTAGTAGTATTAGAAGTAATAAAAGTTCTTTTATAGTAAGTGTAGTTGTGGTAATAATGGGAGTTAAAGTAATGACAGCGTCGCTGTTATTACTGGAGGTTATTATTACCGTTAGGAATATTTATCATAATAATTATATTCATTTTTAACGGCTTATTATTTTATTAACGCCAAGAAATTTATTTTAAATAATTTGTTCAATTTTTCATTTATTTCACAAAGAGCGGTCGTTTTAAACAAGGACAAATACAGTAAATGTGTTATTATCGTAATAGCCGTACGATTATCATAATAATAGTAATTACCATTACGGAATGTTATTATTTTTAAGGAATATTTTTCTCGTAATTCGAAATTTTTTTACTGAAACAGACCAGAATTTTAATGACTGAATAATTTTCTCGTAGTAATAAATTCTCTTTTTAAACGCAGCCAAATATCGAATCGACCGACCGAAACGTTTACAAGATAAATAAAAAGTCGCTTATAAAAATATTTTACATTTATACGTATCGAAATATTCTAATGACGTTTTTATAAAGCAAAAATAATTATTAGCGCACTTCTTTCATTTCTGAGTACTAATTATAAGATCGGTGGACTGATAAAAAACGATATTTTAGCCATATCTCGGCGAAAAATGATCCGATTTTAACGATATTTTCTTATGTCATACCTATATTTAGAGCCCCCCTATTAGCCTCTGGTTAATTAAATTTAAAATTTTTCCGTTTCTAAATGCTTTTGACAGGATTGAATGGGACCGTCTATGGGATGTAATGGATGAAATATCAGTGGACTATAAAGATGAAAGAATAATAAAAACATTATATGACATACAAAAGCCGATAATAAGAATCGGCGGAAAAGAAGAAGAAATAAAAATAGGGAAAGGAATTGTTGTATATCACCGGAACTTTTTAATATATACGCAGAAAAAAATAATGCCTGATTTTAAAGAAAAAGGTAACTGCGACATCAAAGTGGGAGGATATCAAAGATGTTGATGTTCCGTTTTGCGGATGACATAACGAAAGTAATGAAAAAGAACTTGAACAATCGGTAAAACAGCTACAGCGAAAAAAAGTATTATATGTCGGATAAATGAAGAAAAAGCGCTAGTTATGAAATGTGCTAGCAAGATGTAATAGATGTAAAAGTTAATGGAAAAAGATTATAACAAGTAAATTGGTATACCTGTGGTATCATAATCACTTAAGATGGAAGAAGCGACAATATTGACTAGAATTAGTCTAGAAAAAGTGACTTTCAATAAAAACAGATCTTTACTATCGTCGAGAAGTATAAAAGGTAGAAAGCACTTTCTTATATCGTACGTACGGAGCATAATAATATATGGATCGGGAACGTGGACGATCAAGCGCCAAATGTATAAAAAAATAGAGGCCTTCGAAACTTGGTGCCGGCGTACAGAAAATTAGTTGCGACAGAAAAAGCGGAAAACGAAAAAGTTTTTAAAAACGTAAACGAATCGAGGAGCTTTATTTAGAAGCTAAAAAGTAGAAGAATTAAATGGATAGGCCACTTCAATCCGAGTTTCGTATAATTGAAGGGAAAATGGAAGGAAAACGATGCAGAGGAAGAAATATATAGATCAAATAATAGAAGACGCGGGAGCGACAAATTGTGCAAACCTTAATTAGTTGAACTCACTAGGATCAATGGGTCATAAATGTTGTCCCACCCAATCTATGGATTGAGGAAAAGAAGAATCTAGTCGGTCCATTTTATCCTCTCTATTCTCCGGTATCGGATTTCAAATGCGTCTAGTTATCGTTTCGCTTGTTTATCTAATGTCCGGCTTTCTGAACTGTAGAGTAATTCCTGTACAAATATTTCAATAAAATTTTTCTTCAAATCTATCCCGATATTTTTTGACTTTAATAATCCTTTCCTTAACAGTTAAATTCCTCATTGTTATACTATCGTTTATATCTCGTACACATCTTCCATTTTACGCTATGACGCCACCTAAGTATTTTATTTATTTCTCCATCGGCTGTTTATTTTTGTCGTTTTTTTCCAGTTTATTTTTATATTATTCAACTGTAAGACTTCATTTACTTGTTGTAGGGAGGAATTTTCAAGTGGTTTATCGTGGTCTTCATCGTTCGTGCAATTATTATTTGTTCCTTCTTTAAAAAAAAAAATAATAATTATACAAACATATTAACGAGAGCATATAATAAGCGCGTACGAATATGCAACACACATACAGTTGCGTACATAAGCGCTAATAGAAAAATTAACATACACACACGTGGGCATACTTCAATATACAAAAGACCATCGAAAAAATTACTTATCCCGTCAAGTTTTCGCTTATCGATAGCAGTTGACATTTTGCACTAACCCATTAATTAATATAAATATACATATATTAAATATATAATTACTTTATAATTTACCGTATTTATAATTCATAACTTATTTGTTACAACTTATTTTCGTATTCACGTGTTTTCCCATTGCACTCGCGCATGTATTTCCATTTACACGATCGTGTACACTCACACCTTATTGTTTCTCCTTTCATTCTGTAGTCCACTCAGTGTAGCATCTTTCTTTTTTTTTTCAACTTATTATTATTATTGTGATTTTTACCTTTTTTTTTTTTTTAATTCCCGTCAACTTCCGCTTTAATTTCTTAGTTTCAGTATATTTCCGATATTTTTCTCATTCTGCATCCACTCTTAATTCGCAATCTACTCTCCACGTTTTCACTGATAATTTTTTTCTTTTGGTAGCATATTAAGCATTTGACTTAATATGTATTTATCCGTCTGGTTTCTACTTAGTTCTAGGTGCATACTTCACTGTTTCTCTTAACTCAATACTCACTGCTCTTTATTTTTAAAGAGAGTTCACTATCCTGATTATTAAATACAAATAATTAATATCCAGCACAATCATCACTAATTGCAGGAATGATGAAGAAATTTTATATTATATAGATACCATAAAAAAATTCGTGCTATTGGAAATTATGGATATATACACACACCTATATATATGTATATATATATATATATATACATATATATATAGATAATATATTATTATTTCTGTTAGACTTTAAATTAAATTTCATTACTTGACTAAAACAAAGGAAAAACCTTAAGCTGAAAGCCATAATAGGTCCCACCCCATTTGCAATTTACACACTAAATGTTTGCAATGGTTTTATCGATTTGCGTTGTTTTTAATTTTATATCATTAGTGTTTGTCTTTAGATGAATAGAAACTAGCGCTCTTAGAGTTAGGTTCATTTTTAAACATCGACACTAAAATTTCTGGACCAATTTGCTGCACTCTTATCTATTTTTACTGTTTTCAGTTTCGTTTACACCTATTTCCATTCCCGAGATATTCGTAAAACCATTTTGAAAATTTTCACTAATTTGTAACTTTTTTTTTTTTTTTTAAATTTAAATTTACGTGCCGTGTACCGCAATTATATAGCTAGAGGCACGGAACTAAAATAATTAGAACAAAGGTATTAAATAAAGGTATTAGATAATTATAACGAAGATATTCACAACAAAGGTATTAAGTATAACAAATGCGTTAATTTGATACATTTTAAAAATTCGAAAACTCTATTAATGATATCCATGTTATCCCTCAGCAAACTTTGCAAGTCGAGCGATGCGATCCCGTACTGTTTTCGGTATTTGTCGTAAATTGGACAGTCTACCAATAGATGCTGGACGGCCAACTGACAACAACATTGTTGGCACGTTGGCGGCGTACTTTTTTCTAATAGATGAATATGTGTTAATTTTGTGTGTCCTATCCGTAATCGACATAATACTACCTCTTCCATTCTGCTACTACGATGTGCCGAGTGCCACTGTTTTGAAGATAATTTTATCGATTGTAGTTTATTCACCGCAGATATTCTCTGCCAGTTACTATTCCATGTCGATTCGAAATGATGCTTTAAGTATTCTTTGAAGTCAGCTATCGGTACATGGATATTTTTTTTGTCCGTTTACGTTATTTTCACTCTCGATATATTTGAGCGATAGTGTTAGAAGACGCATATTCGAGCATTTCGGTCAAATTTGAAAATAATTTCGATTTTGCATGTTTTTTTGAAATTACCTGATATTTTTTAATTACAGATACGTTTTTATAAATAATATTTTTAAAAACTTTTTCACGATTTTCCATATCTCCGATGGCAGATTCAGTAATAAACATAGCAGTAAACATATTATCATGTACATCGCGTTCACCAAAATACCTATATTGTATGTACTTCGTGTAGTGATCACGATTTTATTAGTTACTCGTGAAAAGTTATAGAGAAAATAATGTAAAATGATTGAAATGAGCTACGTTTCTTTTTAAAACGTAATTTATTAAAATATTTACAACTTAATGAACGTATGGACTTAAGACATAATTATTTATTTAATAAATGGAAAAGTATGTAATTAAAAATTAATACGCAAAATATTCCTATTTAAAATTTTGTAAATTAATTTTCAAAAATATCATATGAATTACGAAAAGAAATGATTCAAATATTATATATTCATCAGTAAACAGGTCGTAATTTTGCAAAGTATATTTAAAAATATTGATGTATTGGAGAGTAGTGATTTTATGAATTTAGCAAAACAAAATAAAATCGAAGTTAATCACTAAAAAATTTTTATTACATAAACACAAATACGAACACGAAGCTTTTCGACTATGAAGTCATTTTCAAGCTATTGTTCTGCTTGAAAATTACTTCATAGTCGAAAAGCTTCGTGTTCGTATTTGTGTTTATGTAATAAAAATTTTTTAGTGATTAACTTCGATTTTATTTTGTTTTGCAATATTTAAAAAATTGTCAGTTTACAAAACATGATGGAACAACTTTTCATACCGAAGTCATATCATCATATTTTCCCAATTTCCGTTTTTTTGGGGGTTTTTCTGAAACTAATGATTTTACCCGTAAATGATAAAGTTTGTTCTTTAGCGATATTTGTACTGATGTGTCGCTTAATTTTCTATCCCCGTCCGAGTAAACAGTTTCCGGAAAAAGTAACTTCAATAAAAATCTGTTTTCCTAGATGGACGGCATTATCCGTTACTGCACCGTTTGCAGTTAACATGACTGCTGATACTTGACGCGAGTACATCCTGTAGAAAACGTAAATCATGTGGAAAAAGTTTTGCAGAGTATGATACGCATGAGCTAATACAAGTTTTGTATTTGTGTTTTTCTTTAGACAATGAAAATAGAGTTCCGACCGGTAGAAATTAATTTTATTACATGATTGACGTCATTTCTTATTGCACTGAGGTGTAATTCACTATCAGCACCTTTTTCAAGAACGCAGAATGGAAAAGTGATAACATATTTCCGGTTGTATGGTATTCCGTTGTTCCCGGATAGCGATCGTAATACCGTTATAAAATGAAAAATTCTCACAACATACATAGGCATGAAATAGTTTTTCATGTATAGCGATATATCGCGCTTTCGATGTGTTTTGTTTTATGGACATCGAAGGGCGGATTGCTTGTGTTAAAAACAAGATATACCCTGCACACCCAGAAAACTGGGGTCGAAGAATACAAAATCCGTAAGTGCTAATTAATTTTTATCACTTTATTTCATTTATTTTAAAATTGTTTTAACCAACAAAAACATAGAACAAACGACAAAAATGAAGAGTCAAAGGAATTAACTACACTTAATTTTTAGAAATACCTATGGAATGGAAATAGGCGTAAACGTAACTGAAAACAGTACACATCGATGAAAATTTTAATTTTTTATAATGTGGAATGTAGTGATTTTTTTTTTATAAAAAATCAATTGAAAATTAGTTAAATCACTAATATTTATTTTCTTAAGGAAAACACAAAGCTTTTCGGCATTTACGCCATTATCAAGTGAAAAATTTTAAAAAATCATAATTTTGAAAATATAAATTAAATATAATTACTTAAAAATATGTGATGGTAATTGTGAAAATATGATCCAAAAATGCTGTCTGCTTCCGTTCTGTCTATTTTTTAATTTGTTGAAATTTAATATCAATATATTTGTTTATTAATTTAGTTTTTTTATATTAATTTTTTCTTCAATACTATTTTCCGGATTCTGTAAAAGTTGTATACTGGTGGAATTTTAAATTTTTCATTTACTATTGCGATGTATGATGTCCAAAAGTAAAATATAAAATATAAAAATATACAAACACAAAATTTTTTAAAAAACACAATTTTACAAGTAAAATGAAAATAAATATTAAAAATCTGAAAATGGAGCGTAATTCGTACAAAAAATTTTAATGTCGATATTTAAAAACGGACCTAACTAACACAGTTTAGTGTTTATTTATTTAAAGACAAACACTAATGATATAAAATTAAAAATAACGCGCGTCAATAAAATCGGAGCAAACATTTACGGTGCAAGTTGCAAATCCTTAAATTTGTTTTTTAAATATTTCGTGGACGAATGGAGCATGTAGGTTGCTTGCTTTTATTGTTGAGTAGATTTCAAAACCATAATCATATTTTGATCGACTTAAACAGCGATAAATACGATTTAAAGCAATCCGATATGCACCATAAGATATATGTTCCAACTTTTTGAGTAATTATATATATATATGTATATAATATATAAAAATCATATCTATTTGTGTGTATACACAGCATACTCACAGTTATATATATATATACTATGTCAGTTGTTCAAAAAAAAGCAAGGGAAATTTCGAGAAAAATTCATGAGAACGAGCAAAGTTATAGAGATAAAAATAGATTTATAATAAATCTGTCTGATTTAATGAACTAAACTTATTATAATTATTTCGCCCTATTTTACTTATACCGTCGTGAGATAAAATATCCCCGGTAGTGAGTTTAATGTTGTACAAAACAATCGCTATATGTTAACGGTTAGTTTACTAAATACACAACCAACCGTATGTTAGCAAAAGATAAAAGGAATTAGCAAATCTTATCGTACAGTAGTTGTCGTGATATACCGTTATTGTTTTTCGGCAACCTGTATGAGCTCTCCGGTATTTCTAGAATAATAATTTACACGCGGAGTACGAAATTACGAAATAAGATTATCGCGTTAATTAAACGTTGATCTAATTAAATAAACGTATTAAAAATATTTCTTAAATGGAAGATATAAAAGTTTGAACTAATTTCGATATATAAATACGTTTATGTATGAAACAGTGATTTATTAACTAACGATGTTAATAGTATAAAGCGCTATCAATTACAATACTTAGCCTAGAAAGTGATTAAACAAGATAGGGTCGTATGATCCGAATCAAAAAGAAACGATCGTCTGAGAGATTGCTCTATAGCGTAATAGCGTATTGCTAGATGGGAAAATACGTCCGAAACACTTCAAGGATGTGTGATAATAAATGTGGTCTTAAAAATGGATGAAGTGTCACCGACGTCAATAGAATGGGAGGAAATAAAGCGTGATAAATGGATGTTCTTACTTGAAAAAATGATTACTGCGGAAAAATGAGCTGTATATAATAATAATAATAATAATAATAATATAGTTGAAAATTAAGTTTTCTACCGTGTCGTATGCAATTTTTTCACATCATTAAAATTAGCCATAGAACAAGCGATAGAAATGAAATATTTATACTCACATCTATACAAAGTATCCACGATCATCAATTAATTAAAACCAAATATCGTCATATAAGTCAAGAAATATACACTGTCGTTTATAGATTCAACTTAAATCGTCATTCAAACATCACTCACAACAACATAGTTGACAAGGCAGCGAAACAGGCATCAACTATGTTTCCAGTTCCACCGGCTGTTCCTTCAGCGGATGTTACTAGTCATATAGAGCATCAGCTCGGGGATACGTGGAGGCAAATATGAATAGACACTCGAACCACGAATAAGTAACGGAATATCAAAGCAAACATAACTTCCAGGAAAATGTCGATACAACTCGGGCATACAAAAGGATATCACCGATCGAAGAGACGACCCGTTGTACTGCTATTGTGGCCAGCAATTTACAACTGTTACCCACATTCTCTATGAGTGTCCTGCCCTCCAATCTTACCACAAAATCCGGCCTTCTTTATTTTCATCCACTATCTGTGATAATCCTAATTTAATCGATTACACCTTCCAACACCTGAAACATACTAAACTCTTTCCTCTAATATTAGTATCACAAGCGGTGTCTGCGGCCATAGTAGCAGTACATGGCACCGCTTTAAAAAAGAAAAGAAGATTATTCCCGAAACTTCTCCGAAGTAACGAAAATATACTTCCATCTAGTAACGACTGTATAATTAATAAATTGGGCAATTTAAAAACTCTACATCCAGTACCGCAATAGTCCCAACGATTGCACGCAGAACTTTAATCCGAAATCTACTATTTATCTTTTTGTTTGTAATAACGCAGACTAATTTCCGCTAATTTAACCAACCATAAGGCGACCCAGAGAAGACGGATGGTTTCTGCGAGTTAAATAACTTAAAACCTGGCCGACTAAAATTTTGTATGAAATTTTATTTAAAAATAGGAAAATTAAAGAGTAGCTTACAATTATTTGTGGAACACAAAATCGTTCAGATAACCGTCATTTGCAACAATCTTTCACAAAATGTTTGAACTTTTTTCGAGCATAAGTCGCTAACTTTTTGAAATTTCTTCAGAAAGTTTTCAGAACTTCCAGATCTCGTGGACTTGTTTCGTAAATTCGGCTCTTAAGGTAAAAAATTTTGGAGCGGTTAAATTTGTTCAACATCTATTCAGCAAAAAGTTTTCGTTGTGCATGGTCGGTACGTTTTAATTCCGGATTTATTACGACTTTATAAGAGTGAAATTTCAAGTTTTCTAGTAATATACGGCTTATTCTCTCGGCAGGTTCAAAGAAGCAGCATAACAACGAGCAGAGCATCCAGCACTCGAATGATCGCTGCTCGAACTCGATCGATGTTTGTGCGGGTAAGAACCGTTTTTTTGTTCATAGGACGTTTTTATCCGTTGCAGAATCTGTCTCTTGAAAGTTTTTAACCCACTTTAAAATTGAATTGCGATATGGTACAGGTTTGCACCGCGCAATTTTGAATTATTTTCACCGTCCGTCTTCTCTGGGTCAACCTGTACTTTATCTCTAGTTATATAAGAAGTATAATCGTCGGTATACGAAACGATCTTTATTATATTTGATAGAAATCAAAAACCTGTGGAGCTGAACACGTTTTCACGATAGACTTGATCACCAACAAAAACGCGAGAGATAAAATAAGCTGTCCGTAGGTGTAGCTATGAATAGGAGTGATCATTTAAAAAAGGAATCGAAATTATTATAAACATCGTATCGAATTATTTCGCTGAAATCATTTATATTTTTATTACAATTACGTTATGCCTAATAAATAGTTACAATAATTTATAATTTGTTTTTTCGTATTTTTCCACAACATATATTGCGAAAAAATAAAATAGAAATTTGAAATGCGACCACGGCATTTATTAATATAAAAACGGTTAGGCATTAATATCTATTTAATGAAACAAGTAATTCTTTATATATATACATATATATATATACATACATATATATATATATATATATATATATATATATATATATATATATATATATATGTACACAAAACCATCTCGGAAATGGCTGTCACGATTTCGTTGAAATTATGCGAATATCTATAATTTATTAACTAATTGAAAATGGCTGTGTGAAATTAGGAATTTTGAAGTTTTGGGGCTCCGAGCACTAATCCATAATATTTTAAACTTTTTTCTGGATACTAATTTAAATGTACGTTATAAATTTCAGCTCTATCGCATTAATCATTATTAGAATATTATAAGATTATCTGCTTTTTACCGCATATGAATTGGTAAATATAATTAAACTTTTATATTGGCCGTATCGTTTCGATTTAAGGTATCTGATTTTCCAGAAATATTTTTTAATTTACGAAATAATTGTTTTAAGGAAAAAATTCCATTGAAAAGTTCTAAAATTCATTCCTGAATGAGAAACATTAAGGTTGATCTCTGCTAACCGTAATTATTAAATTTTGCGCAGTTTAAAACTGGCGCCTTCTTTTAAAATTGAGACTATCGGTATAAAACAAAAAACAAACAAAAAACAAACAAAAAATGATACGGTCCTTGATACTTCGGTCTTTAAAAGTAGGGGGGTCAGAATTTATCGCGATTACGACTTAACACTTTTTAGAGGTAAATCGTTTCATTAACGTTGTTACCATTTTCAATAGAAGCCTTTCACTAATAAATTTAAAAAAATTACAATATTTATTTAAAGCGGCAAATTTATTTATACCACACGGCGTAATTATTAAATTCACCAGTCGCTTTAAAAAAAAAAGCAAAAACAAAATATGGTTGTGGAATTTAAATAAATCACACCGGTACGAGTGCGGCTTAACACTTTTTAGAGGTAAATTGTTTCATTAACGTTGTTGCCATTTTAAAAAGAAGCCTTTTTGCTAATAAATTTTAAAACAGAAAAAAACATCATAATGATAATAAATGCGGGGAAAAGACAATGTAATTTACTGAAGAATTCGAGTGGTCCCCTAGTAAGGAAAATTGTCTTTTACATCTAGCCTTACTAAGGATTATTATTATGATTATTGTCGTATGTATTTTTCTTCGTGTCCTTCCGTTTCGTTTCGTCAGTTAATTTCATTCTTGGACGTTATAAGGAGAAGACATCATTAGACTTTCATGAAACAAACGTACTTTCGCTTACGATGGTTAGAACGTTATAATATGTATACACGCGCTTTTTGCGCATTAACGTAAGAATAAGACTATGCGCGAGTTGCGTGCTGCTAGCTGCAGATAGTAATAATTTACTCGGGTAAACATTTCTGTCACCAGGAAAGGAAAACTGCTAAACGAATCCCTAGTGTTCGGTATTCGTAACTACACGCGCACATACACTGATCTCCTTTTTTTATACACCCTTCCTTCCCGATCAGGCTTCACGCAACTTTAGTTTATATTGTCCTATTGTCTGGATTTTATTTATAAGAATCGAAGCCTATTTCTTAGGAATACCACACCCCAAGCGCTTTTTGGAAATTTCTTAAAAAATAAATGAGATAAATACGAACTTTTTTCCTCGTCCGAGTACGAACTTCTATTTGGTACGTCGTTTTTTTTTCATGTTCTTAAAATTTTACACAATCTTTTTTTTTTGTCATCTCATTCGCCAAAGGTTATCTATTAACGATGAAATCTTTCCATTTTTTTTTCAGCACGCGATGTCTACGAAACACAACACCCCATTATACTGATTTTTGGTATTATTACAACGAAGAAAGAAGAAAAAACAAAGTTAAATTTTTTACGTTAATATAAATTCCGTCTCCTCTAATTTTAAATAACTATGTGTATTAAATTTTTGACGGAATTTCTTTAGCACGTGAATGTAAAACGACGAGCAGACGCAGAAGCGAATAGAGGTAAATTATTTTTGTAAATGATTTAGTTCGCCTAAAGTGGGAATCCATCTGTCATATCATTCGAAATTTTGAAAATTCAATGAGAACGAAACATTTTATTCGAACGTTTAAAAAAAGATGTAATCGCGTCAAAAAATTTTGACATAAAAAAACCCCACAAAATAAACAAAAAACTCGTCTACATCGTTATTTTAAAAGTAACGACGCCTTGAATATATATATGACTACACTATAATTGGCTTTTAGCTGTTGTGTGGCTTCATTAAATAAATAAATAAATAAATGAATAAATAAAATCCTATCATTCCTTTGTTAACATTTTATACCTTGAATAATACCCTTCGTTTATTATATTTATCTGTCTCTGAAGTCTTTCATTCCCAATCCAGCCCGTAATAAGAATTTTTTACAGTAAAACTAGACGTAATTACTTTCAATCTTAGTGCCCGAAAATTGGTCGTATAATAAAATTGAATGTTTTGTTGTTGTTACATAAACAATAAAAGAAAATAGCAAGTAATTGTCGTTTATGTATACAGTTGATATTGTGGAATGTTTTAATTTATATTTATTTTATTTGCTATTGTGTTATCGTTTATGTATAAAAATTTTATATTGTTGGATGATTTTATTTATTTTTATTTTACTCGCTATTGTGTCTATGTTTATGTATAAGTTTTATACGGCTGATTGTTGATAGTGTTGTTTACCACATTCGCTATCAGATTATTTAAAAATACTGATTCCATAGTTTTCGTTAATTCTCTAAGTAATAGTTTTTACCATTTATATATATATTTTTATAATTTATTTTTGAAATAAAACTTCAATTGACGCGTTATATATGGGAAGTTAGCCCGAAAAACGAGCGAGCGAGTGGAAATAATAAACGGAATATGTACGTCTGTTTTACATATATATATCCCGTTCACATGAACCGCGCTACAAACCATGTTTTGTAGCGTGAAGCGCGTCGACTGATACACATAGGTAGGCTTATTCTTTTATATACATATATATATATATATATATATATATATATATATATATATATATATATATATATATATATATATATATACATCTATACGAGTCAAAATTAAAAAAAAAATTACTTTGTATCGAATTTAGTTAAAATGCCTTTACGTTTCACTTCTTTCTTGCGCTCCGTGGCATAGATGTTTTTTCATATTCACTTGATAATAGCTTAATCGGCGAAAAGCTTTGTGATTTTTCATTTTGTTGTTGTTTATTTATTAATTAAATCGTTTCGAGTTACCTAAGTGGACATCGACAAATCATTTGTACTGGATAAATTTTCAATAAAAAAAAAAAACAAAAAACATTCAGGCTCTGGGAATTACTCGAATATCGAAAAAATCTTTTTATCTTCCGCAAACTGTAGAAGGGTGGCTTATGTAAAACAATCGTAAACGTTATAATCCCCAAATATTAATAATCGCAAACAGTTGAATCGTGTCCAAAAATTTACCTTTTTTGTAACAATTTTTTTTTTTTAACATATAAATTTCCAATAATGAAGTAGCCGTCTGAGGAAATTATTGTTTTGTAAAGCTACTCCAAAATAACTATTTCTTTTTATTTATCAGTGGCCTCCCGTATTGAAGAACTAACGATGACGATTATTTGGAGGCGGTTTTATACAATTCAATGGAAAAGTTTTTGAAAAGGGATTTTCTTTTAAAATTATATGATTTCAGAACAAATTAATTCGAGTAGTAATCGTAAAATAATCGCTTCACCTGCGGTATGGCGAGGAAAAGTGCTGCGACCCAAATAACGACGATATGTTTGAACGCTCTAGAAAGTTTCGAAACGGTGTGCGAGATGAACGGATAACAGATGGCTATGTATCGTTCGACTGTGAACGCTGTTATCGTCAATACGGTGGCATTAGTGGCCGTTTCCGATAGTAATCCTTGTATTACGCAACTGGTTTCGCCAAAAATGTAAACGTACCTGCGAACAGTTCAATAACGTATAATTAATTTAATTTTAACAAAAAAAAAAAAGAGAAAATTATCGAAGATTTTATATAATTTTGTTTTTACTCGAAGGTGAAAAAAAATCAACGCGCAAGTAATCTCCTTCTATTAACTTTAAAAATATAATAACAAAAAGAAATGAGAAATATTTCTTTTAGAGATGCGCGGAACAACCCGTATGGTGTATAAAATTATTTAAGAAGATGAAAACAAAATCATCTTTTGAGTGTAATACCGTTTTTTTAGATGATTCTACACATACGTTTTAATGCGTTACGTAAACATTTTTATAATTGAGACATAGTATTTTGCCAAACGTTGTTCTTTATTGTGCAAGTAGACAATGTTATAGATAAGACGTTCTATGTCAATCGAATAACTCTTATTATAAAAACCATCCAATTTTGTGAGCATTGAAAGATTACGTCATATGGAGAACATTACGAGTGAAAAAGTTAAATTTAATGATAAAAAAAAAGTTTTTCTTATTTCGAGGTGTAATTATTACGTGTCAGGTTAGTTTAAAAATGAAGCATTATAATTATTTCCGACAGTAATGAAATATTTTTAAATCGGATACATCGATAAGTTCATGCAGAAATTATCCTATTTCTCGATACTGGATACAAGGCGTCTCACACGATACCATCCATCTGGTTTGATTTATTAGTAATAAATAAGCAGTAAATTTTAATATTTACCTGGAAGGCCCTCCACCTTCCCCAAGCCGGTGTTCCTCAACGCCGGGACAAGTCCCGTTAAGTTTATACCACCGACCCGTTCCTTCCAGAGACCGTCAAGACGGCTTCCAGCCCGATGTATTCGGTGGCGCGACTGAGGTATCGCGGCAGCCGTCACCGTCTAACTCGTGTGCATTACAGCATGCGAGTGACGTTACATTATTACGCAAAGTATGATATATGTGCATCATCATCGTAGTCGTATTTCTCGTTGCCGAACGCAATGATTAGTCATTTTAATCTGTCGCGAGGGCATAATTGCTAGAGTGCTCGACGGTGAACTCGACGTTCGAGGGTTCAAAACCAACGCGCGAAAAAAGTTTTTTTTTTTCGTTATGTAATTCTTAATTATCAGGGGGAAGGCAGTGGCACCCCACTTCGTGTAACATTATAGGCGTGCGCATCTACGTTGCATATAAATAGTGCCTTGAATGCTAGTCCATTTTAAACGTAAAAATAAACGTACGATAGCTAATCACGACGTACGGCAATTTTCACATAAGAGAGCAGATTTTTTGTGTTCTAAATTTTTCCTGAAATTTTACATATAAGTTCTTTCTTTATAAATATTAATTTTGATTATATTTTTACCGACGTGTTCGTGGAGAAAATGGTAATAACTATCGGTACGGAAATATTTGTATTTTGTATTTTTGTATAAAGCATAATTGACATAATAATAAATGAATTTCAATTTTTTAATTTCAATTCATTTTCAGATACAAAATGGATTGGCATTCAAGACGCTAATTATATGCAACGTTAGATAATGTACGAAGTGGGATAGCTACCCATCTAATTAGTCGGCGAGCAAGAAAGTATGAACCAAGAAAGGCAATGGTAAACCACCCCATATTGACTTGCATTTTTGCCATCCTCCTTCAATCTTCAATCGATCAAACAGGATCCGTTAGGCGATATAAGCCTTATCAACTTTCCAGTTATTGAAACCTTACTTAATGGTGTCATATATATATATATATATATATATATATATATATATATATATATATATATATATATATATATATATATATGTAACTTATTTATCGTAATATGTTAGGAATAGTGCTCAATAGGATGTTGCCGTCATTATAATTAAGCGATATTTATTAATGATACTTCTTTAATTGTAACAATTAAGATTCTATCAATAAACATGAAAACATACACGTGTTCTTTTTTTTTTAAATACACGTGGAGGTTGTAATACACGTAAAGGAGTTCACAACGTCCGATATTTGTTCACTGTTGCCAACTCTAAGACTGATTATGTGGTAATAGTAATAGGCGTACTTGTGTAGTGGGGATTCCTTTAGTTTTGGAATCTGCTTTAGACTTGGCCTATCTAACCGAAAACGTTACGCAGAAGGAATATGCTAGAACATTTGACGGGAGATAATGAAAATAATATATAAGGCATTTACACATTGAGTTACAGTAGCTTGACTGAAGCAATTTACCTGTTTTTCAATTTTAGCTGCAGTCTCTAAATAGCGTGCGCAGGGTTTTGATTAGTTGTAAATTTCCTGCTTATTTGTCATTAAAAATCCAAAGACACGGGTGACTAAGCAAATGCATTGTGTTTATGGAGACAATAATTACTCGTCGCGCATTATTATTCCGGAACATTTCACATTACTTGTGGAACAGTTCAATTTTTATAAAACTTAAATTACACCCAATGGTTTTTTACTATAGCGCAATATCTACATTTGGCATCCATAAACATCACGTTTACTATATATATATATATATTGTTTCTGCTTTTTAATTCTACTGCGATTTGTTTTAGGAATGTTTACTCGATATGTTTAATAATACTGACCGCACTGCTAAAGAATAGCTGAAATCACATGCGTAGTTTTATTAAGAACCGGAAAAACGCCAAAAAATGCTGGAAATTTGGTTTTACTATTATGTCGTACCTACATTTTCGTAAGAATAATGCAACAGGCTGAGTTTAGAGTTGGAAAAATACATATTGCAAGTAAAATAGAAAACTAAAGTGAAAATAAAATGATAATAGTTGCGACGTTCATAGATTTAAGCGCTGCATGTGACGCAGTTAATGATAGATTATTACTTTAAAAAATATACTAGCTTGTTAAAGATGTCAAATTAACTAAATTAATTGGAACGCTGTTTAGAAATCGGCAAATACTAATGATTAACTAATCGGAAATTCAACAAGATAATTTACGTTGATCATGTAGCCGTTAAAGCTCGATGAAAATCTTTTGGCGAGGTGGAAAAGACTTTGGGTTATATTAGTAACAACAATTATTTTAAACCGAACCCTAATAAAACTCTTTAACAGCGTTTTATTTGAGAGATTAACATACGAATTGCAAACTAAGGATAAAAAATCAAGGTATATTGAAAATTGTGAATATCCAAAGTATTTAGTTTTTAAGCTGAAACGAGCTTTAACACATAACGACACTAAGAAAAAAAATCTGTACCAGGAATGACCTTCTTAGGATATTAGTTGTTTTTATATGCATGGCAGACTCGAAAAAACAACAGATTTAGTTCTGTGCTATTCGACAAAGCGAATATACCAGTGTAGTGAAGTGAATCTCTGCATATCTAAAAAGACCAAACGTATGGCTAAATGAAGCAAATCGTATGATATAGGATAAATACAATTTTAAGCTTTCATGGTTGTTTGCAATACGTTCATAATTTTTTTCGATGTAAACCATGTTAATTTTATTACTTTGTAGAATATTGGACAGAAATCATATCGCGTAAGTTTCAGCGTGTTGTCACGCGTAATAGTTGTGTTTTGATACTTCTACTTCGCTATTTCGAGTGTATTGACATGGAACGTTTGTCCAGTTCTTTACTCGAGACTGGTCGGTAATATAATGTCACTCGACTTCCGTGGAAGATGGACTCGCAAGTCAAAGTACTGGAAGGAAAGATGGAAAGATAAATGGACAAATAGTAAGGCCATTAACGCAGATCTAAGATACCAACATTGAACCTTTTTGGAATGGACCTATCACGACGAGAATGGTGCAGAATAAATAGATTCCGAACGGGACTGTGCCTATACATTGAATAAATGGGAAATGTCTTCGAATCCCGTATGTAAATGTGGGGAAACTATTTGTATAGTTGTAAAATCTTCCCTTTAAACAAAAATAATATTAATAGACACGATGTCCATAACGTCACTAATAGCGTATCTGGACTATCAATATATATTTAAGTATATTTATTTTAGTTCCATACGAATGAACGAACGAATAAATGTAAATAGTCGACCAGTGATGTTCGAGTTGAGTAGCTGTTCGGGTATCTTGCAGTATAAAACTACGTCAGTGACATTGATGAAGTGGAGTAGATGTTGATGCTTGGAGAAGGCTCCTAAAATGTTTCTTTGTGGTAACAAAGAAGATCAGTTGCAGATCGGTTTAAAGCTTACGGGATTTAATATGGTTTTCGCGGGTTTGTTGTGTCTTCAGTTTCATCTATTCTTGATATTGGTTGAGCAGTTTCCTATCAACCGTGGCATACATTCTTGCCCTAGAATATTTTGAGTAGTGCACTGATCAGCAAGATCAATCAGCTGGGCTTTTGTACATCATATGCACGGTGGATCGATGTTAGTGCGCAGATGTGCATAACTGTCCTAATCTGTTTCCCGGTAGTTCCGGTCAAATCTGACTTTACCTGTTGGTTTTCGGTCACTTATTAACCCTGTTATTATGGCCGGTAGGTAGTTACTTCCGGTCAAATCAGAGTGATTATAAACATGCGTTGAGTTATGGCGACGGAAGTACTACATCTAGTATAGACGATGTTTTATAGCTGAAGTTAGAATGGCTATCCAGTAGAATGGGATTAAATTCATCCTTGATTTCTTCTAGTAGTTTATCTCTTGCAATTTGTGAATATTTCGAGTATATTCACCGCCATAAATGGTTTTCGTTTACGCAAAAACAGAAATGAAATAAGTACACATACAAGTATAGATATTGAAGTCATACTTTTTAATATAAAAAAAAGTCATAATAATTTTTCAAAAGTTTATACAAAGGTCTTTGCTGGCAGCAAGAAGCATTCCTAGATCAGTTTTTAATTATTTATAACTTCCATTAAAAGGCATCGCTTACACCATCGGTTCAGAATGTTTGCCTTTAAATAAATTTTTTTACCTTTTAAATATGTAGAAAGTTAAAAACAAATAACAACAACAGTCGGGCAAGATTCCAGAAGCTATCGGCTGTATCGAAACGGAAAGAATTTTTCTCAAAAGCCGAATAGGTCCGATTTAAACAGAACGAATTCGGAATGTTGCCAGCCATAAAGGTAAACTAATTGAAAAATTATTCCATAGATAAAAAGGTAAGCTTTCAAAGGTTATAGGCACAAAAAAGAACGAAATTTTGCGATGTAAATAATTATTTTATTCGTTCAAAGCATACATACATACATACATACATACATGCATACATATATATATATATATATATATATATATATATATATATATATATATATATATATATATAATAGCGAGTTTAGAGTTGAGTGGTACATTAGAAATAATTTAAAATTAATTAATTAAAATATACAAATCTAAATTGAATAATAATAATAAATGCGTTAACTGAACACACACACACATATATATATATTCATTTGATGTGGATATAATGCGTCGTATTTTTCAACAATTGATCGACTATGTTGCTAAAGGCCGGAATTACGATATTTTCGATAGAACGAAAATAACAATAATAATAATAATAATATTATGTATATATGTAACGTAATTGTCTGTACCAGAATAAGAAACATCTCGTATCTGTTATTAAGTACTGGAAAATTTGTTATGCATATACCCACCGATAAAGACATAGATAAGGCATAGCAAGCGGCCAACCTATATACTAATAATTATTGGTCGTTATTATTACGTTGGAATCGCGTTTGTAATTCGGAACGAAGCTCATTTCGACGCACTGTTAGCTGTTATGGAATAAATCGTTAAATACTTTCTTTTTTTTAGAATCGAAATAATTAAATGAATCAAACCTAGTCGATCATGAAACAAAAATAAATATACTCGCGTAATAGTGTTTCGTACAGGACAACACGAACGATTTACAAAAAAACATAAATATACTAATCCAGTCGTTGAAAGTATATGAAACAATTTAGTAATAAATGTTGAAGAAAAGGAATTATTAATAATACGTTAAATTATTAAATTAATGGGAGGCTTCATTCGTAATATTAATAAAAGTCACCGTTAACTGTATAAAAAACAAAAATAAAATAAACAAATATGTGTACTTTCTAGTCGAGGTTTGGAGCAACTGTCGATTCGTCATCGGGATCGGTGCTTTACGCTTTTTTTTTTCTTCTATATATCGCAGTAAATTTATTTATATTAATTCTATTTTCTTTGCGATTTTTATTTATGCGAAAAAAGGAATAGTAATTAAATAATTGAAAAGGTTGTTTTTTTAAAAATAAAATATTAAATAAGATCATATAGCTGGTTGATGTATTTAAAGAATAATTAATAATTGAAATAGTTAAAAATAAATATTTTAATATATGAACATAAATAAACAAGTCCTAAGAAATAATAACAGACGTTTAAATGTTATATAAAAACTTATTATATTTCATTTTGACTCCATACGACCGAATGTGACAATATAATATATTCCATTTCATTCTAATATACACATAGGTGATATGTATAAACACATATACATACATATATAATATATGTGTGTGTCATAGTGGTAATGATTTCATATTCTGCTCGCGTGCCCTAAATTCGAAACTCGTGAATTCCTATAGAAACCCAGAAAAATATCACCTGTTCCATCTTGTACAGTATAGTGGAATTATTGGCTATAGAAAATCTGTTAGTAGAAAATTTTGTTGATAAGCAGATGTGAGAGGATGGTGTAATTTCAGTACGCAGCTGCAAAAGAGGTTCAGAGATAAGGGTTTATGATGATCGGCTGGCCTTCGACTGGAGCGTAACAAGAGAAGAATATGATATATAATATGTGTGTGTGTAATAGATGGATAGATATAACGCATATATATATATATATACTATATTATATATATGTATATGTATGTTCGTTGTGGATGTAACATATTTACTTGTTGTCGTACCATCTTTTTGTAACACGGTGAACTAACAAATGGAACCGGTCCGGTTTTTAATTAATGAAATCAAATAGATTTGATATTTTGCAATTTTTCGCCAATGAAACGAACGCTCGCCTGTTTTCATTACCAAGGCTAGTCGGTAGATATTTAAAGTATGTTGTATATCTATTACATATCCTAAGGCAGGCATGTGTCCGTTTGGGATTTTGGGAATATAATTATTAAGACAGCGGTCGCAATCATAATAAAATTTGAAATTCCCTATATGTTGTATTCTAAATTACGAAATTTTCGTAAATAATCGTTATATTACGACGAACAGGAAATACCGGAATTTATTATACCCTTCGAGAGAATTATCGGATTGAACTGAAAAAAAAAAAAAAGTGGGAATAGTTATTTTCCGCTATAAGTACGCGTGTTCAAATTTTAATCGTATCGATATTTTAAGTTGTTTTTTCTAAATTTATCGGTTCGTAATTGTAATTAGGGAACACTTTCAACGGTTTCAAAATAATATCGCCGGGTCGTGTTAAGAGAACTTAAACCGTTTCGTAATTTCGCTTTTTCAAACAATTTAATTTTTTCTTTGCCTTTTATCTTAAATTTTCTTCGAAAATTTTTATAAATTTTACTTTTTAAAATAGTATTTTTTCTTTTCGTTTTAGATTAATTTGCCTCAGTTCAAACGGTTTACCTTCTACTTACGGAATACGACTTATCATTCTTGATATTACAGTTTTGGTGACTAGTAGCAGTATTTCCACAGTGCATTATTACGTAATTTTAAACACGAATGTCTATCATTATTAACAATAAAAAAAGCAATTAAAATCACTAAATTTTAGACCACTAAGCTTTTTGACTATTAAACCATTTTCGAGTGTTTTAAAATAAAAATAAAATTATAAAACACAACCGAAATAAAATATAAGGAATTACTTAATATGTAGGACACACAATATTACATTAAACTCTCCGATTAAGGGACGAGCTATGTCAATAAATTAACCTGATGATGAATATTCACTTAGCATGTACATAATAATCTATACATAACCACGCGCAATAAAGTATGATTCACGTTCCATGTCTCATATAAAGATGACTATATACTTCTCAAAAATTATTCGTCAAAATTTTTCATGGGTTATTTCAATTTTTTTCTAGTAGTTTTTGTTTTTACAATGTTTTACTGTATGTAACAATTTTAGAATTTTTGTTACTATTGATGATTTTGTGTTTTAATTTTTGACAATGTTTCCCATGTAATTATTTGTCATTCTAGTTCATATATGAATTTAAATGTTCCTTATTAATACGGTGGTTTCTCCGTGCCTTCCGTATGGTTTAGGGTATGCTTCTCCTTTATCGGTCACTCTCTACTTGAATCACCGATCAGAGAGCCGATGCTTCTGGATTTCATGGTTTGTTTTTTTAGCCGTCGGATAAATATTCTACGTGCAAAGAAGGCCGAATGGGTATGCGGCTTATGTCGGAAATCTCGAAAAAATTCAAGGCAAGCTCGGACATTTCATGTTCAGAGGAGTCTGCGCTTGATTCGATTAAGCGCGAATTAGCAAAATTAAATGACGTTTTTTCTACCCTGCAATTATATTCTAATATCGATAACAAGTTGAAGGAAGTAATGTGGAAAGTAAATCTGCTTACTCGAGAGAATAAGAATTTAAAAATAGAGAACTCCGATTTTAAGTCCAGAGTGTCGGACTTGAGCAGTATTGAAGGATTACAGTTAAAATTAATTGCTAACATACCCCGCATTGCAGACGGTAATATCGTAGAGGTAGCGCAGAAAGTGTCGGAATTAGCGGGTAAGAGCATAGATAAAAGGGATATCGATACATATCACCGATTGCCGAAGTCGCCTTTACAAGCACACCCGAATAATTTTTGCGCGATTCTGCAGGAGGCTTGTGAAGCAAAATTTACTGAAAAATAAGAGAAACCCGAATGTAACCACCTAGTATTTACGCGGGTGCTGAATGGAAAGATATACCCGAATGAACATCTAATATCGGAAAAGGCAAAATTATTTTCTACGGCGAAGATGCTGAAGAATAACGGCTACAAATAGCTGAAAAAAGGGGGAGGATTTTAGTTCGGAGAGATGACGACGGTGATAAGGTCGTATTCACTCGGACCGAAGAGGATATAGCGCGTTTAACAAATAGCCCGAATGCACTTGCGAGAGCGAATTGAGTAGTTAATGTGTGTGTGAGTAGGCGCATGTTTCGTTGTATATATCTTCGTGGTGGCGTAGGTTATTTTTTTATATATAATAGTATTAATAAAATTAAAATGATGATGACAGTATGTGTGACAGTAACTGTATGTTGTTTTGTTTGTATTTGTAATAGCGCAGGGTTTCATAACTTCGTTTGTTACCTCAAAGAGTTGTGGTTGAATTTTGAAAATATTTATTTAAATATATCGTATGTTGTACATATTACGTGTGAATCTTTATCGAATTTAAGCTTGCGCGTAGTTGTGAGTAGCTATTTACAAGTGGATACAGTTGGTAGTAAAGTGGATACAGTTGGTAGTAATTTAAAGGTATTTGTATGTGCGTTTTTACTTTTTATTATAAATGGATAGTATTAACGCGTTAACTTTAAATATTCAAAGCCTCCGTAGCCATTAAATGATCTTGGCCTACTTCTAGCTGATAGAAATGTAAACTACGATATTATTATACTGACGGAGACATGGGAGGAAAGTAACCGTTATAGATTAGCTGGTTATAAGATGATCGCACAATGTAGGGACGATCAGCGTTCAGGAGGTACGTAAAAGAAAATGTAGACTACTTTATTATCCCGTAATCGTATAACTGGTAATATGTCCTACATATACAATTACAATTGGAAGATAACAAATCAATATTAATGGACATTTCGGTAGATGAAAAGTTTCGAGTTGTTTATTGAAAGAATTACTGCCTTTATAAAACTGTGCAGGGAATTTAATAAAACGAATAAACGAAAGAAACAAATATGCGTATGGTGTAAGTAAGGACATTTTGCGGCTCGTAACAAAGAAACTTTATACAAATTAACGAAACGGTTTCCTCGAAATATCTGCAAACAAAGAAGCTTAAAAAATTCTGCAAAATGCCACTAGACAGGAAAAGTATAATTACTATACTAATTTACTAAATAAATGCAGTGATAGTCAAAAAAGTAATCGGAGTCTCGTAAATGTAATTATTGGAAAAGAGAAGGGCAATATAAAAGTAGTTAAAATTAATGATAAAAATTTACCTATTTGCGGTAATGAAAAACTTGTTGCTAATTATTTCAATAATTACTTTCGAGGAGGAAGCGTAGGTACAGTCGTCATTTTTAAATGATTTACATGTTTCGCTATACCCGCTGGATTATTTACACTCGTAATAGAAGACGTTCAGGAAATAATATTATCATTTAGTAATAAATTTTCTTTCGGACATGATCTAATATCAATTGGTTCGATAAAAGAGAATATTTGCTTTTTTCTGAAACAACTTACATATTTATTTAGTGAATCGGTAAAAGCAGACAATTTTCCTGAAATACTTAAACTCGGAATTGTAATGCCTGTTCACGAAGGTGAACATAAAATGAACACGGGAAATTGTAGATCAATTTGTAGATTATCAACCATCTCCGACAAAAATTTTATTGATTTATTCGCAAAAATTAAATCACTTTAATATAAATCAGTATGATTTTCTTCAAGGAAAGAGTACTGATAAAGCTCTATTTTGATCATGTATCCTCCATTACTAGTGCATTGTAGGAAAGAAGGTCTGTAACAACGGTACATTTCGATATACGGAAAGCTTCTGAAACAGACCATACTTTATTAGCCGAAAAACTATACAATTATGGATTCAGAGGGAACGCGTGCGTAAGTGGTTTAAAAGTTATCTTGATAATAGAAAATACATATTGTAAAAATAAATAACCATTACAGCGATAGTATAGTACAAAATACCGAGGTCCCACAAGGCAGTGTACTTTGTGCATATCTGATTTACATAAACGTTGCCACTAATATTGTTTAGTTACGCCGATGATACAGCGTCAGTTGTTGATTCTCAGTACCGTATGTTACTCTAAAATCTAGTGCGAGAACATGTAAATGATTTAAAGACGAATCGTTTGACGGTTAATAGCGGTAAAACGAAATATATAGCTTATTCAAATCAAGCTTCTGTTAACTGGAATGACTTTGAATTATATTTGGGATCCAATAGTGTCAAATTGGATACGGTCAGTGAAATTAGATATCTTGGGATTCAGCTTGATCGTAAATTAACTTGGGACGGACGTGTGTTTTATTTAGAGCTGAATCACCTGTTTTATTATTTAAAACAGTTCCTCTCATCCGTTCACATAAGCTTACGTTATACTAACCTGTATTAACATATGGAACAATAAAATGGGGTGGAATGTGTAAATATCATATTAAACCTATAGAAGTTCCTCAGCGAGCGATATTAAAGAGATAATTGCACAGAATCAAACGCTTTTTACATGAATTGTGCAAGTTACAGTTGCTTATCTTTGTAGTAAACAATGCCGTTAAGTTTAACGTAACAATCGGTAATAGTAGAACAAGAACATGAGAACAGCCGTGGAGAAAATTCCGTTTACGAGTAATTCATGAATGAGAAGACAGACCTTGTACGCTGGTTCCGTTTTATTTAATGTCTTGTCTCGTTATCTAAAAATTGATTTGTTAAATTATAAGCGGCGACGCAGAAAATTAATAACAAAATTCATCAAATCTGTGTAACACGAGTTACATGTGTTTGTGTAAATCAGTATAGCATTATATATAGAAAATCTTTTTATTTATTTTGAGTCAGAAGCGTGTACCCAACGCTGCGCCATTACAGTCATCATATTCATGTTTTTATAATAGCTCTTATTGTATGTATTAATTTTATTTGCGCCTTTTTTACAATTAGAATATGTTCGATGAATGTGGAATTTCATTTCGAGCAGTCTATATAATTCTTACGTTTGTCGGCTTTGCGAACCATGCTAGGCTCTATCTGATGAGTTTGTGCACGAGTATGTGAAGTAATTATTAAGATTAAATTAATCATTGTCAGTGAGGTAAGTTTTGGCAAGTAACGCCTATGGAATTAGAATTTAAAAATAAATTTATAACCTTATGTGTCTAATCTATTATTAGTGATTCTTTTCTCTTTGTATAGGTACGATATTCAACGAGAATTAGGAATAAATCTGAAACAAAATCAAAAGCTTCTTAAAAATATCCAATATGTGATGACAATGCCTTCAAATTTCAAATTACATATTTATTTAAAGACGTTCGACTTCTAGGTCATTCTACGATATAGTAAAATTTAGATAATTATAGGTAATGCAGTAATTGAATGAAATGTTGTAATAAGTAATTCTACCATATGTACTTTAAAAAAATACTTATTAATGCTATCGAAATTAAACGGAAAATTATGTCTTCTATAAGTTTAGATCGTTCGGTAATTTAAAATAGAAATAAAAATAATTCTAGCACGAATAACAATTATATATAATTTTATAGTTTTTAAAAGAGGTTCCCGTTTGTTCGAATGAAAAGGCTTCTTCAGGTATACAGCTTCATTTGTTGTCAAATATGAGTCCAAAGAAAGTCGTTTTGGATTTGTTAGTTAAGTGTGTATCTTTCAGTTTTGGCTTAACTTCGCGTACTGTAGTTTTCTTTGAAAAATTTATTACACAAGTTTTACTGGTGGAAAAATGTATGTTTTTAGTAGTGCCCCATTTTTCAATTGTCGTAATAATATTTTGCATTCTTTCTTCTATTTGAGTAATATCATTTCCTCTTACGTATATTGCTAAATCATCTGCAAATATTGAATAATTAGCTGGGTATTTGATTAAATGTTGCAAGTCGCTTCGAGCTAGTATAAATAGTAGGAACTCAAAACACTGAACCTTGCGGTACTCCTCATTTTTGATTTCTTCTAGCTGACAGTGAGCTCCCTACTCTGAAATTCCTATTTTGAAGGAATGCCACGACAAATTTGGGCAAGTTCCCTCTCAATCCCATTTCATGTAAAATATCTATTATCGACTCTTTAGATATGTGATCAAAGGCTTTCTCGATGTTGAAAAACACACATTACGTATATTACCGCACAGTAAAACCCTCAAGGATTTCTTGCTGTAATCTTAATATGATGTTATCTACAGTCGATCGGCCTTTTCGGAAACCACTTTGATTGTTGTCCAGCAAGTTGTTATTTTCTACGATCCACATTATTCGCTTTGCAATAATTCTTTCCAATATTTTACATAGTGAGTATTATATTGGACGGTAGTTATTGGCTTGGCTGTTATCTTTATATTAGGTTTTAATATCGGTATAATCGTGGCGTCCTTCCATAATGCAGGAGTTTTGTGTAATTTCCAAATTTGGTTGAATGAATGTTGTATACATTTGATGTTTCTGTGAGGTTTTTTTAGCATTTCCGGATGAATGCGCAGCTGAATTTTTCTGTTCTTTTATTGCATTGGTTACTTCATGCTAGGTAACATCTCTGTTGTATTCCTCTTCATTTAGCGAATCAAAATCTAACTCGTATCTATTCTTCTACAGAGGATTATATTTACTAGATATGTTGTAGTAGTGATCAGCCATGATCATTGCAATGTTTTTGCTTTTATATTGTAATCTTCCGTTCGAGTCAGTTATCGCAATGATGCTGTTATCATTTGTCTTATTCAGAATTTTTCTTATTTTTGATTTCATACTGTTGTTATATCAGTTTTTGAGCTTATGTTTGAAATAAAATCCTGCCAACACACTTCCTTTTGCGTTCTATAATAATTCTCCTTGTTACAGATATTGCTTTTTTAAATTTTAAGAGATTATCGTTTTTTGGGTATATATGTATTAAGTAGTTTATTTTAATTTTTAATAGTTATCATCTGGTAGTTCTAAAAAGGTACTTTTTTCTTCATTGATTTAGGGTTTGTTTTTGGTATATATGTTTTAGCATAATCCGTTTAATAATTTTTTCGTTTATTGTATCAGAATCGGTTCAATTCAAAACTTATTTAAGATCTATAGAGTTTCTGAAACTTTCCAAATCTGCTTTACCTGTAATCCAGTTTTCGTGTCTTTCTCTTAACTGTCGATGTTCTGTGATCAAATTTATAATCCGTGGGAAGTGATCGCTGTTATATAATTTCTTACATGATCGCCAGTGTAATATACGGCTGGTGGCTGAACTACAGATGGTCAGATCTATGGCTGATGTAGTACCGTTGTAGATATTAAATCTTGATGGGTCGCCTGTTTATGATACTGATTATAGGATCATTTAGGAATTTATCTATTATTTGTCCTCAGTTATCCGTGATGTCAGAACCCTATACAATGTTATGATTATTGAAGTCGTCTGTTAATATATACGGCCGTGGTAGTTGGTCCGTTAATGATTTTAATCCTTTTAGAGATATTTCATCTTCACTGTGTAAATATATTGTACATATTACCACTGGGTTAGCTAAGAATAGTTTTACTGCCGTGGTTTGATACACTGATTGAATCTGTACGTCCCTTTTCTTTTTTTATACTATAGTGGATAGCGATTAGAACGACGCCTTTAGAGGTACCAGCCGTTATAAAATCGCTTCGATTGATGTTATAACCATTTAAATGTTTATTTTTATTAGAATTTAATTTTGTCTATGAGCAATTGTAAAAATGGAAGTTTGGATTTAATACTATTTATATTCCACGATATTATATTTATCATGTTGCTCGAAGGACAGTTATTTAGGTTTCTTCCAACAGAAACTGTCCCGCTCGTAATACTTTTTGATGCATTTTGCAATTCGATTTTAGTTTTTAACCTTTTCAAAAACCATGTGACAGTCCGCTTTGTAACTTTATTTAGGTAAGGTTGAATTTCTTCTGTCATAGATATAATTCCTTGTAAGTCGTCTTTGTATCTTTTTTGTAAGTTCGATTTTATCATTATTGCCTTTTAGATTTTGTAGCATTTTTACGTATTCATTCGTAGTAATGGGACACATATTGAGGTAATCTTCTTTAAATACATTTATCTGTGTGTGTGTGTGTGTGTATTTTATCAATTTCTTCTCTATTTAAATTTAAATGTGTGACACATGCTTCAGTCTTTGGTCGTTTTGGTTTTTTATTTCATCCTACCTTCAAGATCAACTACTGGATTAGTAACTTCTAAGAACTCCATATTTTCCTTCCGTTCAGCGGTTAAATTTCCAGATTCAGATGATGACCCTGTAATCGGTGGCGCTGGACGTTTTAACTGTTTTTTGTCAGTAGTAATTTCAGGTTCATGTTTGTTCTCCAGAGTAAAATCTGTTTCTTCAGTCTTAGTTATTGATGGATAATTTTTTGATTGGTGTCCAATTCTTTTTTAATGGGAAACAGAGTAAGTTTTTATCTGTGGATAAGAATACTCTATAGTATTTTCCATTGTAATTTATTAGTAATGAGTCAGGTATATACAATTGTTGTTCATTATGTTGACTATAGAATACTGCGCGTCTGAATCTGTAGATGTGTTGGTACATTGGTTGATGATGCCCTGCTTTTATGAATGGCATAGGGGACGTTACGTTCGAATTAATTTCCTCCACGAGTATCTTTTCAATAATATGGTGCGGTATGATCGGTGATATATTAGACACAATCAATTTTCTAGAAAACTTAAATTACCTCACGAGTACTACCAGCTAATGAAGTCACACCTAACAGAAAGATATTTCCATGTTAATGTTAACGGGAATTATTCACGAATTCATTCAATACAATCGGGAGTACCTCAAGGCAATGTACTCGGACCAACACTGTACCAGCTCTATACATACGACTTTCCAGTTAACGAAAATACAGACACAGCTATGTTTGCCGATGACACCGCTATTCTCTCGACTCATCGTGATAATAATTTAGCCAACTTCAAAACCATCTACTACACGTAGAAAAGTGGTTTAGACTGTGGAAATTCAACATTAACGAATCAAAATAAGTTTTATTTACTTTAAATAAAAGCAAAAATTTACCGATTAAGTTAAATGGGCAAACAATTTCCGAATCGTATAACGTAAAATATCTTGGATTACACCTTGATAAACGGCTTACCTGGAAAAATCATGTCATTGCTAAACGTAAACAGCTCAGCATTACATACCGAAATATTTATTGGCTGATGGGCAAATATTCAACACTGTCGTATGAAAATAAAGTATTACTATATAAAACAGTCTTGAAGCCAATCTGGTCATATGGTATCCAGATTTGGGGTACAACGAGCAACTCTAACTTAAACATAGTACAAAAATTTCAATCTCAATCATTGCGGAATATCGTGTCAGCGCCATGGTATGTCCGCAATGACGACATACACAAGGATCTCCGTATACCGTCTGTTAAAGAGGTAGTCAAAAGCTGCGCTGGAAGATACTTGCATCGACTTCAAACCCACATCAATCCACTAGCAGTCAATGTTCTACGTAACGGCGTGCAATTCCAACGACTGAAGAGACGTAAGTCAGATCGAATTTGGAAATCGACCGTAGCGATCAATTAGTTTATATATTATATATCATATATTATATTATATTATATTGTATAATAATACTAAGATAAATTAAGGGATAACGACCGTTGGGAAGTGTCCCGTTATAGCTTTTAAACAGATCAGTGCTGCCTATTGTTCAACCGAACAGATTGCACGCATCTTTAAGCTTTAAAAAAAAAATATTTATTTTTATTTCTCCATGTTTCGAGATGAATTCTTTAGCTGTTTTATTTGAATCAAAATAAAAACACATAAAAACACGTTCTGTTGTTAGATATACGCGATAAAAATGTAATTTAAACGGTGGTACATATTTACTTATTTCTGTAAGATATTCTAGTAAATTCATCCGTAATTGGCGAAACAATGGCTTGTTCTTCTGGAGGGAAGTTGAAAGCATCATTTATTTTTTTTGTATTTTTGACAATGTTAGAAAAGTTAATTGGTTCTTTATTTTCAGTTGTGTTTGTAGATGACTGCGCGGTGCATTAGCTTGACTGGGTTTTGGCTGTTGTATAGAGATGGTTGCAGTTAAAACTTTTGGTTTGTTTGTAGTCTGGTTCGCTTGAGGCGAATCCAGTACGAGTAGTGGTTTAACTTTCTTCATTTTGTGTGTTTTTTTGTGAGCCTAAATGGCCACACTGATTTTAAAATATTTCGAGCGGCAAGTGTATGGAGTTAATATATAATATTTATCGATAATTCTGATAATAAAATGTAAATTATGAAAATACGATTAAGTATGGTCAAAATGCACGATACTCCTATCTACTCCGCTTATCAATTCTGTTGTTAGAAGGAAATAGCGACTTTAGATAAAGAACAAAACTTACCGAATAATAAGACGATTATTTATCGACTTGATTTGATTCGATTGTTCAACACAACAAAAACAGCATAATAAAAATTTGGAAACACACGTTCATATCTCCATTACCGAATATAAAACCGTGAGAATGCTAATTAACCTGGAGGAAACAGAAACCGATATTTCCGAAAAAATGTTTTTTCAAATTAACCTAGTTTCAGAGAGCCCAAATCTAAGAACATGTCGGCCATTTGAGGACACTGCATAGCGTATTTTTGTAGAAGTATCCAGAAATGGAAAAGTGTGATGATATGACGTCCATATCAAAAGTTGTTCCATCATCATCTTTTGTAAACTGGCAATTTTTATAAAAATACGACTTGTCCACCGAAGAATATATGATAATTGTATCTTTTCGTAATTTACATGATATTTTTTAAAATTAAGTTATAAACTAGCGGATAGAAATATTTTATATACCATTTTTGTTATATGTTTTTCCATTTCTTGCATACTTTTGTTTCAAGTCCGCACGTTCATCGAGTTGTTTGTAAATATGTAAAATAAATTTTGTTTTTAAAAAGAAACATAGCTGATTCAAATTTATTCGTTATTTCAACATATCTTCTCACGAACTAATGAAATTGCGATTATTATATGAAATAAATACTACTTCAGATTGTTATTATAATATTTAAATAAAACCTGTTTGTTATTTCTGGTATGGTATCAATTTGATAGTTTGACATATATATTATAATATGTTTAATGTCGTTTTGAGTCTGCCATAAGGAGGTCAACAACCAACGATATGAAGAATCGGACAAAGATTTAAAAAGATTATTTAGACAAATATTTTAGAAAATAAAAACCATCAGAAAACTATGTAAAATTGAAAATGTGTAATCGGCAATGGTATTGAAAACGCGCTAATATGTTAATTTTAAAATTTGATCAGTTCGAACACGGGTCTTCTAATATTATTGTTCAAATGAAAATAACATTTTTTTTTCCTATCACAACTGACCAATCTTAGAGGTCATTTAGTGATTGACTTAATGAGATGAGTGATATTTTGTGGAGGGGCAGTACTCAGCAGTACTCCTTCTAAACTTATGCTGGTTAGACAAAGGCTAGAGGCTTACTTCGCCACAGCCTGCGTATTTCACCGGAATCATTCAGCAAATCAGTAGCAAGTGGATTCGTGTGAACGCTAATTCGTGTAACATGTTTGTTTGGTTGTCTTTTTATTTCATCCTCCACAAACATAACGTTTAAGTCGTTATGGAGGGTAAGGTTTGAGACGTACCAGGGAGCTGCAGTAATAGTTCTTAATACCCTATTTTGATATCGCTGTATTTTCTGTAAGTTAGATGTTTTGGCGCAGCCCCATAGTTGTATACCATATACCTAGATAGGTCTTAGGGTAATTTTATAGTTTTATTTTCCAACGATAACCCTGATTTATTAGTTAGCATCCATGACATAGATCTGGTTTTAAGCCTCAAATGCTCGATTTTCTTTTGAATGTGAGTAGCCCAAGTCAGCCTAGTGTCCAAATGCATGTCCAAATATTTTACACTATTGGTATTTAGAATGACAACGTTGTTTATTTTGATTGGCAGGCGTTCAATCTTTCGATTTGTGAAAGAAATATGCGCTGATTTAGTTTCATTGACTACAATTCGCCATCGTTTTAGCCAAGTCTCTACATGCCCGAGTGACTCTTGCAGTTTTTTTGTGGCTGTGTTTTCAGTCTTATCCACAGCTAGGATTGCTGCGTCATCGGCGTACAATGCTACTTCTGCATTACTAGGCTTCGGGAAGTCGGACGTGTAAATTAAGTATAATATTGGACCGAGGACGCTTCCCTGCGGTACGCGCGCCATTACTGGAAAAATATCTGAGTATTCATCAGCTATTTTCATTTGGAGTATCTCTCTGGTATGTACGATTTAAGTAGTAGATAGAAAGGGTAAGGAAGCAGGAGTTTAAGCTTGTACAACATTCCCTGGTGCCACACTCGATCAAAATCTTGCTTAACATCCAGAAATGCAGCTGTACAGATATTCTTGTTTTCCAAGCTATTTTTAATAATCTTTGTTAATCGGTGAACCTGTTCTACAGTGTTGTGATGCTTACGAAAACCAAATTGAAAATTCGGAATAATTGAATTCATAGATAATATTGGAAATAATCGTTTTAAAATTAGTTTTTCTAGAAGCTTTGAAAGAATAGGAAGCAGCGAAATAGGCCTGTATGACGAAACCAGTTCAGATGATTTACCAGGCTTTGGTACAACAATTATTTGAGAAAACTTCCAACTCAAGGGAAAGTATTGGTTACATATGACAGCGTTATATATTTGTGTTATGAGTACAATGCTTTTACGTTGCAACTCATTTAAAAGCTCTGCTGTGATTAAGTCAAATCCGGGACACTTTTTCCGTTTCATATTTTTAATAAGTTGCTGAATCTCATTTGGGGTAACCGGTGTTATAGGTGGTTTTTCTAGGTATTCAAGGATATCTGTGGAGTCACTAGCTTGGGCATTCGGCGTGACTACATCGCAAAAATAATTTACAAAGAGCGCTTCTTTATCGAAGTTAGTACGAGCCCAACTACCGTCGAGTTTTTCTATCGCAGGCAATTGGCCGTTGAAAACGTTTGGTCGCTCTCAATAGTGAGTGATCATCGTGTTTGGTCGGCGATAATTTCGATAGAAATGTTGTAAGCATTGCATTTTTATTTTCACGTAATATTTTACGCAGTTGCTTTATTTTTTTTATTTAGTTGCGTTTTAATAGCCTCGTTATGTTCCAAGCGTTTCGTAGTTTTCTCTTTTCGCGTATTAGTGTCAGTATATGTTCTGGAACATTATTAAACCCCTTTGGTGGCTTTACAGTGGGAGTGGCTAGCCACGCAGCATTTTGTATAATTTCTGTTAGGTTTTGTACCGCTTTATCAATATCGTAATTAGTTTTCAGCGACATATTTAACTTTATTTTAGACTCTAGATATTGTTTAAACAATGGCCAATTAGTTCTTTTATTGATAAGGCATAGTTCAGGTGTTTTTGTTATTGGAGAAATTCTTATCGTTAATATAACTGCCGAGTGATCTGACAATAGGTCGAAACATGAGTCTGCTCTCATATGTAATGATGATATTCCTTTTGTTACAAAAAAATTCAAGCAGATCGGGTTTCCTTTTACGATCTTGAGGCCAGTAAGTAGGTTCGCCTGTCGAGAAGTAACCTAGATTTTGGCTGGAAATTACTTTTTCCAGAATTTTCCCCCGGGGATTATCTAAATGAGAGCCCACTTGCGACTTTTTGAGTTCCAGTCTCCGCCAGATATGAATTTCGCTCCCAATGATTTGAAATACTTGACAAGCAGGTTCTCAGTTGGAGAGCAGTATACGGCGGAGATGGCGATAGTTCCAATAAATGAACATAATTTTACCGTACAAGCCTGTTTTCCCGAATAGTTTTTCTCCTCGTAATGCTTGATTGTGTTTTTTAATAATAATTGCACTACCTCCGCGAGCTTTATTATCTAGCCGAAGACAAGTGTATACATCGTAGTTGGTAATATTAAAAACTGTTTTATTTGTGAAATGCGTTTCCGAGTTAAGAAGTATATCAATGTAATGAGATTTCAGAAAGAGTTCTATTTCTAACTTATGTTGTAACGCGCCATTAGCGTATTCTTAATGAAGTAGTCATTATTTACTAGTTTTATTCAGGACTGAGGAAAATAAATTTAATATCATGGCGTTCTGGTTCATTAACTGTATGCACTTAATAATATATCTATACTAGTAGGCGAGTTAGTTTCGAATCTGTTATTCATTATATTACCACCACCATTTGAGGGACCAACATTATTATAGACATTATTGCCCGGATTAAATATTGCATTGGCGCCATTCGTCTCTGACGTTGTGGGATAATAAATGTACAAAATTACTGCGGCTTGTGGGAAGATTCACTTTGTCAGGAATCGTCTGTTTTGCATTATATTTCGCATTGTATAATTTGCGTAATACTCCACATCCCTTATAATTAGAGGCATGTTGCTGCGCGCATAATGTACCATTTTTTTCTTTTTTGCAATCGCCTGAATTATGACTACCGGCGCATTTAACACACTTATAACGACGATTACAAAACGATCTTGTGTACTCATATCTTTGACATCTAGTGCACTGGGGTATGTCCCTTTTTACGTGTGGGGCTTCTACTCTAATTTTCGAATGTAATAATAAGTCGAGATCACATATACGTTTAATGTCGTCAGCCGGCTCCAAATTAACAAAATGCAGGAGGAGAGGTTCTTTAGTTTTTCTATTTTTAACATTGAACACGGACCTTACTTGAAAACTTTAGTGCCTGTTTAATATCACTGATTGTGAAAGAGGAGTGTAAACCGCGAATTATAACTTTATACGCTCTTTCGTGTTTTAGTTGGTAGGTGTGGTAGTTTATGTCTTCTTTTTTAAACGTTGCGATTAGTCTTCTATAATCGTCAGAGGTTTGCACGTTGATTTTAACAGCGTTATCTTTCAAGGATTTCGCTCTGAAGTCATATTTTCCTAGTGCTTCCGTAATTTTTTTTAACATTCTCGAATAGTTAATTACATCATGCACAAATATAGGCGGCGGTGAAGGTTCTGTTGTTGCATTGTGAGCCGAGTGTGTAATTGGATTCTCATTTTGTAAAGCTTCGTCTTCGACCTGTAAATATTGGAACTTATTTTGTTTCGTACGGTAGTTATTTAAATTTTTTTGTTCATTCAATAGTCTTTTTCGTGCCTTCTTTTTAGGAATCTGCCAGTCGTAAGCTGATAAAAAACGTCAGAAATTAACATAAATATCGCCAAAGTTCCAGCTGAAATTTTCAAACTGGTTTATGAATATTTCGAGAAGCAGTTAAAATTGATACGAATGAAATGTCGATTTTTAAAAATGGAACTAACTAACACAGTTTAGTTTCTATACATCTAAAAATGAAGACTAATGACATAAAATTAAAAAACAAAAACAAAAACGCAATTCATGACAAACATTTAGGGTGCAAGTTACAAATAGGAGTATCCTTACCGTTTCGCAAATTTATTTTTTAGATACCTCGCATATGGAAATGGCACAAACGAAACTAACAACGATAGAAACCAGTAACAAATGACACGCAAATTTCCAATTCAAAATTCGAAATGGAGGGGCTGAAGATTTAACTTGACCCCTAATATTTTGAAAATGAAAGTGGCATAAACGAAAATAATAACGGCGCAAATCAGCATAAACGAAATACTAAATGCACAAACCATTTTGAAATAAAATTTCAAAATCTGAGGCTACCATTTCTCCAGCCCCATATGTTTTTTGAATATCTCGGTAATTGAGCTGTCAAAAACAGCACAAACCGGCATAAACGACACACAAATTTTGTGGTTAACTTCGTACTTAATCAGCCACATAAACCGAGTTGTAGATAGTGCATACAAAGTTATCCGGACGCTTTCTCCAATATTTCATCGAAAGGGTCATATCTTAATACTGCTAACAAAACATTGATTTACATTACTGTAACTCGACCGAGGTTAACATGTGCGTGTCTAGTTTGGGTTTAAATCTCCGGCGGTATTTACAGAAGGTTAAAACTCGTACAAAACTTGTAATGAAGAATTATGTGGGATGATCCTAGGTACAAAAAATCAATACATTGCACAGATATTGAACATTCTAGATATTCACTCATTCGTTAATAACGTTTAGATGATAAAATCTGATTAAAATTGTAAATATCACGATAATGATTTAATTAACATAATTGATGACTTACGATATGTTTAGCCATCGCATTCGCTATACGCGTTGTGAAAATCGTCATCTTATACTTTAATTTGTCGAAATTGAGAAAGAAGTCTGCATTCGAATATATAATTTGTAAATTTTTTAATAAAAATAATAAAATAGTTTAATACGTTTCGAAAACTTTAAATATTTGTTTAATTAGTGAGTAATAAACGGATTACGAAAACCATAACAGAGCGTTCACTTGTTTACGATTACTCGGTAGAAATTATTTATTTAAAAATATTTAATTTTATTAACGCGCGACAGTATTGTACGTATACGCGTATATTCTTTATTTAATACTTTAAAAAATTGCTATCTGATCGATGTATCCAATAAGCAATTAATGTAAAGAGGATGGTAATTCAATAATAAGTGTACAGCGACTTCCTATGTACACTGTGTCCGTGGTATAGCGAATTAACCGTCACCTAATTTGGATCGCTTTCTAATGCGTGCATATAACATTCAAATCGAACGTGCGGTATACTTAGGTCGCAGTGTAGGTTATTACTGAGCAAACGATGCATTAACTATTATTCTCCATATTTTTGACTCTAGCATCCCTGTACGATCTTTATGTTTGATACTGAAGTTTGAATGCAAAGGGATACGCCATATGCGTATACCGAGTATCATTCTTAATTGATATAAAGCTTCCGGGTAGTTACCTCATTATCACCAATCCAGAAAATATTATGAAGTCTATGGAAAACAGACGGAACGCGTCAGATACGTTGATTTCATCCATAACGTTAAAGCTTAACCACCTGGAATTCTTGGGTATATTTGTATACTTCTAATGGTTACCGGGACACCGAGGGATCCCCGACAAGGAAGTTGTAGATTCGTTAGCTGGATCTACTGACGCTGTGGTATCCTATTTAGTATATCATACTTTCATACAGTCAGAACATAGGAAACTTTAAGAATTCGGAGATTATACAGCAGTCACTCCTAACTCAGTACTATAAATTACAACTTAAATTTTCATGGTTCTAATTTTTTAAAAACATTAAGCGTAAAGGAACTGAACTTATCAGTATATTGCGATTCGCGCATTACTTGTTACCAGATCAACTATTCCTTATGCAACTTAGAGACACTCCTTGCTGCACTCTCCATACTGCACGTGCAATTTGCAATCCCGATTACGTATTCTTCGAATATCCTTCTTTAATAACATTACGTTTTGAACTATACCTTAAATTGTTTCGCTCATCATGTAACGGTCCTCCATTGAGAATTTTCACCTGTTTTCGTTTGTACATAGAGTATCGCGTTGGGTACGCTGAAAACACATTCTCATTAAAATGAAAGGTAACTCGGTCGTTTTACCCAACAGCCAGTATACATCTTTCTAAGCATAATATTTATAAGTACACATACACACTTATACACACGTATATATATATATATATATATGCATATAGTAGCTGAGTGACCAACCTTTTGCTGGGTTTCGTTTTTATTCTTTTGTAAATTTAACTAAAAAAAGACGAAAAGAACCATAAATTTTCAAAATTTCAGCCGTTGCTCGGAGCACAAAATTTCAAAATTTGTAATTTCCATAAAGACATCAATTACTTAATAAACGTACACAATTTCATTCAAATTGTTAGAGCTTCTTTGGATATATCGTATATATATTACTAGAGACTCCATATATATATAAAACTACTGGTAAGATTATCGGATATATTCGGACTTCGTGTTGTGTTTTTCTGAAGCAACACGTACAAATTATATGATTCGTATTATTAATTATATAATATACTTTATACTAACACATTATATGATAGTTTTAATAAGAAAATTAATAAAAATTATTAGGTAAATTATCGAATAGAAAGTACAATATGCGCAAATTATAATCTTTGTTATTCGTTAATTAGTTAAGTAGTTGAGTTGTCTTTTAAGTTTTTTTTTTTTAAATTTTGCGTGATTATATATATATATTATATATATATATATATATATATATATATATATATATATATATAAAGAGTGTAGTATATGTATATATAATTACGCAAAATTAAAAAAGACACTTTAAAATACAACTCAAGTAAATAACAAGTAACAAAGATGATAATTTGCGGATATTGACTTTCTATTCGATAATTTACCTAATAATTATTATTTTAAGTTTCTTCTTAAAATTATCATATAATGTGTACGCTATATGATAATTTTAATAAGAAAATTAGAATAAAAATTATTACGTAACTATTGAATAGAAAGTGCTTCATGCGCAAATTATAATCTTTGTAACTTGTTAATTACTTGAGTTGTTTTTACGCGCCATTTTTAATTTTGCGTAATTATATATATATAATCCGTTGCCGAACGTCGTGACTAGCTATTGTACGTTTATTTTTATATACAAAATTAGCTAGCATTCAAGGCACTATTTATATGCAATGCAGATGCGCGCATATGATGTTATACGGAAGGGGTGCCACTGCCTTCTCGTGTATATATATATATATATATATATATATATATATATAATTTACTATAAACGTTACCATTTTAATTAATTTTCAGTACTTTTCACCCGGATCTAACCACCAGCTTCCTTTTTCTTCAATCATCAAGACTAGGATTGGACTAACACGATCAACTAGCTTTAGCCATTTCTCAGATGCGCAATCCTGCGCGTATTCGTATTCTCACCATTTTTTCGAGTGCTCTATGTAGCATTGTTCTAATTTGCTACTACCGGAACTACTACAAGCTATTTATTGGATTTTCGACATATTCACACGCATATATAGCATTATAGAATATGCACAAAACATTTTATAATAATGTGAAAGTTTTAACAATTATTTATCATATTAAAATTCTTAATTATTATTATTATTTTTTTTCATAAATTAATTTTACATACGATGATTGTCGTAACATATATATATATATATATATATATATATATATATATATATATATATATATATATATAAGAATTTCTCGTTCAATAAAATAAGACATGTATGGATTTTTTAATTTCTTAATTTATTACATTTTCTAGTATGTTATAAATATTTAGTTTTAGTTTTAAAGAATTGTTCTGGAAGTTTTTCATTATCGCCTCTCTGACTTATATATATATATATATATATATATATATATATATATATATATATATATATATATATATATATACTTGTTTATAAGTTATTATATAATTTTAATTATTTATAATAAAAAATCTTCGCTTCAACGCAATAAGAACAAATAAAAAAAATATATTTTTAACTTTAATAATTAATTCGATTACGAGTTATAGAATCGGTCATTGATCCTGTAAATCAGTATTCGTATTTTACGAGATTTTATTTTATCGGGACGATAGATGAGAAAAAAACCCCAGAAAATATTTTAAACGAGAAAGAAAAAGAAAGAAAATATTCACCTGAACCAAAGTTCGTATACTTCTTTCGGCAGACCGGAAATTACCAGTAGCAAATCGGATACAGCTAAGCTGAATAGATAATAATTGGTCGCCGTATGCATGTAACGATTACGAAAGATGACGATACAGGTGCTGGTGTTGCCGACGACGGACGATAGAAATATCAGACCGTAAACGGCCGTAATCAAAGTTAATATCGACGTCGGATACGATTCGGTCTGAAGTTGTTCGTCGACGAATATTTCTTCCGCTTCCGGTACGTTTGTAAAATTTTTCACCAGAAAATCATTTCCGTTCGTCGTCCGGTTATTATGATCGGTTAGAACGTCGCTATTACTTCGCACGAAAATTATCGAAATGTCGCTAGTAGTTAAACCACCGGTGGAATGTCCCATATCGAAACTGAAATATAAATCGAAAAAACGTTCCGTTTTTTAAAAATCGAAAACGAAACGGACGGCTGAATAAAAATCCGTAACGTACGGTCGACGGTAATCGGCCAACAATCGTCGAAGTATAAAAAAACCGGACGCTATAATTTACACAGCTCGTCGTTGTTTACGTATTGTATATAATGGATTAGTTATCGCCGCTAGTAGCGGTCGCTAGGAGAAAATGAAAAAATATTGCGATTAATAACCGGATTAATTCTTTATAATTATTATGTTCGTCGATTTAAGCGTTTATTATTATTATTATTATTTTTTTAATATACGCATCACACACGCAACCACACACACACATTCACACATACACACACATGTATACATATATATGTACAAGGAACACAGTGGGACTGGTTTTTTTTTTTAATACACCTCGTCAAATCCACATACTTTAAAGGGACAGACACGATTACAAAAGATAGTTATTATTATTATTATTATAATTTTAAGATTATTATTATTATTGACATTATGTGTTATTATCGTTATTAATGTACAACGAGTTCATACGTGTTATTATGTTGCATTGATTTTTAATTAGTTTAATTTTTTTATTCGTTCACTCTTTCGATTATTATAACTTTATTCTGTTATATAATGATTTACCATTATATTTCTCGTTTTAAAATTTGTTATATTAAATATATTTTGATCTATATGGTTTTGAATATATATATATATGTGTGTGTTGTGTTATACGTGGAGAAGCGTATATGTGGGTAAGCGTGTATATATATCCTGTGAATTGTATATTTGATTTTAATTTAATTGTATCCAATTTCAAACTCGATTCACGGACAAATTTTTTTAAAATTTATTATTATTATCATCACCACGACTTACTTTTATGTGTGTGTAAATGCGTATATACATCATTTCGTTATTATTCATTTTTTCATTTGATCGCTGTTGATTAGTTAAGTTTATTTATTTATTTATTTATTTAATGAAGCCACACAACAGCTAAAAACCAATTATAGTGTAGGCTTATAAATAAAATAGTACAATGAATAATTTTTTCTGAATTATAAAATTAAAAGTAAAAAAAGAAAATACAAAAAAAAAATACATTTAACACATTCACCAGCCTCACACCCATTAAACACACCAGAAAAACTACACGCATTTAGAAGTCTCACACTATTAAAACATACATCATTCACACAATCTTACTCGAAATAAACGGACGAATAATCTTCAACAAATTAATAAATACAATATAGACCTTAACGTATATACTACATGTACATTAGTAAAGGAACACATATACCAAACACACACCACATAATAACAATCTAGAACCATTGGAATAGACAACAGCGAAACTCCTGTTCACATCGCAAAATATGTTCGGGAAATAACTTATTAAAGAAATATCTGTTATCAAAGTATATATCCATACAGGGAAATATGTTCAAAAGAGAATTATACAAGCGGAAAGCTGACGGCAACGGAGAACTTAAACCGAGGTTCGTTCGTGCACGCGGCTCACTAAAAAAACGATTCGATCGCCTATTTGGTCTTGGTACAACGTAGGAGACGGTTGATGTTAAATACTCACTATTAACTCTCCCGTTGCATACATCATGAAGAAACCTTAATTTGGTTATTTTCCTTCTGTAGTGTAAAGACCTCACATCCATTATATTTCTTAGTATATCGTAATTCATATATTTAGGGTAAATACCTGATACACGGTAATATAGATATTTTAAAAATTTACACTAAACTTTGTCAATTAACCTAATGTATTTATTATAATACGGATCCCAAATAATTGAACAATATTCTAAAGGACTACGCACTAATGCATTATAAAGCGACAGTAGCGTCCATGGATCTCTAAACAAATATGAATTTCTTATAATAAAACCTAGCATTTTATAAGAGCGATTAACAACATCGCTTACATGTATTGAAAATTTTAAATTGTCATCAATATTAACTCCGAGATTCCGCACCACAGATTTTTTAATTATCTGCTTACTATTCATCGTGTAAGTGAACGAGTACCTATTTCTATTTCTACAGAAACTCATGTGGACGCATTTGTCATAATTGAAAGGTAAATGATTTTCTTTGCTCCACAGAACCAGCTTATCTAGATCTGTTTGTAAAGATTCACAGTCAGCTAGTGAAGATATAGGAGCATAACTTTTGAGATCATCAGCAAATAAAAGAAATTTTAAGCAAAGGTTCTTTCCAATATCATTGATAAAATTGGGAATGAAGGGGACCCAAGTTCGAACCTTGTGGAACCCCTGAAGTAGGTGAATATGTATTAGAATGGTAGCCATTATACACAACATAGCTATTACGGTTATATAAATAGGATTCTAATAATATTATAAAATCTTTTGACAGTCCAAGCAACTTTAGTTTATTCAGTAGATGTGAATGACTAACTGTGTCAAATTCTTTACTAAAAATCAGTGTAAATACTATCAACTTGTAAACCGCAATCCATGAGAATCTAGAAATCTGATCAGTGTATGTAACTAGATTTGTCATAAATCCGTGTTGCTCAGGCATAATTTTAGTCAGTAAATAACTGTTCAACCTAACGTATATTATAGATTCTAATAATTTAGCAGGTGTACAGAGTATAGAGATAGGTCGATAATTGGCGATTAGCTGACGATCACCCGATTTATATACCGGTATTATTTTAGATATTTTAAGAGAATCAGGCCAAATGCCCTGTTTTAATATTAGATTAAACAGATACACTAAACACTTTTCTAATAGATCAGAACACAATTTAAATATAAACGGTGGCAAGTTGTCAGGACCAGTAGAAAATTTAGGCTTCAAGTTCTTGACGGCTTCATCATATTCACAAGAAAAAATAGTTGAGTTTAAGAATACTAGCTCCAGTTTCAGTGTCACCAGTATCTAATGTGTACTCACACGAATGCACTGAAGCAAAATAATCAGCAAAAGATTTACATATATCCTCATTGTTTCAAGATTTCTGCCATTGTACTTAATAAATCCTCATTGATTTCAAGATTTCTGCCATTGTAGTTAATAAATGAAACACGAGAGTCTCTCTTGTTTTGCACAAATGATCAAAATCTACTGGGATTGATTTGGATATTTTTTTTAACGTTACTAACATAATTTCTGAATGATAGCCGAATATACATAATATAGTCTGAAGTAGGCGTAACTCTAAAAATTTTGTTATACGTATATATTTAACAAAATTAACGATTTTTACTAGTAATTTTATCGATTTTATTACTATAAAAAAAAAAACATTTATATATTTGTTTCAATCGAATCGATCGAGGATTCAATCATATTTAAAAAAATTCTATTTCCCGATATATATATATATATCGGTACAAATGTTAAGGAAATCAAATAGAGAAACTGAGTTAGATTTGACAAAATTATATTTCTTATATCGATAAAAATGTTGAAAATAGTTAAACTTTAGCTTGGTCGCTCACCTATGTCGATACCTCGGAAACAGCGTTTATTTAAATTTCCCGATTTATAAAACTAAATTTCTTATTTATAATTTATAATTACGAGGAAAAAAAGTGCTAAAAATAAAACGTCGTTCGAGTTTATATATATATATATATATATATATATATATATATATATATATGTATGTGTGTGTGCCTGTAAAAAAACCTTGCATACAGGATTCTGAAGCCTTTAAAATTTTTGTATTTTCTATTGACCACCTGTCAAAATGTATAGTTTTGGTTCTTTCGATATATATAATACACCAAAAAATAAATACACAAAATAACGCCAAACTTGAACAAAGGCCTCTTCCGTTGTGTTTTTTTTTTTACTTCAAATATATATATCTAGCACCCACTTGCTTCCAAATCGTTCTATCTTTTGCTTTCTTCATCTAACTAGTCCTCACCTATTTAAAGATGTCGTCTTTCCATCGTATTTTTGGTCTTTTGATTTTCCTTCTATCAAACGGAATCCATTATATACATTTTCTGGGCCAGCTATCTGCTTGTTTCCGCATGACATTATCACACCATGCCCATTTTAGTTTTCTCGCTATCTTCATTAGGTCACCTGTTCTTAATTGTACTCTTAATGCTTTGTTGTTTATTTTATCAAATTTCGTAACCCCCCTAACATTTTTCTTTCCATCGTCCGCTGTACAATTTTTAACTTTTTTATTTATTTTACACTACATGACCATGTTTGTGAACCGTAGGTAATCGCCAGTATGATACATGTATTAAGTACTCGTGCATTTAATGGTGAACTCATTTTCGTATTAAAAATTTCCTTCAAAGATCAATATTTTCCCCACCCTATCGCTATCTTTCTATTTACTTCCTTCGCTGTTTTGTTCAGGAATGAAATTAATTGTGCAACATGTTTACTTTTTCAACCAATTTAAATTTTTTCGAGTTACCGGTCATATCTTGCCATGCGCTGTAAGTTAATAATTTGTTTTTTTATACTCAATCCTGCTTTTTTGCACTTTGTATTATCTCGTTAAGCATAATCTGTAATCTTTTAGGCGTAGAAGCTATAAGTGTGACATCATCTGCGAAACGTAAATTTGTTAAATGAGTGCATTGATGTTTATTCCATATTGTTCCCATGGTATATTTCTGAATAGTTATTCCAACATGGCGTTAAATAAAACTGGTGATAAGGTGTCTTCTTGCCTAACTCTTTTTTTTCAATGAAAAGCTTCCTCCTTCCTGATATAATATTATCTTTCCCAGAGTATTATCATAACTATTCTTTATTAATCTTATATATTTCATATGAACCCCTTGCTTTTCCAAAGGAGCATAGAGGAAATCGCGATCTACTGAATCAAAGGCTTTCTGTAAGTCAACAAATGCAAAAGTATTTCTACTCCGTATTCTTCCACCTTTTCGATTAACTTTTATATATATATATATATATATATATATATATATATTTATCTTACATATTTTAATAAATATATGCAGTTAATTTTATCTCTAGGAAACAACGCGCACGTGTGTACCAGTCGATCCTATTTATTTTCTGTAATAATTCTTATGTCCTTGGGAATTGACAAATCCGATTACAAAGGGACCTCACCACTTCAGCACGGCCTAATGAAATTTCATGAATAAATTTACACGAGCCATCTGCGCCCTAGAGTGAAGGGAAAAATTATTCGGCAGTTTGTAATGTCGTCGTTTCTATAGTAAAATTACAAGTAACAGATTGTTATCATGTTTATGTTTATATATATATATATATATATATATATAAACAAAACAAAATCATAACGCAATATCACTATAAAAGTATTTTATTGCAAAGCTTTTTGACAGTTACGTCATTATTAAGCATACGAAATAAACGTTACAATTTTATAGTAATTAAATTGTGTTATGACTTTGTTTTGTTTATAATTCATGAGATCACTACTCTCCGATATATCAACATTTATTTTTATTTATATATAAATATATATATATATATATATATATATATATATATATGTATCCATTAACTCCTGGTTTTTAAAGTTTCTCCAAAAATAAAACTTTGGCGAGGGCGGTGTGAGAGAAAGTTGACAAATTTATTTTCTTTTATTATTATTATTATTAATCCATAACTCACTGCGAACGGAACATTTTACTATTAATATACTGAGTTTTAGGAACGTAGTTCAAGCTTTGAGAATCACTTTTAAAACACATACATTTTGACATCTGTCGACTGGGAACATTAAATACATAATCCGAAAAAGTACGAACATCCTTTTTTTGAATCTAGGCGATTTAAATTGTCTCCATTCGGCTTGGGGTTCATCTATACACAATTAGGAAGGCCATGAACTTTTTTTGACCTTTATAAATGAACATCACCTTTATATTGTAAACACGGAACAGCCCACTCGAATTGCTAGATTTAATTAGGCTACTAATAATCTAGATCTAATTTTGGCTTCCTCTGGCATCTCTGAAAAGATTGATTAGCTAATAGGAAAAGATCCCACGAGTAGCGATCATCCTCCAGTTTTCATACAAATCAAGTTACCGGATATAATATCAGCAAGTACTTCTTTTTGTCGCAGTCGGAAGGTTTCTTTAGTTAAAGATTAGAACGTACCGGGACTAAATTGAGTCATATTAACTACCATGAGAGGCTGGATGTTATATTCGACAAATCTCACGTCATTGCGTGACCATAAAAGCGAAACTTATGTCAATAACAAGTATTATTCGGAAGGTAGAAAATTCTAGCTCAGTAGCAAAGTCAAATGTATTGAAAACGTCATGCATTGCACTCTGTCACTCAGTAGGAGAATATGCGTGCTCTGCTCGGAGTCATTCAGTTCATGTGAAAAGGTAAATACTACTCTTAACGAAGTGTGCAAAATAATTAACGGCTGCCATTGTCTTAGAACATTAAGAGTTGTGTGGGTAGAAAAGGAAGTTTTACGTTAATTTCGTTTAACTCCTGTTCAATTCAGAAAATATGTATTTCTTCAACGGGTTAATCTGTGACAGGAAAGGTGGAATTGAAGAATTTTTTATTTCTATAATGCTCACGTGCTTACTGGACATGGTAAGTTTGGTTCCTACTTATTTCGGTTCAAGCTTGCTGAGTCTTTGTTTGCACTTGTTGTTCCCTTAATGCTGGGGATGATATCCCAAACACATTTTGTTCGTTTGACTGCTGTGACTTTTCTGCCATCAGATCCACCTTTAACTTGCAACATGATAATATTTGTCCTATTTCTTCCGAACATTGCTGTTCTCCGATTTATGGACAAAGCTATGCATCGTAAGTTTAAACTAAGTAATTGTTTATATTAAAACGAATCCGATCGTTAATCCATTACAGTTTGTTGTTTGGACAGCACGTTACTTTTATCTTAGCCTAAATTAAATATATCCTTTATTAATATTTTGCATCATTTTATATTGTTACATATTTAATCTGCATTCAATATTTATATTGTACATTAAGTATAAGTTACATTTTGAACAGTCAACTTTCCTTTATTTCTAAAAACAGGTTTATTTATTATATGTTTTGTTTATTATTATTATTATTGTTACTATTATTATTATTAAGATTTAAACTCTAATTACAAACATCCTTAATGGTTTATGGGACTATGTTTCCCATCCATAACCACCCTGTTTTTTTTTTTTGTTTTAGTTACACATTGCAGGGACTATTACACACACGATTATACTGCCTGTTTTTCTTTCTTTTTAGCTACACAATACTTACACACAGTTATTTATTATGTAGTTCCCTGCACTTTATCGCAAATTATTTAATAGATTTGCCCCACCGCATAAGTGCGGATTGGGGAGCCATATTAAAAAAAAATCGAACGAATGAAAATGTTAGGGAACGATCGCTAATAATTGCGCGTTGAAGAAACAAACAAGCAAATTTTCATTTACAGTTTTTGTTAAAATGCGTTTAAAATAACTTAAAAGATTAATGGAAGGGTTAAGAACAAATGCGTCAAACTGTTTATAATCATATCTTCAACGTAATAAAATAAACATGTTGGTAAAAAAAAATTATAATAAAAACCTTCAGATTACCAAAAGCGCATGATAAAGTTAGTTCGGAAAATTGGACGGAACGGAATAGCTTCAGACGATGTATCCACTGAATTAAAGACAGAAAATATTATAGGGAGATAAGTTTGACGTAAAAGAAGAAAAAACCATTAAATGTTCGTAATTTTATACATGCGAATATATATATATATATATATATATATATATATATATATATATATATATATATATATATATATATATATATATGAAACACGTTTCCATTACGAAAATGCTGTTGGCGTGTGATACTACTACCCATCGTAAAATGAAATTCAAATTCTCGAGAGAGAGGTAGACTACAAAACTCCGAGAAATATTTGACATTTTACGATGGAAAATTGCGACTTCGGGCGAAATTAATTACGTCCGAAAGAATCACTAAATATGCTGCTGGCACGTCAAGTATAAATGTGCTTGTGTGTATGTTTTCAGACGTTAAAAAAAAAGTATATCGAATGGAGAAAATTTAAACAAAAGAACATCGCGAACAATGGGCGGGTACTTACCGAGTAATAACAGTAATAGTAATAGTTATTACTAATTTTTCGGTTAATCATTAAATCAAATCAAAAAAAAATTATATTTTATAGCAAAAATCGCGATTAAAAACGTTTAGTGATTGTGTTATATTTTGTTTGTTTATAATTAATTAATAAAATCACTACTCTCCAATATATTCAACATTATATATATATATATATATATATATATATATATATATAAACACATATACTCACACTATATTTTAACCACACATACACACATACACATACACGTCCGTATATCCTGGCACATTAAAATGTTACAAAGGAAACCACTCTGTTCTAAACTATTTAAACTTATATTTTAAGTAAGCTATTTATTAAAAACATACGCTAATACTTTCGTCGTCGTTTATAATTTTTAACCGATTCCTTTACCACACGAGGTAGCGAATTTAATCGCATGGCTCCTGCATACATATCCTGTATTCTGGAATAGAATTTATTGAATTTTGGAATCTTCGCTCTCTCATCAGCTGATAATCTTGTTATACCTGCGTGAATATTTATATCAAATCTTTTACGATTTTCGCGTACATAACATAAAAGTTCAACTTCATACAATTGCCGCACATTTAGAAGAGAATCTTTATCGTTTTTATCTTTTCCAAAATTTATCGATTTAACTAGCGCGTTTTGTAAGATAGTTAAGGAACGAATATGATAATTCGCTGCATCACCCCAATTCACGATACCATAACGTAGAACGGCTTGATAGAATGCCACAGTGTGCGAAGATGGATTCTCGAGAAATATTGGGTTAAATAATAAAAATGATAATTTAATTTTTTTTTTTTGGTCAAATAATCTAAATGTGCATTCCAGTTAAGTTTACAGTCTAATTGCATTCCGAGATATTTTATATGGAACACCCTGTCTATCTCACTACCATCTTTTACATGAATTTTTAATTCGTCCCAAATATTTTGGTTTTGATTTGTATACACAATGTATTTTGTTTTAATTGTATTAAGGATTAAACGACTATTATGTAACCAAGTTGAAATTTTGTTCACGTCAGCCTGTACCAACGTCTGCATCACGCTTGGGAAACGCGAATTTACTAAAAGAACAGCATCGTCTGAGTAACAAAGCGATTAATAATAATAATAATCAAATCAAATCAAATTTAATTCAATTTATAGTATAGCGGTACATTTGAAAAAGCGATGTTGAAAATAAAAAATATAAAATAAAAATTATTACATATCAAAAAATGAATATCTAAATATAATTTTTAAAAAATGGACAAATAATCGTTAAGGAAATAATTATAGTATTAATAATAATAACCATAATAATATTCAATTCAATTCAATTTCAATTTATTTCAAAATATTTCACAATTACATTATATAGAATAATACACACAAGATTTCCGCGGATGCGCAAAAATTAATATACTATACTCGTAGCACCGTTAACGGTTTACATTATTACTAGCCACAAAAAAAAAAAAAAAACAATAAAAAAAGTTAATCACAATACTGAAATTTTATATATACATGCTATTAACTATATAGTACCCATTACACATTACATACACATACTACATATACAGACATAAATATGTACACATCAACTCATTTAAACATAAGGGGAAAAACAGAAAAGAGACATAACGCACATACAAACGTTCATATATACCAAACACCGGTATATAATTTAGAATACACTTACTAGGTACACACAACAACAAAGCATGCACATTTACACCTGCAAAAAGAAAAACTAAATACTTATTATCAAACTGATATATGAACAATTTTTAACAACACACTTCAACTCAAAGCACATATTAAGAAGAACACAATCAACTATTAGTTAATAAATATATAACAATAGCCTTACGCCTCCTCTTATAATTTTTTTAACTATTCCTTATGTCTATAAGTATTGTAATATGTAGGGCCCACATAAATTGTCTGCATACGTGTATGACATAAAGTTTGATACTCTAACAATCTCGTGCATCGATGATCTCGTTACCTCACCTCTAATCCGAATATCAAATCTTTCTTTATTTCACAAATTCGAGCAAGTGCAATTTATAAATGTCCTTCAGTTTAAGAACATCATCAAAACCATTTTTCCCACTTATTAATCTACACAAATAATTCTGTAAAATTTCTAAAGGTCGTATATGGTACACAGCAGCTCCACCCCAGTGTATTATAGCATACGATAAAATAGGTTGATACAAAGCAAGATAAAGCCGATGTGATTGTTTTTCATTAAAGAACTGTTTAAGATAGTAAAATAAGTAATTTAACTTCCTGAATTTACTACTAATATATTCTATATGGCTATTCCACGATAACTTATTATCTATTACAACACCTGAATATTTTATTTCACATACACTGTTTATTATAGTATTTTTATTTAGGGTTAAAGATAGACCATTCAGCGCACCCCGATTTTGATACGTATACACAACAAATTTTGTTTTATTTGTGTTAACTACTAAGCGGTGTAATTTTAACCACTCATAAACCTTATTCACATCATCCTGAGCAAGTTGTTCAAGCACTATCGGGAAACGCGAACTAACTAGCATTACTGTATCATCAGCATAAGTTAAAATTTTCCTGCAACATCCAAGTTACATAGATCATTTATATATATCAGAAATAAATACGGACCTAAAACACTTCCCTGAGGAGCGCCGTAACATTTCTGCGCACTATCGCTAAAAACATTATTTATTTTTGTCACATATTTTCTCTTACATATGATTTAAACCAAAAATAAGTATTTCCCCGAAGTCCACATGCATATAACTTGTTTAAAAGGATTTCATGGTTAATGAAAGCTTTACATATAGCAAAATAAACAGCTAGTACAGAACGGCCATCCTTCAAATTATCAGCAATATAAGAGTTATGCTCAAATAGAGCGTCATTTATACTCCTATTAGGTAGGAAACCAAATTGATTAAAGTAATGTAAAAATATGATTTTTTAACACATTTTTCAAAAACTTTAGTAATGAAAGAATATACATATAGGTCTGTAGTTTGTAATGTCAGTCTTTAACCAGGACTCATGTACGGGCGTTATAACACCTAATTTCAAAATATCTGGAAATTTTCCCGTGGCAAATGATTCATTAAATAAAAACGTCGAGGGAGGTACAAAGAAATTCAAGTGTTCCTTAATAATAACTATTGACAACTGATCAAAACCGAAAGAAAACTTGTTATGTAATGATAAAATAGCATTCCAACATCATCACAGGTAAATCCAAAGAAAGCGAATAAATTAGTTAAAAACTGTCTTTTTCCACCGTTCGTTTTATGAATATCCTCACCGGATCTATCAACTAATTTCACCACACTATCTTTAAAGTAATTATTAAATATACTAGAAACTAACTTTTCGTTTCCTTCGACTAAAATATCTGAATCACAATGCCGTATTTCATTTATTTTTGATTTATATTTACCAATAACTTGATTTACAATACCTCAATAATTTTTCGGCTTATCTTTATATTTGTCCAAAAGTCTAGTATAGTATTCAAATTTAGCCTTTCTAACCGCAACTTGAACTTTCTTTGACATAGCTTTATACTTTCGATATAAACCTATGTCTAGCGGATATAACCTAGTTTGTCTATACAATGCATTTTTTGAACGAGTCATCCCAACAAGATCATTCGTTATCCAGGGCGATCGTTTACGGCCAAAACTTTTTACCTTCCTGATTTTTTTACTTTTTAATATACATTCACTTATTCTAGACACAAACCATTTAAACTTTTCATCTATATTCGCTCTAGAAATATATAAAGGACCTAAGTCGAGTGAATAAAAATTATCCCGTAATAAGTGCTCATCTAACAAATACCCATTATCTTCAAACCTTGACAGCCGCCTTGCCGCTAAGCTAAGCGTCACGGACAAAGCACGATGATCTGAAAAATCAACTTCACAAATACGGCGATTAATATCTATATCAATATTTTTATTATTTAAGCCACGAATTAAAACATGATCCAAACAGGATTCATACTCAGTGCTTGTACGCTGATAAGTAGGTTTATCGATAATATTTACAAAACCCTTGGAAGAAAATAAATTTAAATAATCAGCAGAATCTTTCTCGTTGAATTGATTCGTATCACCAGCACACTACCACAAGATCAGATGATATATCAAATGACTTATATCACTCAAAAACGAGGAACAATTCGTAGAATCTATATACCCCAAAAAATGTCAAAGATGTTCCATCTAGTTGAACTGATATGCGAACTATATTAGCACTTATCAGTGATGTATCTACGGTATGAAACTTTATATCCTCCTTAATATATATATATAAGTACACATCCAGAACGCTTATTTTGTCTACACTGAGCAACATGATTATAACCGGTTATATAGTATCGCGTTATTTCTACCTCATGTAACCGAGTTTCAGTTAGCACAATAATATCATAACAAACATCACTCTCATATAAATATACCATAAACTGATGATCATAATTCTTACGAAGACTACGTACGTTCAATATCAATAATTTAATATTATCCACATTCATCGGAAGACTTAATTCTTATACACACGATTTATAACCTTCCCTATATGAAACAAGCAGTACACTCATGATACTCATGCATTTGCACAGCCATTTACACGTATTAATTGCATTTGAATTTACGGTAAACAATACGCACTTAAATTTAACAAAAATATAACAACAAACACGTACAAAGCTGATATACAAATATACATATAAGTACATATTTACATCAGTTAGTGATACATTAATTTGAACAGAATACATATATATATATATATATATATATATATATATATACTAGTATTACGTATATAAAATCACATACACAATCCATCATTTCTAATAATTAACTTTACTTTAATTCTTAAAAACTAAGAATATTTCAACAATTCGACTTGGTCAATATTCTTTATTTGTTGAGCCTTGTGCTCTTCCGATTTACGCACGAAAATTTTACAGTCTTTGATCCACACGAATTTATAGGTATATCGCCTGTTCCACTATTGGTATCTGAACGCATATTAAGTAGGCCAGTAGACAGTTTTACAGTTTTTCAAGAAATTTTTGTGTTTTAACACACGCCGACAAAATTTTACTACTATACCAGAATTTCCACCTCTTGACGGTCTAGGATGACAAACGTCGATGTCCGAATCATCCACATTGCAACCAATGTCAGATCCAATTTTCTTAACTACTTCATAAACATTCTCCTGCCTACTAAACGGCACGTTACTAATAATTAAATTATTTTTACGGCTATATTGCTCCGCGTCATCCAATCTCCCACGCAGTTCGATGTTCTCTTTTTTGAGGCTTATGACCTCCTTTTTTAATTCTACTACTTCTTCCCTATATTTCCTTACCTCCGCTACTAATTCGTTAAATTTAGCCGAATGAAAAGCAACAGATTTTTTGACACTTCAGTCATTCTATCATTTATGGGTTTAAATTCAGCCCTAATCAATTTAGCAATACTTTCTTCATCTGAATGCCTAGCAGGAGATGCAGAAAGTTTAGTGGTATCGTGAACCTTTCCTCTACACGATACACACCGCCAGCACGATTTGTTAGCCGCGCTCATTGTTCTCCAGGTTGATTTAGCTACATCAGAACAACTGAAATGAATTTTCCCACTGCAAGCGGAGCAGTTTGCATAATCTCCATCCGCAGGCAAGTCTTTCTGGCAAACACTGCACATTATTACGTTTGGCATAGTTGCAAATAACGCTGACTGACAATAACTAATCAAAATAGTAAATGAAAAATTACCTGGAGAGAATAATTTCAGGTTTAGATAATAGTCGGGTTTATCGAGATATCTAATCAAGAAAGATAACCCAGTTACTGTTACTATTACAATCACAAATGTCAATATATATAAAGATAAAACTATACCAAAATTTCAAAAACTTTAACAAAACAAAAATAAAACAAAACAAAAATAAAACAATAATTAACAAAATCCCGTTTAATAGTTAAATAGAGATAAAATTTTAATTACCGTATATACGCACTGCAATATAAAAAACACAATATAACAAATAAAAATAACTAAATTAACAGGAGCAAAACACAAACCAACCGTACGCTAACGGATAATAATCATAATAATAATAATGAAATCAAATTAAATCGAAACATGTTGATGAAGCAATATTACAATTTTCAGGATTTGTTCAGATAAATGATAATTTGGAATAACGATAATAGAAAAAAAAAAGAAATAATATTTTTAAAAATTTATATAATTGAAAAAATAAAAAATGTTATACCGTCGAATGTGAAATTTGATTTAATTTTTCGTCTAATCAACTTTTTAGTTATTTCGTTTCAAAGATGACATCGATGAGGCAACCACGATTTAGACTAGTCAATCGTAAACTACTAATATATATGGTTTAGTCGTTGGACACACAATTATTCTTCATACTCTCTGCTGATTTCATCTGGCTAGGTATAGATTAAAAAAAAATACATTTTCCCGCGGGTATAACTGGATCGATGGTTTCATTTTCGAAGTTTATTTGTAGTTCTTCATTAGATATCCTGGTGATTTTTTTTTTAATTTTTAGCGCTTATTTTCGGGATTAATTTCCTATTTCCTTTGTTCAGTTTCTTAATGTAATCTGAATTTTCCAACGCGAAAACAAAACTTCGCCATCCGAGGAGTCAATGTATCTTAATTAATGCGCATCATTTATTATAAATTGAGAATAAGTACGTACTTACGTTACTTGGAGAACTGTACTGTGGCCATGTACTTTGTCCGCTTTAACAGCATATCTTTTACTCTGAAAATAGCTTTTAAACAAATTACGTGTATTTATTCACAGTAGTGTTACTCCCGGTCTTTAAGTAATTTAAAAAAGCAGCTATTATCAAAAATTCCTTTTCCGTCTACTGTAATAGCGATTAACCGTTTTCATATTTCCAACTGCGCTGAATTGTGTTAATAATTACGTAGCTCATTTCATTCGTGTTCAGTTGATAGGTACTGTACGAAATCAAATGTCTATTTTATAGAAAACTTATTTTTTTAAGTTGATCATAAGTTTTCAATAATTCTTCAAAAATTTTTCAAACATATTTCAAAGATATATAGGACTAATAACTTGGATCTTTTGCTAATTTTTGTTAAAACTCCGTGTATTGCCAATAATAGGTCAGTGAGAATAGATTTTCTCACATATATATACATATATATATTCAAATATTATCGGATGATGTTTGCAAATTAATTATATAATTTTACTGTTAATATTTTGTCAAAACCCGCGACTTTGACACCGTAGTTTGGACTACTTCATCATGATCGTATGTTGACATACAAGGTAATGACCAACCGGACAGTGTAGCCAGAGAAGGCACATTGCTTCCAACTATTCCCGCTCCTAACTACTCCAGTGGAGGACCTCCAGACTTATATAAACTCCTCATTGCGTAAGTCATGGAACTTCCGGTGGTCCGTACTTCCACTCGCCAACTAACTTCGATCAGTTCAAGATTCAACATTTCTCCGTACTCCATCCCACTCAGCAAACAGAAGAGAAGATGTATTTGCTCGTCTGCGCCTAGGTCACACTAATATCTCCACACAGTTGTATCCTAAAACATCTTACTCCTCCTTTATGTTCAACCTGTAATGTCCTCATTACCGTCCACCCATTCTCCTTTAATATGTGAAATTCAATTCCGAAGGTTCTATTCTCGACAAACCGTTCAACTTCCTAAACATTCTTTCCTACACGCACAATTTTCTCAATAATTTATTAAATTTTCTTAAATCCTCCAATTTATATCATCTAATTTAACAATACATCCTTCCCGTTTAATCTTCCGGCGTTCAATTCATTCTCACTAACCTTGCGTTCTCTCCTTTCCCGTGGGCCTAGGTGCAATACATGCACGTAAATCTACAGGTAAATCTACTGGTAAGATCTAGCCGGCAAGAAGAAATTACACTATGCCACTTACGCATTGGCCATGCGAAAATTCCTTCTTATTATTTTATAAATAAATCTTATAACGCTCTGTTCCCTTATTCGTTAAACATCTTCTAGTAGAATGCTAGAAATGAAATCTATTCCGATCCTAAATAAACACATTTCCAGCTGTTCTCTTTCCAAAATTCTTGATGGCAAAAAAGCTCGTATTTCGATTCCTAAAATTATTCACCATTCTACATAGTATCTAAACTCCATTTCACTACGTGTCTTTAGCCAATGTTGTAGTGGCACGTTAATGGATACAATACAAACACAATTTATTCTTCGATATATTCAATCACGCGTAAATAATCAACAGTCGATTTATCACAAATCTCGGTAATAAAAAAAATAATAATAAAACACAAATATTCTGAGTTTATTTTTCTTAACAAAGCCAGAGATAAGAAATTTTATAATTTTTTTGTTCTCACGAATGAAGAATTTTTATTTATTTTTTATTATTTTTTTATTTGAGAATTTTTATTCGTTCCCAAAACAGAACATTTTAAAACAACGATCCAAATGTTCCAAATCCTAAAAAAAAAGGCTCAGAAAAATAATGAAGCAATCATCGAGGCCGAATAAGCAATTATATTCAAAGGATGTGGGTGGAATGTATTGCGTTTCGTTTTAAAAATGTAATTGTTTATTTCAGGGTTTTTTTTCTTTTTCTACTTTCGTTCGTATTTTTTTTTTAAATATTATTTAAAGATTATTAAAAAAAAAAAAAATAATCTTTATTAAACGCGTAAATATTTTTCGTTTATTGTCCTCATTAAAATAGTCATCTGGTTATTACCATCGGTATTTATTACAGTCACAATTATATTATTATTATTATTATTTGTTATTATCGTTATTTATTTATATTTTTGTGTTTTTCCTGGCGGTTATATTTTTCTTCGATTAAGAGTAACATACAGACAACCATATACACACGCGCAATAATAATAATAATAATTATTATTATTATTATGTAGTACACGCCTGGCTGATTCGCTCCAACACAACTGTACGGCATGCAACACGATTACTCACGCAGTTCTTTTTAAATCTAAATATCTTTGTACACTGTTCTTGAATACAATGCCTATAAACTTCATTCTGGGACGTCCGTCCGCGTGGTTTGATTTTCCCTTCCAAAGTCGTGTTAATATATTTGGATTTGGTCCTAGTTCCGAACGAGATCTCTACCCTGTCTAATAATAAGGTACATATATTTTTAATAATGCAATAATTATATTAAAAATACCTAATTTAAAATTTATTAAAATCACCTTCGTTAATTTATTTTATAGATGTTTTATTATACGGTATGAAATTTCACGAACGTGAAAGAAATTTTAATAATGAAAAAGCGTTCTTAAATCCGGAGGATTATCATCGATGTTTAATTATAACGGGGCGAATATAATTCGAAAATTTCGTTTAAAAATAGTTTTTAGTAAATAAAAATAACAACAAAAAGTATTTCTGTAGCGATTCCTCGACGATGCATATTTAATTTAACAAAATACAATTAAAATACTTCTATACCGTTAAAAAAAGGGTTCGTCTACAGCGTAAGGACATTTTTATTAAATAAATATATCGCGATACGGTATAAAAGTATTTGTGTTTTATTTTCGTTAAAAAAAATAACGAAATAATATTATCAGTAGGTATTTACCACACATAAATACTATGTAATAGAGTGGTGGCGGCTCGTGAGTCTTAAAACCAGGGGTTGCACAATTTCACTCCTAATTCTCTTTATATTAACATATGATTACTGATCACGAACCTATACCTAATTATCTTATCCAGTAATAGTTCCAGTATCATATTACATAATATTCGGATTATTCTTACTAAAACCTAACAAGCATTACATACGCTCTTTTCAAAATCTAAAGATATTAAGGGGAATGTAACATCTAAACCACTTAAATTTGCCACTGCTTTAACATCAGTTCAGTGCAAGAAATAATACATACACATAAAATAAATACGCTTCAGTCTGCAGTAAAATTAGGCAATAAAATTTGGAAAACAAAATAGTAAATTTTGAATGTCGCATCCGCATAACCATTCACAGTTATTATAAACTTCTTTTTTAAATAACCGTTTAAATTTTCTCTTACCGCCAGCAACTGTTTGAATTATATTTAAGTCAGGAACTGGCCGTCCTAGTTTTATTTATTTCTTCTCTGAATATGATAGTCCATTAAAGGGATTTGTAAAAATATTTTCGCAACTGTTCATTATATAGGAAGATTATATATAAAGAACGTACAAGTGAAAACGTGATAAAATAATAAAACAACAAAAAAGCAAAGAACGCTCAACAATACCAACCAAAACTACGGATGATATAAAACACGTGATATTAAGCAAGAGTAAAATAATCACATCATTTGAAAGAGAAAAACGTGTTAATTTACTGGTGTGCAATGTCCGGGACAAGTTGTTATTCTGTTGCGTTCGTAGACTGCGTGAGAGCCGGGACAAGTGTATTTACTAGGAATATACGCGAACACATAGTCGCATTAAACGTAACACACGCAAATAATCTAGCTTTCATAGCCACCCAATTGTACAGCCTAGTAGATGATATTTTCGGTTTGCCACACCGGAATCGCTTTTATAACTGCTTATGGAAGACCATGGTCTAACATTTCTGGAACAGTTTCACCATTCAAAACTGTCGATGTGAAAAGTTTGTACTCGAAGTACTGACCGAGTATTCCACTAACAACGATTTTTATTTGATTTTTATCACTACAAAGATACATGTTCTCCGTTAAACCCTATTTGTATCGTTATTCAGTTCTACCGTCGGTGCATTTCATGGATCGGATTTGGAATACTTCTCACATTATTTCCATTTTCAACAGACAACATTCTTTTTTAACCACGACGAAAAATTTATTTATATAAATAATTTTTGTAAAGCAAAAAATTGTCTTCAATTCATATTTTAATAATTTGTTTTATATTATTTGATTAATTTGGAATCGGTTTGCACAAACCGGCAACAGTGGGAGAAACCGCCCCTGTGTAATAGTATTTCTTATATTATTGAACTTTTAGATATTCGTTTAATTTTGTTAATTTGACTCACTTTGACGATGTTGGAACTTTTATGCATACCCACTCAGTATAATATAGACCGCTTACGTAGTTTGAAATGTTTCTGCAATAATCAATAAACATGAGATTAGTAAGAACTTTTCTACGCGCAATGAAGATTCTAAGAAAACCCAGAAAATACAAATAGGTTCGACGGTTTGAAACTTTTTATTCGAATAATTAACAAGTAAGGTAGAATTAAGATCGAATTTTTTTAAGATAATTAATAAATTTAGCAAACATTACAGAGAGATCGATACAATTCCGACGTACTAATGTGCTTGATTTAAAGCAAACTACTACCTTTGTTCTAAAGATATTCTCTTTAAATAATGATTAATGTGCTTGTTTAATATATAAAGAGATTAGATAACTTCAATTTTTAAAAAGATAAACTGATTTATGTTTTTCTAGGTTATCAAAGAAATTTAAACGTATTTACAATGGTAGGCACAAACTAACAGTGTAAAATTATTCGAACTTATTGGGAAAATGACAGATAACTGACCAACATATATTTAATGTTACAAAATGCAGACTACATGCCGTAAAATTAACCAGCTTAAGTTTAAACATTATAGAATAATATTTACTATTAAAACGATTAATCAATTTGTATTAAAAATTTTAGATAAAATATAGCAAATATTGTAAAAATTCAATAATACTTTAAAAACATTATTTAGTGTTTAAAATAGTAGCGTTTTTCAAGGGAAATAAGGGACGTCATACTACTCTTAAAAATTCTAACCAACGACTTTTTCCTATATTACAATGCCCTCGATACAATCTAACAAACACCTCACTTTAACTTCCCCGTCTCTTTAAACCTTCTCGCTGAGGAGAAGTTTCAAAGAGGCGGGGAAGTTAGAGTGAGATATTTGCAGATTGCATCGGGGCATTCGTAATATAGAAAAAAATAATATACTTGACGCAAATTACAAATTTCGAAATTTTAGGGCCTCGACCACCCGTATACACACGTCTGATAAGATTTTGGAAATTTTTATATTTTTTTTCATCGTCATTTTCTCGATACTTGTAACGGATTATGTAGCGAAATATTTATACGCCAAACCTATTACTTCATAGAATGTAGAAATCTGGCTATATTTTTCTAAAATACTCCAAGAGCACAATATGCAATTGTTGCAGTAAGATTTGGATGAACGAGAACCGCATACTTCAGAAAATGTTCGGTGTTCGATTTCGATTCGTCTTAAATCTTCGTCCGAAAATTAGGATCATTTAAATCTGTATCGTAACGTAAATCTGTGAGACCTTTTTTTTTAATTTTTCCAATTTTGAGCAAAATGGATTAATTCTTTTTTCAAATTTTGAGGAGTCGCTTCGCTGTCAAATTTAGTGAGTAATTCACTCAATTTTTTAAAACGGTTAAGAGGTAATGTTTCTTCACTAATTTCTTGGAAGTTCCTCGCATCTACATAAGCGAAGCTTCGGTAAATTTCCTCATGAAAATATTCGTTCACTTTTGTCACCGCAGCATCCAATACTTGTGAGTCTCCATTTCATATTTCCGCTTTGCATCTCGTACTAAATTTTCGTAAGTAACTTCATCCTTCGGTATTGAAGGCGATTAGTCGGATCTTTTTTTTTCCTTCTTTTTCAATTCTTTTTACCTGAAATTCTGTCTCCACAGAAATGTCCGCATCAAAGTGATTCCTTCAAACAATTACATTCATGCTTTCAGCAAATTTTTTCCAAAACTTTCTTGCAATCTCAACTGAACGCAGAAATTTTCTCTTTAAAATGCCGAACAAAATTATTGCATTTCATAAAATCGAGTCCTGAACTCTGGAGGTACATAGATAATGGAGTTGAAATTTCAACAATTCGAAGACCAGTATTTATAAATAGCATAACATTCGCAGATGAATAGTCCAATGACTAAACTCTGCTAATTATATAAATCGGTAACGACCAATTGATGAGGTTTGACACGTTCCGGTCTTCTGAGATTCAGATCAGTAGACAAAAGTGCCGATGCCTCCGGATTCGAATGGTAAAAAATTAGTTTCTGACGCTGTCGAACATAATCATATCATTGACCCATTTTGTCTGTAGATCTACATGGAGTGCGTCATTTCGTTAGAACCAACGAGCATTCAGTTGAAGAAATTTATTTTGAGCTGTTTGAAGTACTTTTCGATTCGATGCTTTAGCATATCCCCATATTTGTATTACACAAGTCCGTACTGGACGTATAACAATTTTACATATTACGAGCTTGTTCTCTAGTTCCATTTTAGAACGATGTCAAAGTAAAACATAATAAACGAATAAAGTAAACAATTGAAGTAGCGTCACTTGCCTCACATTACAACAGTAATACGTGATATACACATACAATATAGTATTATACCGAAAAATAATTTACGGTAAAAAATCTGAAAAACCACCGAATTAAAAAAAAAAAAATTAAATAATTGTAAGTTATATATAAATTTCGAATTAAAATAAAGATGTTATAAAATGATCATTAAACAAATGAGAATGATCTAATGCATTAAAATAAAAATAAGATTAAATATTACGCAGAATGAATCACAACAAATAATGTTTTAGTCTGCGGTGCTTATATTTAGGCGGTAGTAGCCTGGAATCGTATCTACAAATGACATTAACCAGTTCGTTTGTACGTAGGGTAGAATTAATAAATAAATCAGCTATACGCTACTAGTACACCTACTTGGAGTAATAAAGACGTTTTGAAAACTGAAACTTCGTCATTTCGTCAGACACACTTCATACGCCCGGTTAGATATCGGTGTAGCTATATATAAAACAAAAGTTAAGAAAAACATTCGATTTATCTGTTTCAGTCACGATGTCTCCGCTATACGATAAATGAAAATTTAAAGCTGACGAATTATTTTTTTATTTTCTGACGTGAAATGTCTCAATTTTAAAAATATTTATATAAATACATCGAAAATTACCTACACTTCATCTAAGAAGTAGTAAGTATTCTATTAATGTATAAAATTTATAATTTCGTCTGGCCATGTCATTCGGGCGTAAAAAAGTATTCGATCCGAAATTTTCATTTTACCTCGATAATTCTCGTTTTTTTTTTTCACTATTCCATTACTAGACTTGAAAAATCGAAGCTTTCTAGATGTACCTGCATAGACGGATGTTAAAAATTCCTTAGATACAAAAAGTCAGTAATAAAGAAGTTCTTAATAAAGTGAACAAAAAGTAATTAAGAATTGTTAATCTCTATTCAAAAAAGGAAGCTGCGATACTTAGGACACATTCTGACAGGACTATGAAATATTTCGGATTATTATAAAAATCGCCGGTAAGATATCAGTGAACCGTCCACAAAATTCATGGATGGGAGACCTACGACGCTGTTTTGGCTGTTCGTCTATCCAATTACTCCGGACTTCTGTGTCGAAAGAGATTGTAGAGTCGACTAACAGAAATGGCGGATGAAGAAGAAGATTTGACGTCAATTTGGTAACTCATTTCTCGACGTCGTGCTTTCGTTAAAATTTAACAATTGCGATCTATCTCTGAAACGCGTTGATGTCAAATTTGTCCCTGGATTCTCAGCCATTCGGATATCCACCGGAATAATACCGTAGACAATATTACTAGAAGCGCCCTCGAGAATGGCTCATTCTACTTCGATAAACCTGTTAGGGACATTTTATTAGAACCGCGCTTGTTCGGCCAAGTAATTTCGATTGAAGTAATTCCTCGGTTCTTCAATTTCCTAGCAACATAGAAAATAAAATTTCGTTTATTCGTATTATATGTCGTCTAAGACTTAACACGTGAACAACATTTCATTTCTATTCACACACAAATCAGTCTCTTCGCCATTCTGTGTACTCAGAGACCAAATCGCCGATGAAAATCACCTATTTTTCAGTTGCAGTTATTATAAAATGTACCAACCGAAATTCTTGTCACGTATTATAAATAAAGGAACCCCTCTCCCAACTAATCTCAGATTCTTGTTTAGCTTACAGAATAATAGCATACAATCATATTCGATTACATACGAGCCTGTAGTATAAATATTTAATAAGACTCTATTTCTTACAGCCCGATTGGAATCACTATATATTAAAAAAAAGAAAATCCGAATGAGCATCCAACTGTTCAATAAGGTCGCCGATTATAACGGCGATTAAAATTCGTAATAAAAATTATTACTACAATTACCCCGTCGTCGACCATTATTATTAAAAATCTTCCCGAATGAAATTTTTAGACATCTTCGATTAAATAATTATTTTTATCTTTGCGCGGAAAGAAATCACTTTTTTAATGTATTAATCGATAAATTAATAAACTTATTTTACTTTAATTTTAGCGCATATTTACTGGTATGATTTTCAAAAAATTATTTCGAACAACCTACGTCTCGTTTACAGTTTCTTATAAAAATAAAGTTTCATAAAGTGAATAGTTTATCGGATAAAATTACAATTTAAATGCTCGTTATAAGCGCAGTAGTACCAGCCGAATATTAATGGATTGCATTTTAAGGGAGAGAAAAATATACAGTATTTCCGATATGGATATCTTAAAAGTGCATCACGGTGATTACTCAGCCGGTAAAGCGTAGATAGAAAAATATAAAACACGCAGTAATTATTTCACACGTGTAACTGTATCGCGTATTTAAGCATTATTAGTGCATTTTGTAAATATTTAGTCTAATTTTCTTTATTACTAACTTACGAACGATTATAATTCTCGAAGAAGATTTAGATGCACTGATACAATATTTTAAGAAATGGAGACTAAAACTGAATAAGGAGGAAAACTACAGTATAATTCTCCCATTTCGTCGAATTGATGGATGTGGAGTACTTCACGAGGAAACTCCTAAATATCTGTGTATCGCATTGGACAGACAACTTACTCACCGCAAGCATATCGAAAACACCGCGGTATAACGCAAACATGAGCAAATATCTTACAGAAGCTGTCAGGAACAACGTGGTTAGTGTATACTACGAACGTCGACTTTAGCTTTGGCAAATCCGTCGCTGAATTAACACAGCTCCAGCTTGCTACAACAACGATCACGTTAAGAAAATTGATGCTCAAGAAAACAGCAATAACCGGCACTGTAAAGTCCACTCCGGTTACGTGGTTAGCTGACCAAGGTTTTACGATTTTATTCCCGCTACACTTCTTCTTAGGGAGTTTCACAATGCCATACGGGAACCGTTTAATTAAAAAAATTCGACCCGTCCTTAATGTAGAACCCTATATATATATATATATATATATATATATATATATATATATATATATATATATGTATGTGTGTGTGTGTGTGCATATAGTGGTTATTTTCTTTTCAGCATTAGTTCTTTTTCAACTCAAAACATATTTTTTTTTTTTCAGTAGAATGTTAAGGTTTTTTAACACCTATTATTGCATCTGTTATCTTTTATGTAAATCAGTACTTTCATCTTATAAATCCCGAAATTAAATTATTACATACACTTGTTTAAACAATATTTTATCATAATAGTTTAGAAACGCGGTTTCAGCTACCTCTTTACAATGTTTAATCCGTGTTCGATTGTATTCTTAAATGATACCGTCTTGATGATGGGCATTATTTTAACATCATTCGTTCTTTTGCGGGTTTGTTGTAGAAATTTCTACAATAAATAATCGACCATCACAACATTATACTTTTGGAATAGCTTTCATAGTTTTCCGCCACCTTTCACGTATTAACGCATAGTAAATTCAATTGCCTATCTCTCGGTGCAATTTAAGTAGTCAGCGTATGTGACGTTTGCATATTATGCGAGCAATCTTTCATGATATTACTCGTTTCAGATCCCTGTATTGGAGTTTGTAATTGTTGTCCTGAAATGGTTATCCATTCCTCCGTACTGAAAATACGGATAATATTTCAAAAATTTATTAATTTTAATTTAAAAACGCGGAATTTAATTAATAAGTCACCTCCTCGCAAAATGAAAATCCTTTACACAAAAATTTAACACAAACTATAAAGAACAAACATAAAACTATTTTATGGACGAACGTTATCGACATAATAGAAAAAAATATATATATATATGCGCACATACATACACATCAAACTTATTTGATAATGTGTTCTAAACGTGGTCGTAATACTGAGATATTTTGTTCCCGCTATATATATTTTATAAATTCTTAGAATATGTAAATAATAGACGCAAATTTATAAGCTGAAATTAAATTAAGAACGCTATTGGGGAAAAAACAAAATAAAAAAGGAGTGCGACAAAACACAAATACGGACATCTAGAGATGAAACGCTAGATATTGCGAGAGAAAGATAAAAGAAGCGAGGTCGCAAGCGGATCGGTATAAATTTGCACAGAGTTCGACGAGAAGTGATATAAAGTTTCTGAAAAGCTAATACGTGCTTGAAATAGTTTCCACGAGAAAAGGAGGAATTCGCAGGGGTTCTATATTGTACAAACGAGCGTGCGCCTTTATATATACCTACTTGTACATCCCGTTTTACATGTAAAACGCTGATGACGACCGAAGATAACTTTTTTAAACAATAAAAAATAATCCCGGGCTTCATTGGAATAATACGCACAGTAAGTAAAAAAAAATTAACCCAAGGGCAAAAACTGCCACCTTTAATATCTTCGTTAAATGTCAATTTTCGTTTGTTTCTAGATTTTAGACAACTAATAGAGACCAATACTATACGCGGCGATCATCTCACACGAGATGTTTCAAAACCAGACTGATAGACAATACGCTAAGGCTTTTCACTGCGTTCTGTCCACGTTAAAAAAAAAATACACCACACACACCAGAAGATTTACTGTAAGTCTATATATTTTGTCTCACTCAATCGCTCAAACAAGCACACGCAGTTATATATATATATATATATATATATATATATATATATATATATATATAAAATTTCTATTAATACATGTCTTAAATATTTACTACTGAATTTATAGTGATTTTTTTAACCCCTTAAATATGTGCTCACAATCAACCTTCTAGAAATATTCTTATCTTTTCATACTCTAAAAGTTGTCTTGTAGTTTGAAATTCTCAACGTTTAATCCTCTTTTTCATCCAACTATTCTCAAAATACGTAAACTTACAATTCAACTACATCATATTCGTGTAACAATTGAGTTCACATGGATTCTGGTCACTCATGCATTAATGAAAACATACATGCTGACTATTCTACCAGATCCTTTGAATCATGAACACCTTTAATTCCCTATTTGCCTTGTATCGATCTACTTACTATTATCAGAACTACTCATAAATAATATTGGGAAACATTGTGGCCAGTTCCTTATGGTGCATACAAGTTTAAATTATGCAACACCTTCATACCATGTTTTTATAAACTCAATATGCCGATCGATGATGCTTAAGTTTATTATAACAATAAGCAGACTACAATCTCGGTAGTAATCGGCTTCAAAATTGACTATTTAAAACGCGTATTCCTAATTCTCATTTTGTTCTCATCCATCCGATGACTACATGGTTACCGATGCCGATCATATCTTTTTCGGATGTTCATACTACCGTCCTCAATATGTCGGGCTTTACAACCAGTTGATTTCCTTACTTTTTTTTCCTATTAATATATCCCACTTACTTTCTTTTAATAATATCCGTATTCTCGTTTTATTATATTATGTTACTCTTGGTACCTATTTTAATATGTCCTCTTGTCATTTATTTCCTCCTGCTCTTAGCAATCATAGTTTTTACTTGTAGTTCGAAATATTTATATATACTTTCTCAGCAGAGTAATTAGCATAAAATGGTGTGTTTAATAAATACGTTCGATCAGTAATCCACTACGTAATCCCAATGTAGAATACGGATTTTTATGCCCTTATTTCATTGCCAGGATAATATTAAATGGGTTTATATTACTGAATATTAATCAGAAATAACAGTATTTTTTAATGACCGCAATTAAACTCTGACAATGTAGAATTCACACAAAAATACACATACATACATGAATAATACATTATATATACATACATATATATATATATATATATATATATATATATATATATATATATATATATATATAAGATATTTATACACACAAACAGAGGATAACAGAAAAAAACTACACTGTTAATCTTCAGTAGGATATAACAATAATTAATAATTACCAGTACATACATATATCAAACATTACTTATCTATTCTGTAACAATATCATTATTATTTATCTATCTACTCTACACCGTGTGTACAGACAAAGTTTGGAGACACATAACATCTCAGCGACTTAGTCCGAACTCACGAGTTGGATAAAGAGAGCCAACTCTTATTTATAACAGGCACGGTTATCAGAGCATCCCGGTATGAAATTATTTTCAATCTTCTGCCGCATATGTTGTCGTTTAATCGTGGCTTTTAGAAAAATGTTCTATCCAATTGTTGACTATAAAACAGTGGAAAAGAGGGGGCAAATAAACTACTGTATAGGATAAATGAACACGTTATACCAATGTAATAAAATACTATATGAAATCATTGAAGAGAAAGTGCTAGGGAAATGGAAAAAAGAGATGAAGCTTGGTTAAGAGAATATATAAACACAATAGAGTAAGTATTAAAATAAATAACGGTAACGAGAAATAAAGTGAAGTGCACAAGTGTTTAGCTGCAGAATTACTATCTCACAAATATATATAAGAAAATTACAAATAGTGATGGTTTCAGTTTGGTTGTAAAGTGTATCATAAAGGGGGGTACAAATAAATTATTTCTATTCAATCAATTTAGTATGTAGCATAACTAGGTTTAAGGGAAAAATGTATTTATTTACTACAAGTTCCAGAATATTTAACAAGTGCGATTGTATATTTTATTAATAAACGAGAACACCCCTCCGCTTGTTGGCCGACCCGTAGAAGTCCTTAAGTACATTGATCTCTCATTCAAAACTAACCGCGGTGCAACAACATGTATGACATTCATTTGTCGGTCTACAGACGGCGGGCTCGGTAATTTTTTAGTAATTTAATATAATTTTTTATATAATTGTTTAAAATGTTCCAGCTTGCTTTAGAGTAATTAAAAGATTCTATCGGGCTATTGCAATTGAATTATATATATATATATATATATATATATATATATATATATATAATCACCATCATCATCAATCATAGTCGTAGGTTCGATTAGATCATCGTAGTATGAGTTATTTTAGTTGTTTGTCAGGCATTTTTAAAATACATGTGCTGCGATAGCTCAAAATCCAAAGGCAAACGTTGTTGTGAATAGAAAATAAACTTATTAACTTATTTATTTAGATAGTAATGACTATTATTATTACATTTGTTATACAGAAAATATTGACTGAATAGTCACAGGGATATATGTAGTGTTGAATAAGATACTATTAATTGTTTGAGTATTCCACGAAAAATATCTAATTATTAATTAATTGAATTTAATTACATAATATTGTACTAAGGAAATATCAACTTATATAAATTTAATGTTACCTAAAATAACAACTATTATTAACAAATGTAGTATATTCAATATAAGTTGACAATAAAATGGAATATAACTTACCAAGAATATTGAAAATGTTTTATTTACAATGTCACATGTATGGATTAATTAGCATTAGAATACATTCCTTTTACAATTTTTTTAATTGCATAAATATAAAATATGAATTTTTTTCTTATATAATTGTATTATATACAGTGTCTACAATAGGCGTTACGTGGGACACCCTTATCTGTTGATTATGTATTATGGTGCTATCCCAACTGCATTAGAAATAGAGCAACTACGTGAGATTCATACGTCTACGTTGCACAGGATAGTAATTGTATATTCGGCGAGGTTAGATTCGAAAAATCAAATCGGTACTAATAATATAAGGCTGATACGAAAATTGAGGCATGTTCATTTGCCAAAGATGTTCCTTGCATTAAATACTGTTAAACTTTTTTACTGCATTATAGCAGACTACCAGTAACTCGCTCGTGACGTATATGCGTTGGATTTGTGAATACCAATCTAGACCCAGTAAATTCGGTGCCTTAAAATTGGGTGCTTTCGACTAAGGTATTAAACCCTAACATAAAAATAATGAGAAACTAGTGGAGTAATTTTCACGAAATGTAACCTATTGAAGAAATGCGATCCGGCGAAGCAGCATGGCATCCCGATTCCGAAGTTCAAAATATGAAGTTTGCCACTAGTTTTTCTGATAGTGTCAAGAGCCAGAATGGTAAAATATGGTTTTGAAGAAATTAATTCAAAGTTATATAAAATTAATAAAATAGGTACAATGAACAGAACCGGTATAAAATATTAATCCGCAGTATATCTGAAATTTATTATAACCAAACTGTATATTTTAATGGCAATAATTATGTCGAGTTATGAAAATAAAAGTAGGCTATGTGTGATCTTTGCGATTAAAAAACAGCGTTTATCCATTTAGTTAAAAGCTATGAACTCATCGGTGGTCGTGTCGTGTCGCCAAAAATGTTATCGAATACCACTAAAGGTCTTATGAAAAAATCATATAGAATGTTACAAATGAAAAATACACAGGGGAAATGGAAACACTGATTCTCACTAGAGACAATTGAAGTGATAGAGACGTGCCAAACTTTAGGTGGGCGAATGTAAACTATTCTGAATGAAAGGATTTTTTTCAGTAAAAAATAAAAAATATGCATAAAAAAGATGGGAACAATTACTTATATCCTATATGAGGTGAAGTAGAAAAAGAATACATGAACTATAATCAGTAGTAGTTGATAGTCAAGTAGAAAATGCAATAAAACGTGTTAAGAATAACAAAGATTCGGGACCACATGATATACTCGCAGTGTTGTTCAGTTTCCATGAACGGCAGAAGTACGAAACACCAAATACTCAACGTGCGACAACTTATAGAAAAATCAAAAAAATGCAATAAAAAAAAAGTTATGTATTTTGTAGATTATCACTGTGTTTTATGGAACAAGTAAAATGATTAAGCCTTATCGAAATGAGAACTTCAGACTACTTGGTCGCACAAATTAAGGGCTCATATAATAATAACATAACTGAAATTAAAACTAGAAAAGCTATATATATATACGGGGTTAGACAAGGATGCATACTCTCAACACTCATTTTCAATATCCATGTACGGAACATATCATGCGATAAATATTACTTTTTAAAGATGAAAAAGTAACAGTAGAGCGAAGAATGGATTACTGACGGATACAATGCATTAAATTTTCAGTACGCTGAGAACACCATCCTAAAGCTACACAGATCGAAAACATATATGAGACTAAGCAAACTAGTAAATATAATATTTTGTTAATTAACCGATGGTATATAGAATAGAAAAGTTGTGGAAAGAATAGGGCAAAATAAAGAGCTATTAACCATTATCAAGAAAGTGAAATTAGCGTATTTTGGCCACATTATGAGGCACGATAGGTATCAGTTGATACAGTTAATTATACAAGGCAAACTAGAAGGATGTAGACGAAAAGGACGAAGAAGAATGTCGTGGATGAAAAATTTTGGGAAATTGGACGGGATGCTCAACCAACGAACTAATACATTCGGCTAGAAACAGGACCAGTTTCTCACTCGTTGTAGCCAACCTTCGTTAACGGAGATGGCACCATGAAGAAGAAGAATATTTAACATATCTAATAATATATTATATAGTCTGTATTTTTATGATTATATTTTGCTTTAATTTACAAAATTTAATGCGAATAATATTTTATTTTATTTTATAAATATTATATTTTCAGTTTATTGTTATTATTAAAACTATTACTAAGTCACAAACTCTCGTTACACCCATACTCGATGTTTAAAGCGACTATATAACGCATCCCTCTACCATCTCATATTTAAGTCATACATTGCAGAGAGCTACATATATTCAAAAAATTTAATGTTATCAATATTTTAGGTTTTTATCTATAATTATCATATTTATTTTATTATTATACGATGAAAATATCAATTACGTTAATCTAAATTATACTAACATCTATATACATATATATACTATCAATTATATTTTACTTACTTTTGAAATCTTCAAGTTTATGTTTCATGTATTTCAGTGCAAAATTGATCGTCGGGAAAATTAAATTTCGAGCGACGAATTATAATTTTTGAAAATTACTCGATAATCTAACACGAATGGTTTTGCGCGTAACCATTTCTTCATCACGGTGTTGTTCTATCTAACCAGAAAATTTTCGACCGCTCCGTTTTTTAGACCTGGCCGAGTAACAGTTACTCTTCAGTTATGACCGGGGGGCGGATTGTACACCCTCCTGACGCTACTCTTGTATAAATGTCGTCGTACTGTGTTTTATCGGTTCGCAGACGTCGGCCATATTCAGTCTACGACTAACCGGAATACATTTGAGAGGGTTACTAATAGCGAATTATTTTAGAAAATGCCGCGAGAAATTTAAATTTTCTCCAAAAAATATGGATAGAATTTTCATAAATTTCGAACGGTACAGCACACCTAGCTTTTATTTAATAAACGTATAACATATATCGTATATATACATATATATATATATATATATATATATATATATATATATATATATTCATATACATAACTTCGTAATGCATTTTTCCGTATGGTTTAACAAATTTTCAGGACACGATTCAGCTTTGTTAGTATTAAGTTCAACTTATCGTGTTCTTTACTATAGGTTAGATCATCTACACGTTTGTCTTAGTTTTATTTCGTGTATCGTATAGCGTGAAAATATCGTAATAACGTTGAATAAATCCCCGATGACGACGAATAATTTATTGTGTCCTAATTGGTTGTATCTGTCTATTTTCTTTAGTTCCGATATTTACATAAATTGGCCCGGTCCAATGGGTTGCATGCGAATGCGGCGAAATTTCGAATTTAAATGTGATAGTGTATTCACACTGCAGTGATGGTGTAGATTTTCTACATCACACATTTTTACACTGTGTTATATTCGATCGTGTTAGAAAAAAGTACAATATCAGTAGTGATTACAAAAAACGGTTCAGCGGAGTGGAAAAGACGAAGAATCTCAGTAAATTTGTGGAGACGGTTTCGATCGTTAAACTGAAACAGAAGGAAATTATCTTGACCAAAGAAAATCAATAAATTGGAACACGACATCGTGATTATTATTGTTTAATTATTAACAAATGTGACGACTGTAGAATATTGAGTAGTTAATAATAGCGCAAGATCTCCAGTCCCTTACAATTTTTGTTATCATATAAATATAAACATATATATATATATATATATATATATATATATATATATATATATATGATAAAAAAACACCTGTAATATAATATAACGTTATCGACTGAGAAACGACATTATTTTAGACGTGTATTAAACAGAGAACGGACTGTAATAGCTGGCCGAATATGATATAGAAAATAATGGGTTGCCGCTTGTTATCCATTATATGGCTTATAAGAGCAGCTCACTTTCTCGGTATGATTAAAAAATTTAATTTATGCTATTTTTACTGTGAAATCAGTAGCTATTTTCTACTCTCTATTTCATTAAATGAAATTATTTATCTTGAAAAGTTGGAATCCTCACCGACACTAAAAGCTGTTTTTCGCTGCTAAACTTTTCCAATTTTTTTTTTTTACACCACTCCGGTCTGACGACCACTATTGGTGCCGATAACATATGACGTAACTGTTATCTATATTATACGGAACTTAAACATTATATGCATAAATTTCACACAAACACCCGTACATACAACAACAACAACAACAACGTATATTTCAGCATAATTTACAGTGAGTATACACAAACCAAAAATTTTAAATAATAATTACGTAACGCCCAGGGTGGCTCGCCGTACATCAGAAATAATACAAAAACCCGTAATAAATAAAAGAAGTAATTATACTTATACTTATAATGACAGCAAAAAATAATTGAAAAAAAAAACGTACAGCAAAAAACAAAAAATTAAGATAGTAATAATAAAACTAAAGAAAAAACACGTTAGACATTAAAAAAAAAATAAAGAAGGAATATTAATTTCTAAAATAGGCGCCGCAAAAACGTTACAACAGGTTATGTTTGAGCCTCCTATGTTTACATTTACTATACATAAATTGGAGTTGCCTGGAATCGTAATTACCAATGGTAGAAATTAAACTATTATCGTGGACTAAGCAGTCATCGCAGAACTTACGCGTTAAATTTAAGATATGGTCCTTAATATAAGGCATGTTTAAGGTAGCATGCATGTCAATGAATTTGTGGTATCTAGGGACATTTAGCACACATCTGAGACACCTATTTTGAAATACTTGTAACTTATTAAAATTTGTATTTGAAATAAAACTCCAAGCTGGACAACAGTACGTCATTATGGGATGTATAAGTGTTTTATACAGAATTAATTTATTATTTACATTAAGAAATGATTTTCTGTTGATTAATGGATATATGGCAGGTATACTCCTGCTAGCTTTCAAGGTAATATGACTAACATGTTCAGAAAAATTTAGTCTGTTATCCAAGACTACCCCGAGGTATCGAACATGTTTTGACCAACTCACAGTGGTAGAGTTGACCTTAACTTCAGCAGGTAACATGGGACGCCTGCGGGTGAAAAATATAGCCTCCGTTTTTTCACAATTAATATCAATTTGCCATTTTTTATAATAACGAAAGACACAATTTATTCCTGACTGTAATTTATTAGTAATTGCTTTGGGTATATAAGAAGTACAGAAAAGAGCTGTATCGTCTGCACAAAGAGCAGTCTGAATATCAGGTAGGTTTGGGAAATCAGATAAAAACAAAGTAAACAGAAAGGGACCCAGAATACTACCTTGGAGGACCCCCGCTGAGCACGTTTTCATAGTAGACCTTGAATCATTAATGGTAACGTAAAATAGTCTGTTTGCTAAATAGCTGCTAATAACGTTGATTACATAACGAGGAAACTGATATTTTATCATTTTGTAAATAATACCTTTATGCCAAATAGTATCGAAAGCCTTGGCAACATCCAGGAGAAGCATACCGGTATGTTTATTACGATTAAAATTGTACGCATGCAGAAATACCATCGTTATACATATTACTGTAAAAGTTTTATCACGGATTCACAACGCAAAAACTTTATGCATTACATTAAAAGCGAATAATTGGAATTGTCGGACAGTGTATTTGTCTTGTAGGTTAAATTATGTTTATTATAAAATCTTAAATGGTCCATAGTGAGGCATACAAATAGTACATGGTTTGCAGTTTCTACTGCGCCACATTCACATTTGTCATCCTTACTTAACTTAAGAAGAAATAAATAAGACCCAAATTTATAATTGGGTAGTGTAGAAATCAGGAGTAACTGCCAAATTTATAATTGGGTAGTGTAGAAATCAGGAGTAACTGTTTTGCCTTAACTAGTTTTTTTTTTGTATGTGAATTTTCTATTTAAATATTTTACTTGAAAAAATTGGTGATTTATATTAATATTATTCTCGATGAAAAATATATTGATATGTTTACGAATTTCTAATAAATCTAGTGGGTAAATACCTGCTTGCTCAGTAGCTAGTAGTTTTATAATGATTTAATCATTATAATTGTAATTATTCTTTGAAAATATCTTATTAATGATATGAATCTCTTGATTTTTAACATTTCATAATAAATGCTGCTGTTGTAAAGCTAATATTATCTATTTATACAATATTAATACTTTTTTATAATTTAATTTGTTGTTATTGTTATATAGTTTATTAAAAATGGACAAAAACTTACTAATTTTATTCCTTATATTACGGAAATGCTCATAAAATTTTAAGTTTTTTACAATTGTTACCCCCAAATATTTTATGCTTGTCAAAAACTGAATATTGATATTGTAATTTATTAAATTTAATTTATTATTTGTGATTTTTTAATTACATTCTTCTATTCTTCTTTGTAAAAATATCTATTACGTCATCATAAAAGGATGGTCATTTCCTAATGTTTCATAGTAATCCTTTTTCAACACTAAGAATAGCTAACGAAGATAACCACTACCTTGTGTATTTTTTAAGTATCGTTTTATTCGTTTCAATGCTGAGAACGATTTTTCTGCAGATGAAGTAGTTGCTGGAATTATGGTTATTAAATGAGAAAGCCTGTACACTTCTGTTAAATCTGAAGCGGTCAAATATTGAAGCAGATCCAGCACAGCGTCTTTATGCATGTCTGAACCTTTATATACAACAGAAAGTTCACTTTTCAAACTTGTAAAATTGAAAAAATTCCCATAATTCTGTAAAACGTCTTCTTCTGGAAAGATTTGTTGAAAATTTAAAAATCTTTTATATTTAAAAGATTTAAGAATTTCAATTTTGTTATGTCATTAAATCTATTAGACATATTAATTTGCATGATATCGATAATTTCTAAAAATAATTAATGAAACAATTATTAAAACTGGACAATCGTTTGTTTCACAATACTAAAATTATCATCAGAATAATTCGAGAAAACAAGAACACTAGTACATATTTATGATTATGTGAGCATATAATTTATAAATTAGTTGCAAGTTAAAAAATTAACAGTACAACGTTGCACATTATATGAAGTAATATTTTTATATGTGGTAATTTCCGTATATATTTGATTATATTTTAAAATTACAATTACCATACAAATAATATGTTGTATATTAACTCATTGGTATTAAATAATTTATTCAATGCATAAGCAAGAAAATACATAATATGAAATAAAATAAATAACAGTATAATTTAAGCTGCATAACTTACAGTGGTACGCGCTATATATATTTTATAAAAGAAAATAAAGAAAAGAGCCGAGAGTCGACTAAATGAGCCGATTTATCGCAAAGAGTGAGTTAGCCCCAAGCCGTTCACCAAATAGAGCCGTTTTGCCCATCTTAGTGATGGGCGTGTATAAAAATCACGTTGTTCACCAATGTATGTATGTAACCAGAAAAGCTCTTTGCTCTATGGATTCCCACGCGTATCTTTTCTTCTCTCTCAATACACACAAATTGCGATCGAATGGATAAAAATTCACGCAAATATAACTGCATATATGACCTCGAACGCGGCAGAGCCTAGTGCTTCCAATTACGCGCGCAGCCTTTTTTAGTTATCACTAATATATGCAGATCGTTCGGAAACAACTCTAGTAAGTAATAACGTGAAATATTAGACTTGTAGTTATTCCGATCACTCACTCGTGGGTGATTTTTATCTAACAGGGTTTTTTTTCTAATACTTATTAATTTTGGTATTTAAAATTATTCAACAAGTTAATTTTTTTTTTCATAGATAGTAAAGAACAATTCCATACTCATAATTTGTTTAGGGGAAGCGGCGCTTCCATCGCTTTCATTGACGCTACACGCCCCTGTGAATAATATATATTTAGATTTTGACATATTAGTATTTAAACTATAACTATTTCAGAATTTTTCATCTTTATTGTATGTACTGCATATTTTTTCCCAAAGTCTAATTCATTATTATCCGCTATTATCAGAGCTATATCGTCGATGAATGTTATGATTTTAACGTTTGCCGGTAGTTTAATTTTATACATTTTAAAAAATACTATATTCCATAAGTAGGGACCCAATACCGAGCCTTGCATTACTCCTGTGACAAATGAATGTTTTTTGTTGAACGTACCAATAATTACTAATGTAAATTTGTTATGAAAATAGATTTAGTATATTTAGCAAATTTTGATCAAGACCCAATTTTTCTAATAATATTCATTTGTTTGCATTTAAGCTGCCGAAAGCTTTAGTAATGTCCAGTGTCACCAGGGTTATCTTATACCTTCATATTTGAATTTTTTGATCGTTTGTATTACTTCGAATACGGCTAGTCCTGCTGACCTATTTTCTAAGCCTCCATATTGGTATTTGTTAATTATTTCTTTTTTTCTAGATTGAATTTCTTCAATTTCAGAAGTAAGCATTTTTGGAAACTTTGCTTATGTTTGAAAGTAAAGATTCTATATGAGCTTGACTCATCTATTAGTTTATTGCATTTTGGTAGTATAATTGTTTTTGAAATTCTCCATATTTCTGGAAAGAAATTTAGTCGGAAAAGTACATTTATCACTTTAGTCATTATTTCCGGTATCTTAATATTGAAATTTTTAATCAATCCGTTGATTATCTTGTCCAAACCGGCAGATATTTTATTATTTAAGTTTTTTTTATAATTTCATTTACTTCATCATTGTTAACTTGATATACTAGCGTGGTTTTAAACTTTGGTATAAATGGATTTGCGTTTATGTACAATTTATTGCATAATAAGTTAACTTTGTCCTTATCTGTAATGGCGTATTTATTTAATATCGGAATTTCAACTCTTTTATTTTTGTTTAATAATATTTTGTATTTCAATCCAAATACGTTCTTGTCTTCCATCAATTTTTTCCAGACGCTTACTTCGCTTCCTTTATCATATGTTTATACGTTTTAAAGTGTGTTTTATATTCTTTTAATTTGTATATTTTTACATCTGTAATATTTTCTATAAGCCTTATCTGCTATATCCTTGATTTATTGTTTTAATTATTTTCGTTACAGATTTCAGTTCTTTTCAAAATGTGTATGTAATTACCATTACTCAGCGATTAAATTTTAAAAATTACGTATATGTTAGCCTGGTACTCGGGCAAATTTGCGCACAGCCAGATTTGGTGAATGGCGCATATATCATATATATATGTGTGTGTGTGTGCGTAAGATTTTTTACTTTATTTTGTATTTTTCATGTGCTATTCTTTAAATAAAATTTAATTTGATTATCATCATTATTATTATGTGTTATAAGTATAAGTATATATATATAAAACACAGTTTACGAATATATTATATTTAAGTTTCAAATGCCATTGAAAAGAAATATGATTATTAACATACATCGTTTATATAACTGACGAATCTCGATTTAAAAATTTATTCAGTCAGATCAATTTTCGAACTATTAAAGGTATTTTATGCGATTATAATTAACGATTGAAAAATGTCTAATAATGCATTTTTAAAAAATTGAACAAACGCCGTGAACTTAAAAATCATTGGGAACTTGGAAAATTTTCAATTTAAATTGATCAGAAAAAAAAAATAGCGACTTTGAAATGAGTATAATGCGAATTCGGTTGAATTCGATAATAAAGAATCAATTGGGCGTGTCTTGCAACTATTTTTAAATGTTTTTTTTTTATAACATTAGGTGATGTGGAAAATATGGAAACATTTATTGCGTAAACTTACTGTGTAGATAAATGGTAGTAGACGGACGAGCAACAAATACGCGGGAAAAGTTTCAAACAACTATATTTAAAAGTTAGACTACATATTATGATTACTACTGATAATACAGTTATTATTATCGAACCAAACATAACGTTCTGAAAGTAAGCACAGTTCAGTGGGACACCATATTGCGCATTTTAAAAGGATACGTATAATACGAGGGTATACCCGTAGGAATATATATACGTATATAATCAATCTATATAAAGTCCAACTGAGTAGTGTTTAGTTTATCGATTACGTCAACGGTGGAAGAAGAAATAAATAAAATCAATTTTCGTACTTTACTTTTATCCTTTTAAATTTTATATCACGTCCGATATATAGATAGCAACAACAACATATACTCTGGTTTTCGTCTTATATTTTATTCAAATAATAATAATAATAATAAACGAAAATGTAGGATGACACAGAGAAGACGGACGGTTTAGTTTTTTGAATAGCGCCGTTTGGCGTGCAACGTTATTTTCGGCATGAAACGATCACGATAGTGGAAAGATAGTTTAAAAAAAAAATTCGAAATTACGCTTTTTTTTGTGAAGATACCTTCGGAGCCCCGTTTACGAAACACATCCACGAGATCTCAATTGGCCTGAAAATTAGCGACCTGTGCTCGAAAAAATCTTGGACAACTTTGTGAAGACTGAATGAACGTATTTTGCAAATAACGGTCATCTGATGAACTATATTGTATTCCGCGAATGATTATAAGCTAATCTCTCTCGTTTACCTATTTTTAAATAAAATTTCATTCAAAAATTTTACCCGAGTAGTTTTTCAATTATAAGGAAAACAATAAAAACAGTCCGTCTTCTATGGGTCACCCTACAAATACATTCATGTGTTTGCTTGTTTTGTGTAGTTTTGTACATAAATACTACCACGTATCCTAATATGATAATTTATTAAAACAAAACTGCACGCCAGTTTTAGGATTTTTATTGGAAGTAAACAATTGACAAACTGATTTACATTTTTCCACAAGATTTTTGTCGTCGTTTATTTCGGAAAATTTTGTTATCGATTTTTTTTATTATCAGAAAAATTTCAATCTTTCGTTTCTCGATTAGAAATTTTCGAATTTGAAGTTCACTCGTTAACATCAACATTCAGTGCTATCTCCGTATCGGAGTTAGGCGATTACTTATCTATACATATTTTGCAAGGTAACCGTAATATGGAGTTAGCATAGACAGAATGATAGAAATTTTCAAAATAATCATCGCACATTTTATACATTCATTACAATAGTTTAACATCATATATCGTTCGAGAAACCGGTAACACGCTGAAAATAAAAAATGTTACTGGAGATTCCGGTTTACGCCGTGGTTCATGGAAAAGAATTGACTGATAAAGAAGCTAGGGAAGGTGCTACATTTTTTCTGGACCCGGACGTTTTAGTTCCGACATCTGCTCTTAAATAATACATAAAATTGTAACTTCTTGCATTATTGCAAAGTAAATAGCGGCTGATTCCATCAAACAACAAGCTCCGATAAATAAAAAGTTCAGTTGATGCTTCAACGAACTCGCTTCTAAACTGTAGAGAGATGATGTGATCATCAGTAGACTGCGTCTGCGGCATATGCTTTTCATTCGTGTATATCTTATCAATAGAATCTAGGGTCACCTTCCGCATGCGACGTTATCCTATCCGTCTGCCATGGCCTTCATGCCCTCGTCGAGGAAGTTACTTAACCATCCTCGTTTACTTTCGTTACTCTTCAAAGACGGTAGTCCTTCTCTGTCGAATTTAATTACTTTCCTTCAACAGTCCGGTCTCTATTCCTCTTTTCCTGCCGCGTCTCTTTAAAATTTAACTAGGTGAAAACATTATGCTAGAAACGATTGTTTCTTCAAACTGATCGTTATTTGAACATTTTTAATTTAGTCCGTCTTTAAATAATTTTTCCTGTACGAATACCGTTAAGTTTATAATACGCTGATTTTACAATTGTCGTTTTTACTTAAAATTGACACCTTTTATATCATGATGGTCTAGAGTTGACTTTATTTATTAATGTTTCTTTGGTATATCCAGCGATTTTTTCATTTAAAATTGAATCTGTTTATCACTTTCAAAATATTACAAGTTAATTTCCAGTTATCGCCTTACGAAATCGTTGCTAACAGTTTCATTAGTCGTAAGATAATTTCGATAATGCATTGATCTCCGTGCTCATAGTCCACACGATAAATGACAACGTTGTGATGAGTGGAAAAGCATAAAAACCAGTCAGCTTCGTAATTACCAAAATTAGGATACGTCGTTTAGAATGAAAAAGAGGAATTAATTATAAATCGAGTATTTTATATGGTCAGGCCCATATGGGACGTACGTGTATAAATAGGACTATTTTGTTACATCTTAAAATCTCATCAATTGAAAAGTTGGTAGCAAACGTTGCCTATACCATTCTGATAAACTCGTAGTACAGGTGTAAACTAAATTTCGTTCAACGGTAATATCGTTACATATTACGCGAGACATCTACGTGCCAATGTTGTAATACTGAAATATCGAATACGATATCTCAACGATTGAGTGAATAAAAGTTATAATAAAAAGAGATGGAAAATTTTGCGTATACGAACATAATGATCGCTTCAACTTGGAAACTAATAGGTCCTTTCTCTTCAAAACGTACGAATAGACTGTATAGATTCACTTTTTTCGTGAGTCGTGACGTATTTTCCAAGTCTTCTACTACATAAATACGGAAGATATTGTGACGTTAATTTTTACAGTAACTTAATAGTTAAAATCAGTATATTCCCTCATAAAAGTAGAAAATCCGTATCCAGCAGTATCTACAAACGATGAAAATAAAATTAGTGAATAGTATCGATTTTTCGGTATTTTTTTATGGCGCAGACACATGTAATCGATGTAAATACGATCAATATAGGATAGATGCATTGCGCATAACTAACGTGTAGATGTTAAAAAATAATAAACCTAAAGAAAAGATTATCATCGGAAGTAATTAGAAGAATACTGAATTACATCGGTCATATAATAAAAGAGCACACAGATTTGAAACGAGGATTGCCGAAGGAAAAGTAAAAGATGAAAGACGAGTTGGCCGCGTTCTAACAAGATGGTCAGCATATGGTTACTAAAAGTTTGTTTTCTAGCTAACGACAGAGATTAACATGTGATATATATATATATATATATATATATATATATATATATATAATTATAAACAAACAAAATATAACGCAATCACTAAAAGTTTTTCAATCGCGAAGCTTTCCGACAGTTACGTCATTTTCAAGCACGAACAAAAATTATTACATCTTTTTTTTTTTTAAAGATGTAATATGACGAAACTGTCGGAAAGCTTCGCGATTAAAAAACTTTTAGTGATTGTATTATATTTTGTTTGTTTATAATTAATTAATAAAATCACTACCCTCTAATATATTCAACTTTTATATATATATATATATATATATATATATATATATATATATATATATATATATCAGATGGACATGAGATGATCACGATATCTCAACCAGAGATTCTTTACAACCCAATCCTTTAAATTCTCAACATAGGTAGACAAACAAAATATAAAAAATTCAAATATAAAATAAATGAAATATTTTACAACGTTAAATTTATTTATAGCAACAATACCCACACACCCTCCATGACATATAGGAGTAAATATTAGGAGCACTAGTAGAATTAGCAAGTTACCTCGCATCCTGAAGCATATTTATATTTGATAGGCTCAGTTAGGGCACCCACTATTGATCTTAGAAGAATCTTTCCCAGGTTTTGGAAGCGCTATAATTTTACCAATTTTCCAAGTACGTGGATAGTATCCATATTTAATCATAGCATTTATAATATTAGTAATCTTAACAATAGCTTTCACAGGAAATCTTTTAATTAATATAGAGGAAATATTGTCGTTACCTACTGAAGTGTTAAAAAATAAAACTTCAGTAGGTAACGACAATATTTCCTCTATATTAATTAAAAGATTTCCTGTGAAAGCTATTGTTAAGATTACTAATATTATAAATGCTATGATTAAATATGGATACTATCCACGTACTTGGAAAATTGGTAAAATTATAGCGCTTCCAAAACCTGGGAAAGATTCTTCTAAGATCAATAATATACGACCTATTACTTTACTCAGTAATCTAAATAAATTGTGCGAAAAAATAATTTTAAAGAGGCTAAATGAGTACGCTATTTGCCACGATATTATTCCTAAAATACAATTTGGATTCAGGCCAGCTCATTCTACTACTCATCAAATCGCGAGAATCGCAGAACACATTACAGATAATTTCAACCGTAATAAGCACACTGGATTGGTTATGTTTGACATCGCTAAAGCATTCGATACTACTTGGCACAATGGCATTATATACAAAATGATTGTCTGTAATTTTCCATTGTATTTGGTTAAACTTGTACAAAGCTACCTAAGTAACAGGATATTTTATGTTGAAATTAATGAAGCGCGTTCTTCCAGCAAGACTTGTCTAGCTGGTGTACCTCAGGGTAGCGTCTTAGGACCGTTTCTATTTTCGCTTTATTTTTACGATTTTCCCAAATTAAACAACATCGAAGTTGCTCTTTATGCTGATGATACAGCTTTATTCTGTAGTTCCTTTATACCACGCGCAATTAGTAATAGATTACAACAAGGATCTTCACGAGTTTTGAAATATTTCACTAAATGGAAAATTGTCATCAATCCTTTAAAAACAGAATCGATACTTTTTACTCGCAGACGACCTTTGTTACCCGAGAAAATTAATATTAATGGCGATCTTATCGAGTGGTCTGACCATGTTCGTTACTTAGGCGTAATTTTCGATAAAAAATTGACATTTACTAAACACATTAATGCTGCTATTACAAAAGCGAATAAAACTATATGTTCCATTTATCCGCTTTTTAAAGGTAAATCTCACCTGAATATTGATAATAAGTTAATTTTATATAAAACTATTATCCGTCCAACAATGACTTATTCTTGTCCGGTTTGGTGCTCTGTATCTAATTCTAATTTTAAGAAATTGCAACTTGTACAAAATCAATGTTTAAGATGCGTTTTAAATGCATTTCGTTATACGAGAATATCAGATATGCACCACATGTTAAACATTCCATATATCAAAGAATATATATTTAAATTAGCAAACAAATTTTTTCAAAACTGCAGTGTACATAGCAATGAACTAATAACGAATATTGGCAACTATGATTCCAGGCAACTTATGTTCATGTATACCAGGTACAAACATCGTCGTATTAAACATAATTTGTTGTAAATTAGTATATTTGTAATATGTTCAATCGTTATTATTCGTAATTATATAGTTAAGTTATTTTATTTATACCTCTGTACGCTTTATCTTACATGCGCTTCGAAAAGAGTTTATTTTGTTTTGTATTTTTCTTTTTTCTCTTCTCCGCTGTGTATATATATGTGTATATATAATTTTTATTTATTTATTTATGTTTTTTATTATTTTTTTTAAATTTTTATTTTTTTTTTGTTTTGTTTTAACTTTTATGTGTGTTGTTACAATTTTTACCTTTGTATCGTTTTAAGTTATATGTGTATATGTGTATGCATGTACGTATATATTTGTATGTATATTCATGTATATATATATATGTAATTTTTTTTTTTATTTGTTTGTGGGTTTTATAAATTTTCCCCCGCTTATCATACTTACGTTTAAACTATAGTGTTGTTATTTTAATTTTAATACTGCGGTCGAGGTGAGGCTCATGCCGGAACTCTACTATGTAAATATTTGTGTGTACACGTTGTAATTTGATAAAATACATTTTTCTTCTTCTTCTTCTTCTTCTAGTAAGGAGAGTAGTACATACGTACATACGTACGTACATACATACATACATACATAATGCATAAGAAATGTATATATATATATATATATTTTTTTTTAGAAATATATATACACATATATATATATATGGAATATGGAGGACAACTTGACGAGCATAATATGTAAGATGTTAATATTCTTTACAAACTGGCCGTTTTGAATATAATTCTAGAGAGATAGGAATACGTAATTTATTCACATTTTTGCTTCGCTGGTTTTTGTCATTTTTAACTATCTTAAGTGTATACATATACATACGTTTACGGTTGTTTTGGTTATGTGTATGCATGCTTCAGTCTGCAGTTTCCATATTACTTTTATTTAAGAATGTTAGTTTATAAAAACTTTTCAAAAAGAAAAAACTTTATTCAAAATGAGAGAAAAGTTATTCAGAAATCGGGTACTATTTTAAACTCTACACATTTCGACTACACAGTCGCGCGGTCAAAATTTTCGCAGACGGTACGAAATTTTAGGCTTACAGTCTGTGTAATAGTCGGCCATAACCGATTTTTATGTTCTGACTTGTTCTAGAAAAGAGTGTAACTCTGTTTTAAAGCACCGAGATTACCACCAATGATGGAAACTGTGATATAAAAATAAACCGTAGAATAAGCATGTCGAAAAACGCCTTAGTCAAACTTACGAAAATATGAAAGCACCGTCAAATAATATACCAAGTAAAGAAAAAAATTGATGTGAACGCTTGCCGTTAATACTTCGGTACGGCTAGAGTCCTGAAATCTAACAGCGGCATCACGAGTTGGAAATCGAAGCTGGGATAACTTTTAACAGATTTACAGGTGCATGCTAAGAGTGACGCGGAACAGATCGATCGTTTTTAAAACAATTACGTATAGAACCGACGTAGTAATTAGTTCCAACGATAATAAGACAGAATTTAAAGTTCATCTGGCGTGTCATGAGAAAGAATTGATTAAAACGAACTCTCGTACAAATAAGAACCAATGAAAAACAAGCAGTACGGGGTGAATTCTCAGACAATGACAATATTAAATGTATCACAGAAACAATAAAACGTATCAATGACAGGGGAAAATTGTGTCAGGTGGTCGTTCGATCTACTCGGTCACGACGTCCGCAAATGGGCAACACGACTAAAGAGAGATTATTAAAATTCAGGATACATAAATAGATGCATATATTTATGCGTCCGTATAGACGCTGTTAAACATAATTATTTATCTATGTTCATGTGGGATTTACACTCAGTTAAATCTTTTTGATACATTACAATCATTTCTGAGTTTGCATGATATAATTTTTCGTTTAATTACATATCGTCCAACCATATTCCGAAATATATATATGTTCTTCTTCTTCAATTCGTTATTCGAGCAGGACGTAGCGACCTTATTTGGTGTAAATTACCATTGAGTTGTTTAGCCTTTGAAGCTTTCAATTAGGTGAATGCTACCTCTCTTTCTTTTCCAATTTGCATTTCCCTGTAAAATTATTTTATTCGCCTTATTTGCTCTTACTACAGGACTGAAAAATCTTACCATGCGTCACTTGATGGATGTTAACAGCTGTTGGCTAGTTACAATTCTGACCTCTTTCCTTTGTCATGTGTGCGATCCATGGGATTCTTAAGTTTTCACGATATACTTTCGTTTCAAAAACTTTGATCTTCTGTCTATTTTTTTTTATTTCGAAGATTTTAGACATCTAAATAAATTTATTTATCTTTAGTTAGTATATCTTGATATATATATATATATATATATATATATATATATATATATATATATATATATATATATATATATATATGTATATATATGTATATATGTATATTTTTACACAGATTTCTCCATTTATATTTATTTGTGTTAAGGTCTTCTATCAACTCAGGATTCAGTTATAGCAGATAAAAAAGGAAAACGAATTATCAGAATTTAATTTTGATAATTATTATTATAAACATATTATCGATAGGTTAGGTATTAATCACGGTATCCTATTTAGGGGGACAACTGTTGATAATGACGATATAAAGATATGATTTATTTAGTTATAAATACATATTTCTTAATTTTAACTACTTTTCAGGAGTTAATATTTTCCGCTAATTTTCCAGTTGGTACTTATTTTATATCATATTCCCATTTTTAATTTTGTAAAACTTTGAGAACATTATGAACACAATTTTTAGTCGAGTAGCTTTATCGAAACAGAATGTAATTGCACTTATTGGAAGTAGTCTATCAGATAATAAAAGAATTCTATTAGTAAAGATAGAAAAAGTAAACTAAAGGGTGAGGCATTGTTGTGTAGGTGGAGAAGAGTCAAAGAATTGACAGTATAAATTACGGTCACGACATCTTTACAGGAATATATATTATATATGTATATATGATGTGTGCGTACAGATGTGCGTGTGTGTGTGTGTCTTGTATAGAGGCGGGTGGATACGAATCTATTTATAGGTGTACAAAGCTTCTCTGTGCTTATACGATATTTTACTTTAAAGTTGTCAATTTTCACTATTTTGCAGTGGTCTTAAGTTGTTTAAAATTCACCACTTTGAAATTGAATCGATTCTATAAGTAGAGATACCAAAGTTTAGAAATTCGCGCTCACTTAAAAGATGCAAACACGAATGAACGGACAAAATTCGTTTCGTCAAACTTACATAATAACCACACGAAAATTTCGTCACTAACAGAACACTTTAACACACACTCTAACGTTAATACGCCTTTTCTTGCAATAAATTATGCAATCAATTCTCATTTGTTTGTTGGCGTCTGCTTATTTAAACTCGTCCTAATTTACAAGTAGCCCCTTTTTCTCTTTATAACGTTTTATTGTTCTTACCCTCGGAATAGTTTTTTTCTCATTAATATTGACTACAAGCAGTCCATTAAGATTACTTAGCGGGATTTATGAGAAGGGCATAAGAGAAATGGAATAGCACATCCCGGTAACCTTAACTTTAGATTAGGTTCGTGGGTTTTCTACGTCTTAAGCGTCTTACATCACCGCCGGTGGTAGGGTATTTTTGATGATTTTCCAGCCACACAGCACGGGTCTGTGCGTATTGCTTAATGACTTCACATACATTGGAAATATTTAGATGACGGACATTTGTTATCAGCCGAAGAATTTTATCTTGGGTAGTTTGTGCAATTATTAGGTTTACCGGTTTTTCATAACCTCGCAGCTGCACTCCCGTTACCCAGACATCCCTTAGAGTCGTAATTTGTTGTCGATAGACAGCACGTTATTTTTGTCAATTAAACAAAATAATTTTTAAATACATGCATTTAGATCTTTCCTCTTTTCGAATCTCATTAGTTTTTCGTGTTAAAAAAATGGTCTCTAGATCCAATTATGGTTAAATTAGTACTAGCTTGCAGAGAGTATGAAGGAACTGTCGAATGTAATGACAAACCATCTAACATGGTTTGTTGAGTATGCGTGATTTAGTCGGTCTTCTACGAGTTTACGAGAGTCGTTTAGATGCCGGCCATCTATCAACTTTCTAGTTGACGGGACATTATTTTTTCACCAAATCGAAGGTTGAAGAACTTGTAAACGTGTTCAATTCATTTTCATTTTCAATACTTCAGACTTATTAGGCTTATTTTTACTTTCAATTAATATCGTGATAGAAAAAATGATAATTTGAATTTTTGAATGCCTTCCAAAGGTGTCATTAATTAAATTTAGATGTCGCCATCTATCAACTTTCTAGTTGACGGGACATTATTTTTTCACGAACTCGAAAGTTGAAGAATTTGTAAACGTGTTCATTTCATTCAAATTTGATACTTCAGACATAGGCTTATTTTTATTTTCAATTCAGACCGTGATAGAAAAAAAGGTAGTTTAAAATTTAAAAGCCTTACCCTTTAAAGGTATCATTAATTAACATTTTTCGACGAAACTGTAACAGTCTTGTAAACGTAGGTTTTTATTTATCGGTTAATTATTTTTTTGGAGTCTGCCTACTCGAGCGACTCGTATTTTATTTTTTTATATTCATTTATAATATACACAGCTTTAAGGAAAATAGACTCTTACGAATATTATCTACAATTAACACAAGTAATTTTGTCGGTGTAATAAGCGCGGAAATATTGTCAGAAAAAATATGATTAATTTATTAATAATATAAATTTGATTGAGAATACTGTTTTGATTTTATATATATATACACATACCATTGTATACGAGCTGACGAATTTTACTTTATAAAAATTTCCATTTACAACTTGGCTAATGAAATTACGAATATTAGCACGAAAATTAAGATACCGAAAATATTATAAGAATCCGCTGGATAATTCCTCATCAGTTAATAGTTGGTCGGTCCATTATTATATTATTAATATTATTACAATTTCTTATTGCGTGTAATTAAATACGCGTCATTTACACACAAGTCAAGTACGTTACAGGTTAGTAAATGACTATATTGGTCAGTTCTAGATGTGAAGGAGATAAACAAAAATACAGTTGATCACTTACAAAAGTGAAAAGTGACGAAAACTCCCTTCACAATCAAAACTTCTATAATAGATTAACGTAATTTCTATATTCAAAATTCACAGACAGAACTTACAATTAGCCTCCAACTTTCAGCGCAAGAAAGTTCAGTCTGAGGTTCAGAGTTATCTAAACAATATTAAGATGTATCTACATACAACTAACACTAACCAACATTATGTTAACGTCATAGAAATATCCAATATCACAAAAAAAAAAAACACGAAATTAAAGTACTCGGTAGGCCCTGATAATATATCACTGCTTATAATTAAGAAACTACCACATTCGCTATTGTTTTCCGCAAAGTTGAAAAACTTGCCAATATCATCGCCTTGCCCAAGCAGAGAAAGGATACTTAGAAGGTTTCCAACACACACCCCATTAGATTACTGAGTAACCTAAATAAAGTTGTTGAAAAGGTAATTTATGTTAGATTAATATCTCATGTTGACAACAATAACATAATTCCAAACTTTCAATTCGGCTTTCACTCTCATCACTCTACGACCCCACAAATATGTAGAATAGCCGACTACATTACCCATAATTTCAACTTAAACAAACATACTGGCATTGCCAGAGCATTCGATGCAACTTGGCACACGGGTATTCCTTTCAAAATGGTAAAACATAAATTTCCAACATGCTAATTTCATTTAATTAGTAGTTACTTAGGCAATAGATCTTTTTATGTGTATCTAGGTAGCGCTGTCTCGTCTCACAAATCTTGCTCTGCGGCGGCGAATATTGAGAAATTAATTAATTTTTGTTGTTGTGAAGAATGCGCTGCGTTATAGAATAAATAAACTTAGTTGTATTGCTGATAATGGCGCGCGTATTCCGTATAATTTATCCCTAAAAGTGACGGTTCTCTTCATTTTGATCGTCCTGTTTGTTTGTATATTTGTTACTATCTTCGATTTCTTTGGTTAGATGTTATGTATTTTAAAATTATTAAATAAATTATAGGAAAATAATTTATTATCCACTTCGTCTACGTATTAGTAAAATCCCTAGACCACATTTTTTTATCTAATCGTGACGATTTCGTAGATGAGGAATGGTTAAAATTCGTGAGTAACAGCTCGCGACATCGTTTAAATTAATTCATATATTCTTATTTTTAATTAAATAAATTTTTAAAATTATACATGTTCGCTTTATAAAGTGAACGGAGAAAGAATTATATTATTCGCCTAATTTCTTTATAAAATTTACACATTTCTCGATTATAGACTAAACATTTAATTAAAATAAATGTATATATATATATATATATATATATATATATATATATATCATCATCATCGTCGTATTGTTCGTTGCCGAACGTCGTGACTAGCTATAGTACGTTTATTTTTACGTACAAAATTAGCTAGTATTCAAGGTACTATTTATATGCTACGCAGATGCGCATGCATATTATGTTATACGGAGTGGGGTGCCACCGCCCTCCCTTGATAATTAAGAATTAAATAATGATGAAAACTTTCTATGTCGTCTGTTGGTTTCGAACCGCAGACCGTCAAGTTGACAGTCAAGCGCTCTAAGATCTACCTGACAATCTGATGGTAATACATTCGAGTAGTGTGATAAGGTTAATGTCTTCTGTTCCTTGTACCTATCCTTAATCACAAGCCCTTCCTTAACATTAACAAGATAATTCTCTATAACGCACTAATCCGTCCAATACTTTGTTACGCTTGTCCTTCCTGGAACTCTATATCAAAAACCTACTTTAAAAAATTACAAGTCATTCAAAATAGATTCCTCAGATGTATTCTCAATGCACCTCGTTATGTCCGAATCGACAGCATGCATGAAGCTACTTACCTGCCCTATATTAGAGATTTTGTTCTAAAGCTATCGACTGACTTCATTATTAAATGTTCATACCAAAACAATGAACTGGTCTCCTCGATTGCCAATTACGAGTCTAAGCAACTTCGTTTCATGTATTCCAAATATAAACACAGACGACTTAAACATAACATTATGTAGTAATTAATTGTAATTTATTTATTTATTAGTACGTGAAAATTGTTATATACGTGTAAGATTAAAATATTAGTTGAAATGTAAAGGGTGCCCGTCGATGAAAAAAACCTAGGAGAGGTCACTTGAAGAGAGAAAATGGAGACCTGTTCTAAATAAATTCACATCATTTATAGTTGATCAATCACTATAACAATAAAAGTGATTATTAAAATATTCCTTTGCTTACGAAAGGAGAAGAATTCCCTTTATGATAGAACACTTTGGGGCGGAATTCCAAACGTCATTTATTCGAATAAATGAATTGATATTGAATTCCAGTTGTAGTTGTACGTATTTAATTTATGTTATTTATTTTTTTATTTCATATATATATATATTTATCATTGTGTACGTGTACTATTATTTGGAAACACTGTAGTATAACTTCGCTATAGTTGATTATACAAACTGTCAGTTCCTAAACTATACACAATATACATTCTCTACACCAGAATATAGTAGTCAGAGTGTTCTCATTAATTTTCCAGACTCCCTACGCAGTGCTAAATTAAAGTAGACGTAATGTTTTAAACTTTCGCGTAACCAAGCTCGTATACGAACGCTCGTAAAGTTTAACTTACGTTCGCCGATGTCAACCCGCCTCGATTTTAAATATAAAACGACGGATAACACCGCGACGAGTCCGGTTTTCGTTGTTTGCGTTTAATGTTTATTATCATTGCAAGTAAAATTAAAAAACCGATATTACATAAAACGACGTAATTAATCATTTAAAACGGCCGTAATAACAAAACCTTTTGTAGAGCTGCTATAGTCGTAAGTTCGACAATTTTACCGCAGAAAAAGGAATTTAGCTACCGAATGCATAACATTGTAACAAAAGGATCGACCGAACCAACCGTAATCCGCTGCTACTCCTTCAGATATTAACCCTCTTTAATCACAAAACGAACGAGACGAAAAGGCAGTCGTAATAGAAACGATTATATAACCGCTAAAAAAATTGTAATTTGTTTTGTATTATTTTGTTTTATTTTTGAAGTGGAACTTCAATTGGCGCGTTGTATACGAGGAGTTATATAACCCGTGGAAAGAACGAGTTAAACGCTTATACACATAGGCACACAGGCAGCCCTATTCTCACAGTCTAGTCGGGTTCGTCCACCCTTTCCGCATACTACACTCATATACGTGTATATTCAGTTTACATATATAAGTGCAAACACGTACAGAAATTATGAAATTACATTTTTTGCACGTAAGCACGTATAGAAGTATGGTGTCCTTTCTTTCGCTTGCACGTACTCGGCTTTCCGTTCACTCCCTCCAGTACCTAACGTACATGTACGAGTCACCGCTCTCCGAGGGTTCGTATTCTTTTTTTGTGCATGCGCGCACGGCTATCCGTTATTTCGTTCAAATCTTCACTGCACAACGGATGTATGTGCGATGTAGATTTGAATAATACTAAAAAAACAAATTATATGCATTGATTCATAAATTACCAAAAAATAAATTTTAGTAATCAAATAATAATAAAATATAAATTTGATTATTGATTTTATTTTTTATACCTTAACTGTATTGAAAAAAAAAACCGTAACGAATTTTCCTACGCCCCGAGGGACAGATGTTTATTTTATTTCATTTGCCCGTTTTGTCATTACACGTCAACAATTGTGTTGATAACTACTATTACCTCCACTCCTATTTTTACTATTACAAACAAGCGTTAGTTTCATTATCAATATTCCGGATGAGCCGATACTTCCCGTCGTTAATTTATCCGACGCGACCGATCGTTTTCACTTCTTATATCGTCATTAATTTTACACGATTGTTACCATTTACGAAGAAAACTAAAAGTCTCGTCAAAACGGAAAATTTAAATCACCAAATTTCGCCAAAATTTGTATTAGCCGAATGTATCGCATTATGCGAGATTATAATCGACTAAAATATCATAAAGGATTTACAATAATTTTATAGTTTCAATTCGCTTATGTTATTAACACGTTGATCATATAGAATAAGTCGTGTTCCTGAGATAAACTTTTGTAGTAGGATTTGTATCTGGGGTGGGCTCAAATATCCCCCCAAAAAATTTAAAAATTCCTAATAAAAATGAATAAAATATACACAGTCGAATGTGTAACAAAATTCGACTGGCAAAACAAACTATAAATGATCACGAACAACAACGAAACAAGTAATAAACAAAAAACGCACTGGTCATGACCTGGGTCAAATTTGAATGCTCAAGGACCCAGCCAATGACCATTTTTTTCTTTACAGTCAGCTAGATTTTCAATGTCATTAGCATGCAGAATGTAAGGAATATTTTCTAACAGTACTTTTTGCAATCTAAGCTGTTTTGCACGCTCTTCAAGATGAGGTTTTATTAATGATAACGTGAGCTCTTTCAAATATTCTCTTCTGTTTCAACTATCATTTTAGCTGCGAAATTATTTGAAGCTTACAAGTTACGCGCCTTCTTGATATGTATTTTATACTTTTCTAAGCCCTCTGGTGGCTTAAGGCCAGTAGGCTCCTGTGGGTGCGTTATTGGTTATATATATATCTTCTTTTCCTTTAGCGTTTTCTGGCCCGTACATGTCTGCTTGATTTACAGCACGCTTTCAGACGATACAATCAAATACTATAGTGATATATCTGCTCCAAATCTGTTGACATCCACCACAAGGGCATCTACCTTCATTTTAATTGTCAACAACCTGTACACGATCTACCCGTGCTAACAGCTATTCGCTCCTGACTTCTTGAGCGCGTTATTCATGCCCTAACCTCCTCTGTTGCCTCTCGAACAGTTTGTTGGTTATTAGCATGAAGGATAACATCATCTTAACATGATTGATAACCGGACACCCAGTGAAACGAGATCACTGGACATATGACAGTAGGATAAAACTTTATAGGTATAGACTTGTCACATTAACTTCTACTTCAGCCAGGCATGCATTCGCATTCATACAATCATGAACCACATCAGATACACTGCCATCTGTCTGTATATGAAACCAGGGATATTTAAAACTATTTGTCTCCCTAATATAACTGTTTATGTCGATCCACTGCTGGATGTAAACTTTCTCCGAGTCCTCCATGCAATCCGGTCATTAACCTTGCTCGGCCACTTTAGGCCAGCTATTTTATGTATATCGTCTTCCCACCTAGCACAGGGCCTACCAATACTTTTCGGGTCTTCTCTAGGAGTTTAATTTATAATCCATTTGGTCCACTTACTGTCCAATTTCCTAGCTATATCAGTTCTACTTCAGTTGCACTATGCGCTACTAGTACTACAACATCAATTGATAATAGTTGAAATATATAATTTCTGACTGCAAGATTGTTCAAGTAAATTGAATAAATTAACGTGAGTTAGTCTTGGAAGTGTTTAATACTGCATTGAGAATTTAATGTTAAAATTTACAATTATAACTAGAGGAAAATTTGGGAATGATTACACTGCGTTAAAATTAATGTAAAATGTAAAAACGCGTATATTTGACATTATATCAAAAAGTTATAATCATATTTAATAAATGTACCGGAACAAATGCTCTCTCCATTTATGAAAGTAAAAATTCTAATAATATAAACTGATAAATAATAAATATACAAGATAAAAATAGTATTGATGGAAAATCAGACAAAAAACCATCACAAATGAAAAACGGTAATTTAAAAAGTAATAAATATAAGTTTAATTATATAACGAACATGTAATATCATTTATAAGTAATGGAAACGAAAGCAAACAAATTATAACGTTATGAGAATAATACATTATGTTTAATGCGTCGATGCTTATACTTAGTATATCTAATACTTAGCTCCCTGGAATCGTAATTTCCTATTTCTGGAAGTAAATTATTACGGTACACACTACAACTGAGAAAAATTTTTTGGGATAGTTTGAGGATATACTCTTTTACATATGGTATCTGCAGAACACTATGCATATATGAAATTTTAGTGTATATGGGGACAGAGGATACATCTAAGACATCGATTTTGGACTAATATGTTAAAATAGGCCTAATGATTGACTTGTAGATTATTAGTTTATGATTAATATTTAAGTGAGATTTACGATTGAAAATCGGGTAAATTGAACAGATTGCTTTGTTTGTCTTCAATGATGCATGGTCAATATGCTTGGAAAAGGTTAGCCTCTTGTCTAAAATGACAACAAGATAGCGTATCTGGTCACACCATTCTATATCAACGCCACTGACGTGAAGTCTGGTCAGTAAAAACGGTATTCGACGAGTGAAGAAAATTGTTTTCGTTTTGGAAGGATTAAGAGCAATTTGCTATTTAGAAAAATACTTAATTACACGATCAACACCGGATTGTAACCTATTGCTGATAGTACTTGGCCTGTAGGAACTGCAGAACAACGCTATGTCATCAGCGTATAAAGCAACCTCAATGTTATTTATATACGGAAAATCATGCATGAAAAATGTAAAGAAGAATGGCCCGAGCACGCTACCCTGAGGCACGCCGGCAGAACAGGATTTTCTACTTGATTTCGCATTATTTATAATGGTATAAAATGATAGATTAGTTAAGTAACTATTAATCAGTTTAATTAGATAATTGGGAAACCTGGTAACAATCATTTTATAGATAATACCGTCGTGCCAGGTTGTGTCGAAAGCTTTTGCCACATCAAATAATACCATCCCAGTATGTTTATTGAAGTTAAAATTATCTGTGATAGAGTCGGCAACTCTTGCTATCTGTTGTGTTGTGGAATGCTTTGGCTGAAATCCAAATTGACTACTAGGTATTATATTATTAGAGTTAGTGAAGATGACAAATGAAATACTGGAATTGATTAACGAACGAAGGAAATATAAGAATAAAGATGTAAATAAGTATACCGCGTTAAATAAACAAATTAAGAAGGAAATTAGATGCGCAAAAAACGCATGGATGGAAGAAAAATGTAGAGAAATAAGGGCTTTACAGGAGAAACACGATTCTTTCCAAATGCATAAGAACATTAAGGCGGTAACAGGTAAAACTTTTAAACACGGAGTTATAAGATTGACAGATGATCGTGGTGTCCCTGTTGTTGATGAAGACGCCAAAAAAGATATTTGGAAACGATATCTTTATAAACTGTTCCACGATGATCGAAGTAACACCACTTGGCGGCGATATTCTATAGACGATGGACCTATAATTATGGAATCAGAAGTAATGCATGCAATTAAACTAATGCATCCCAGGAAAGCAACAGGGCCGGACCGTATACCAGGGGATTTATTCCGCTTATTAGAAGAAGAGCATATAAAAGATTTAACAATTCTTTTCAATAGTGTCTATATCTCTGGCAACATCCCCTCAGAATGGTTGAAATCTTCATTTGTTCTGATTCCTAAAAAGCAATATCCTAGAGAATGTGGTGACTACAGAACAATCAGCTTGATGAATCATATACTGAAAATTTTTCTGAGAATTATTTACCATAGGATTAAAAGGAAATGCGAGCAAGATTTATCGGAAACGCAGTTTGGATTCCGCCCTGGTTATGGAACCAGAGAAGCATTGGCGGCATTAAGAATAACTCTACAAAAATCCAGAGAGATGAATAAAGACGTCTTTATGTGTTTCATCGATTACGAAAAGGCGTTCGACAATGTAAAGCACGATAGACTGATGATAATGCTACGAAATATCGGCGTTGATAGCAGAGATTTGAAGATTATAAGATATCTATATTGGAATCAAGAAGCTGAGTTAATACTTGGCAAAAATGAGTCAAAAGTTAAATTTGAAATTAAACGAGGCGTACGACAGGGTTGTGTATTATCCCCGTTGTTATTTAACTTATATGCCGATCAGATTGTCCGGCAAGCCATAATAAACCAAACGTATGGAATTAAGATTAACGGAAAAATTATTAATAATATCCGATACGCGGATGATACAGTCATATTAGCAGACAGCCATCAAGGCCTACAACGACTGCTACAAAAATTTGATAACGTTGGCAAAACCTATGGTCTAAATATAAATACAAGGAAAACTAAGTGGATGTTGATTAGTAAACAACAAATTAATAGCGCTGTAATAACCGTTAATAATGAAATTATTGAAAAAGTGAATAGATTTAAATATCTGGGTTGCTATGTCACTAGTAGTCTCGATGTGGATGCCGAGGTTAAAGCACGGTGCAGTTACGCACGAGTAGCCTTCAATAATATGAAACAATTATTATGTGATAGATCGCTTAGTCTGAAGATAAGACAAGATATAGTTCGATGTTATATCCAGTCAATTTTGTTATATGGTATTGAGGCTATGCTTCTAAATAAAAAACATTTTAACCGATACGAAGCTGTGGAAATGTGGATACATAGAAGGATGCTGAGGATACCTTGGACAGCAAAAATATCCAATAAAGATGTCTTAAAGAAGGCGAATACAGATCGACACTTACAGAATATTATTATAAAGAGAAATGTGTCATACTTTGGCCATATCATTAGAGGTGCAAAGTATGAAATTTTACAGATTATTATACAAGGACAGATAGAAGGAATAAGAAGTCCGGGAAGAAGGAGGACAGATTGGCTGAAAAATATCAAAAACTGGACCGGCGCATCTTCAATACAACAATTAATGGCAGATGCAAGACAACGTAAGATCTAGTTGGCACATTGGTGACCGCCTACGCTCTCTTGAGTATGGCACATAAAAGAAGAAGAAGAAGAAGAAGAGGTCACATAATCTTTTCAGAATAATTTTTTCAGCGATTTTGCTAAGATTGCTAAGCAAGTTGATTGGACGGATATTGTCTATCTGAGAGCAATCTTTACCGTGTTTTGGTACTGGAATTATTTTAGCCACTTTCCAACTAGAAGGGAAGTACCCAAGTTTAAAGCTCGTGCATAGATATACATATCAGTGTCATCATGCTATTCGTTTACAAGTAGCACATAATAATGATGATAAATATTTAAAGAAAAAAAGATTAGCATTTATATCGGAATTAATATCCAGGTTAACGGGGGAATTTTGGAAATAAGTGGCGTGTGGAGCCAACAACGGATAATCGCGTGGTTACCTATATAGGTATACACGTACTCGTTTATTAAAGATAAGCTATTCGATATAGTAGAGTCGGTATCGTTAAGTCGAACTTCGGTTCTGGAGATAGTTAGTCGACCGAACTGCTCGTACGTAACGAGACCAAGTAGAAATCATATCGGAAGATAATTGCTTATTTTAACTGTAATAATAATATAAATGCATTCATCCGCGTTCTAGTCAGTATAAGAATAAGAAATTAATTTTGGAAATAATTAATGGATTACGAACAGTAAAATACTATATAATTACGGAGATACGACGACCGGATAATAATTGGATCCATCATCACGATCCGGAAGCTGGATCGATCACAACGGTGGTAAATTTCTATTTTCTTTTCTTTGTGTGTGAATAATTTATGTGTACAAAATTTGTGAATTTGTGAGAATTATAGTCTGTGTTATTTTGTGATATATTTGGATATAAATAATTGTTTATGAATTGCTTTTGTGTCGTATAATGTATAATAATAATAATAATAAAAATAAAATCGCAGTAAAATTGTAACGAATACTAGTCATTCGATAACGATATCGTTAGTTGTTGGTTCCACGCCGAGAAATTTAGTTTCCGTCAAATCTTAATCACATTAAGTCAAAATTCAATAAGATACATTATAAAATAAGTTAGTAAATAAATTTGCACATCCGTGCTGGCGACCGCGAGATTTTCTATTTAGCTCTATCTAAGGGTTTGCTAGAACACTATAAATTGTCTGACCACCACTACAGGATATAGCGTACTGCCTTATTTAAGGGCAGAGGAACGTTATTATATATATATATATATATATATATATATATATATATATATATATATATATCGGTGATAATAAATGTCACAACTGCAAGTGTAATGTAGTTGAAAATGTGCAACATATAATATACAAGTGTAACAAATATAATCACCTGAGGCAGTTGTATAGTATTGATTGTACGCTTAAACCGAATTAAATTATTTTATTAAACCAATTTCCGGTTTTTATCTTGGAAATATTTAAAATTAAGTACATTTATAGATAATCGCTACTAGTAGCAATAAGCAAAAATTTGCATGCTACTACAGTTTTTTGTTTCAATTGTAATGTATAAGTTAAATATATAATAAAAAAAAATATATATATATATATAAGTCTACATTTGCGGGAATCTATCCTCTTCCATACGCAAAATTTAAGGAAACCGTACAATTATATCAGCCGAATAATAAAATAAATATTAATTATTTATCTACAATATGTCGTTAAACTAATCTCTACAAACACAAATCCTAAATGTTCACATTTCTACACAAATACACAATCGGAACGACATTAACTAATAATCATATTACATAAGCAGATCCATTACAGTATAAAATAGTTTCAAACGTGTTTATATTTCTAATGCGGTATCAGATTTTAAATATTATTATTATTAGTTTTCATTATTTTTTTTTTATACACGTAAGAAAAAATGTTGGCCGCTAGATTAACTATTGTTTTCTAAATAAACAATTGAATATGTATAGGATGGCCCAATGAAGACGGACGGTTATGTTTTTTGAATAGCGCAGTTGGTAACGCTGCTAAAACGCTTTATAACGAAAAGAAACGGGCGTTTCGCGTGGAACGTCCTTTTCGGCGTGAATCGATCACGACAGTGCAAAGAGAGTTTCGAAAAAAAATTCAAAGTTACGCAATTTTTTTGTGGGAATACCTTAAGAGCCGCGTTTTGCGAAACACTTCCACGAGATCTGGAAGGAAAATTCGGATTTCTAAAGAAATTTTAAAAATTCAGCGACCTATGCTCGAAAAAGTCTTCGAAAATGGACTAAATGAATGTATTGTTACAAATGGTGGTCATCTGAACGATATTGTGTTCCATAATTGATTTAATTTAGCGTTAAAACAACTAGTCGCAGTTTCCAGCGTTTTAGCTTACGAAAGTAGCGGCAGCGACAGCAATAGCGAAGTTAAGCTGTAAAGATTTAATGAGTTTTATTTGAAATTGTTAATAACAAATTTACCGAACGAATGACTATAATTATCGCTGAACAGGAACGGAAACGAATAAAACTAAACTAAAAGAAAAAAGTCAATCTATTAATAAGGAATACATCGCAGAATTTACAAAAGTCTTTTAAAGTCTTAGATGTTTTCGTGATTCGTGTTTATTAATAATTTTTTTCAAATTAGGTTTAGCTAAAACAAAATTAAATCTTAATAATTACAAATTCTTTACAAAGCGTCGTACACCATAACCACTTAATGCGGGCATAACAAGTTTGCCTTCTATTTACACGGGTTCTATCTTGTTAACGACCCTTATTGCGAGTTTGCCGCCCTTGTGTCGAAGACAACATTGAACATTTTTATGTTTCAACGTCCACAATCCTCGGATTTCTGCCTTAAATTCAACATGAATACCACCACGCACGCCTTCTCAACTACAATAACAAAAACTAGTTCCAAGAATCTTATGTTCTATGTGATATTGGCAATGATTAAAAAGCTTATAAGACTAGCAACTAACTATACTTCATATCAAACATCAACCCAACTGTGAAACCTCATTTACTTCGTGGTTCTAGCTACCGCGTATTTTTTTGTAATAACTTAAATTTCCGTATTAATACTTCTTAGTTTAATATAACTACTATATACTTAGATACCTACCCTACTTATTGTTAACTTTTCAACGATTAAATTAATACCTATAATAATCCCATTTCTCTACTACTGCTTAGCTAAAAGAGCATGTAAATATCTATATTAATCTTATTTATTACTACTTTTAATGTTAGTAAATTTGAACGTGTATACACCTATTCTTAACTATTCTATTTATAATGCTCATAATCTTTTAATTATCTCCTAAGTTGTACTCGTATATCACCCCCCACCCCGGCGGACAAAACATCCCTTTGCCACCTCAGTATTATAAGCACATTTTGCGAGGAACTATCACACATACAACGTATAAATTTTCTAATATGTTGTTCTTCTGTTTCAGCACACACTTACACCAATAAAAATTACTATTAAGCACACTAGTTCCTTGTTTTATAGTTTGCGCAACGAATTTCAAAATACGCTTAAATTCAGTTTTTATAACATCTTCTTATTTCTTATAGAACCGTAAGTTACGCTCTTTAAAATTTTATTTGTGTGTGTATATGTGTGTGCGTGCGAATTAACCAGATATATAATTGAAAAAGTGGTTAGAACATTAAATGAAATAACTGAATTAGACTCAACCGATATCATCTAAGACGGCGACGGATAAACGAGCGTAGGGCAGTTGAACATATAAATGGTCGCAATGAGAAAAAGTTTAAAAAGTTTATTGGAAATTACGTGTATTTCACACTATTAAAACAAAAGCAAAGATATATATATAATATATATATTATATGTATACCAGAGGGTGAGAGATATAAAAATGGATGAAAATTAAGGTACATAAAATACAATAAAAAAAAAAAAAGTAAAAATCATTTGACGAAAGAATTCCTGGGTTTCATAATAACACTAAAACAGGAAATTATATATATATATATATATATATATATATATATATATATATATATATATATATATAATGAGTATACCAGAGGGTGAGAGATATAAAAATGGATGAAAAAAAAGGTACCTAAAAGATTAGTTTTATAATAATACTAAAACGGAAAATTTCAAAAATTAATTAACTCTATTTCAGAAGTAAGCATATAAATATACCGTACTTACATATACACGAAAAAAAACATACATATATATAGACACACACACAAATATATATGTATATAAGCATATACGTGTATATGCGCAACCTCGTTAGAAAATTTCAATGTACACAAAGCAATAATTAGAATTCTGGGATAATTGAAATTCCTGAAGCAACGTCACAAAAAACGATGGTGGATATTGAGAACATTTCAAAATAAATGCATTTAAGGTACAAACGAACAAAATTGAAAATTGCGGCATGCTCGGTATTAAAAGAAAATATAAAAACGATATTCGGTAATAAACAAGATCTGAAAATATTATATATATGTATATATATATATATATATATATAATATAAGTTATTTTTTCATTATATTGATGAATAGATATAAAAAAAAATATGTAGGTTAATAAAAGTACAGATTGATATAATTAAACTGGTCCACGTTGAATGAAACATCTTATTATTATTGTAGTCGATTTGGAGCGGAGTTTGTGCGTGTACACAAGCTTAATGTTCTTTATAGAAACTATCGCAGCTTCAAACATAATTGACGCTATTAAAAAATATAATTAAAAGATTGTAAATGGAATTTATGATGACAGTAAACTTAATTGGACTGTCACCGTAAAGTTTCCATAACACATATTTTTGTAATTTTTAATAAATATTCTATTTTGAAAAAAAAAACACGATTGACTCTGTTGGTATTAGAAAATACATTAGATGAAGAAAAATAAAATTCGTTCTTTTATAATGAACATTTCATTAAAGAACTACTCAACAATCACGCCGATACGGAGTAATTTAGATATCCGCAACGAGGAACTGTCGTCCAGTTTATGCCTACACTGAACTTGCTAATAAACGGCTGAAATGTAAAAACAGCTTCCTGGGAACTGCCGAGAAGCCAATGAATAAATTATGGAAAACCTTAAATTGAACTGGAACTAAAACAGCGTGAAAAAATTCAAGCTATATAGGTGAAGATTAATCCTAGATAGTCATTGTGAATATGGTGAAAATCAGAGACTATAATAACTGACCGTATACGATAATCATAATACGAGAAACATTGAATCTTACGTTTTTAAATGAGTAATCCATATAATAATATATGAACATATATATATATATATATATATATATATATATATATATATATATATATATATATATATATATGCCGGAAGGTTATCTTCCGAGGCCTGAACTTTATTGGTAACCAACAAACAATCAAGCTGTATGGTCAGTTCAGTCGTCTTCATCTTTTTCGCATGCAGAACGATTTGAGTTCCTGCCGGGGCATTACAGGCGGTACTCTCCAGGTGGGAACACATTTTTTAAAGACACATCATCGAAACATGCGTGAAATATGTGGAACTTTGTAACATGGACTATAAGAACACTTTCAGATAATAAGGAAACCGCAATTAGAAGAACAACGACAATAATGCACAAACTTGAAAAATATAAAATAGATATTACGATGTTAACCGAAACTAGATTGCCAGTTGAAGGTAAAATTTTCGAGAAAACAGCAGGAACACATTGTATTGGAAAGACGGCGTTCCAGGCGTGAAACGAGAACGCAGTGTTGGAATTGCAATTAATAACAAAATAACTCCGTATATCAGGCAAGAACATTATCGAATCAACAATTTTATGAGAGTTTACAAAACGTATTAAATGTAATTCATGGAAAGGTAAACGTTGTAATTCTTGGTGATTTCAATGCTGGAGTAAGGAAGATTGCAGATCTTTGGAAAGATGTCATTGGTCCACACAGAATTTGTAAAGTAAATTAAAACGGTAATCATCGATTGCAGTTTTGCGCAGCAAATTGATTATTTATTATTAATACAAATTATCAATATCGCTGTTCTTCTAATTGTTTTCTCCTTATTTGATATGTCTCTAAAACTATTGCGCAAATGTGTTCCCACCTGGAAAGTAGCGAGCATGTAATGACTCGACGGGAACTCAAATCGTTCTGCGTTACCGCAAAAGATCATCTCCACTGCTTGACACGTCGGTTAAAGTCTGCTTCTTGGATCCAGTATTTCCTTTAATTTGCTCTAACACCGTATTCTCCGTACTGTTATATACACGTGATTGCGTACTAGTAAGCAAAAATGCGAATGACCTATAAGATGCATTGGATTCTTGGAAGCTGTGTATACCGATAAGGATTTTAGTCTCGCCATAAATTTGAATAAAACTTTTTTCTATTTCGTACGCGGTTATTCCGAAATTGTTTTATCTAATTATGAATATCGACCGCGAAAATAGTCTTAAAAATTATATAAAACTAAAATCTTACAGATTAAAAACGATGGAACGAATATTATTATCAGATTGTTTTATAAATACTGTTTTTCCCTTTACTATTTTTTGTAAATTTTTTATCTTTTATTTTTCGTTTTTTCTTTTTATATGTTATATGTTCACTTGATAATGTTTTAACAGTTGAAAAGTTTTTTAACCTTTGTATATAAAAGTTTGGTGATTTTAACTTTTTTTGTTGTTATTTAAAGCAATTATAGTAGTTAAATATGTAATAATCTTTGATGGTACGTAATTCGTATCTGAATATATTTTCTGAAAAAAAGGTAATTTTATTTTTAAAAAATTCCGCGTAAAGCTCGATCGCCCTGGTACTAACGCTTTCAGTCACACATGAAATTTTAACGTAAAATTAGTAATTTTATACAGGGCGTTTATTATACAACACTTCTTCTTAGATGACTGTAGATGATTTTCAATGGGTTTATATAAATCTTATCAGAATTAGGACAATTCGTCGTCAACCAGAAAGTATATAATCGTGTAGTATAACAATGTTACATACCATATAGTGGAAATCGTGACTATAAGGGCTAAATAAATAATTGGCGTCATTTTTATGCAAGACTTGATTTTACTTATTTAACTAGTGATTGTTCGTTAAATATATTTTTCTACACTTTTTTTACTTCGCAACAAAAATCAATTTTCTTTTATTTCATCGGGCTTAATTTTTATTCTTCCGTTGTATTCTTTCTATGCATTTTATTTAATCGTCATCTTCGGTTTCTACATATTTTAGATGTTACGGAAATATAGTTAATTACAAAAAAAAAAAAGAAAATAGAATAAATAATCCGCATATAAAATGGACGAATGAAATCCACAACTCAGACATCGTACGAATAAATTCGAAGAAACAATAAAATCAATCAAAAAGCGTATATTGAAATATTTTTTTACTTAACTAATGCGACATCAAGAACAATTTAGTCTGCTTTACGTACTAATACAGCGAATGATTCATCTTTATTGGTAATATGATCTCTGTATGAAATCTCCATATATATATATTCATCGTAGTCGTTTGCTAGTTTGCTGGAGAACATTGTTACAGGTACATCGAACACTATGTTTGAGAAAAAATTAAGTATTCAAGGCAATAATAATATATAACGCAGATGCACACGCATCTGATGTTATACAGAGTGTAAATGCCTTCATTGTAATAATTAAGTGTTACATAACGAGGACATGTTTTATATAACGAGATACGTAGGATTGTTAGCATGTTAGTCACCATGCGAGGAGCGATACAGAGCAACATTGATTTCACATTCATAATAGAGGACACACCGCGTAAATTATTTTTTAACGACACAACTAACTGAAATTTTCTCCATGAGTACATCATCTAAATAATCAACATAATCGAACTGGAAAACGTTTACTCAGTGGCGCATCGACGGCGTGGTAGGAACCTCCACGTGGTATCCGTGAAAACGGTGATAATGCGGTATAATACCGGAAAATTCAACCAATTTCAAGATAATTTTATGTTTAATACACCGGCTAATCCTCTACAGGGCTTAAGCGGTCCCAGAGGGCTTAGAAAAGTATAAAATACGTATCAAGAAGGCGCGTAAATTGTAAGCTCCAAACAATTTCGCAGCTAAAATGATAGTTGAAACAGAAGAGCATATTTGAAAGAGCTCACCTTATAATAAAACCTCATCTTGAAGAGCGTGCAAAACAGCCTAGATTGCAAAAAATACTGTTAGAAAATATTCGTTACATTTTGTCTGCTAATATGATCATTGGCTCGGCATTCAAATTTGACCCAGGTCATGATCAGTGTGTTTTTTGTTGCCGTTATGACGTGTTTCGTTGTTGTTTGTGATCGTTTATAGTTTGTTTTGCCAGTCGAATTTTGTTACACATTCGACTGTGTATATTTTTATTCATTTTTATTAGGAATTTTTAAATTTTTTTTTGGGGGGTGTTTGAGCCAATCCCAGATAAAAATTCTGGGTGTGCCACTGAGTTTGCTTATCGTAATCGATGAAATTGGGAAATTATGTTAGAATATTTTAGATTTAGAAATGCCGAGTATTTCTTATCTACGCATATACGTGTATTAAGTGGTATAAATAGGGATCCCGGACGAGCGAATTCAGATTGATAAATGTTGACAAAAAACAAAGCTGACCGACACCATAGGATGAATTACAGTTACTCGCGAATAATCTGAAGTAATTTTATAGCGTACCCGCTATTTTATTATTATTTTTTAATTTTTATATGAGTTGTATCAGTTGACACTTTTAGCCGTTATAACTATTCGCGACAAGTACTAAGTAGAGGTTTTGGATGTGTACCGTTACATGAGGCGGTTTAAGGAAATAAAATATTAATTTATCGATAGCGGAATTTTAAAATACACGCGCTAAATGCACTTATTCAAATATCTATCTCGTTTCTTCGTTTTAACGTTACATTTATAAGATATTTACTTTTTTTAGCGATACTCCAAGTCGATATATTATATCTTCGACCTTTTTTTTTTAGGGGTGGGTGGGAAGTGGAAATTCTATCTTAACTTAAAATTAAAACGTATCTGCGATTATTTAATTTTTCGTTTAGGTTTCAAGGTTTAAAAATTGAACAATAGCGCCAAAAAGAAATATTTTGACATGTTCCGGTTTAAACGATTTAAATAAATAATGTTACCTAAATTTAAACGTGGTAAATTTAATTTTTTCCACGTTTACGAGCGTAATTTATTATAAACATAATTTTACCATATACAAAAAGAAAAAAGGAATATGTATACGACCCGTTCTTCCCGATAAAATAAACATAAAATATTATATCATTTTCACAAAGCATACCATGAGAGACGTACCGTGAGAGGTACACCACGAAAGGACTGACTACTTTTAAAAAATAACTTTTCCAACAAATGATCAAAATGACGAAGGCAGAACGTTTTATGTCGGTGCGTAAACGATATATATATATATATATATATTGCACACACACACACACACATATATATATATATAATATATATAATATATACAATGTATATGCGAGATTATATATATACATATACATATATATATATATATATATATATATATATATATATATAATATATACAATATATATGCGAGATTATATATATACATACATATATATATATATATATTATATATATATACAATAAGATGCGGTGTATATACAGGATATATATTTCACGCGTTCGACTACGAACAACATTCTTTGACAATAGTGTTCAAAGAAAACGAAATATCCACCTACTTAGAATTAAAGAAGAGTGGTGGGCCTACATGTAAACGATTATTGTGCATGTGAGGAACCAGCCCATCGGCTGAAAACACTAATAATGGTGACGATTATATATATATATATATATATATATATATATATATATAAATGATATATGATATGCATATATGTGGAATATTACACATTATATACGTATGTATATTTAATATTATATATGTATACATAATCAGATAAAAAAGACACAAGCTTATCCAGGAATAGAAGCAGACTCTGATCATAATTTAGTCGTTACGAAAGCGATACTCAAACTAAGAAAACCTTCGCTAAAAAAAATGTTCAACAACAAAATGGAATACCGATAAACTTAAAAATGATTCTCTAAAAAAGTTCCAGATACAAACAGAAAAAAAAATCGAATATTTATCGATGATGGAATTAATAGAGAAAAAATGCGTTCTGGCATTAACTCAGCCGTTAAAGAGCAGCTGAAAAAATATCGGTAGAATGCAACAAGTTAAATGTAAATTACGGATTACTGAGAAGATGCTGCGAAAAATAGACGAAAAATGGAAACATAAAAATGCTAATAATGAACTGGAAAAATTAAGGCGAAAGTCCTTGAGGAACCGAATTGACAAGGGGCTGCAAAAAAAAAAGTGAAAATGAATAATGGGAATTTCAATGTCAACAACTTGCATAGCTATAAAATCAAGGAAGGCAAGACCTAGTGTATAAGAAATTAATACTAATTGACTAGGAAATACAAAGGTATCAAAACAACAACAATGGAAGACAATAACGATAAATACATAAAGGTGGGCAAAAAGAAAATCTGGCGGACATATGTTGAAAAACTGTTTGATGAAAACTCTACATTGAAGTGATCCCCGAAAGACATAAACAATTACATGACTGTGTGATAAAACATGAATTTGAGATAAACCTTCAAATCCTAAGGAATAATAAAACACCGGGAATTGATAATATCCCTGCGGAATTAATTAAAAGCAGTGGAAAAAGTTGCGAGATGAATTTTTCAAAAACTAGTTTATACCAGCAAAATAAATGGGCGAAAGAGTATTGTACAACGATGATAGTACTAATCCCTAAGAAACCATCTGCAGATAAATGCGAGGACTTCATAAGCTCAATTCCACAACCGTAGAAAATAATGTTACAGATAGTTAACATTTTTGCCGTTTAATTGTTAAATTTTCGTTCCATATCATAGTCTAAGAAACATACAAAAACGCCGCATCACCGGTCTCGACATTTATGTAGCGGTATTTTAATGTATAACGGTATCCCTAGCGGATAAAATAAAGAAAGAAGTAGATTCGTACTTACCTTGAAACAATACCGTCGCTTAATGGTGTATTTAAGGGGGTCCTTATAGGAAAGAGGAAACTTTAAATTTGCTCATTCTGCTTAGTATAAAGATCAGATATGGATAGTTGCAACATAAAGGACAAAACATGATACGCCGGAACGCAATTGGAAAATCTATAGCGATAAATTAAGTGAGAAGATTAATACGAAAATTATTAAAAATTAAATGTAATTATTATTACGTCTTCTAAGGAACAAGAACAAAAAATGAGACGATGCGAGGGCATATTGCAAAAAGGGTTTTCGCCAAATGAACTGAGAAAGTACAGTAAACCACAAACACGGTGGCTTATTAAAATCAGTTCGGTCGAGGCATTCGTCCGTTTTTAAGAATATAAATTATTGAGGTAGCGTATAATTTTTTTTTTTTTCGTTTACGGTTAATAAATAATGAAATAAATGAACAAATATTATAACCATATTGTTATCAAACTCATAAATCTTGTTCATATACATATGTTTATGCGCAGGAAAATTTTTCATAGGTGACTCATCTTCTTCTTCTTTTTATACCATCTCCGACCGAAGTTTGACGATCAACATAGCTGTCCCATCTTTGGACACCTATGCCAACTCTGTAGATATTATGTTGTACCGCCGACGCACATCAGCCTATGATACTTTTCTCCTCTTCGGCTTCTGAAGCATAATCAATTGTTAAATTACTAAATGTTTCACAACGGCAGTAGAAAACGTCTATTTATTGAGCGGTATAGCGCCACCACACATAAGACGCCGTGTAATAGCTGACAAAGAAAGAACTGCCCAAATCTACGACGAAAGGCATCCAATGTACGGTCAAACTAAGGTATCATACAGGCTGAAGTCAAGGAGCAGTTCATGAAAACTATCAAGGAATTAATACAGCAACCCGAAAAAGAACGGATAAATCAATGGAGTAAAGAAATTAAACCAAACCCCGTGAGACCGCCAGAGGAAACGCTGGCACCAGAACATAAAGAGAGATGACCAATATGGCGCACAATAAATCGAATTGCATAAGAAATGATGAAATTGGGCCTGGTGGAAGACCCAAAATGTCAATACGGAAAACGCCAGACAATATATAGCACATATTGGAATGTAAAAACAACCCGACAATGTGTACAATGCATGATGTTATCCTAGTAAATGAAAAAAAAGCCAAAATCCTGGCCGAATATCGGTGCGACAAAATATGAATCCCAAGCGAACCGGATACGAAAAGAAGAAGAAGATTAAAAATTACGAGGATTTCGACCTTTTCGCATGATTTAATCGTCAGAGAAAAAATTATTTTTAATAATTTTTTTTTTTTGTTAGGATAAATTAAACGTTTATAATAGCATTTATTTCGAAATTATTAAATACGTACCACGCAATATACCACTAAGTACTCAGTTTTAGACAAATTGAAAACCGATACTGGATTATCGGTGGAAATAAATAGAAGTCTAGTAAGATACTGCGAACGCATTAAAATCGATATAAAAAAAAACAACAAAAAACCGTCATTCGGGACAAAGTAAGGAAAATTCGATCATAGAGAAAGTTACTCGCTTATTATTTTGGAGAAATGAAAGTTTATTTTAGAATTTGTTAGGTCGGGCAATTCGAGATGAAGAAGACTGACGGTTAATTAGTTAATTAGGATACGCATTAGGAAGAAATAATAGAAACATTTTTGTCTATTAAGAATATACTTAAGAAACCGACGATGAACATTAATAGAAATCGAAAAGGATACCGTCCGTATTGAGCATTCATCCCGAAGGTCATTTTGATTTCTTTTTGCAGTTTTCGTTTTATTTTTACCCTTTAAGTTCAATCCTCGTTTGATACTATCTTTTTCTTCTCGCATTCTTCGCCCAATGCATAAAGACTAGACCCGATATACTAAAAAAGTTTCATTTGTTCGTTTGTTCGCGTGCTGTTTAGTTGAAATTTAGGGAAGGATGTTGGAATATTGACGACTCTAGTCCCGTTTAAGTATCATCGACTAAAATTTCAGTTTTCAACGCTTACTGTGTACAAAAATAGTAGAATAAGCTTTTATTAATTACGAGACTTATATTATATATATATATATATATATATATATATATATATATATATATACTAGCTGACCCGGTGAACTTTGTTTCGGCCCAGAATCAAGAAATTTAACTTATTAGCTGAATTAAATAGAAAACTACTGATGGAGAATTAGGAATAAAAAAAAAAAAAATAAAAAACAAATTTGAAAAAAAAATTTAAACGATATGAAGATACCTTTTAATTTTTGTAGATTTATTAAACTTAATAAATACATTATTAATTCTGGGGAGATACGGAGTTCGCCCGGTTATGGAAGACTAAATCGTATTATATATAAACATTCCCATGCTAAAAGCATTATATAATCGGCCTATCAAAAATCGCGCGAAAAATTTTTCAAAACAGAAAATCAAATTTTAAACTCGCAATTTACCGTTAACGGTTAATTTTAGTAAAATTTATGTTATTACAGAAATGATAGACCTCTATGTCTACTTTCGTTTAACGTTAATTCGAACTCCCTATCTATCATAGGCGCCTTAGCCCAAAACTCCTAAACCATTTAACCGCAATTTTCTGGATGGTGTATTTGGTGTAAAAATACAATTATACTATCGTTTGCGTATTTCAATGCCGCATAACTTACGTTTAAATTATTTTCCCCGATTTCGAATCGTTCGCGATTTCTTGCGAAAAAACTTAAATTTGAAAAAAAATCGCAACACCTTTTGCTGAAAATTATTGATTTCTGTTTGAAATTTTTTTTTCGCGGTTTTTTCGATTTACACGATAGATCTTATATATAGATTGCTATTTCAAGAGAGTAGTATGGGCGTCACTTGAGAACACTTTGACCTCAGTTGACCCCGAGTAGAGATTTGACCTGTGGTGTTTGACCTTGAGATGATGTTGATGTTCGTGAAGGTCACCCGAGGTGTGTTCTCAAGATTACGCCCTTACTACTGGGTTTTTTTAAGGAGGCGAATTGGGCTCGGTGTTTTTTTTAAGGAGGCGAATTGGGCTAGGTGTTTTTTTCGATTTTTTCGATTTTTCATATATTTTATTTTAGACGTCGTCGAATTGGGCTAGGTGTTTTTTTTAATTTTTCATTTTTCTCGGAAATTTTATTTGGTCGTTATAATTGGCGGTTAGATCTTAAGATGTCGATTATAAATTTTATTATTGCGGTTTAGTGTTTTTTTATTTTTTATTTTTTCGTATATTTTTTATTTTGACGTAGTCGAATTGGGTTAGGTGTTTTTTCTCTTAATTTGAATATTATCGCGTTTCATATTTACGTACGTACGTACGTACGTTAGTAAAATTAGACTATCGTCAGTACGTATTTTTATCATGGTCGATAAGTTATCATTAATGTGGTATAGTATTTTGTGGTAATTATTATCATTTTTTATTATCTCTTTTTGTGTAGTGGATATATCGAAAGAATTATTATAACGTGACCTTGCCATTATGCGAGTAATTAAAAAGAGGCATACTGACAGATTCACGCTATAATGATTATTTCATACCGGCAGTCGTATAAGAAGACGTGTAAGTTTTTACAATATATTCTATCATTAATAATTTTAGTTGTTAAAAAACGATCGCGTTATGTAAGTTGACGGATGACATCATTTCTAAAAATAGAACATTACGTCATGTTATTCATTGTGATCACATCTGGTCGATCTATATGACATTGAATGCGCGCGCACCCGCATGATGAAAGAACAAGTTGAAAGACATCGTTTCTAAATGGGACATGTTTTCATCCGTTCCGACGACTATATAAGTAAGTCGAGTTGTTATAAAATTTAGTTGCGTCGAACGCTGTGTACTGATCACAATTATTGTTGATTTTGTTCATTAGCGCTCTACGCTTTATCGAAAAAATTATACTCGTAAATTTTTAACATTATTTTATCGTTTATTATCGTTTAATATTTATCGTATATTTAGATTATAATATTTTTCTGGGTTTTTCCGTAATTTATATCGATTTATTTTAGGAAATTTTTCGTATTTTTCTGGGATTTTTTCATATTTTTTATCGAATTTTTCGTGGGTTTTTCCGGAATTTTTTAGAATATTTTTTGAATTACTTCCTGTTTGGAAGACTATATAAGTAAGTCAAGTTGTAGGATATTGTCAGTTGCGTCGAACGCTGTGTACTGTTCAGACGTGTTTTTAAAGTGTTCAATTACGCTCTCTACGTTTTATTGAAAACTTGTAAATTTTTACATTATTTTTCTCATTTTTTTATCGTTTTAATATTTATCGTATATTTAACCATATAATATTGTTCTGGGTTTTTCCGTAATTTAAATCGATATTTTGTGTGTATTTTTCGTATTTTTTATTGAATTTTTAGAGTATTTTTTGTATTACTTCCTGTTTGGAAGACTATATAAGTTAGTCAAGTTGTAGGATATTGTCAGTTGCGTGGAACGCTGTGTACTGTTAAGACGTGTTTTTGACGTATTCATTATAGCTCTACACTTATGTAAAAAACGATTATATTTCAAATATGAGTTGTATTAAAGGTATTAATGGAAACAGTCCTTTTCAGGGCTATAGTAACGATATATTTAGATGTAATAGTAAAATAAGAGTAATAGATTTAAAAACTAAAGCTAAGCAGTTAAATATTAAGGGTTATTATAAGATGAGAAAAGGCGAGCTGATGGACGCTATCGGACGCCACATGAGTTCGTTATATCCCGTGCCGTTGAAGGAAATATTTCCTTTCGACGACGATATATTTGTACGTAGTAATAAGAGTAAAAATAAGCCAACTTTAAAGAAGAATGTCGTCGCAATATCATCAGTCACCATCACGAAGAAACCAACAGTGAAGAAAATCATCAATCAGGAACCATCCGTGAACATTGTTCGGAAACCAACGAGACCTCTAAAAATGGACACGTACATTGTAAAGAGAAAGAAAGAAGACGAAAATGAGCGGGAATGTGTCGTGGAAAAGAGCAATTTGGAAAAGATGAAAGAAGAAATCGAGATGATGAGAAAAGAGTTGAATAGTTTGAGGGAACAGGTAAAAGCAACTAAAAGTGAGCTCGTGGATTTAAATCGAGCTGTTGAAGAAAAGAAAAAACTAGTTGAAAATGATGAAGAAGAGGAAACAACCAATATGGAACCGGTTATAGAGTATTTGAAAAGTGAATGGAATAGAGTCAATGAACGAGTTAGTCGAGAAGAAAATACCCAGGATGCGTGTTCATCGTACAAACAATTAGTGCGTGACTTGGAAATTTCCGAGGATGAGGAAGAAAATGTACAGTTTGATACTGATTTGATAGTCGACGATGTAGTGAACGACATATTGCGTGTAATTAAAGAAATTAAACGAGAGACGGAAATGTCTGAGATGCCTCAACAAGTGGAAATCGAACAGAACATGAGTGTACAACAACCTGTAACAGAAGAGACAAAGGAACAAGTCGATATTCGATCGAATGAATACTCGGAAGAATCAATAACGATCAATGACATCGATGAAGAATTTTATCGGAAAATAAGCGAAGAAATTGAAAAGAGAATTATGGAAATTAAAAAAGAGGAAAATGAACCGAAAGTAGTAGTAGTGAGTAAAAAAACTCGACCCGTGCCAATGGATTGTCATGTTAAGAAACGAGATGATGAGAAAGTTGTACAGATGGCGAGCATTAGTGATATATTCCCTTTTTGGGAAGAAATATTTGAAAAACCTCGCGAAAGATTTCTACTACATTTGAACAGACAATACGGAAGTAAAAAGGAACGTAAAGGAAAGGATATTGTAAACGACCGGGGTATCGTGAAGAAAAAAAGTATACCGATAGAACGAGTCACTTTGGAAGATTTAGAAAACGATTTGTATTTGTCCGACGAGGACGATGAGAATGAACAAAACGTAGGCGAGATTTTTCCGTTCGACGAGGAGGTAATCGTCCCTAGTCGCGATAGAACGAAGCTAAAGTACATTAACGTTAAATATATAGCAACGAGTCGGAATAAAAAATTCAAAATGGAGAGGAATACGTACAAAATAGCGTTGAAGAAAAACTTGCCTAAAAATGACGTTGACGTGATAACGGGAGCCTTGAGAGAGATGATAGAGTACGCCAAGACGAAAACGTCGTTTAGCGCGGGGGATAAAATGAACGTAGTTGCGAGTAACCCGAAATTTTTCCACAGCGTATCCACCGGTTACGCTTGCAAAGACCACGTGGAAAAATTGAAGAATAAATTGGCTCAAATAATGACTTCGGACGAGAGTGTGAATTTACTCGACTGTATATTCGACATATACGTGGTAAATATCCCGAAAGGAGCCGGACGTGCGAAAATTGTAAATTTGAAAGAGGATAAGCGTACGAAATTGTGTATAACGGTGATAAAAAACACCGACAATCTTTGTTGTCCGAGAGCTATAGTTACGGGGTTAACGTACCACGGGAATAAAGTATTGGGAATAGAATATAACGCTATGGAGATCAAACAAATACGTATGGGTAGATCGATTCAAACTGTGTTAGCGAAAAAATTGTGCGAACAACTAGGCGAGTATAACGAGGAAGGATTCACGTTAGAAGACATCAAGAACGTCGAAAATTTGTTGGACGTTAAAATAAAAGTCGTATGCGCGGAAAATATGAACACGGTAATTTACAAAGGTAGTAACGAGAGCGAAGTAACGATAGTATTGTACAAACAAGGTAATCATTTCGATTTGATTACAAAGATGAACGCGTTTTACGGTTCGGTGTATTATTGCGACAATTGCGACAAACCGTACGACCATAGAGAAAAGCACACGTGTAAGCCCGCGGATAAAAAAGTGTGTTTATTGTGCAAGAGAGAGGAACACGACCCTACTAGTAGAAAGAAAAAGTATTGCGTGAAATGTAATCGTTATTGTTACAATTTGGAATGTTTCGAGAACCACGAACAAGTATGTCGCGTAGTATTCAGATGTAAGAAATGCGGTAAAATATGTAGTAGATTGTCGGAACACAAGTGCGGATACAGTAAATGTCGTAATTGCCTCGAGGTAGTGGAAACGGCGACTCATAAATGTTTTATGCGAGTCAAGAAACAGAAAGGAGGTATTTGCGGCGCGGAATGTAACGCGAGATGCGCGAATGAAAAGTGTACGTACACGGAAAAGTATATCTTTTTCGACTACGAAGCGCAACAAGAGACGGGTATCCACATTCCCAATTTAGTCATCGCCCACGATTTCTCAGGTAACGTGTACAAGTTTGGAACAAATGAAGAGTTTTGCGCGTGGTTGATATCGAGGACGCATAAAGGATATACGGCGATCGCTCATTATGCCAAAGGGTACGACAGCCAGTTTATTTTACAGTATTGCGTGCAAAATACGATAAAACCGTACACAGTGTATAACGGAACGAAATTAATGTTGTTGGAGGTTCCCAGTATCAATTTAAAAGTTATAGATAGCCATAATTTCGTTCAAACCCCGTTGAGTGCTTTCCCTAAAACGTTTAATTTGAGCGAGTTGAAGAAAGGTTATTTCCCCCATTTGTTTAATACGAAAGAGAACGAGACGTATGTCGGACCCTTACCCGATAAGAAGTACTACAGCTACGACCGGATGAAGGCGGAAGATAGAAACCAGTTTAGGGAATGGTACGCTGCCCGGGTGAATGAAGGATATACGTTTGATTTAAAAAAGGAACTTGAAGAATATTGTAATTCGGACGTCGATATACTGAGGAAAGGATGTATAGAGTTGAGGAAACAGTTTCTCGAGATTGCGAATATCGATCCGTTTCAATATTTGACGATCGCTAGCGTGTGTATGGCTATTTACCGGTCGAAATACCTAAAGCCTAAAACGATAGGCGTATTCGACTATGACCCGAAAGACAAGTACTCGTTGGATTCCTTAGCGTGGATCGAGTCGTTGAAAAATGAAAATATTCGGTATGCTCTAAATGGGGGAGAGGAAAAGATAGCGGGAGCCAAGGTAGACGGTTACGACGAGACGACTAAAACCATTTACCAGTATCACGGATGTTTCTGGCACGGTTGCCCCAAGTGTTATAAAGAGGATACGATAAATAATGTGAAACAGGAGAGTATGGGAGATTTGTATGAGAAAACAATGGAACGTAGCAAGATTATACAAAACGCGGGGTACGAGTTGATTGAGATGTGGGAATGTAAGTGGAAGAAATACGTGGAATATAGAAAGGCTAAGAGAGACTACATTACGCCTCTAAACCCTCGCGACGCGTTTTTTGGAGGTCGTACACAGGCGTTTAAATTGAAGATGAACGTTGGAAATACGTCCGAGAAAAAGATTCGTTACATCGATGTGTGTAGTTTGTATCCGACCGTGATGTATTACGACAATTACCCAATCGGACACCCGACCAAACTAATTAGACCCTCTACGTATAATCCCAATTGGTACGGGTTGATTAAATGTAAAATCTTACCACCGAGGTCCCTATACATACCCGTACTCCCGGTGAAAGTAAAGTTGGGTACGGACGAGAAATTGGTGTTTCCTCTTTGCGTCGAGTGCGCTAAAAGTTGTACGGAAAAGTGTACGCATTCGAATAGCGAGAGATCGTTTGTAGGAACGTGGACGACGGAAGAGGTGAAAAAAGCGCTCGAGAAAGGTTACGTGATGAAAGAGATATACGAGGTATGGGAGTTTGAGAATAGTAAAGATTTGTGGAAGGGTTACGTGAGAGATTTTATGAAAATCAAATTGGAAACGAGTCCTCACAGTTACGCGACGAACGAGGAGTACGCAGACGACATTTCGGCGAAAATGGGAATACAGTTGGATGTGTGTAATATGGCTCCGAATCCCGGTAAGAGAGCGGTGTCGAAACTATGTCTAAACTCGTTGTGGGGAAAATTCGGACAAAGGTTGAACATGGGAACTACAGAGTACGTGAGCGACGCGTGTAGGTTTTACGAGATTTTGTTAGACGATCGCCTAACGAGTGTAAATGTACGATTTTTAAACGACGAGATGTTGCAAGTAAGCTACAAGTACAAGGATTATTACGTCGAGAATAATTGTAGTACAAACATTTTTGTAGCGTTGTATACCACCGCGAATGCCCGTCTGAGGTTGTACGATCAGTTGAACAAGTTGGATAAATCGGTTTTATATTGCGACACCGATTCGATCGTGTACGCTGATAACGGTCGTAATAGAGTTTCAACCGGCGAAATGTTGGGCGAGTGGACTGACGAGTTGGGTGAAGGTAATTACATCGTGGATTGGATAGCGACCGGACCAAAATCCTACTACTACAAGACGAATAGAGGAAAGGAAACGACCAAAGTGAAAGGATTCACCCTGAATCATAAAACGGCCGATAAAATCAACGGAGAGAATATGAAGAGAATGTTGAGTGGAGAAATGGAGAGAATAACGGTGACCGGTACCCAGATAACGAGAGACGTAAATACTAAACAGTTGGTAAATAAGGAACAGAGTAAGACGTTTAGTTTCAAGTTTGATAAGCGAGTAATGGGTTCTGGGTTCGATACACTCCCTTATGGTTACATGTGTTAGATTAAAATACGTATGTATTATTCGCTTTACGTGTTTTATTATTTGCTTTACGTGTTTTATATTATTTTTACATGTTTTGTATTATTCGCTTTATATGTTTTGTATTATTCGCTTTATGTGTTTTATATTATTTGATTTACATGTTTTGTATTATTCGCTTTGTATTATTCATTAACACACAATCGGTCATAATTAACTTGGATGACTACGAAGGTCAGGGAACTCACAAGGTATGTTATAGAAAAATAGGCAATGTTGTGAGTCGGTCAATTTTGAACGACTATTTCAAACGACTCGGTCGATTTTGAACGACTATTTCAAACGACTCGGTCGATTTTGAACGACTATTTCAAACGACTCGGTCGATTTTGAACGACTATTGGTCGATTTTGAACGACTATTGGTCGATTTTGAACGACTATTGGTCGATTTTGAACGACTATTGGTCAATTTTGAACAACTATTGGTCGATTTTGAATGACTATTGATCGATTTTGAAAAAAATATTTATGGTATAAACACACACACACACATATATATATTCTGGGCATGTAATATAATTCATTTATATGTGGTTGACATATCTCATACACACTCCCACACACGCTCACGCATTTGTATACGTTTTGTTTTTTTACATTTTTTTGTAATGGATGAATGTTTTCAAAATAAAAATATTTCCGAAAAATATTTTAATGATTTCAGTGTCACAAGATATATATGATGTCTTCTTAAATGCAATGAAGATTTAGCGCTGTATTTCACCTGGCGGTATTGCACCCGGTTGGTGATATTAACTCTCGGAGTATAGTGCGACTAAAACTTCATAAGTGTAAGTTATTAAGAGAAACGTAAAAAATTGTTGCACAAGTACGTATTTTGTTTGATCATGCCTGATATCTTGGCAGACAAAATGAAACATTCTACGTAACAATTGGTCAAAAATGTTTCACAGTGGTACCATATATGGGACAAATATAAATGGATAAACATTTACGCTTATTTATGATCAGACGGTATATGTCCAGTTGGCAATATTAGTTTTCGAAGTAATGTGCGACTAAAATTTTACACACGTAAGTTATTAGGGAGAAGAAAAATATCGTCAATGGACTACTGGCTTCATTCTTCTTTATGAATATTATCCCTCGCTTAATCCAAGTATATTTATAGTTTAAGCTTTTAGCTTTCTGTTTTGCAAGCCAAAAGCTTAATCCAAGTATATTGATAGTTTAAGCTTTTAACTTTCTGTTTGGCAAGCCACAATAACCACCGATTAATCCAAATATATTTATAGTTTGAACTTTTAGCTCTCTGATTGGCAAGCCACAATAACCACTGAATAGAAATCAAAAAATCCGGATTTTTTGATTTCTATTCAGTGGTTATTGTGGCTTGCCAATCAGAGAGCTAAAAGTTCAAACTATAAATATATTTGGATTAATCGGTGGTTATTGTGGCTTGCCAAACAGAAAGTTAAAAGCTTAAACTATCAATATACTTGGATTAAGCTTTTGGCTTGCAAAACAGAAAGCTAAAAGCTTAAACTATAAATATACTTGGATTAAGCGAGGGATAATATTCATAAAGAAGAATGAAGCCAGTAGTCCATTGACGATATTTTTCTTCTCCCTAATAACTTACGTGTGTAAAATTTTAGTCGCACATTACTTCGAAAACTAATATTGCCAACTGGACATATACCGTCTGATCATAAATAAGCGTAAATGTTTATCCATTTATATTTGTCCCATATATGGTACCACTGTGAAACATTTTTGACCAATTGTTACGTAGAATGTTTCATTTTGTCTGCCAAGATATCAGGCATGATCAAACAAAATACGTACTTGTGCAACAATTTTTTACGTTTCTCTTAATAACTTACACTTATGAAGTTTTAGTCGCACTATACTCCGAGAGTTAATATCACCAACCGGGTGCAATACCGCCAGGTGAAATACAGCGCTAAATCTTCATTGCATTTAAGAAGACATCATATATATCTTGTGACACTGAAATCATTAAAATATTTTTCGGAAATATTTTTATTTTGAAAACATTCATCCATTACAAAAAAATGTAAAAAAACAAAACGTATACAAATGCGTGAGCGTGTGTGGGAGTGTGTATGAGATATGTCAACCACATATAAATGAATTATATTACATGCCCAGAATATATATATGTGTGTGTGTGTGTTTATACCATAAATATTTTTTTCAAAATCGATCAATAGTCATTCAAAATCGACCAATAGTTGTTCAAAATTGACCAATAGTCGTTCAAAATCGACCAATAGTCGTTCAAAATCGACCAATAGTCGTTCAAAATCGACCAATAGTCGTTCAAAATCGACCGAGTCGTTTGAAATAGTCGTTCAAAATCGACCGAGTCGTTTGAAATAGTCGTTCAAAATCGACCGAGTCGTTTGAAATAGTCGTTCAAAATTGACCGACTCACAACATTGCCTATTTTTCTATAACATACCTTGTGAGTTCCCTGACCTTCGTAGTCATCCAAGTTAATTATGACCGATTGTGTGTTAATGAATAATACAAAGCGAATAATACAAAACATGTAAATCAAATAATATAAAACACATAAAGCGAATAATACAAAACATATAAAGCGAATAATACAAAACATGTAAAAATAATATAAAACACGTAAAGCAAATAATAAAACACGTAAAGCGAATAATACATACGTATTTTAATCTAACACATGTAACCATAAGGGAGTGTATCGAACCCAGAACCCATTACTCGCTTATCAAACTTGAAACTAAACGTCTTACTCTGTTCCTTATTTACCAACTGTTTAGTATTTACGTCTCTCGTTATCTGGGTACCGGTCACCGTTATTCTCTCCATTTCTCCACTCAACATTCTCTTCATATTCTCTCCGTTGATTTTATCGGCCGTTTTATGATTCAGGGTGAATCCTTTCACTTTGGTCGTTTCCTTTCCTCTATTCGTCTTGTAGTAGTAGGATTTTGGTCCGGTCGCTATCCAATCCACGATGTAATTACCTTCACCCAACTCGTCAGTCCACTCGCCCAACATTTCGCCGGTTGAAACTCTATTACGACCGTTATCAGCGTACACGATCGAATCGGTGTCGCAATATAAAACCGATTTATCCAACTTGTTCAACTGATCGTACAACCTCAGACGGGCATTCGCGGTGGTATACAACGCTACAAAAATGTTTGTACTACAATTATTCTCGACGTAATAATCCTTGTACTTGTAGCTTACTTGCAACATCTCGTCGTTTAAAAATCGTACATTTACACTCGTTAGGCGATCGTCTAACAAAATCTCGTAAAACCTACACGCGTCGCTCACGTACTCTGTAGTTCCCATGTTCAACCTTTGTCCGAATTTTCCCCACAACGAGTTTAGACATAGTTTCGACACCGCTCTCTTACCGGGATTCGGAGCCATATTACACACATCCAACTGTATTCCCATTTTCGCCGAAATGTCGTCTGCGTACTCCTCGTTCGTCGCGTAACTGTGAGGACTCGTTTCCAATTTGATTTTCATAAAATCTCTCACGTAACCCTTCCACAAATCTTTACTATTCTCAAACTCCCATACCTCGTATATCTCTTTCATCACGTAACCTTTCTCGAGCGCTTTTTTCACCTCTTCCGTCGTCCACGTTCCTACAAACGATCTCTCGCTATTCGAATGCGTACACTTTTCCGTACAACTTTTAGCGCACTCGACGCAAAGAGGAAACACCAATTTCTCGTCCGTACCCAACTTTACTTTCACCGGGAGTACGGGTATGTATAGGGACCTCGGTGGTAAGATTTTACATTTAATCAACCCGTACCAATTGGGATTATACGTAGAGGGTCTAATTAGTTTGGTCGGGTGTCCGATTGGGTAATTGTCGTAATACATCACGGTCGGATACAAACTACACACGTCGATGTAACGAATCTTTTTCTCGGACGTATTTCCAACGTTCATCTTCAATTTAAACGCCTGTGTACGACCTCCAAAAAACGCGTCGCGAGGGTTTAGAGGCGTAATGTAGTCTCTCTTAGCCTTTCTATATTCCACGTATTTCTTCCACTTACATTCCCACATCTCAATCAACTCGTACCCCGCGTTTTGTATAATCTTGCTACGTTCCATTGTTTTCTCATACAAATCTCCCATACTCTCCTGTTTCACATTATTTATCGTATCCTCTTTATAACACTTGGGGCAACCGTGCCAGAAACATCCGTGATACTGGTAAATGGTTTTAGTCGTCTCGTCGTAACCGTCTACCTTGGCTCCCGCTATCTTTTCCTCTCCCCCATTTAGAGCATACCGAATATTTTCATTTTTCAACGACTCGATCCACGCTAAGGAATCCAACGAGTACTTGTCTTTCGGGTCATAGTCGAATACGCCTATCGTTTTAGGCTTTAGGTATTTCGACCGGTAAATAGCCATACACACGCTAGCGATCGTCAAATATTGAAACGGATCGATATTCGCAATCTCGAGAAACTGTTTCCTCAACTCTATACATCCTTTCCTCAGTATATCGACGTCCGAATTACAATATTCTTCAAGTTCCTTTTTTAAATCAAACGTATATCCTTCATTCACCCGGGCAGCGTACCATTCCCTAAACTGGTTTCTATCTTCCGCCTTCATCCGGTCGTAGCTGTAGTACTTCTTATCGGGTAAGGGTCCGACATACGTCTCGTTCTCTTTCGTATTAAACAAATGGGGGAAATAACCTTTCTTCAACTCGCTCAAATTAAACGTTTTAGGGAAAGCACTCAACGGGGTTTGAACGAAATTATGGCTATCTATAACTTTTAAATTGATACTGGGAACCTCCAACAACATTAATTTCGTTCCGTTATACACTGTGTACGGTTTTATCGTATTTTGCACGCAATACTGTAAAATAAACTGGCTGTCGTACCCTTTGGCATAATGAGCGATCGCCGTATATCCTTTATGCGTCCTCGATATCAACCACGCGCAAAACTCTTCATTTGTTCCAAACTTGTACACGTTACCTGAGAAATCGTGGGCGATGACTAAATTGGGAATGTGGATACCCGTCTCTTGTTGCGCTTCGTAGTCGAAAAAGATATACTTTTCCGTGTACGTACACTTTTCATTCGCGCATCTCGCGTTACATTCCGCGCCGCAAATACCTCCTTTCTGTTTCTTGACTCGCATAAAACATTTATGAGTCGCCGTTTCCACTACCTCGAGGCAATTACGACATTTACTGTATCCGCACTTGTGTTCCGACAATCTACTACATATTTTACCACATTTCTTACATCTGAATACTACGCGACATACTTGTTTGTGGTTCTCGAAACATTCCAAATTGTAACAATACCGATTACATTTCACGCAATACTTTTTCTTTCTACTAGTAGGGTCGTGTTCCTCTCTCTTGCACAATAAACACACTTTTTTATCCGCGGGCTTACACGTGTGCTTTTCTCTATGGTCGTATGGTTTGTCGCAATTGTCGCAATAATACACCGAACCGTAAAACGCGTTCATCTTTGTAATCAAATCGAAATGATTACCTTGTTTGTACAATACGATCGTTACTTCGCTCTCGTTACTACCTTTGTAAATTACCGTGTTCATATTTTCCGCGCATACGACTTTTATTTTAACGTCCAACAAATTTTCGACGTTCTTGATGTCTTCTAACGTGAATCCTTCCTCGTTATACTCGCCTAGTTGTTCGCACAATTTTTTCGCTAACACAGTTTGAATCGATCTACCCATACGTATTTGTTTGATCTCCATAGCGTTATATTCTATTCCCAATACTTTATTCCCGTGGTACGTTAACCCCGTAACTATAGCTCTCGGACAACAAAGATTGTCGGTGTTTTTTATCACCGTTATACACAATTTCGTACGCTTATCCTCTTTCAAATTTACAATTTTCCTACGTCCGGCTCCTTTCGGGATATTTACCACGTATATGTCGAATATACAGTCGAGTAAATTCACACTCTCGTCCGAAGTCATTATTTGAGCCAATTTATTCTTCAATTTTTCCACGTGGTCTTTGCAAGCGTAACCGGTGGATACGCTGTGGAAAAATTTCGGGTTACTCGCAACTACGTTCATTTTATCCCCCGCGCTAAACGACGTTTTCGTCTTGGCGTACTCTATCATCTCTCTCAAGGCTCCCGTTATCACGTCAACGTCATTTTTAGGCAAGTTTTTCTTCAACGCTATTTTGTACGTATTCCTCTCCATTTTGAATTTTTTATTCCGACTCGTTGCTATATATTTAACGTTAATGTACTTTAGCTTCGTTCTATCGCGACTAGGGACGATTACCTCCTCGTCGAACGGAAAAATCTCGCCTACGTTTTGTTCATTCTCATCGTCCTCGTCGGACAAATACAAATCGTTTTCTAAATCTTCCAAAGTGACTCGTTCTATCGGTATACTTTTTTTCTTCACGATACCCCGGTCGTTTACAATATCCTTTCCTTTACGTTCCTTTTTACTTCCGTATTGTCTGTTCAAATGTAGTAGAAATCTTTCGCAAGGTTTTTCAAATATTTCTTCCCAAAAAGGGAATATATCACTAATGCTCGCCATCTGTACAACTTTCTCATCATCTCGTTTCTTAACATGACAATCCATTGGCACGGGTCGAGTTTTTTTACTCACTACTACTACTTTCGGTTCATTTTCCTCTTTTTTAATTTCCATAATTCTCTTTTCAATTTCTTCGCTTATTTTCCGATAAAATTCTTCATCGATGTCATTGATCGTTATTGATTCTTCCGAGTATTCATTCGATCGAATATCGACTTGTTCCTTTGTCTCTTCTGTTACAGGTTGTTGTACACTCATGTTCTGTTCGATTTCCACTTGTTGAGGCATCTCAGACATTTCCGTCTCTCGTTTAATTTCTTTAATTACACGCAATATGTCGTTCACTACATCGTCGACTATGAAATCAGTATCAAACTGTACATTTTCTTCCTCATCCTCGGAAATTTCCAAGTCACGCACTAATTGTTTGTACGATGAACACGCATCCTGGGTATTTTCTTCTCGACTAACTCGTTCATTGACTCTATTCCATTCACTTTTCAAATACTCTATAACCGGTTCCATATTGGTTGTTTCCTCTTCTTCATCATTTTCAACTAGTTTTTTCTTTTCTTCAACAGCTCGATTTAAATCCACGAGCTCACTTTTAGTTGCTTTTACCTGTTCCCTCAAACTATTCAACTCTTTTCTCATCATCTCGATTTCTTCTTTCATCTTTTCCAAATTGCTCTTTTCCACGACACATTCCCGCTCATTTTCGTCTTCTTTCTTTCTCTTTACAATGTACGTGTCCATTTTTAGAGGTCTCGTTGGTTTCCGAACAATGTTCACGGATGGTTCCTGATTGATGATTTTCTTCACTGTTGGTTTCTTCGTGATGGTGACTGATGATATTGCGACGACATTCTTCTTTAAAGTTGGCTTATTTTTACTCTTATTACTACGTACAAATATATCGTCGTCGAAAGGAAATATTTCCTTCAACGGCACGGGATATAACGAACTCATGTGGCGTCCGATAGCGTCCATCAGCTCGCCTTTTCTCATCTTATAATAACCCTTAATATTTAACTGCTTAGCTTTAGTTTTTAAATCTATTACTCTTATTTTACTATTACATCTAAATATATCGTTACTATAGCCCTGAAAAGGACTGTTTCCATTAATACCTTTAATACAACTCATATTTGAAATATAATCGTTTTTTACATAAGTGTAGAGCTATAATGAATACGTCAAAAACACGTCTTAACAGTACACAGCGTTCCACGCAACTGACAATATCCTACAACTTGACTAACTTATATAGTCTTCCAAACAGGAAGTAATACAAAAAATACTCTAAAAATTCAATAAAAAATACGAAAAATACACACAAAATATCGATTTAAATTACGGAAAAACCCAGAACAATATTATATGGTTAAATATACGATAAATATTAAAACGATAAAAAATGAGAAAAATAATGTAAAAATTTACAAGTTTTCAATAAAACGTAGAGAGCGTAATTGAACACTTTAAAAACACGTCTGAACAGTACACAGCGTTCGACGCAACTGACAATATCCTACAACTTGACTTACTTATATAGTCTTCCAAACAGGAAGTAATTCGAAAAATATTCTAAAAAATTCCGGAAAAACCCACGAAAAAATTCCCAGAAAAATACGAAAAAATTCCTAAAATAAATCGATATAAATTACGGAAAAACCCAGAAAAATATTATAATCTAAATATACGATAAATATTAAACGATAATAAACGATAAAATAATGTTAAAAATTTACGAGTATAATTTTTTCGATAAAGCGTAGAGCGCTAATGAACAAAATCAACAATGCGTGTGATCAGTACACAGCGTTCGACGCAACTAAATTTTATAACAACTCGACTTACTTATATAGTCGTCGGAACGGATGAAAACATGTCCCATTTAGAAACGATGTCTTTCAACTTGTTCTTTCATCATGCGGGTGCGCGCGCATTCAATGTCATATAGATCGACCAGATGTGATCACAATGAATAACATGACGTAATGTTCTATTTTTAGAAATGATGTCATCCGTCAACTTACATAACGCGATCGTTTTTTAACAACTAAAATTATTAATGATAGAATATATTGTAAAAACTTACACGTCTTCTTATACGACTGCCGGTATGAAATAATCATTATAGCGTGAATCTGTCAGTATGCCTCTTTTTAATTACTCGCATAATGGCAAGGTCACGTTATAATAATTCTTTCGATATATCCACTACACAAAAAGAGATAATAAAAAATGATAATAATTACCACAAAATACTATACCGCATTAATGATAACTTATCGACCATGATAAAAATACGTACTGACGATAGTCTAATTTTACTAACGTACGTACGTACGTACGTAAATATGAAACGCGATAATATTCAAATTAAGAGAAAAAACACCTAACCCAATTCGACTACGTCAAAATAAAAAATATACGAAAAAATAAAAAATAAAAAAACACTAAACCGCAATAATAAAATTTATAATCGACATCTTAAGATCTAACCGCCAATTATAACGACCAAATAAAATTTCCGAGAAAAATGAAAAATTAAAAAAAACACCTAGCCCAATTCGACGACGTCTAAAATAAAATATATGAAAAATCGAAAAAATCGAAAAAAACACCTAGCCCAATTCGCCTCCTTAAAAAAAACACCGAGCCCAATTCGCCTCCTTAAAAAAACCCAGTAGTAAGGGCGTAATCTTGAGAACACACCTCGGGTGACCTTCACGAACATCAACATCATCTCAAGGTCAAACACCACAGGTCAAATCTCTACTCGGGGTCAACTGAGGTCAAAGTGTTCTCAAGTGACGCCCATACTACTCAAGAGGTTGAATCGTTTAGTAATATTTACGTCGTTCGCTATGCCCTGCCAAAGGTGACAAGCCGGCAATTTTTAAAAATTCGTAGCAATAAACAATTTAAATTGGACCCAACTGTAAATCTAAACCATTCTCGAACTCACCTGAAGACACACAAAAAATTACATTAAAATCCGTCCAAACGTTTAGGAGTTCAATGACATACACACGCACAGAAGAATTATATATATATATATATAAAGCTTCAGGAATATATAAAAAAATGGATGCGGAGTGCGCCCATATCACTTACAGACGGTCTTTGAGCACCTACGAGCATAAGGTTAGAATATCTTATTTATAGGTGCATTTTCTCTATTTGTAGTAAAAACCCTAGATTATCTGTAGATTTACGTGCCGTGTACTGCACCCAGGCCGGAGGCACGGGAAAAGAGAGAACGTAAGGTTAGTAAGAGTGAATTAAAAGTTTGAAGAATAAACGGGAAGGACGGATTATTAAATTTGATAATATAAATTCGAGGTAAATTATTGAAAGCATCGTGCAAGGAGAAGATTTTATAAGGGTATACGTATGAAAATTCTCAAATATAATATTAGCATTGCACAGTATATTGGAGAGTAGTGATTTTATGAATTACAAATATGAGCATTTATTGCGTACGCTTGATAATGACGTAAAATTTTTATAGTGATTAAACTGTTTTTATTTCGTTATATTTATAATAGTACGGTATGTTGACAATATAACCTAATGCTTTACATTTAACATCCGTAGTGTTATTAACGATACATGTATATAATAACAAATTTAAATAAATTAATCTTTGATCAAATTTCTTGATAATTTACTTTTACAGAACCACAATTTAAGGTTTTTAGTATAGATTCAAAATCGGTTAATCAATCGACGTTTTCAAAATATTGACCGCTATTCTCAACGAAAATTTTTATAAATTTTTTTAACGAAAATTATAATTATCATTAAACTTTTGAAATTAATTTTTTAAGCGATTATATATATTAATTCCAACGAACGAAACAGCTCGATAATTTGTAATTCAAAATATTATCCTACTAAGTATTCGCCGCAATTCTGGCTACAAAAATAAACGCGTATAAAATCCATTTACCTGACCACTTATATATATCTTATTCTTATTATTTCTCTCCTCAACCTTGCAGTTGCCAAGTTCATTTTCCTTTTTAGTTTCAACGATATTTCGAGATAATTCATCTCATCGAAATATACGACCTATCAAATTCAGACTCGTTTTGCCGAAGCAACTGTTCATTTTTTTTTGTCCCACTTATAAGTTTCATTTTTGTCCAAGTCACATGAAAATTCTTGATGATATCCTTTTTTATACAAGTTTTTTAAAGCCATAAACAACTACGAAGTACGTCTTCAATTTCCATTACGCGCGCTCCTTCTCGTTATAGGATGTCATGATAACTGAAACTGGATAAAAATAAATCTCTCATGCGTACACTAAACGCGGAGCATGAGGTTTACGTTGTAGCAGTGTTACCAAATGCAAAACCAAACCGACCGTTTTCTCTGGTTCGTTCTGTATGTAATGTACACATGTAATATACGTGTATATATAATAGGAACACATACATTTTATATATATGAATACGTTTATATATATATATATATATATATATATATATAATGAATAGGTAAATACGTACACATATATTATATATATATATATATATAAATACGTATTCTCTAATACACACACCATCAAACCTATTATTTATTTATCTTTAACTTTAAATAAAAACATTAGTCCATTGTTAATTGTTTCGTTTATCAATGCTACGTTGACAATTTATTTACGACTTACGTGGTCGGTTACAACCAAACATACGGCCATGTAATTTTATAGTGTGCGACTAGTTAAGGGTTAATAGTTTACTCCAAACCTTTCAACTTCAATTAATTTTACATATTACTGGACCACGATCAGAACTAGAACTAAATCAATCTTCACGATCAAACAATTCTATAACTTTTTCTCACAGATGCGTGTGCACATTCTTGAGCTTTGACACTGCCTTACTCTCATGTAACACAGAGGCGAACATTACCAGTAATAACCTACAGGAAGCATTAAACAGAGTGGAACAATGGTTTAAAAAATGGAAGATAGGTGTTAATGAGAGCAAATCCGTTAACGTTCAGTTCACATATAGGAAGGTTATAGTTCCACCTGTTAGAATCAATAACCTCACACTGCCTATTCCACCTGGATAGTCGATTGACATGGCGGCACCATATAGACAAGAAAAAGAAGGAACTTAACATACGGGTTAGAAAACTGAATTGGCTCTTAGGCAGGAATAGTGTTCTCTCATTGACCAATAAGCGTTTGGTATATACAGCAGTTATAAAGCCAGTCTGGACCTACGGAATAGAGCTATGGGGTTGTGCAAAAAAAAAACAAATATAAAGGTGCTACAAACGTTTCAAAATAAAATATTAAGAACAATGACAGGTGCACCCTGGTACATAACCAACACAACCCTACATAGAGACTTGAATATTCCATATGTGTCCGATGTTATAAAGCAGTACGCTCAAAGACATGTACTTAGACTGGAAGGTCATCCTAATACCTTGGCTCAAAGATTGCTGAACACCTCTAGTGACACCAGGAGGTTGAAGCGTAATAAACCACTGGACCTTGTTTAAGGTAGCAGCTGCTGGGTGAGCGCCACTGGGTGCTTCTCCGTCACGTTATTACATGGTCAAAAATTTTGCTAAATGACCTAGGGGGTCAGATTGTAAAAAAAAATAAATATAAAAAAAAAATTCTTGAGCTTAACCGTATTCTTTCCATTTTTCAAATGCTCTATTATTGCGCTATTCTCTATCAAGGTTTTTATTGGATTTTCTACATATTCCCACACACACACGTGTATAATGCACACCATTCATATACCTTGTCGAACGTTTTATATAATAAAATTAAAGCTTTAATGATCACCTATCATATAAAAATCTTTAATTAATATATTCTTTTTTATTAAATAAATTAGTTCGCACGGATCGGATACATACAAGCAATAGTCAAGGACGTAACTATGGTATTTCAACTGTTTAATTTATTTCTGTTTTGATCTCTTCTGTATCCAGAATTGCCGCATTCGCTTCTTTCCTTTCTTCGGTCCACTTTTTGCCTGTGCGCAATTTCGGCTTGTCTTTAAATTTACCATATTCCGCTAGTTTTTACCTCAATAGATGACGGTCTTCGATGTCATTCGGTTCAATGCCAACTTCGTTTAAATCGCTTTCTACCTCCTCGAACCATTTCCATTTGTTCTTCAAATTCTGCGGGTAAAAGTGAATATTCGTCTAATTAACCGTGTTGGGTTCGACCACTTTATGCGACCATAAAACCTAATTCGTTTTCTTTTCATCGCGTCGAGTAGCCTTCTCGATAATACTTGTATATTTCTTCATTAAATCTTGGCCTATATTCCTCGTTTAGTTGGTCCTAGGATTCTACGTAGCACCTTTCTCTCTTTTTTACGTAATTCTTCGATCATGCTCTTTGTATTTAATGTCAGCTGCATATAGTACTCGGTGTAAATTTAATATTATCGATTTTACTCTACTTCGATGCGATTCACGTATACATCGTTTCAATAATTTTCAATAAAAATCTTAACTTGTTCGTCGATATTTATATTTTACGTGAGAAAACTCGTAACGAAATAATAATAATAATAATAGTAATAATAACAACGACTGTAATACAAATAAATAAACGATAACGATAATAATGATGATGATAAAAAAATATCGTATTTTATTGCGGTATTTTCGTGTGGTTTATCGTTTAGTTTGGTTCGTTTTATGTAGAGGAAAACAATAAAATTTATAATAGGCCGACCGGTTAGAACGATTTTCCCTGTAACAATTGCCGTAACCTATAATAAACCAGAACTTCCACAGATAAAGAACATTTAGAATAGACGTAACAACAAAAGAATATGTGTACACCATCGGAATACAACATGTAACAGGTATACAGTATTTGAAATCGTTCAAAAAATAACATTATACGATCATAAACTTCACACAATATTTTGTACAAACTTACCACTCCCCGATAAAAATATATATATATATATATATATATATATATAATGTATCTATATATGGGCTGAGAATATATCCTAATAATTTTTCATTTACAATTCAAAACACCATATATCGATTGTGAATTCAAATTTTACAATTTTGTAAATAGCATGTCATACGAAATAACAAATTATGTAATAAAAATAAATACATTTCGAATTGTTGATGAATTATGTGCCATCGCATGTGGAATATACTACTACACACACACATATATATATATATATATATATATATATCAAATAAAAATTAATTTATTTGATCGCATATATAACCAGAAACTGAATCCTATGAAGAAATTGCCACGATCAATCTTATATGGAAAAATAATTACTATTAAAACGACTATGCTGCGACTCCAAAAAACTTTATAATGACGCACAGGGCAGGCAACTCGCTGAAACTATTCTTGTCACACACATATATATATAAGAAACCTATTGAAAACCAAAAATGTGTCGTTGGAAAAAATCTGGCGGTCCATAGCTAAAGCAGATATTAAAAAATAAATAAAATAAAACTGACATTGGAGGAAGATGTTAAGGATTCAAAAAATTCAATGGACGATGAGAACTACAAATACAGAATAATTTTTTTTTATTTTTTCAAATAAATATATTTATTAATAAAATTGATCTTATAATATACAATTTAAAACGACAATCCAATTAAGTTTTATGCCACTACTCCATTTTCAATAATGATAACAATAATACAATAATGTTAATCTTAATATATTGTAATAGAGTATTTTAATCCAACATTTAACCCTAGATAGGTGTGGCACGGTCTCACAGACCGACGAGTTCTTTTTTTTTATTTATCTTGTTAGCCAGTAGGTGTCGTGAACTATGCTTTCCTGTAGCTTCCTACATTGATGTGCACTACATATACCGATTAGTGTTTGTGAATTATATTCAGTGATTTGTGTGTTATTAGGTGTTTTGGTCTGTGACACCGGCCACACCTTCCTTGATCGGGTCTGATACACCGACCACACCTTTTATGTTTTTTTCGTAGTTAACTGGTAAGTTTAAAATGATTTGAATAGCAAAATGATACGCCCGAAATTTTTAAACAGTATTGGAATGGGTTTAGCGTACAATCATTTAGTTGCTCGTGCAACAATGACAAACATTCCACGGCTTATACGAGAAAGAATAAAAGATATTTGTAAAATTGATCCAGTAATAAGTTCAATAGCAATACCTACTATCGGACGATGTCGTGAATGCTCGGTCAAAGCAAACAGAAAAACGAAATATCACTGCCGAGTTTGTAAAAAATTTATGTGTTTGGAACACATTGAAGTGCTTTGCCATGATTGTGAACAATCGAGTGCGCTCTAATACTTTTAATTTTGCAAACATGTGGTTGTGTTTTTTTTTCTATTTTTGTGTACTCTTTATATACATATATATATATATGTATGTATGTATATATATATATATATTACTTATGTTATTTTTGATATTAAAATTCATATAACTAACGTGCATTATAAACTGTAAAAAAAAATTTAGAAATTCACTAAATATAATTGTACTACTTATCTACTTCTTAAATTAATTTTTGTAAGAGCAAATTGTAATAACAAAACGTATTTTTTTATCTTATTTTATATCTTATTAATTCCTACTGATTTTTACTGCGGATTAAAAATTTGTTTCGTAGTAATACTTAAGAGAAAAACCATGCATTAATTATTACAATTTTTTATTACTTGAATATCAATAATAAATTATGGTTAATTTTTTTTGAAAATGATTACAAATGTTTGACACGTAACAAAAAGAATTTTAAAATGAAGAAAAAAACCTTTGTGAGTACCTATATTGCTATTTTTAAAAATGTTGGTCTGTGAGACCTTTTTCACCACACCTGTCTAAAGACATTTAATAATTCATTCTTAATATACCATTAATTTTATCTTAAATTGTAATATTTACAAAATATAGTTTTAAATAAATTTTATTATTTTACTAATATAATAAATTGCAATTTTTTCTATTGTTTATTTCTTCTATAGTTAAATTATTAAAATCATTAAATTGATCTTTTACTAATTCTTCCATACTATAATCTAACACTATCCCTTTAACATTACACCCTTGTAATACGTGGTAACAGGTGTCCGCAAAATTACACGTAATAAATTTTCAGTTTCTGCCATGCCAAATCTTTTTAAATATGTTTTAAAGCTACAATGGCCGGTAATAAATTGTACGTTATAATAATTGGGGTTGAACTGTTTGTTTTTAAGTTTTTCATTTAAATCTGGAAAATATTTGTATGTTAATTCACTATACTGATTCCGCATTTTTTGATATTGTAAAATATAATGTTGATTTACTATAGTCTTAAACTAACATTGATTTGTTTACCTTCATGTATAAATTTTTTATTAATATATCTTACTTGATTAAATTCATGTACCGTTCCAATATTATTTTTAATTAGAAATAAATTGATATGCTTTTTTATTTCTAGGTTAATGAGTACAATTCCTGCGACCACTATATGACCAGTAGTAGACTTGTTGTTTTGTATGCTTCGATCATTTTGATAGGTATGATTCTTTGATAAGATCTTATTAATGTTATAAACTTCTTATTTTTTAAAATATCATTATAAATACTACTACCATATATTATATTTGGTATTATTACAGATTTATATATCATTTCTTTTTTATAATTATTAGAAGCTTTAAACAATATGGAAAAGTGAAGTAAAAATATTTTTCCGGAAATAAATAATAGAAAAAACGGTATAATTGACCACTTATTCAAAAATTTCAGCTAGAAAACGAATATAATTGACATCATGACAAAAGACAAACCAGAAAGAGGGAAACCTCAAGACTAAATTTTGTCGCGAAAATTAGAAGATAACGAGAAAGAAAAGATATGGGTGTTAGGATGACTTAGCTTATTTTGCCTTTCTTTTATTTTGAAAAATGGCATCATGCGAACTTAGTACTATATCTGCACTGCGTCGTTTTCCATTTTCTCTACGTTAGGGTTGATGATGATGATATATATATATATAATATAATATAAATATTACTTCATATCAGGGACGAGAATTTGTTAATAATAAAGATATTCTGCTAACTTATCTATTCATCCTACTAGCCAGTATGAGTAAAAGATACTTGAGCAAATAAAGCGATCAGGAAATCTAATGGCACAGTACTCTGTATTGTTTTTTTTTCAAGACATATTGTTTAGCCATATATATACACATAAAATTCGCAATTAAGATGGAAATTTATCAAAACTGCATTCAAGAAATAATGAACGGCGAAGAAGGTTTCAAGTATTATAGATAAGATAAAAGGTTAAATTGTAAAAGAGAAAATTCTCAGACATGAAAGGAAAACATTTGGCGGTAGCACAATTTTAGAAAGATAAACATTTAAAATCTGGCAATTATACTATTATTCAAAATTAATACACACGAACACACGTTAAATATATATATATATATATATATATATATATATATATATATATATATAATGTAATATGTCATTCTGTTATACCTTCCGATAATTATAGAAACTTATAGAGACAAACCTCCCGTGATTAGAAACAACATACGCCTACATACACACATACAAACAGACATATGCATATATAAGTACGTTAATGTAAACAAAATAATTCCAATGTCAATATTATCATAAAAACGGCAATCTCGCTAATTTCATCGTTTTAATTCTTTTATTTAAATTCATTCTGAACGCTAGGAATATATATATATATATATATATATATATATATATATATATATATATATATATATATATATATATATATATAAGAATTTACCAGGACGATGTTATCTTTGTTCCTCATTTGTTTCATCATTCTAGCTCGTCTCATTTATTTCATCACTCTAGATTGTCGATACGAGAAAAAATGTATATAACTATTCATTAAAAAATTTTGACTTAGGTTCGTAAGTTCTGGGTTTGGGGCAGCACAATTTGAGAGACGACAAGAAATGTCAAAAGCAACTCAAATTTCACAGATGAAAAAAAAAGACCTTAAAATTTCAAAATTGAACGAATTTTTCATCGACTACGAAAATTCTCTCTCACACACGGTTACAGTGTTCACTAACAAGAGAGCCTGCGTCCATTTCGGTGAAATTAAATTATTTGTTCTTCTTTTTCTTCCCACTATCGTGCCATATAATGCTGCAAGACAGGAGACACGGATGAGAAGATTCAGATTAGAAGTACACGATGTGCATATTATCTGATCCTGAATTCAGTAATTGATTTAAAGTCGTTGGCAGAGCGCAAAGAGCTGTAATTAGTACAATCAAGAGATGATGCACAATGATATTCTTGCCGCAGGAACAACGTGGAGGAAGTTGATCTTGAATTAGGTAACTGTGAGTGATAGCTGTATGACCAAGTCTAAGACGATGTAAAACTATTTCAGCTTTCCACGATAAGTCCGAAGGAGTAATGAAACGCGCAGTGTCTAATTTTATTGATCTTAATTTATTAAGCATCTGCACGCGTAATGGCCAGCTTTGGATGAAGAAGCATGGTTGCTGCTTGTTTGGCAGCTCAGTCTGCCATATCATTACTTACAATATCAGAGGGGCCAGGAATCAAAACCATTATCGGCCGATATATTGGTTCTATTGACTATAAGAGCCAAATGATCACCTTAGCTATGATGAAAGGAATGATAATTAGGGATAGTCAGAATTGCTAAGGAGAGTCTGTTAATATCGCAGATTTGTATTTTTTTCTTCTATATTATATATTTATTTTTATTATTTATTACTACTATGCACTCCACAGACTCCGTTCTTCATGCACATAGGTAGTCGATGGGACTATGTTTTTCATCCCATCACTGCCCTTAGATTAAGTACACAAACAGGGGACTATTACAACACATGCTTTTACTTACTTTTCAACTACACATTACTTATATGCACTTCTATAATTATTTAGCTTTAAGCACACTAGTCCCCTGTCCTTTATAATAACACCTAGATTTTAAGCAATAAACTAGCCCCACCGGGTAAATCCGGATTGGGGAACAAACTAAAAAAAAAAAAATATCGCAGATTGAAGGCAATCTATGATTGGGTTTTCAATTATATATAAGATAGCGAGGATGATAGCGTAAAGCTCAGTAGAGGGAATAGAGTAATTAGGTGGTAAGGAATAGCGCACAAGGATTTCGTTGTCTATAGACCCTGCACATCCAAAATTGTTTAAAAATTTAGAGCCATCAATAGCATCAGGATATTTTTGTATTTCTGAAGTATAGTATTGATTTCTTGCCTACATTCAGGTTGAGAAAGGTCAGGTTTAACTCAAAGTTAAATAATCATATTCCATCGGCGGTAGCTAAATAACAAGTTCTGTCAACAATCTGTCAATTCTAATAAAGAAATTTTTGTTTGACTGAGATGCTATTGAATGGTTGACTACAGGAAGATTAGGAACTGTCCTTACATGTGAATAGAAAGAAGTAGAAAGAAAATACGGAAATTCAAGCTGTTTAGTTCATTTAGTAAACTAGCAGTCGGATTAATGCGAAATACTTCAACATAGATTCTTAAAGCTGTATTATTTACAGTTTTTAGCAATTGTAAGTGAGATTGTTTCGCATCTGCATATACTACTATTCCATATTTAATTCTGGAGAGTAAAGTAGCTTTGTAAATAGAAATAAGTGATCAAGTATTGTCTCCATAACTAGTATGAGCTAATTTCAGCAGTAAGTTAAGTTTTAGCATACATTTTTTTTATCATTTGAATATGTAATTTCATGTTTATTATTAAATAATTAATAGTTTCGGCCAAAGGAATAGAACTGTTGTTAAGATGAACTTAAATGTGGTGTTGGCAAGAACTGGAAGCCAGATACAAGTGTCCATTGATGTAAGTTTTTGAGGGTCTGTTGTCTCAGTTTTTGATGAAATATCCGTACATGGAAGAATCAACGCTAGGTCATCTGCAAATAATATACCCTTGACCGGAGATGATTATTCTCCGTTCAAAATAAATCATCCATATACTCTTTAATAAGAGAAGTGCATCTGACTTCACGCCATCATACAGAACAGCAGTAATATCACCATGGGAGCTCAATCTGATTAAGATTGATGTTTATCTTTAAAATCTGAAGAAAAGTAGGGCTTCTACTGATAAAATCAAGCCGAGTTTTTTAACATACACCCTTTGTTCAACTGTTTTTTATACAGATAGGTCCAGATATTTTGCCCTCAATGGCTGCTTAGTCATTAAAAATAGAATAGTCTTTATACTCTATTCGCTTCCGTAGTACTTCACTGTTCTGTCTGCCGAATTACATGCAATACACTTATAGTCGAGGATTTTACAAGCGATCCGCGCGACACTTATTCATCAGTCATTGTCTGCTCGGTCTCGCTATTAGCACTAAAATCGATATACGGTGCATATAATCCCAAACAACACTCGACAGCGAAGAAAATTATCAATTCTTTAGGGAAAAATTCACAACAAATGGTCGCATTTCTTTGGGATCCAGCTCCATATTGGACTCAATGACAATGAACTGAGCGATAGAGCAACCAAAGATGCAGCGATTGCTGTGCCTGCGCTACCTCCATCAGATTTTACACAACACACCAAGAAGTATTGTATCTTTGGGAATAAGAATAGCATTCCATCCCTTCAACCAATAAATTTCGTTCGGTCAAATCAACAATACGACCGTGGAATGTAAACTTCGACTGGGTCATACAAAGATGGCACATGTTCACCCCCGCAATGAAATGATCCACTTTAGTGTGACTTGTGTAGTGACACTCTTACTGTTTATCACGCCCTCATCATTTTTCCCAATAGTCTTCTCAAAATCCTTATTGAACTTTCTTCCACTTCTCCCCGTTAACATCAACACACTCTACAACTTGCCTCTTTTCCTACACAAAATAGCCCTCTACCGTCAATATAATATCTTTTTTCTCTCGTGCCTCTAGCTATTAGTAGTTGCAAACGACACATTAATCTAATTTAATAAGAGAAAAAATTGTCCCTACATTTAATCGAACAATTATAGGGTAACTATTTTTGTAATTAGTTGGTCAAATCATGTATAATAGCTCGTTGTCTACCTGGATCGTAATGTTTCTAATCGCATAAAATGTACATTAAAGCTAATAAAACAATCGTATACGTTATTTCACCAGATGACGAATCGTTACTAATCCCTGCAAAAACCGAGGCTATTATTTTTTCCTATAGATCGATATATCTTGATTAGTCAACTATTTCTTGTTTAAGAATTGGGTGGTCTGACTCAATCCGATGTTAGGATTTTTTTCTTGATAAAAAGCTGAAACTCAGGATTCTCAGAATTTGTCCAACATATTTGAAACTGAGAATTTGTTTGGTTTGTTCTCCGTTAATTCTTAATTTGAAATAATGCTGCTTTTTACTAATCATCATTATTTTTGTTTTCCCTCTATTAATTTCTGCTCCATATCCTTTCTCTATGTCATTTATAGACTAAACACCATTTTCTGAAGTACATCTAAAGGTCCTGCAATTATGGTTTAGTCATCTGCAAACTTAATAGTCTGAAGTCTTTTGTCGTACTCCTTTGCTTATTTTTACTGGCTTTGATATATCCACGTCTAATCTGATAATTGCTGATTGGTTTTTATATAAGTTGTATACTAATCTTAATATTCTCTGAGGACACCAAATTTGTTGTCATAAAGGAAAAAGTTTGTGCCAAGAGACTGTGTCGAATGCTTTGACATAATCGATGAAACATGAAACATATATACAGATTTCGATTCATATTCATCATGTGTTCCTTAATATTTCACAGTACTCCTGTCCTTCTCTTTATTTCAGCTGCTCCTGTACTTATAATGGAATTTAGGTCTTATAACGGCCATACTTTTTTTAACACAATAACTTTAAAGAGGTGTGGTGTATGTATATATCTTTATCTTACTATTTAGCGAAGTATTAAGTTCAGCGATTAATTTTTACAAAGGTAACTACTATATTAATAAAGTAGTATCGTATTAAAGCAAATTATTTTAAACATTATTAACTTGCAAATCATTAAATCTCAGACAAATAATGACTTTCATAATTTCACTAATATAAGATAAACAAATCTTCAACGCGTACAGTAAATTAGTTTATTATTACCTAAATTTAACAGTGCCTTATTAATTATTTGAAAAATTTTTACTTTTTATGATTCATTAACGCAACATAAACAACTTTTCAATAAATTAATTGGTGAAATGTCCTCAACTAAACATCCATTATTATATGGTTCGGTATCTATGTACAGTCTCTGAATTCTGAAGATTATGTGTTAAATGTTTTATGAACTGCAAATCGGAAATAAATTGCAAACGGCAAAAAGTAATTAAAATTACTAGACCATTTAAGTGAAAAATCACAACTATTTTTGGCTGTTAAGCCATTATCAAGTAAATATAAAAAATTATAAAACTATTTACAATTTATAAAAACTATAAAATGTAAAAAATACTAATTTAGATATATAATTTACTAAAATTAGCAAAGTGAGAAAACAGTATTTATAAAATAATGTGATAGTGAATGTGGTAAACAACACAATTAACAATCAACAATATAAAATGTATACATAAACAATAAAACAAATAGCCAGTAAAATAAAAAATAAATAAAAACAGCTGTCCAATATAAAAATGATGAAAATTAGTAATATACTTCTTAGAACTAATTCTTTATCCAAATTTACCATTGAATTTAATTAATTATTTTTATCTCTTTCCTTTATTATTTCCATTTTCTCCTTTTTTATAATGTTTTCCTGTATGTGAAATTTTATAATTTTTGGTTAACATTATCGATTTAGTGTTTTAATTCTTTGCAATGTTTTATAAATAATGATTTTTCAATTTATATATGAATTTAAATAATCTTTAAATCTTATTGTGAATTGTCTGCCTGTTTTTCCTACGTATTCATTTTCATATTAATTGTAATTTAATTTCTATTCATGATTTTTTTTCTTTTTTTATTGTTCATAAAAAAGATGAAAAATTTTAATGTATAAATATACATTATATATATACTCTGTAGAATTGCACTAAATTATGTTTTAATCACCTATGTTGATATATTGAATAAAATGTAACTACCTGGAACCACAGTTGCAAATCTATGAAATATTTTTTGTTACAATGTATACTGGAAATGCAATATTATCTATAACGTGGGCGCGTCCCGTATCATGTCCTCGTCGTGCACCTGGAAACGCTTTAAGCCGCTAAGAATACGGGAACCTGTTAGCGAACTTGTTATTCAACTTATCGCTGTATTGGGTATAATGAAGATCATTAAAATTTAAACAAAATAGCCCTTTTCAGGGCTCCCAGATGAAAAAGAAGTATTTTCGAATAATACAAGTTAACGTGGAAGGCATAACTAGTGCAAAGAAAGAAGTGTTAGAAAAACTTACTAGGGACGAAGAAGCAGATATACTTCTCGTACAAGAAACTCATGATTTAGCAGCAGCAGTTTGTAACAGACTATACGGTATAGCCACATACGTTAAACATGGCTTTCAAATTTATCAGTTCGGAAGAATCATGTAGCGAGATAACAACATCAGAAATAAAAATCGGTGTTCTATCTATAATAAATGTTTACAAACCTCTCAATGTAAGATGAAATAATACGGTAATTAATATAATGAATAGACCAAGTATAATAGCTGGAGACTTCAATAGCCGGCATACAATGTGGGGCTACGGATCATCGAACCAAGATGGAGAGAAACTTATAGAATGGTCGGATACAGAAAACTTATTTTTGGTCCATGATTCTAAACAATGCGGATCATTTCATTCAGCGCGTTGGAAATAGGATACCAATCCAGATCTATGCTTCATTACTAATAACTCAGATGGTACACCAGCACTTCAAATTTCGCGTAAAACTCTTTCAAGTTCCCAAGTAGTCAACGTAGACCAGCACTGATAGAAATAGGTTTGAAATTACCACAAATAGAATCAATACATTTATTTATTTATTTATGATGCGATTCATGTGTTTCCACGCTAGATTAGGCGTAGTAAGATGGGAAACTACAGGGTGTAGGGACTTATTATTTTTGAGGAAGTAATTAACAGCACGTGTGACTACCGCACGGTGATTCCTAGTGGATAAGTAGTAATTTTGTGTATGTATGTCTGAATAAAACTGAGCGAGCAGCTCTGCTTTCTCACTATCACAGTAGCTATATTTCCCCCAGATTCAAGCGGTGGGATGCTGCGATGTGTTTTATTCGTTATTTTTGTAAGTTTCCATAAGCTATTATCGTTGGCTTTTAAATTTTGTAACGTCTTATTCCATGTATCATTTTTATGTTCAATTAATAAAGTTTTTACTTTCCGATTTAATGGATTATAGAGAAATTTACAAATAGGCCCAAACGTGTTGGTTCCATTTTTTGATATAACTTTCTGTAACGATTTTTAAAAGTGATTGCAGTTTTGATTACGTATGGTATATTAAGACGATAATTGTTTTCTGTGTTAATTGAAAATAAAGTTAAATATCAAATAATCATGTTTACCTCACCGTCAAATAAGCGACAAATTTATAAACTGCACTGCGTAGCGTTATCGATATCAGCACGGAAACATACGTTCTTATCTTGACCCGATTTTAATACATAAACCACGTTGGAATTTTGCAAAATCGGACTGGAAAGGATTTACAAAAACATTGGATGATAGTGTCAGGTGGATCCCACCTATAGTAAACAACTATAACCGCTTTGCGAAACTTGTTGTAAGCATCGCTAAAAAACATATTCCGAGAGGATTCCGAAAAATATATGTACCAGGCTGGAACGACACTTGTGAAAATCTGTACTAAAAATATAAAGAAACAGAAGATACCGAAACATTAAATATACTTCTGAATGCTTTAAATGAAAACAGACGAAACAGATGGATACAACTCATGGAAGAACTGGAGTTTCGTAAAACAAGCAGGAAAGCCTGGACTCTTCTGCGTAAACTAAGCGGAGAAAAAATTATAATTAGAACAAAAATAGGAGTTAGCCCAAACCAGATAGCCAAACAAATCATAAAGAACTCCCGATTTGGATTAGAAATTCGGCAAAGAAATAAGAAATAAAAGAAACACACTCATTAAAATGGGCGAAGAACGATCAGAGTTCGTAGATGCTGCTAATATAGAAGAACTCAAAACAGCGATTAAACGCCTTAAAACGGGTAAAGCAGCGGGAAAAGATGAAATATACCCAGAATTTTGTAAAAAATTTCGGTAAGAATACGACAAATTGGCTACTTCAATTTTTTAACAATATTCTGTTAGCTACAAAACTCCCTCGCTTTTCGAGGACTCGAAAGTAGTAGCTATACTAAAGCCAGTAAAGGATCATTCGAAGGCTGAGAACTACCGTCCAATTTCCCTTTTAAGTGTCATATATAAAGTATTCGAAAGGATAATATATAATCGAATAAAATATCATATTGAAGACATTATCCCAATCGAACAAAGCAGGATTTCGAAGCTTAAGAAGCTGTGTGGATTAGATAACTGTCCTGACAACATACATCGAACATGGATTCCAGTTAAATAACAAAACATCTGTTGCATTTGTCGATCTTTCGTCAGCCTATGACACAGTATGGCGGACAGGATTGCTTATGAAATGCTGAGTAATCGTACATTTACAGTTACTGTTGATGAGACGTTTAGTCGATCAAGAATACTTGACAACGGCCTACCTCAGGGTTCCGTGCTCTCTCCAATATTATATAACCTATACGCTTCAGATTTACCAACAAGAACATCCAGGAAGTTTATATTGACCTGGATCTAGCAAATCAGAATAATCAAATTGGAATCACAGAGAAAGTACTACATGAAGATCTAGAAGTCCTGACACAATATTTTAAGAAATGGCTTTTAAAACTAAATACGAAGAAAACTGCTGTGTCATGTTTCCATCTTGTTACCAACCTCGCAAAAAAGGAATTAAACATAGCAGTCGATGGTTGTAAACTATTGCACGAAGAAACCCCAAAATATCTGGGTGTCTTACTGGATAACAACTTACCGAAAACATATTGAAAATACCGCTGCAAAAATACGAACGAGAACAAACATCATACACAAGCTCGCGGGAAAAACATGGGGAGCCTCCGCATCAACATTAAGAACATCAGCTTTATCGTTGGCATTCTCCGTAGCTGAATACGCAGCTCCAGTTTGGCTCAACAGTACACATGTCAAGAAAATTGACGTCGAACTCAACACTGTGATGAGAACAATAACTGGTACTGAGAAGTCCACTCCAGTAGCGTGGTTACCGGTATTAAGTAATATAATGCCTCCGGACATCCGACGAAAAAAAGCTGCTGTAAAAGAATGGACAAAATATAACAGCAACGAAGCCCTCGCGGTACATCTAGATACAAATACTGTACAACGACTCAGATCGAGGAAACCTGCATACAAAAGTTCGGCTCAACTAATCGCTGATAATTTCGACGATACTCAAACTTGGAGACATAAATGGTCGTTTGAAAATCCGGATAAATACAAACTCATACATGATCCTTGTGTTGAACCCCCAGGTTTTAATCTTTCGAGAAAACTGTGGACGAGACTTAATCGTATCAGAACGGAACATGGAAGATGAGGAAAAATGTTGAATACTTGGGGGATCAGAGACAATGCAGCATGTGATTGCGAAGAAAAGAAACAATCAATCGAACCTCACAGAATTGTCCGACGCGTGCATTGATCGGTGGCTGGAAGGAGATCGCAAAGCTGACAGAATCAGCAAAAAAATGGATTAAAAATTTAGACATTAATTTATAAAATATTATAACAGTGTTTTTTTTACATATTAATTTATAAGATAATTATGTAGGAACTTCTACTTATACACGAAAACATACGAATAAATAAATAATGTATAACGTTCCTGATAAAACGTAGTTCTGTTTTATTTGCGGCTATTTACGTTGTGTATATTTAAATGTTTTTTTTTTACTATTTTTTAATATACAGAAGTTAGTAAAAATATGTATTTATGCGTCTATAAGAACATAGCACAATATTCACGTAATATTAAGTGTGAGATATAATTCAGGCACCAACGTTGTAAATTCCGTAATATAAAGACTTAAAAGCAACGATGTATAAATATTAATAGAAAAAAAAAAGAGAAAAAAGAAAAAAATTGTACATATGTATAAAAATGGAATTAAAAAAAAATACAAACATATGAGGGATTTTCGACGTGGATTTATTTAATTAATTTAGTTATTTCATCATTTAATTGTTTAAATATTTTTAGTAACTGTGGGGTTCTTGTTTCTTTCATTACTAAAGCCTTCAAAATTCAAACTTATAATTTGTTAATAAATGATCGTCGGGATAGCCTATAGAGCACAGACGTCTATGTGGAAGGTACCGAGTTCGAATACGATCGACGACGAAAAAATTATCATCAGAAAATAAAAATATAAATAATCCTAATATTATTATCTCGTTTAAATGGCAAACCACCATGCAAATGTCATACGCGCGCTAGTAATATGCGGTGGACCGCACTATTTTAAGAACTGTATGAATGAAAATATTTTAAAATGTGCTAACTGCAACGGTAATCATACAGCTAATTCTAAGAACTGCGCAGTTTATAATAAAATATCGAGCATCGTCGTTAACAAAAGATCACGTCGTAATGTAGCTAACGTAGATAATAATTCAGTTGACCTAAACAATCCCAATATCACACGAAACAACTCGTATAATCGAAATTCATTCAGTAATGTTAATAATAATGATAGAAATGGTATTAATTATTCACGCACTTATGCTCACGTGGCGTCTAATAAAAAAAATAATACGAATAATTATATTATTAATACTCACAGTAATAGGAATAGTAACACTAACGATTTATCTCAAATTATAGATTTACTTAAAACAATTGGTTTAAATAAGATACTTTTTTATTTAAGAAATATCATTTCTAATTTAAAATCGACTCGCAGCTCGGATATTTTTAATATAATCACAACCATTATCGAATGTGTTACCGACACCTTCGTAATGGATTAATATTTATTCTCTTTCTAGGCAAATAACGAAAAACGATATTAGCATTATCGGATGGAATGCAAATTCCATCACGAATAAATTGATTGAACTAGAACATTTCATTTGCACAAATAATGTTAAAATTGCAGGAATTTCAGAAACTAAAGTAGATGAGAGCACTTACCTAACGAAGCCGAACTATCATTTATTCCGTAATAATAAAACCCGGAGCAGTGGAGGTGTAGTTTAGCTAATACATTTTTTTTTTATTTTTATTTTTTTTTCTTCACAACTGACCAACTTTGATGGTCATCAAGTGATTGATTTAAGCGAATAAAGTGTTTTGTAGAGGGTTAGTACTCAGCAGTACCCCCTCGAAACGCTATAATATTTAAACAAGGTCTCTAAAGGCTTATTTCGCCACAGTCTGCGGGTTTCGCCAGAGTTATCCAGCAGGTTGATAGCAAGTGGATTCGTATGAACGCTAAGTCGGGCGACATGTTTATTTGCTTGTATTTTGATTTCATCCTCCACAAACATAACATTCAAGTCACTATGGAGGGTAAAATTTGACACGTACCAGGGGGCTGCAGTAATAGTTCTGAGTATTTTATTCTGATATCACTGTATTTTTTGCAGGTCGGATGTTTTTGCGCAGCCCCACAGCTGTATTCCGTACACCCAAATTGGTTTTAAAGAAATTTTATACAATAGTACTTTATTTTCCAATGACAATCCTGATCTCTTAGCTAGCATCCACGACATAGTTCTGGTTTTAAGTCTCAAATGCTCAATTTTCTTCTGAATGTGAGTACCCCAGGTCAGCCTAGCATTTAAGTGCATACCTAAATATTTTACATTATTGGTGTTCGGGATTATAACATTATTTATCTTGACTGGAAGGCGTTTAATTTTTCGATTTGTAAAAGAAATATGTGTTGACTTACTTTCATTAACCACTATGCGCCATCGTTTTAGCCAAGTCTCCACATGCCCAAGTGACTCCTGCAGTTTTTTTGTTGCTATGTTTTCACACTTATTCACTGCTAAGATAGCTGCGTCATCCGCGTACAAAGCTACCTCTGTGTTACTGAGCGTCGGAAAGTCGGTTGTATAGATTAGGTATAATATTGGACCGAGAACGCTCCCTTGTGGGACCCCGGCCCTTATTGGAAAAATATCCGAGTATTCATCGGCCACCTTCACTCGAAAATATCTCTCTTGTAGATACGATTTAAACAGTAAATAGAAAGAGTGAGGAAGCAGCAATTTAAGTTTATACAACAATCCCTGATGCCACACCCGATCAAAAGCCTGCTGAACATCCAAAAACACCGCCGTACAAATATTCTTGTTTTCCAAGCTATTTTCGATAACTTTGTTAATCTATGAATCTGCTCTACAGTATTGTGATGCCTACGGAACCCAAACAGAAAATCGGGAATAATTGCATTCGTGGATAATATCGGAAACAACCGTTTTAAAATTAATTTTTCCAGTGTCTTCGAAAGAACAGGAAGCAACGAGATAGGTCTGTACGACGAGACTGTTTCAGGGGACTTTCCAGGCTTTGGTATAACAGTTATCTGCGAGAACTTCCAGCCCAGAGGAAAATATTGGCTGCGAAAGACGGCGTTATATATCTGTGTTATGAGTACAATACTTTTTCATGGTAATTCATTTAAAACTTCAGCTGTGATTAGGTAAAATCCGGGGCTCTCCGTTTCATTTTTTTGAAGAATTGTTGTACCTCACTTGGAGTAACCGGTTTTATAGGCAGACTCATTTGCAGTGGTTTTTCCAGATATTCGAGGATATCTACGGAGTCATCAACTTCAGGATTAGATGTAAATACATCGTGAAAATAATTAGCAAGAAGCGCTGCTTTATCGATGTTAGTATGAGCCCAACTACCGTCAATTTTTTGTATTGGAGGAATATGCACATTTGGTCATTACAGTGCGAAGAAATTCCCACCCCACAAACAAAGTACGTTCAGGCTGTTGGAGCTAAAGTCTGTGTAGATGGCAAATTGCTAACTATTTATGTAGTTTATAGGCCACCAACAAAGCCGATAAACTTTCAAACTGATATCAAATTTCTTATGCATTCTGCCGAAAGAGTTTTATTAATCGGAGATTTTAATGCGAAACATCGTACCCGGAACTGTTACAATGGTAACAGCCGGAACTGTTACAATGGTAACAGGGCTGGAAATGAGTTACTAAACTTGTCTGCAACCTTAAACTTTCAAATAAAAGCACCCAATGAACCTACGTTTTTTCCGGGCCACCCGTCTTCAAAACCTAGCATAATTGATCTGGTCCTTACAAAAAACTACTATGAAATTACCGATCCCATATCAATTGGTAAGCTGTCTTCCAATCATAATCCAATAATATGTTCTCTCGGTGGTACGATAAGGCGAATTGTAACACAACCAAATTTTGATTACTCTAAAGCAAACTGGAGAAAATATCAACAACACATACAAAACGAAGTCAAAATTCCAATAACCTTACATAATCCTTCTTATGTAGATGGTTACATTCGTTATCTTAATTCTATTATCTCAAAGGCCGCAGAAAGCTCCGTCCCATTATTAAAAGGGAATGTTAAAAATTTTTCGATCTCTCTTGGCACTTTGCAAATAATAAAAATTAAAAGGAAACTTTATCAGAGATATCATAATGAAAATATGTATATATTTAAACAACTATATGATAGGTTGAATAAATTAGTTAAAAGACGACTGTTACAAGAAAAAAATGCTCATTACAGCGCGTTTCTCAGTAATATACCACAAATGAATAATCAGCTATGGAAAGTAAACAAATATTTTTCCCGGGGACAAACAAAACTTGCCTCCTATTAAAAAACCTGGAAGTGTCGATATAGTAGCGTACTCAAACGAAGATAAAGCTGAGCTTATAGCAGAACATTTTCAGAATATACATGAACAGAATAAAGCAATGTTCACACGATACCACGAACGGAAATTAAAACAAACAATAAATACATTTTTAACAAATAACGTACCTGCATTAAACTATGCTGACTTAACCTCACTGAAAGAGGTCAAGAACTGCATTAGATCACTAAGAAATACATACTCTACCGGACACGATAAAATTAGCGTAAAAATGATTAAAAATTTATCTCGTAAAGGTGTAGTTGCTCTCACAGTGTTATTTAATTCCTGCATTCGTTTGTGCTACTACCCTCTGTCGTGGAGGCTGTCCTTAATTGTACCTCTTCCTAAACCTGGCATGCTTCCTTGATGAAAAATATACGACCTGTTAGCCTGCTCAGTAACATTAGCAAAATTTTTGAGAAAATATTACTCATTAGATTTAGAAAACATAGCGATTTAAATGGTATTCTTAATAAGTTCCAATTCGGCTTTCGACCGAATTTAAACACTACCACGCAGCTAGTAAAAATTTGTGATCTAATTACTGATAATTTTAATAAAAATAAGTGGCACGATGGAATTCTGTATAAATTAATAGAATATAGTTTTCCCTATCAACTAGTTTCCATGACTAAAGCATATCTACATAACAGGAAATTTTATGTGAAAATTAAAAATCAGAATTCTAAAGTCAGATATGCATCGGCAGGAGTACCTCAGGGCAGCATCTTTGGTCCATTCTTGTTTATTATTTACATAAATGATATTAGTACAATTAAAAAAGTTGATGTTAATTTATATGCTGATGATACTGCTTTGCTGACGTCATCACACCATATTGATACGATTAGCAACAGATTAACCGCTGCAATTAACAAAATGTCCAAATACTTTCATAAGTGGAAAATTAAAATTAACGATAGTAAAACAGAGACTATTATTTTCATAAAGCGTAAACCCGCTATAAATGACTTTGTTCGAATTCATAATGAGTACGTAGACTGGAAATCTAAAGTAAATTATCTCGGTGTAACACTAGATAGTAAGCTAACTTTTACTTATTAACGAGTGTATCTACAGAGGACATAAAAAAATGAGTGTACTGTTTCCAATATTTAACAGGAAATCTACGCTATCACCGGTGAACAAGCTTTTGATTTATAATCAGGTAATTCAACCTAAAATTCTTTATGCTAGTCGTGTATGGTCGAACACCTGCCTAAGTAATATAAACAAATTACAACGATTACAAAATCATTGCCTAAGAATAGTGTTGAACAAATCCAGATACACGCCCATTAAAACAATGCATGACATTTTAAACTATCCCTATATACAAGAAATAATAAAAAACAGGACCTTAAAATTTTTTAATGCATAATGTCTGCTGACCGAAATGTCAATGAAATTGGAAACTACGATTATCAGTCTCTACGACACAGGTATAAAAAATATAAACATAGACGAATTAAACATATCTTATTAGGGTAGCATTAGGTTTAAAATTCAATGATATTATAGATAAATTTTATTTGATATATTTTTTGTATTTTTCGTTTTTCTCTTTAAATTTTATAAATTATTTTAACCATTGTGTTTAAAATTTACTTATGAATTACACGTTGCAGGTTTAATTTTTCCTGTAAATTTCATTAAGCAATGAATGTTTATAACTATCACTGGTGTGTATATTTTTTAAAATTATTATTAAGTTTATCGGTTAAGGAATTTTTTATATTTCGGAACGATAGAACCGTATATTATAAGTTATTATTTTCTTGTAAAATTTAATCAATCAAAATATACTTTTCTTCTTCTTAAAGTAATAATATAGTACACTGGGCTGCATTGTGCTGTGGCAAAAAAGCGATTATAATCAGTTCTCCCGGGTGTGTGTCTATCTCCGCTAACGCCATATTATGACTGCCTTGTACGTTACTTACACTGTACAACAAAGTATGTATAGGTAAGTAGCTGTCTACGTCCGATGCGGAGACGGCACTTAATGATGATGATATTTAAATTTATTACCTAGTACGCTTTTACTTTTTAATTCGTTCTTCCTTTAAATTATTTCGATGTAATTTATAAATTTCTTTGCAAATTCAGCGATCATTTACACATTTTAACTTAATATACAAATTTTCAGTAAATATCACAGGCTGTTGCAACAATTCTTTTGTATCTACTAAATATAAAATTTTTAATCGTTTTCTTTTGAAAAATTAGCCTATATATTCTATTTAAATTTTCAAATTATTATTATAACAATCACGATGTAAAAAAACTTGTTTAAAATTTAAATTTCATTCGGCTTTGGTTATTATCAACAGTATATCTCCTGTCAGGAGATCGTTTCTTAAATTCAGAGGATTGTATTGTTCAATTCATCATGTTATTTGCTATTATTAGTAATTTAACGTGTAATATAAATTTTATATATATTTAACTATATAAATGCGAAACAAGTGTAAGAACGGGCCTCATCAAGTCGAAAGTTGATAGACGGACGTTACCTACTTCGTCGATCTGAACGTTGATAGCGGAGCGGCTAAACTCTGGCAAGTAACATTCGGCAAGTTAGTAGTATTCAGCGAATAATCAGATAGAGATAGTTGAATTGACTAGATACATTTTAACCATAAGAAGATGATCGTGGAAATTGTTAGCGGTGAATATCGTTCGGCCAAAAACAGGATTCTTATTCGTGGAATATTTGCGACAGTCAGAAGGTCGATATACCCAGAAACTTACTGCATGGCTAATTGACTGATACGGTACCTACGTAGGGTGACGACTCAAAATTATACACATACAGACATATATATATATATATATATATATATATATATATTCCGTATCTAGGCAAAACTGAAGTGGACCTGGACAGTTCACATAACCAGAGGGAATTATAATAAATATGTACAAGACGAGTGTTGGAATAGTGGGCGCTTCAGAAGAAACACTGGCAGACTGATGAACTCGTTGGTATGGCGATATAACTCAGGTAGCGAGTAAGAACAGGATTCAAAAAGCTCAGAACCGGAACGAATGGAAAAGATTGAGTAGTACGTATGTCCAGCAGTGACTATGTATGTGTATATATATTTATAACAGAAAATTCTCCAGAATGCAACGGGGAATCATTGGAGTATTTTTCTCAATAATCAATAATGGTTGAAAATTTGAATAACACGACCGTTAGTACGAGTCATCCCTTCAGTGGGGGGGCCGATGCTAAGAATACCCCTGTCAGTTATTATTGATAACGATAAAAACATAAATAGATGGAGTAAAATGCAAATGTTAAACAAGAAAACAATAATTGTTACATAGAATGTGGTAGTTTGTACCGACCGGAAAAATGCATAATGTAAAAGAACAAAAACGGCTTCTCATAGACATATTCGATCTCAGTGAAGTTCGCTGTCCAAACAATGGATTCATAAAAATGGAACAAGTAAATATGTATTATTCGAGATCAGACGATAATAAACATAGTAATGGAGAAGCAGTAATAATATTGAAGAACATTGCTAACTCAGTAACAGATTTTGTGCCGTTATCCAGAAGAACGGTGTTGCTAAAATTAGAAACATACTACTGTTCCCTAAATATAATACAAACGTGCCACAACCGCGGACAAAAACATGAACGAACTGGAGAAATGGTATGGTGAATTAGATGCTTTATTAAAAATGACAAAAAACAAAAAAAAAACACCGAAATTAATGTCGTAGTGGGTGACTAGAACGCCAAAATAGATAATGGTGAATATGGACAAAAATATGGTAATTTTGGTTTTGGTACAAGGAAAGAAATGAACATGGAGAAGATTGTTACAGTTCTATTTTCATCTCAAATACTTTATTTCAGTTTCCGATGAGACGTTTATAAGGAAAGATACGGAATCAAATAGATTATGTATTTCTTCCGAAACAATTTTAGAAAAATATTAAATCAACGAAAACTTATGCAGATACAGATGCTGGATTAGACCATAATCGAGTGGTGATTACTTTAATTTACGTTGATCAGGAAAAGGTGGACAGAGTCGAGAAATATTTATATTTGAGCACTATATATATATATATATATATATATATATATATATATATATATATATATATATATATATATATATATAATCATGTTCTAAGAAAATTACAATGTAAAAAGATTCAATTTTCTAAAGTATTAACTTAGAGTGAATAAAGAAATAAACGAAAATTTACAGTTAAAAGTATTATAGAAATCTATGCTTTAATCTTCTATGCTGATATTTAGTATAGGAATCATAATTTCCGATAGCGGTAATTAAATTACTTTCACGCGAAGAGAAATTAATAGAAAACATTTTGGAAACGCGAGAGAATGTAATCCTTGACATAGAGAAGCTCTAACTTAAAGTGCATACCGAGTGACATTTAAAATGCACCCGAAACACTTATTTTGGATCAGTTTCAGCTGTTTGCACTTGTAGTCGGAGACAGAACACCAGATCGAACAAGAATATGTTAGGACAGGACGAATTAATATTTCATATAGATCAACTTACTTTGAATGCTTAAATATAATAAACAGCGGATAAATAGCACATACCGTTTTCTTAATTTTAACAGTTGCAGAGTTTAAATACTCTGAGAAGCTGAGCCTATTAACAAGAACAGCACTCAAATATCGGATTGAGTAAGACAGCCCAATTCTTAAATCAGAAATACTTTAATTTATCAGGATATATCAGTTTCCTACGGGAAAACGCCAATGTTTACGGGATGGGGGTCACTGTGGACACCTTTGGACACGAATAAGTCTGTACATGTAGCCAAAATTTAGAATACGTTTTTCGATATCCTCTGTGCAAGTAATACGAACGCACAAGTTGATATTAGAAATGTAATTTTTTAAATCTATCCATTTCGTGACTAAAGTTACAACGATATTTTTTATTAGTATTGTGTAACGTTTCGTTTATTCCGACACAAATATAGTTATGGTTGTATCGGGATTATAAACTATTGATGGAGATAGGTTGTTTATATTTTTGGTGACCATAATATCCAAAGTGCTATTGCGAAATTTGGAATTGTGGGAGAAAACTGTTGTTATTAGGCAAGCAGACATCGTAAAGCATATTACGAGCTGAATTGTTACGAAAACAGTTCCAATTTTTATTAAGTCACTAATAATAATTACTTTACTGTTAACACTTATTAAAGCCCTAATATCATTAATAAACCTCTCGTTGATTTTGGGGCTTGTAAACAGCAAATATAGTAATAATATTAGTGCAATTAAAACTGTGAATGTTTGTTGGGAGGTTAACACTACCGCTATTAACATATATATAAATACATACTGCCTGTACGCAATTTAAATTTGGTACGGGAGAAGCAATGTCTTTTAAAGTAGTTTTAATAACAATTAAAACACCTTCACTCTTTTTGATCGCGTCTTTTTTGTACGCAGCATAACCGGGAAAGATTAATTTTTGATATAAAGTTCATTATGTTTGATAGACAAGGAGTCACAATTCCAGGTTACTAAATGAAAGACTGTAATAACGCAAGAAACTACTTATGGTATGGAAATATTTGATATCACTGTTTTTCGCATTTCTTAATTTATTAAATATTAAATTAATAACACTAAGGAGCTTAGGAATACGTAATTCCTTTAGAGAAGATTTAGAATTAAGGATATATCTGAAAGTAAAGAAGAATTGGAATTATCTGCAGTAGTTCTAGAACTTAACCCCGCTGTGTCAGCATGATTGAGTGGAAGTAACTAAGGTACAACTGACTTCGGAAGGACAATTAATATTAGGGACAATAATACGTTCAATGTTGCGAAGACGATTACCCCTATTTGAAGTAACTTTTTGCAAGATTGGGCACTCGGTAGAGTTTGCATGCAGCTGATCACAATTAACGCAGCAGTTTATTTGTAATCTTTACTGGAATGATTTTTCGCACAAAAAATGCATCTGGGAGGTAAGTTACAGTTGATTATAACACTGGGTTACATTCCTTTTTCACTGTATCTTTCCCACGGGAAGATACAACTGAAAATTATTTTGATTTCAACAGAGCGAGGGAATGAAACGAGATAAATGGGTAAAATTTTCTTCCTTCCCGGTGGGGATAGGATAATCATTGAGAATTGGACTATATTGTCAACCTGTAGCTTACTCTGCGATATGAAATCAGTTTGTACTTCTTTAGCAGTGAAACCGAGCGGCAGATCTTTTAGAATCATTTTGACAGTTTTTCTACGTTTAAGTAAGTTGGTATAGAATTTCCACTTTGTGTTTTTTAAATATGAAATGGATTTCGAAAGAATAGATTTTAAGTAGTTGCATAGAGAACTAATTTATTCCGAATCCAAATTAAGAAGCGTTAGAGGTGGTAATTTAGACATTGACAAAAATCTAGGTTGATGCAAGGTGATGTATACGAAGGAATCGTCTATATATAAAGGCGTACCTTTCTTATTAACGTTGACGATACAGCTACTACTACCAACAACGTTATCAGCGATGTCATTCCTATCCGTGTGAATCGATTTTTCATTTTTACCTTTACTGAGTCTGGTTTTAACCTTTTCGTTTTGCTTCGACTATTATGTTCGATCGAAGCATGCCATTCGGTGTTATCAACTTCGCTTCCGCTAGATACGTCGGAAATACCGATACTCGCGTAAATGTTGCAACGAACTGACAACTTAAGGAGTCGACGGTGAGGAGTCATATCGCATATCGATATTATCGACATTATAAACGTTAGATTGGTTTTCGGTGGGGATGCGCGTGGTTAACATTTTAAAAAATTGTACCAGCGGTGAGTCGTAGCTATCACACACACACACACAAACACAAAATCACGATAGAGATTAAACAACGAAAGAATATGGCTCGAGAAATGTAGTAATAAACCATATTAGTTAACGAACCCGATTCAAACAAATCTGTATCCAGGAATAAGTCGATCAGACGGTAGAGATAAAAACGAGAATCGAAAAAGTAAGAACGACTTTTGAAACCATGAAAGTTCCATTAACACGGAAGGATATCAACTTGAAGTTGCACATGCGGCTCGTCCGATGTTATGTTCTCCCAGTATTGTTATACGGAGTCGAGAGCGGAACTCTATATCGGCAAGATAGAACGGAAGGTACAAGCATTTAAAATGTTCATTTATCACCGCATATTAAAGATAGCCTGCACAAATAAAGTTACGAATGAAGACGTTTTGAAAACATTGCTCAAGCAGAAAAAATTACTTTTCACCATACGGAAATGAAAAGTGGAATATTAGGGGCACGTTTGCAGAATCAAATGATTCTGAAAGGAAAAATAAATGGTGAAAATAGCATAGGCCGAAGAAAAAATAGTCGAAAGATGACCTGTTGAGATGGAGTGGAAAAACAAAAACAGAATTGACGGAAACGGTCATTAATAAAAACAGCCTAGCATTATTGATCGCCAAACTTCGGTCTGAGATGACGCAGCTAAGAACTACAATTTAGTTTTCGGATAAGATTCGAATTCAAATCGGACGAGTACGTTAAAAAGCATTAAAGTTGAAGTACGAGGGTCCTTAACGATAATATTTCTGTAAATAATTACGGTGAAGTCACAAATTATAATGTTCTAACAGGAAATCACAGATTTTTTGGCACACGAAATTACTCTGTTTTTTTTTTTTTTTTTATTTATTTTCTTTTTACAATCTGACCCCCTAGGTCATTTAGCAAAATTTTTGACCATGTAATAGCGTGACGGAGAAGCACCCAGTGGTGCTCACCCAGCAGCTGCTACCTTAAACAAGGTCCAGTGGTTAGGTGTTCAGCAATCTTTGAGCCAAGGTATTAGGATGACCTTCCAGTCTAAGTACATGTCTTTGAGCGTACTGCTTTATAACATCGGACACATATGGAATATTCAAGTCTCTATGTAGAGTTGTGTTGGTTATGTACCAGGGTGCACCTGTCATTGTTCTTAATATTTTATTTTGAAACGTTTGTAGCACCTTTATATTTGTTTTTTTTGCACAACCCCATAGCTCTATTCCGTAGGTCCAGACTGGCTTTATAACTGCTGTATATACCAAACGCTTATTGGTCAATGAGAGAACACTATTCCTGCCTAAGAGCCAATTCAGTTTTCTAACCCGTATGTTAAGTTCCTTCTTTTTCTTGTCTATATGGTGCCGCCATGTCAATCGACTGTCCAGGTGCATACCTAGATATCTAACACTCGGCTGAATAGGCAGTGTGAGGTTATTGATTCTAACAGGTGGAACTATAACCTTCCTATTTGTGAACTGAACGTTAACGGATTTGCTCTCATTAACACCTATCTTCCATTTTTTAAACCATTGTTCCACTCTGTTTAATGCTTCCTGTAGGTTATTACTGGTAATGTTCGCATCTGTGTTACATGAGAGTAAGGCAGTGTCATCTGCAAAAGTAGCCGCGTGTACATCCCTAGTAACGGGGAAGTCGGCGGTGTAAAGCAAATACAGTGTAGGCCCCAGGACCGAACCCTACGGTACACCTGCTAGAACAGGATGAATCTCAGAGAGCGCGTGTTCATAACGTACCTGGAAGTACCGATCTTGCATATAAGAAGTAATCAGAAGATATAAATTCGGTGGAAGTAATGATTTCAGCTTTAACAATAGGCCTTCATGCCACACCTTGTCAAAGGCCTGAGCAACATCGATAAACGCCGCCGTACAAACCTGTCTCGTTTCTAGACTGTTTTCAATTATATTTACTACCCTGTGCAATTGATCCACTGTGGAATGTTGTCTCATAAAACCAAATTGATGATTCGGTATTACGTTATTAAAATCTAAATAGGGGCGTAGTCTGTTTAATATTAATTTTTCCATTACTTTTGACAATATGGGTAACAGAGATATAGGCCGATAAGAGGACACACAGTGCGGGTCCTTCCCGAGTTTCGGAACCATGATGACTTGAGCAAACTTCCAATACATCGGGAAGTGGTTTAAGCGAATTATGGCATTACATATATATGTAAGCAACACTAGAGCTTTTCGAGGCAATTCCTCAAGCAACTTCGCTGTTATCAGGTCAAAACCTGGACTTTTGTTGCGCTTTAAGGACTTTATGGTACTTTTCACCTCTTGAGGTGACGTAAACTTAGTCGTATAGTTAAGCTGCACCGATGAGGTAAGTTGCATAGACGAGCTTATGTTATCAGTATCCAACGCGGATTTTCTTGGATGGAGCGCCTGTATTGGTTTAAAGACACTCGCTAAATGAGTAGCAAATGCTTCAGCTTTTTCATTCGGGTTCCTGGCCCAGCAACCACTACTGTTAGTCCTTATCGGCGGTATGTTTGTAATCGGTTTTTTAATATTTTTACAACACCTCCACAGCGAATGATCATCCACAGGCAATGGCGACAAAGCGGATAAGAAATTATTAAAGGTTTCGTTTTTGATTTCCGAAAGTAATCTCTTCAGGTGTTTCGTTTTTTTATTAAACAAAGTTTTATCTTGCGGATATCTAGTTTGAAACCATTTTTTTCGTAATCGTCTTTTCTCCAAGACAAGCTCCTTAACTAATTTAGGATAACTATTATTAACATTTATGTTTTTTCGATTATTGCCGGGTGTATTCAAGGTAGCTGCAGTCTGTATTTCGCGAGTAAGGTAACGTACAGCGTCGTCGATGTGCTCGTTGCTCTTTAACGGAATTTTTAAGTTTAAGTTGGACTCTAAATATTCTCTATAGGCTTCCCAATCTATTCTAGAGTTATAGAGATTTACCGGAGTATTTTTACGGATAACAGTGTCGCTGAGGGTTAAAATAACTGGCGAGTGATCCGAAGAAAGATCGAAAGAAGGGCTGATATGTTTGTATTGTTGTAATATACCTTTGACGATGTAAAAATCTAGCAGATCGGGTAATTTACAAGGATCAGTTGGCCAGTAAGTTGGTTCCTCTGGGGGGTAGTAAGCCTAGAGCCCCACGCTGTATGTTTAGAGTTCCAGTGCCCACCTGCTATAAATCTAGTACCTAGTGAGTGAATGTACATAGACACTCCTAAATTTGTTAATTTGTGGCGCGGAGGACAATAGACAGCCGACACCGTGTTAACCTTATTTCGATATGCAGAGAAGGAAGATGTCAATATAAAACTAACCGGGGGTCGTTAACCATAAATATGCCTGTGAATAAATACGGTCAAGTCACAAGTTATAAATTTTTTACACGAAATCATAAATTTTTTGACACACGAAATTGTTAACTCCTCTAAATGAAATATCGTGTTAACCTTATTTCGATCGTACTGTCGTCTTAGGGAGGGATTCAATATATAATTACTGGGAGGGAAGGTGAAAACGCCGAGTAATACATCGCTTATGATTATTTTTCAGATGAATTCGAATGATTATTATAACGGGTTTTATAAATAAGTTTGGAGTCTACATTCTGTTTCAAATAAATTACCCTCATTATGAAAATAGACAAAAACATTTTCCCCTTCCATATCGTAGTATCGCGGCTGAAAGGGTTAAAAAGGAAAATTTCGATAAATTTGATAAAACGAACATTGCAATATTTGTGATACAAGAAGAACGTGAAAAGAAAATTGTCCATCTCATGTCGAATGGAAAGTAGAAATTCCGAAAATGGTTCTCTGTTAATCACGAAACATTTCATTACAGATAGCGCTGTGTTTCGTCTTCTAATAGGGGAATCGTATTTCTAAAATATCGTTCCGGTAGGTAGACTACATTAGTACTTGACAGCGTATCGTCAAGGAATATCGTCCTTAAATTTGGTAAAACAGTATTTATTTACGTAAATTTATTCTAATAAGTGATTTAAAGCTGATCAAATTAAAACGACACTCGTTCGAATTTTAACTATATTTTAGTTTTATTTTCATTGTCATTTTTTTTTTTATTTTTCAAAAAAAAAAAAATTAAAAAGTATTTAAATATTCGTGTTAACTTCTTGTTTTTCGTTCTGTAATAATGGCGCGATCGTACGTTGTAATTTTCAATGATCTTCGATGAATATTACGAAAGCTCGCCGATCGAAAGTAAGAATTAAAAAACAAAAACACTTTTTATTAATGTTCTGATCTATATCACTCCCACACACACACACACCCATGTACACATACATATATATAACGACAAAATATTATTCGAGCGCGACAAAGAAGTCACGCATGCTCCAGTAACATGCTTAGTTTGTGAATTTATCTGCAAAACTAAAATTAAACTTGTCTCACACATACACGAGAATTCATCAATAATTCCACAAATAAAATAAACGATAAAGCTGGTATCTCGAAACTACTTGAAAAATTTTAGGATAAAATTTCTCAAATATTACGAGAATCTAAGAAACTCAAAAGAAGGAAATTGAATATTAAGAAATAAACTGAAATATATATTTTTGGAATGTTTACCATTTATATCATATATGAAATAAAACAGATTCAAATTAATGTACGGCTCTTTATTACATCAAAAGCTTTTAATTATATCTTTTTTCACAAACCCCCCAAAAAACCCTTGATCTGTTTTAAAAGAAAAAAAAATAGATAGAAACGGTGACCAGCTTTTGATTTTTCAAATCTTTGAGCAAAGTGAGCAGGGGAAGCAACCTCTTCATACATCCCTTTATGTATATATATATATATATATATATATATATATATATATATATATATATATATATATATGTGTGTGTGTGTGTGTGTGTGTATGTGTTTGTATAAAAAAATAGTTTTTAATGAAAGCAAATGCAGTAGCTTGTATATATATATGTATATACATAATGTATATATATATATATATATATATATATATATATATATATATAATGTATATATATATATATATATATGTATATATATATATCTCTACAGTCGTATATTGATCATAATTGACCGTCGTGACCATTATGTAGCAATCAAATTCCTCCACAGTTGTCGATCATCTGCCGAGTGTACCAAATCTGGTATTGACAGTTTAACACGTCGGCATATTTGTTTCGTCCATCGGGTCATTGGCCGACCTTTTCTTCTATGTCCGTTCATTCTTCCTAGTGTGACTGTCCTGTCTAAGTCTCGTGCACGCATTATATGACCGAAAAATTTGTGCATTTTATCGCGTATGTCTTGTGACAATCGTTTATCTATATTAAGACGCTTAATGATCGAGACGTTCGTTTGTTTATCGTGCCATTTTATACCCAGCATTATGCGCCAGCATTTCATTTCAAATGCATCAATATATTGCTGATCCGTGGAGTTTATTACCCATGTTTCGGAACCATAGGTAAAGATGGAGAACACCAGGGAACGAACAAGTTGTATTTTTGTAGAATAATTGATATTTCCATCCCGCCAGATACGTTGTAACTTATTCATAGCATTTAGACTCATCGCAGATCGTCTCCTTATTTCTTTGCTTGAGCCTCCTTTATTGTTGATCCGGACACCTAGATATTCAAATTCGTTGACGACTTCATATCCGTGTAATTGTTGTGAAGTATTAGATATGTTTTCATTATTATGATCCACTATCATAATTTTTGTTTTATTTTTGTTTATACGCATTCCGAATTCATGACTTACTGTCGTCAGTTTATTTAAAGTTGTACTTAATTCTTCCATAGATGATGCAAAAATTGCCGTGTCATCGGCATATCTCAAATTATTAATTTTTGCTCCACCAATTGAAATACCTCCTTCCTCTGCGGCAAGAGTACGTCGCATTATATATTCAGAGTATATGTTATATAAAAGTGGCGATAGGATACATCCTTGTCTAACACCTTTTGATATTTTTAAAGGTTTAGAGAAATAATTATCTGCTCGTACTGTATTATAATTGTTTTCGTAAAGTGATTTCACTAGCATTATAAGATGATTAGGAACACCCATTTCGGACAAAATTATCCATAGCTTGTCCCATATCACGCTGTCAAAAGCCTTTTTATAGTCTATAAATGCTATATATACAGGCACGTAGTATTCTCTGGCTTTTTCTATAATTTGTTTCATTTTCAAAATCTGATTCCGCGTGCTTTTTCCTGCGACAAAACCGGCTTGTTCTTCAGGAATTTGCCAATTAAGATAAGACTTTAAACGCTCATTTATTACGTGTAATAATATCTTAGAAGCGTGTGGAATGAGGGCGATTGTACGATAGTTATCGCAACTTTTTGTAGACCCTTTTTTATGTATCGGTATTAAAATTGACGTGGTCCACTGACGCGGCCATTCACATGTATTCCATATTTTACAGCATAATTTATATAGGAAATCAAAAGTGACTCCGGATAATATTTTAATTATTTCGGCAGGAATTTTGTCTTCGCCTTCAGCTTTTCCATTTTTTAGCTTGACAATTGCTTGTTTTACTTCATCGCGTAAAGGCATAGGTTCTTGTTCAAATTTATTGTCCTTTATTTGCGTTGAATTTCTATTTGTACTTCTATTTATATCTGTATACAATTTTTGACAGTAATCACGCCAAAATTCCGTTATTTCACGTATGTCTGTTATTAACGACCCGGTGTTGTTTACAATACCCCATGGTTTGGCTTTAAATTCTCTAGTAACTATGCGTATTTTTTTAAACATATCTTTAGTTTCATTCGTTTCCTTGTGAGCTTGTATTTGTTTACATAGATCTCCATAGTATCTATTCTTATCCTTTCTGCATGCACGTTGGATATCTCTGCATAATTGCCTATACTCCACATCATTACCATGGATTTTTGTGTTCCTACGTCTTTCAATTAATTTTATTGTGTCATCAGTTATCCAGTTTTTCCTTTTCCGTATACTCATCGGATTTGATCCATCTTTTTTTGCCCGTTCAATCGCTGAGGTCAGTTTCAGCCAAATATCATTAGGCGATTCATAATTTCGATTATCTTGTTCGATATTGTTATTTACTGCGGAACAGAAAGTATCCGGCTTATTTATTATCGTCCTATATTTATGAGATGTGCATATAATTCTTTTCAATCGCATTATAAATTTCCCTCCTAGTAAGTTGTGGTCAGTTCCACATTCAGCACTAGGATATGTTGTTGCATCCAATAATGATGATTTCCATCTTGATCTCACCAGTATGTAATCTATCTGGTTCCTCGAATTTCCAGATGGCGATTTCCATGTATATAATCAACGTGGATGTTTTTTAAAGCCAGTATTTGTTATATATAGGCTATTTGTAATACAGAATTCTAATAATCGGTTACCCCTTTCATTTCTTTTTCCTAATCCAAATTTACCTATTACGTTACGCAAACTGTTCTCTTTCGCAGTGTCACCGATTTTGGCGTTAAAATCACCTAAAATTAACATAGGTTCTCTTTTACTGATTCTATTTATAATATTTTGTAGATCTTCATAAAACAAATCAATTTCATCGTCATGAGCTGATGCAGTCGGTGCATATATTTGTAGTAAGTGTAGAGGCATCGGTTTAGTCAACAGTTTTAAATAAATCATTCTATCATTTATTGCTTCAAATGCCACTACATAATTACTCAGTTTTCTATTAATTAAGAAAGCCACACCCTTTTTGTGTTCTGTTCCGCCTGCATAATAAACTTTATTACCTGACGATGTTAGAAAGTGGCCGTCTCCTTGCCAATTAGTTTCGCTTAAACCAGTTATGCTGATTCCTAGTCTTTCACATTCTCTTTCTATTATAGCTAGTTTCCCTACCTGGTTTAACCCTCTTATATTCCACGTTGCAATGTTTAAAATCTTTTTATCCTTCTTGATTCTTTTAGGTTCAGTCACATATTTTACACTGCAAGTCTGAGCCATGACCTTGCAGCGCCGATCGTCACTCGGGTCGCATGACACGGTCGCATATTTCACATCCAAGATCCCGTTGTAACCTAGACGCCGATTGTCAGTCGGATCACGTAACAAATCTGATTCTGAGTAATTCGTGAACATAATGGTTTTCTTGGAAATAATTAATGAGGTAGTTTTCCGTTGCTTTCCTCATCGCAGTACCGTAGTCGATTAAATCAATATGTGATTTTCGCCGTACGATTGTCCTAACTTGAACCTTACCGACATCATTTGTCGTCCGTTCCAAGAAGGTATTGGTAACAGCTGCTTCCCTGTACCAAGCCTTTGGATGAAAATCCTAACCGCAAGGCAACGGTTTGTTACTGAGGAGTAATATATATATATATATATATATATATATATATATATATATATATATATATATATATATATATATATATATATATAATGTTGATGTATTGGAGAGTAGTTATTTTATGAATTAACAAAACAAAATAAAATCGAAATTAATCACTAAACAATTTTTTATTATATCAGCGAAGCTTTTCGACTATAAAGTCATTATCAAGCTACTACCAAAAACGTTCTTTTTGGTAGTAGCTTGATAATGACTTTATAGTCGAAAAGCTCCGCTGATATAATAAAAAACAAAAAAATTTTTAGTGATTAACTTCGATTTTATTTTGTTTTGTTAATTATATATATAATATATATAAAAATATATATAAATCACATTTGTTTTCAATAAAAACCATTTTCCGTATCTTTTCTCATAAGATCGATCAGACTTAGCACTTCACGTGATTAAAATCGTATTCACATCCATAAAATTTTTTGTTTATTCAGTGTTCGATGATGACAGTAGTTGAGCAGGAGATGGACACCTTTATAAATATATATATAAATGAATTAAATGTTGATATATCGAGAGTAGCAATTTTATGAATTATAAATAAAAGAAAAATACAGTTTTATACGTTTATTGTGTATGCTTTGACGTAACTGTCAAGAAGCTTTGCACAAATAAAATAATTTTATAGTGATTAAACTTTATTTTTATTTTATTTATAATATAAATGAATTGCCACATATTTTAAAAACCATAATTCGAGAACGGCTCAACGACATAGCTGATTTTTTTGTTGTGTTCATAATTGTAAGGACAGTACATATATATAAAAAAAAATCGGAGCCGGTGTATTTTAGGAGATTTTGGGGGGTGACCTTTTCGAACTTTGAGTTTTGTAAAATTTTGTAAGAACCCATTTGATAGATAACGATACGTTACGTGCGAATTAAAAAATCGCATAGATCGATAGGTTTCGAACTACGAATTTTTAAAAATTACCGACTTGACACCTGTGGCAGAGCATAGGGCTCGACGTATACATTTTAAAACGATTCCACCTCTTGAAATAGTAATAGCAGTTTCTATATAAGATCTATTGTGTAAAGTGAAAAAACTGCGAAAGAAAATGTCAAACCGTACCCGAAAATTTCAGTTCGTAAAGGAGTCAGACATGGGTTTTACCCCTATAATCTTTAATTTATATGCAGAATACGTAATAAATTGGTGTTTTACAAGAATTGAACGTGGTTGTAAATATAGGAAGACGAAGGATAACAAACTTTAGATACGCAGACTATACGATTTTATTGGCTGCAGATATAACACAGATGGACAAACTTCTAGAACGTTTTGAAAATACATATATAAAATGAAAGATTGAAATCGTGGCGATGTAAGGGTGCTCGCCACTTATGAAACCGGAACTTGGAAAGACAATTTTATTGGAAAACATAAAAACTGTAAGTTAATATGGATACATATATTTTATTGCATGATATACAGTAGAAAAAAATCAGACGAAAAGGAATTGATGTGTCCAAATTATGGTGGTCGGCTGCTGTTCGAATAAATCAATTTTACAAGAAATTCGCATTGCACAAAGTTAACCGTGGTTTTCACAAGTGCTTTTCTGGACATATTGCGCAAAAAACAAGAAGGAATACGCGGACATAGAAACTTGCTGCCTCGCTGATGGACCATTTCAGGGTTGACAAAGATTATCCAGTAATAATGTCTACTCAACTTGAGAATTATTTATCTGTTTTAATTATAAATTTATCCATCAGTTTAATTGTAATAAGTTGAACAGCATCGTATTCATAAAAATGTAAAATAAAATCGGTTACTGATAAACAGAAAAAATATTTATGCACTGTACCATTCGCTTTCAACAATTAAGAATGTGAGAATGTGATTAATTTAAAAGGGAATGTGTAAATCACAAAGTTAGAAAACAAAAAACAGAAATAAACAAACAGAAAAACAGGAAATCATCAACGGTTTTCTGGAAATAGAACACCAGTCAAAGAAAACAATTAGAAATAAATGCTGACAATAGCATTCTACTTCCAGTATTACTTCCCTACTAATGTAAATCTGAAATTTAAGAAGCAAATAATGAAGTTATAGGCAAAATATAAATACAATAAGCAGACGAAACAAATTTTCATTTAAATTCTTTCTTTCAGAAAAAAAAAATTATTTATTATGGTACTGAAAGGATTATAACTAATAAACATTGAAGGAGCCAAGTTCTTAATTAATAACCGCTGAGGGGGCATGGCCGCGATATAATAACTTTGTGGGGGCAACTGTCCCCTGTCACCTCGAAGTCGGCTCCAACGACTGCATATCTTCATTTAATTAAACAGACAATATTGTGCTTATTTTTAGATTTGTGAGCGTTTTTCGAATAGTTTTGTGCATTTCGTTGCGAGTTAAATTAATTTAGATAAATAATTCAATCTAATTGAATTTTCGTAGTTTCCGTGAGCTGATTTTATTCATTCTTTACAGTGAATTCACAAAGATCATCGAATGTGTAACGTTCCGAACGCATTTGCTGTGCAGTTTTTTTTAGGATATAATCGATTTCAACAATTCTCGAATGCTGATTTTTTTCACTTCAAATTTTCCTCACCTAATTGGTGATCACCGTCAATATTAACATTTTTATCCGTGTGTGAACAGCCGGTTCAATTGGATTGGATACAGTGTGAGGTTCGGATTGCTGATTGACATCTAATAAATTCAAACGCATTTTTCACGTCGTTTACGTACAATTAGCCTCTAAAGCGACAAGTAATTGGCTGATCTACACCTAAATCAAGGAAGAAAAGAGCGTTACTAGCCTCAGAATTAGACGAGCAACGAGCATTAAGGCTGGAAAATCCTCCAGTGCATGCTGCTGAGACCCGTTCGTCCGAACCATCTGAACAACGAGAAGTCGAATACGTATTACTCAGGTCCGTTCGTCTGAGACAACTGAACAACGGGAAAGAAGGATGGAAAATATTCGAATAAGCACCGCTCGATCAAGACGAACACTGTACGCTGATTTAAATCTTGGTGCATTCCATTATAACAGTAATAATGATTACAGTCTTCATCCAAGTGTCGTCATTGGAAAAATGGATAAAATTTGCATGTATTGTAGCGCCCTCAAATTTAAGAACGAAAAGTAAGGAATGTGTTGCGTCAGTAGAAATGTTAAACTGCCAGAATTACATCCACCACCCGAACCAATATGAACGTTGCTATCAGGTGTTACATATGATTCGAAGCATTTCCTGGAAAACATTCGTAAATACAATTTATGTTTTCAAATGACATCATTCGGTGCAACGAACATCGTGCGCGAAAATTACATGCCAACATTCAGAGTCCAAGGAAAAATTTATCATCGTGCCAGATCGATTCTATCATTGCCGGATGCAGAACACAAGTTTCTTCAAATTTATTTTATGGCAAACAGTGATGAACAAATTGAACAACGATGTCATTACAATGCGAGCACTAGACGAGAAATCGTGGCTGCGTTACAAGCCCTTTTCGATCAACATAATGAATTAATTCAATTGTTTAAAACCGCCATTCAACGAATGCCAGACGATCGAGCAAACAAAAGACCCGTTGGCCAACACGAAAGACAGTATCGATGAAGTGGCGATCGTGATAGTTGGCGAAGAATTCGAATCGCGCGATATAATTCTTCATCGCAGAAGAGGTGACGTTCAGGGAGTCTCCGAAACTCATCGCTCATAGACGGATTGCAATATCCGATTCTGTTTTGACGAGGAGAAAATGGATATCATTTCAATATCAAAATGAGATATCCACAAACAGACGAGGAAACGAATAAGAAAGTCAGTGCCATGAATTATTATCGATTGATGATTCGTTAAGACGCTGAGAACCACATTTTGAAATGTCGAAAATTATTAGGACTACATTCCATTCACACCAAACGTGCATAATGAGGCATCGATTTTGATTGACGACATATGTGGCAATCGCTAACAAGCCACTGGTGCAACTGGGAATGCCTGCTCCGAACCGACCAGCGAACGACCTTTCCGATTGTGATTTGCAACGAGAAACACACTTTGATTCTGAAGAACTGGGGAAATTTGTTCAGAGAAATCTTCCGCATTGGGTTCTAGAACAACGCATTGCGTGACAGAATGATGCGTGCAATAACAGAACAAAGCGGTGGACTGTTTTTCATAGATGCGCCCGGTGGTACAGGAAAAACATTTCTTCTTTCGCTCATTTTGGCAACCATACGATCTATTGCACTGGCCATTGCATCATCTGGAATTGCGGCAACTCTTTTGGATAGTGGCCGAACAGCGCATTTAGCATTGAAACTACCGTTGAATTTGCAAAACACTGAGGTACCGATATGCAACATCAGCAAAAACTCTGGAATGGGCAAAGTACTCCAAACGTGTCAAATTATCGTATGGGACGAATGTACAATGTCTCACAAGAAAGCATTGGAAGCGCTTGATCGTACACTGCGAGATTTAAGAGGAAATGCACGGATCTTCGGTGGTGCACTCATTTTATTGTCTGGCGATTTTCGACAAACACTGCCGGTTATATCACGTTCAACAACTGCTGATGAACTTAATGCATGTCTGAAATCATCAGTTTTATGGCGTCATTTACAGAAATTGACTTTGAAAACCAACATGCGTGTACAACTACAACGGAATGCATCAGCTGAAAATTTTTCAAAACAATTAATGGATATTGGAAATGGGCGAATGCAAATTAATGAATCTACATAACTTCTGTCAGATCACAGAAAGCATAGACGAATTGGCGCAAAAAGTTTTCCCAAACATTGCACAGAACTACAAAAATCATCAGTGGGCTCAGTACGCGGGCTATATTAGCGGTCAAAAACATCGATATTAATATCATCAACTTCACCATTCAGAATAGAATACCCGGCGAAACAACAACATATAAGTCCATCGATACTGTGGTGAACCAAGGCGAAGTTGTCAACTATCCAACTGAATTCTTAAATTCGCTTGATTTGTCACGCATGTCACCGCACGTTCTTACATTGAAAATTGGCGTACCCATCATTTTTCTTCGAAACATAAATCCACCACGACTTTGCAACGGAACCAGATTCTCAGTCAAGAAAACGATAAACAATGTTATCGAAGCAACAATTTTGACCGGAAAATTCAAATATGAAGACGTACTGTTGTCACGTATCCAAACGTTTGCAGTTCCCGGTGCGACTCGCTTTCGCAATGACTATCAACAAGGCACAAGGACAATCGTTGCAAGTATGTGGATTAAATTTGGAGAATCCATGCTTCTCACATGGACAGCTCTATGCGACCTGCTCACGTGTCGGAAAACCTTCTGATTTATTCGTTTACGCACCAAATGGAAAAACAAGAAATATTGTGTATCCCACAGCACTTCAATAAATATCAAATTGAAACGAAATGCTGCAATGTCACAATTTTTTCGACATGAACAAAATCAATAAAATTACACAAAATAAATTGAATATTTGTGTAATGTCTTTCTTTCAAATTTATTTTAGTTAATGGTAACGCGCGCAGGGTACAGCTAGTATATATATATATATATATATATATATATATATATATATATATATATATATATATATGCGAGTGCGTTTATATATATATATACACACGTGTATAAATTTAAAAGGAAACTGTATCGAATTTAGTTAAAATATCTTTATGTTTTACTTCTTTCTTGCACTTTTTTTCATATTTTTTATATTCAATTATTTACTTCTCAGTGATCGTATTTCAATTGGCATCGTATATAAATTCTACATATGTAAAAAATTCTTGTATTGCGCAGTGTGAAGTAATTAACGTAAGCTGTTGCATTTTGGTAATTCAATTTTAAATAATAAACGTTAAAAAGAGAACGAACAATGCCTCTCGGAAAAAATTAAAAAAAGTCGCCACCCTAGCTCGAGAATAAACACGCGTTCTCGTTAATAGCTCCTCGATTAACGAAAACTACGAAACCATTTTATAAAAGCATCTTAAGCAATTATATTTTAGAACGAAGTAAACAAACACATTCATTTGTTTAGATAGCGGGCGTCGACCATTTATTGTTAAAACCATTACCCAACGTGTTTACTCTAAAAGGTACGTCAAAATGTTAAAATGAGATTTTGGGATCAAATTTTACTACTCGAAGCCTTTTATTAATATATATTGCATAAATCGAAACGAGTAACAATTGATAAAAATAAAATTTAGGGCGATATTAGGCGTATCGTTGATTATTTTCAATCCATTCGGACGTAGAGGTAATTAAAAGTTAATTTTAATACGCATCAAACATATAAGAGTAAATTTATTTCGTTTTTCCGGAAAATAATCTTTTTCTATTCGGAACGGGTAAATTTTTTTCACGCCGTGTGTATATATATATATATATATATATATATATATATATATATATATATATATAATGGCAAATAAAACGAAACAAGGTCCTAAAAATTAATTAGGTGAAAAAGTATTATTTACCAAATTTGAAAAGTTTTTCGTACGCCTGAAAGGTGCACCCTAATTTTATCTTATAGAATTTTATTCTACCGCAATGAGTGACGGATAAAATTTTACCACTTCTATTTTTACCAGTTTTTATTTGCCCCGTTATCTTCGTTGCACACGCTTGATATCTGTCACTAGAGCTTCTACACAAATGAAATAAATATCTGAACGAAAAAAAAAAAAAAAAAAAAACATTCAGAATATCAACTGAGTCAGCTATTTCCAGCGAAAACAAACGAAAACTTTAGGAAAAGTTTTAATGACTTTTTTTATTTCTATATAGAGCGCATATACATTACCAAAGAGTTTCTCGAACGAAATAACGCAATAATATTACGTTTCGATTGATGATAAATATATATATATTTTTTTCAATTGTAGCCATTAAAAGAAATATTTGTAAGTAAGTTAGATCGTACAAAAAATCACAAATGTATAATGTGTCCTCTCTACCATTACCTATGGCCCTCAAACATGGTCACTGACGAAAAAATTATGTAAAAAAATACAAATAGCTTTAAGAGCAATGGAAAGAAAAATGGTTGGGTAACTAGGTTGGATAAGTTAAGTAACAAAATATTAAGAGCCCGATCGAAGACGGAGAACGCTCTACAGATAATACGTTAAATTAAGTGAAATTGGACTGGACACGTCATTCAGATTAAAACGAACAGATATGCCAAGAGACAAGTGAAGGGGGGGGGGAATAGACCAAAAACAAGATGGAGCGAAGATATTGTCAAACGCGCAGGAAAGGTTTGGATACGTAAAACTCAGAATCGTCTGGAACGAAACAGTTGGGAAGAAATATGTGGATGCTTGATTGGAGGAGGCCAATGCTCGATGACGGGTTCAAATTTCCTGTTTTAAATATACTCGATTACATAGTGATTATTATATAAGTACTATATAGAATATTATACATGGATGTATTATAAATAATGAAATAAAGGTTTTTATATTGTATTGTACATATATATATATATATATATATATCAATGCCTTGTCGCTGCACCCATTGTGTCCTATTGGTAGCTAGTGTCCGAAGTTCTTGATTTTTACTTATACTCATGTGATCGTACACCCTGTTCATTATAAATGTTCTTAGCTCTCTCTCTTAACCTTTTGCCTGGAACTTCACCCTCTATTATATTTTTAATAAAGTTACAGCGTCTTATTACATGTTCACAGTTTTATTTTCCGCTTTTCTGTATTACTTATTATTAAACTTTTTTTTTCATGTGTTCCTTCTAACATTTCTTTCTAAGACATTTTCGTTATTCTGCGTCAGATTCACATCACCATTGCTCTCAGTTTATTTATATACCCGTATGTTATTTCAGTTCGCTCGCTTGGTTTGCGGGTTAACTGCCAATATAAACTACGCCAATAGAAGTTTCATTTCACAAAACTTTTATTTTTTTTTTTTTTGGAAGAGCAAAATTACGAAAGTCCCCACCCCCTGTATTTTTAAAATACGTCCGGAAAACTGGCGCCGATATGCGCTATGCCCGGTTAACTGATTATGCTCCCATCCGTCCATCAAGAAAACTATAATGTGAACTAATTTCGGCTTAAGGAGGGAAGGAAATTTCAATCCCGTTGAATTAGTCGTTTTGTGATAGCTATTCCTTGTTTAGAAAATTTATTTCTATTTTGTGATATAAATCTCAGTTTAACCGTTGTGAGAAAATTGTCTGAATGAATGTTACTCCCTTTCTTGACCTTAATGTTCATAATTTCGTTTTGATTCTCATTTGAATTCGGGACATGGTAAATTTGAAATTCTCCCAGTGTTTTATTAGGACACTTTCATGTTTTTTGTTTTCTCAGCTTCTTAAAATTTGTAGACATTAGTAGAGTCCAATATGTTTCTGTGGACACAGAATGCTGTTCCTAGATGCGACATTCCCTTCATTATTTTCTTTCCTGGTTTTTCTTTAAATATTCTGTCATTTTCCACGTCTTACACTTTCTTCTGTGTACCTAGTTTCTTGAATCGCTAGAAGTAGTATATTCTGTTTATTAAGTGTTTTTATTAGTTCTTTTAACTTTCGCACTATTAATAATGTGTTAATATTTAGTGTTCCAAACATATACTTCTTTTCACTTTTAACTTCAGTTTGTTTTTACATGGTGATTCAAACACTCCAGAATATGAACGCTTGATTGCACTGTCATTTTTGACAACGGTGGGTTCACCTTTCAGGTTACCACCTAGTGTAATAGTCCTCTGACTTATTTTCTATCATGTTTTTTAACAGACCAAAATTTGCTGTTAATTAGAGGGGGTGAAGCAGGTTAATACCCATTCCGAAAGTAAAACTGTGATTGTGAGTCCTAGAGTGTTGGTTTTTATTTATTCCGTTCTTTATACGACTATTTCAAGTATTTTATATTTTATTATTTTCATTGAATTATTGAATTTTACTATTTATCACTTTTAATTTATTTCGTTTTAGTTTTATAGTTTATAGATAGTATTGTAAGAACAGGGTAGTAAGGCTGTAAAATCTTGTCTCTTTTTTTTTGTCGGGGTTTACCCCTTTAACTGAAAATACACGGTTTTAAGGCGTCAGATACTCGCCTTACTCGCTCTAGACTGGTATTCACCAATCCGACTGAGACACATTGTCACGAACAAGTTGCTGATAGTCTGCTGCTCTTAACGCAGTAAAAAGTTTAACGGTATTTATTGGTAAAAACACTTTCGGCAAGTGCATCTTTTTCCGTTTTCGTATCAGCGGTGTTTTGTGAGTTTCGATTTAGCTTTTCTAAACAGCGTTAATCCCCCCCCCCCGAATAGAAAATTATCACCCTGTACTAACGTGGACGTACGGAACTTACGTGGTTGTTGTTTCGTTTCTCCGTCGGTGGGACTAGCACCATGTGACGGTCTAGTTAGGTAGCTCTAGTTACAACAACCTGTGCCCCGCAGGTCTAAATATATATATATATATATATATATAAAATCATCATCATCGTTGCCGAACATCGTGACTAGCCATTGTACGTTATTTTTTAACATACAAACTGGGCTAGAATTCAAGGCACTAATTATACGCAATGAAGATCTAATTATATGCAATGCAGATACACGCGCATATGATGTTATATGGAGTGAGGTGCCATTACATTGCATTTGATTAAGAATTATGTAATGATGAAAAACTCTTTCGCGAGTTGGTTTCGTTACACCCGACCGCAGACGGGTACTCTAGCAAGTAATATAAAAATAGAATACTTTCGTGTAAGTGCGATTCGATTGATCGGGAAAATCTAGTGGAGATATTACTTGGTATAAATGATAAAAATTAATACAACAAACTTTACTAGTAACAAAATTTATGGGTCTAATCTCCGAAGCCTTTGAGATTAAAACGAGTGTAAGACAAGCAGATGGATTATCACCATTATTATTCAATTGTGTCTTAGAAAAAATTATACGAGAGTGGGAAACGTTACTGGAACCGAAAAATATAAATAAGCAGATACGCTTGGGATACAAGAAGGAGAAAATTGCCATTAATTGTTTGTCGTTTGCAGATTCTCAGAAGATTTAACATCCGCGTTAAAACAGATTAACCTCCTAAAAGAAGTAGCAGAAAAGACTGGTCTGCAGATTTCTTCCGAAGAGACACAATACATGACAAACACTGCAACCTCGCCTCGATATATGTGCACTAAATACGGAAAAGTTAAAAAGTAACCAAATTCAGATACTTAGGCGAGGTTATTCAGCAAAATTGATTGAATGGGGAGGTGTTGAAAATGAGGGCAAGAAAAATTGAAACGGCTTTCCAATTAACACGAAATATATACAACAAAAAATCCATATCAATAAATGCTAAGATCAGACATTACAATACAGTTATTAAACCGGAGTGTCTATATTATTAAACCGAAGTGTCTATATGCAGCTGAATGTTTAAAACTAAATGAAATTGGAAAAATTGAAATATTGGAAAGGAAGGAAAGGAAGATTATAATAAAAATTCTTGGCCCGAGAAAAGAAGGGGAAATGCTCAGAAACAGACCAAATAAAGAATTATATGAGAAAGTAGAAAAGCTATCCGATACTATGAGGAAAAGAAGTTTGACATTTTACGCACATATTCAGAGAATGAGCGATAGCAGGCTAACAAAAAGAATCTTCCACCATTTCAATAAGTTGAAATCCAGCCCGAGGTGGTTTTTCAACATGAAACAAGATCTTCATGAAGTGCAAATAGATAGTTCAACGATGGATAACAGAATTTAGAAATAAAATTAAAAATTCTGTTGGATTTGAAAAAAAATCAAAGATCATCGAACTGAGCAAAAGTGGACGGACGATGGGAAGAAAAAGCATAGTGAAATTATGAAGAAATACTGGAAGAAATAAAAAAAAAAAGTTTCTTGTTCTCACGTGGTCCTTAGATGGTCAAATTCGAATAGAAGAAAGAATATATATATTGAAATAAAACATTTTTTTGGTATCACGTCTATAACTTATTTACTGAGAATTAATGAAACATGTAATTGTAAGCAAAAGTAAGGAACGGTCAAGTCGAAATTTGCTTTTCATCAAATGAGGATCACGGCTAAAATTTTTTAAAAAAATAAGGCTGCTTAACCCTTTCTTGCCCAAACTTTTGTATACACTATTTTCTAGCTTGAACATCTCACGAACTGCATGCCCAACGTTGTGAATTAAAATTGTTTTTATAAATAATGTCTTCATAATGTCTATTGTATTTGTATACTTTCGAATATAGCATAATTATTTCTATACGTATTAAGTGTTGTGTGACTAACATATAATGTTGTGAGACTTTTATCCTCGAGATTCCGACGATAAAGAAATAAAATCAAAAATAGACCGAAATTAAATTCGATAATATTTTATTCTAAATCGACGAACGATTTGTACGTACGTGTATATCGAATTATCCCGAATCTAAAATCTTCTTTAGACATAGAATACATCAGTATATATACGCAATGCGTACATGACTAAACGTTAATAATCGAAAGATGAGTGAATTTCGTAAATATTTAACTTATAATAATATAATAATTCCGACATCGATAATAATAGTCGTCAGAATAAAACAATAATCATAATAATTTAATTATTACAATGAATCTCTTTATATGATAATAATAATATTAATAATAATTATAAGCAAATACAAAGGTTGAAGAGATAATAGAAAGATATTACTTATTAACAAGTACAAAGTTCGAAGAGATAATAAGAGAGTAATCGCAACGGTGATTAGGGATTGCACTTTGGACTAACCTTAGTCTGGAAGATAATCGTAAAGAATTATAAATAAGGAGATTATTATTTTTATCTATCAGGAAATAATAATAATGATAGTAGTGTAATAATAATGATAGTAATGTAATAATAATGATAGTAGCGATGATATAGTTATACAACATAAGTTGACTTAAAAAACTTAAAAAATATTTTAATTGAAACACTTTTGATCATATAGAGCCCCAAAAAATCTTTATAAATCGTTGCTGGATCCATGTGTGGTCATGAAAGGGTTAAAAATTAACTCTAATTTATCTACCCCGCCGCACTGAATAAACAGGGATATTTTATTATCGGGAAAAAAGATTAGTAGTATACATTCACATTATTGTTAAGAATCAGACAAAGAAATGCGATGAACGGAAAACAAAGTAAATAAAGGACAACCAGCAAAAAATGGAAACAAAAGTAAATAACATCGGATATTACATAATAAATTCGAAAAAGGCGACGGTTTGATACGAAGCATATTTCACTTTGAATTCGTTCCTCTGTAAGTGAATATGTATGTATGTATGTATAATGCTAAAAAATAAAAGTATTTTTCACAAGCACTTTTATTAGGTACATCGTTGTCGCTTACCAAATGTCAACCATGAAAAATCGTTGACAAAATAAATTGATAAAATTTTACGAGTCTCATCACACAAAGAGAATCAAAACTTTATTTCACTTCCTCAATCGTAAATCTTTACAATTTCATATCAAAACTTTGTCCGCAAAACAACTTCTCGTCTCCCCTTTCGAAATTATTAGAACCACTCCGTATTACTAAGGATGTGTCAAAGAAAAATTATATCGTAACGTCGATTAATTCATCGGGCAAATATACATTTTGTAAAGAATTATTTTTACAGCGATTAAAGATTTTCATTATTATAAAGAAAAAAAAATGTAACAGTATAATTATTACGGATTACTATTTCATTCGAAAGATGATCTATTATCATCACTCGTAATGTGAATCCTAACAAAAATTGAAATAAGAGAAATAGTATCAACATAGTATATCGATCGAATTAATGGCCTACATACATTTCGATGATGATAAGAATCATAATACACGCGATTTAATCGTTTTCACCGCCTTTTTCTTCAAATTCGAATAAAATAATGTTTGAAAATAACGATTGAGAAGAAAAAACCAGTACGGCTAAATTAATCTTCTTTTCAGCTATTTCCAATCCAATGCAGTTCTCTCGAAGTTACTTCCATTTTGCCCTGTTTGCCGCTTTACTTGCCCATCTTCTCAAACTTTATTTATATCAACCCAACGTGTCAATTGTCTGTCTATTCTTGGGATTCCGTCTGGTGTTCACACTCACTTTATTTGAAAGAAGTTCCAGATGTTTTGATGACCAGCCCATCTCCATTTTGATTCTTTTATGCTTAGTATTATAAACTTTATTGTTGTTGTTTCTCTAATCCATTTATTTTACTTTCTTGTCTTTCAGCGTTATTCCATTTATTTTATTTTCGATTCTCCTTTGAGCTAATCTTAGCCTCCTCTATTCCACGTTTCACTGTCATAGATCACCATATGGCTAAATTAATAAAATATCATAAAAATGTAACAATAAATTTATGTGTAAATAATACAGAGTTGTAGCCATGTACACCAACATTCGTAAAAAAATTTAAATTAACTATACACAGACGTTATAGATCTCAATTTAAGATCCCTATGAATTTCAAACAGAACGTTAAAGTTGTATTAGTATTACATAATTTATTTATTTTAATTTCTTATTTACTCCTTCTAATGTAGAATCCCACATCGTCATATTGTTCCTTGCCGAATGCTGTGATTACTCATTGGACGTTTTATTTTTACATGGACTAGCATTCAAAGCACTATTTATGTGCAACGCAGATGCGCGCGCATTTAATGTTATATGGAATGGGGTGCAACTGCCTTCTACGTGATAATTAAGAATTATGTAATGATGAAAAACTTTTCTATGTCGCGAGTTGGTTTCGAACCCCCGACCGTCGAATTGACAGTCCAGTCTCTCTGTCACCGCAACATATCATTCATAGGATATATATATATACACAAACGTAAAGTGCTCCCCACTTCGAAGTCTCTAAAGCAACCAATCATCATCCCGAAGATTAATGGAAAACCGACCAAACAACGCGCTGGCAAACCAGCACGGAATGGTTTGACATTGCCTTTTCCGGTTTCTTACTAATTTACGGACCAATTGAATGGATAACTGAATTAGCTAGAGACCATCATAGCTCCTCGCCCTATTGGACAAAATCAAAGTTTAGTATCTGTTCTTATTAGTTTAATAATACCTCGCAATGCCAGGTCAGTATATTAAACTAATTTTTATAAAGGGACAAGGTGTTAGGAGCTTGCTACATCCTTGTCACGGATCGAACTTTTATTGCGGAACTTTTTACTTCGAAAAATTCTCATCCTCAATAGTATTCGAGCTCAGGTCGTTTGAATAGAGTGCTAAAACAGCTACATTTAAAAATGATTTATGATTCGGCCATACTGAAATCAATCGAAACAAACGCAGTACAGTGCAATAATATAAGCTAGTACATAAATAATCCAAAGACAAATAAAATTATTTAGGTAAATTAGTCATAAATTACGCATACATTTAAAAATCCTCATTCATCCGAACTGAATCATTTCTATTCGGAGTAAAAAAAAATGTTGTTGTATAAACAAATCTGAACATTCAATGAATTAATGTTTTAACCACCAATCCCGATTCCAAGAAAAAGATAATATTTATTATAGCTTTTATTATCATCATATTGCCCTGCTAACTTTAGATGTTCTAAATTTTAAATTGCCTAAAATATTTTAAGTTAAATTTCAGCTCAAATTTTAACCTTGATTATTTCTTTTATCGCGTCTAAAATTATATTTAAAATAAAGTTCGACAATTAAACGAAAACTTACAACGTTACATTGTGCGTAACATACTGATTTCGATTATAGTTTTATTTATAATTTTATTACTACGTTTTCCATTAAATATTGATCCGTTCTATTACAACTAAAATTATTATAAAATCTCTAGTGATTATACCGGATTATCAGCTATCTTTCTAAAGTATAAGACCTCAAGCACAGATCTCAAATACAGGTCATTAATGTAATTTGATCTGTTAGTTTCGCGTTTATTAAAATTACAACTAAAACCGATATTACACAAAGAAATAAAGTCAAGATAAAATTTAAAAACTTATTTTCCGCAAGTATTTACTTAAACTTAAAATTAATTTCTTTTTACTTACAGATAAACGTCAAAAGAATCAATTAAACGTGAAAACAAAAGATATGTAACCGGAATGGAAGCCTATAATAATACAACGTGGTAAGATAAAATTAGTTTTTTACAGGGTAAATAGAATACACGGTAGGTATCACGAACTAGTTGCGCAGTAGTCAAACGAAATTTTGACGTCACCGGTGCCCACTAGTTCAGACAGTCGACTGTAGTGTAGTAGTCGTTCCGTTGTTTCGCGTGTTCTTCCGTATTATTTCGTGCTTCTGTCGCCGCTTGTTCGAGTACTTTTTTATTTATTTTTTATTACGGTCAACAAATTAACTTATGCAATTTATGTTTTTTTTCGTTTAATACTGCCTATGTTATCAATTTTTATACATATATTACGTCATCAACATAGAAATGGTTAGATCGTTTTGATACTATATTATTATTATTAATATTTTTATTATGCCTTGTTGTGTCATCGCTGGGTGTTCTAATCATGGCAGAAACGCTCATAAATTAGGAATCAGTTTTCATACAGCATTTCGGATATAATCCGCGGTCCTCATTCTTACGTGCAGGTTATGATTATTCGTAGCCTCGTTGGAAAATGGAAACAACCCATATATTATAACTTTGACTGTGCAGTGTATAAAAATTTATTTTTTGAAGTCATTAGAATGATAGAATCTACAGGATTCAAAGTTCGTGCGTTTGTATGTGTCATGGGCCCATCAAATAGGAAACTTATGGCCGACCTTGATGTTAATAATGATAAAACAAATATTACGCATCCGCTTTGTGAAAATCGTAAGATCTGGGCTTTTTACGATGTTCCTCATGCGTTGAAACTATTGAGAAATCATCTTCTTGATCAAGGATACAAATTATCTAGCGGTGAAATTGTAACTAAAGATATTTTTCTAAAATTAATTGAATTACAGAAACAAGATCTTAAATTTGCTTATAAGATTAATCAAAATCATTTACTTCTTTCGGGGATCGAGAGACAAAAAGTCCGGATAGCAGCTGAGTTACTTTCAAGAACAGTAGCTGATGCTATTAGTTATACACTTCCAGGCAACGATCATGTTGTAAAATTCTTAAAAACAATTAATGACGGTTTCGATGTGCTGAATTCGAGAATTCCTTTTCATCCAACTAATGAAATGAAAAACGCATTTGGTAAAAATTTAGTGAAACAGAATGAGACACTGGAAAAATTGTATAATTTGTGCACATCGATGAGGGTAATCGGTAGATCGAATTTGTTACCATTTCAAATTGCTTTTCAGGTTTCTATTCGAAATCTTCAGCGGATGTTCTCTGAATTATATTATGAAGGATATTCTTACATAATGTCGGCGAGGTGCAACCAAGATATTCTTGAATCTTATTTTTCTTTGATTAGAGGCTTGGGTAAATTTTATGGTGTCATCCCTCGCCAACTGCTGTAAATCAAAGAATTAAGTGCCTTCTTTTTAGTAAAAATGCGGGTTCGATAATAAAAACTGCTAATTCGTGGAATGAAGCGCTGGTAACATTAAGCGCCGACGTAATAAATGAAATTGAAAAAGGTAGCGAAAGTAAATCATCGGAATGCGAAGAATTAGAAAAAGATATAAATTTTCACGAAGAAGAAAATGACTTTACTCGCGTGATCGAAACATTATCGGATGATAACGAAAAGTCGGGCCAAGTAGAAGGTGAAAACAAAAATCTGTTAAAAATGCTAGCTGGTTACATTGCATATCGTGTAAAAAAAAGGACTAGATACTGTTTTTGAGTACGGGCATCCAACAAAAATAAATCCACCTAAGCAAATAGACTGGCTGGCAACAATATCGAGGGGTGCGTTAATAAATCCAACCGAGCAGTGGACAGACATAGTATATAATATGGAAAAAGATTTTAGCAATTACCACGGCAGTGATGACATCAATAGGAATTCAGAGGTAATGAAAACATCGATCAACATTTTAAAATTGAGATACAGCAGCATCGGAATTGAATTCGTCATTTCCTGTTTCGTCAGAACACGAACATTCATCAGAATTAAGACGCTAAACGAAAAGAAGTCCAGTAAAAGAACAATCTACGGAAGCAAAAATACCGACGATGGACGAAAAAAAAGGAATAAATTGATAAAATTGCAATAACTAAAATTTGGTGAGTGAAATATTTGCTTATATAAATAAATTTTTATCATATTTTTGGTATTATTTAAAATATTCAAAAATTTAATGAAACTTGACTCATACTACAATTTTTAACGAAACTATTGCGTTTAAACAAGTTGAAAAACAAAACAGCGATATACTAATTGCGTTAAATAATGTTAATAGATATAATGTAATTGTTATAAAATTAAAATAAATTAATTATATCGAAAAGAGAAGAATGTAAAATTGTAAATATAATCACAGCTAGAGTAAGGAACCGAAAGTAGCGTTTACGTTGTACATCGTCAGGCTCGACTGGACACCAATGACGTAATAGCTGCTAAGCAGCCTGCGCGTGATCCCTACCGTGTATTCTATTTACCGTGGTTTTTTATAAACACATTGAACATAAGATTATAGGATTATAACCAAACACACACCACATTTATTTAACTCTCCTCGCTCGCATTCAAAACGAACTACAACACAATACAACTCTCTAAAACACCACATAAAAATATCAAGACAAATAATATAAACAGAACACCGTCAGAAACGATAAAAAATCATATAGCTGTAGCAAGAAATCACAATTAAAAATATTGTTTCTACATTATTGCCTTTATATGTTAGCTAATATGCTATACTATTTATATAAATGAAATGAATGAGCAACTATCTAAAGGTATCCAAGTAGTGAATGTTTCATTTACATACATAAATTTATCACGATTTACTTACACTGTTCATTATCTTCGAACTCTAAAAAAACACATTACACTCTGAACGCTGTAATGCAATATTCAGTTTGTGTAATTTAATATTTCTAAAAATATCGCACTAATCTAATCATTACTAATTTATATTTATAATTTAATCTAATTTGTGTTTCCCACAAATACACCGACACCATTAACTATTTTATCTTACTATATTATATTGTATAATACAATGGTAAAATTTTCGGCGCACGGTAAATTAAAGTAAATTAATAATAAAGTGAAACAAAAATTCATAAGCATAGTATGTAAAATATTCAAAAAGTAATGTTTCTAAAAACATAATACTTTGTATTACTATCCACCAACAATGTTTTCAAGAGAGTATATTATAAAATAACATTGACCAACAATGTTTTCCAGAGAGTATATTATAAAATAACATTGATTCAGTTACAAATTCGTAAAAAACTTATATGCCTACTTACATTTTGCCTTATGGAAATTCATAACGTATCTCATGGAACAAGCCTGTAATAAGTGTACAAAACAGAGAACACAATAAATACATTATTCGTTTTTCCGGAAATCCTGTAAAAGAACGTTTTAATTATTTATCCTTGAAAATAAGCAAATAAGAAACTAGGGAAAATTATTCACATCTTTATTATAATGAGTTTCAAAATATTTTATACAACCTTACAAAATTTCTACCAATTTTTCCGATATGGTTAGTTATGAAATAAATGTCTTGAAAAAAAAAACTGTTTTAAGTATTATTTATATAATAGAATAAAATTCTTATGCACCGTAAACTATTTTACACCACAACTTACCAAATTTTATTTGAAAGTACCTTATTCATTCATGCGTTATGAATTGAAAAATATAAATCTTTGAAAAAGGTAACTTGTTTTCACTATCCACACAAAAGAAAATAAACAAACAAAAAATTATTAACTTATTTTTTTTAATGTAGTACCAGAATTCTAATTCAAAATACATTGCGAGTTTTATAATACAAAAATTCTTAAAAAGATCGCCTGTTACCATTATACACACAAAAAAATAATTTATACATAAATATATATATAGGTAAAATTATATATAAAGTCGTATATTGCTAGACTATCAAAAAGTGATTTAATTTGAAGATCTGAAAGAAAATCAAGTAATTAGCATTATTAACTTTGCTTAAGAAAAAATAATGAAATTATAAAATTAAAATGACATTAAAACATCGTGCATTTTAATATCATAATAATAAAAATATGTGATTGCACAACACAAATATATAATGAAATCATTGTAAAATAGCATATAAAAAATTAAAACTGAAGGAAGTAATTGAAAATCACATATACAAAAACATTAACTAGTAATTAATTTGAATTAGGGGACCAACATATACAAAATAAAATTATTTAGCAAAAATAAAAATTACTTTACTCGTATACTTACAGTAGGCATACTAAAAAGTACTACGCAATTCGCTTCTGAAACAGATGAACTTAAAAATATTTTATACATATTTACACCACATACACTACTGATACTTTTTAACGTGAACAATGAAATCATTGTAAAGAAAAATACCAACATTTGAAATAAAATCGAACTTCCAAACAACCTCATTTTTACACTAGTACTGGAGAACCATTCGGGGGCGGTAATTACAAAGTTGTAAACCGGACCTGTAAAAAAAAAATTGTAAATTGTTAAAACAAATCAGTTATAAAACAGTTTCATCGGTACATGTTAAAACAATAAATGTGTTAGAATTCTAAATCTTAACAAGCAAAGATAACCCAACATATCACAGATCGCAATAATTTACCTAAGACAAACACGTCAACAAACGTCATATTCACAAAATTACACTACGAAACGAAGTAAGTATAAACTATAAAGTACAAATTCTAAACATAAAAAAAAGTGATGTAAATATAGTATCAATCAAGGTAATTAGAAGTACACGGGGGGGTTCACGCTGTAGATGCGCATTAGCCCGTAGGCAACTATGACGTCACGTGGTTCTTACAATACCCCTCTTTTCATATTTCTCGTAATGCATTTATTTGATTTTACTTTTTGTGTCTATTTATTTAACGCAGTTATTCGTGGCATAATTTTGACTAAATGGTAACAAAATTTGACATTTTCTTTAAAAACTTTTATTTTATTAATTAAAAAAAAAAAATTATGCAATGTTTTGCAATCTCCGGCTGTACTAATCACAGTAGGAATGCTCAAAAATTGGGTATTCGTTTTCAATGTTTTCATCGTTTTCCTGCTGAGAATGAATGTTTTCCAAGACAATGGATACATGCCTGGCCTGCAAAAGAGGAGGTTATTTTAACGTTAGGAATATTTTGCTGAATCTGATTACGACCGTGATATACAAGCAGAATTAATGAATTGTAAGTCAAAATATATTTTTAAAAGTACATCGTTTCCTCATTTAAATATTCCAACTATAACAAACTGTGAAATAATCACAGACAGAAGTGAAAGGTTCATTAAAAGGCTGAATAAAAAAATGTACATTCCTTGTTACTTAATAAGGAAAACCACAAAACAAATGAACATATTCCAGCAATAGCTGATGAGTTTATTGACATAAACAAAATTAATCGGTAAAAAAAAACATAAAAAACTTTTGAAGGATTTACAGAATGCAGAAACTGAAATTTTAACATTAAAATCTAGATTAAAAACATTTAAAAATATTTTTTTAATAAGTCAAGAGCAAAGAATAATAAAATGTTGTAACTAGAACTCTGATGACATTTCTAAAGCAATATCATTATGTTGCATTTGTAAAAAGTCATTAATTTTGTAAGACATATTTATAATTTTCCTTTACCGAGCGAGTCGACTAACGTGAATTTAAAATTGTTCCCGGTTTTACTGATTTAAGTTTAAATTTATTAAAATCATATTCTCGTGTGTTTACTGATTTTGAAAAAGAATGTGCTTTCATTTGATGAAATGAAAGTTTAATCTGATTTATGTTACTATAATGTTTTGGATGTAATCCGTGGCCTACATGCAAGTGTACAAGTTATGATTAGTCGTGATCTTGTTCGAAATTGGAAGCAAACTGTATTCTATGATTTGTATTGATCTGTATATAAGGATTTATTTTTTAAAGTTGTTCAAGCCGTAGAATCAACGGGCTTCCAGATTCGTGCATTTGTGTGTGCATTTTTGAAAATAGTTAACGATGGTTTTGATATCATCAATTTACGGATTGCTAACCATCCAATAAACAAATTGAAAAGTGCATTTGAAAATTACTTAATAGAACAGAATATTGCATTGAGAAACTTGTATGATTTATGTTTGTCAATTCGTGGAAATGGTAAATAACATCTGGTACCATTTCAGTCAGGATTTTTGATATCGATTCACAGCTTACAAGAAATGTATGCTGAATTAGGTTTAGAAGGATTTTCATATATAATGGCTGCGAGGTGTACTAAATAAAAAATTAACTTATATTCGGCGTATCGTGTGTATTGTGTAGTCTCCGTTTGGGTAAGTGATTTATTTCAAGCATGCACGTGAACCTTATCGTGTACTTCCAGTTACCGTGGCCTTTTATGTTATAATTTCCACAGACTTATCTTTAAAATAGCATATCGATAATTTGTACCCTGCACGACCACACCCTTTACATTTTAGATTGCTTCATTTAGAGAGTAATTTTAATTGACTCTTTTTATTTCTTTTTGATTTTCCAAAACTGTAATAATTATTTTTAACTCATTTCAGGATTCTAAAGCTACGAATAAATGCATAACCATGAATTCATGTTCTAGTTTTATATCTAAATTTGTAGTCTCCCTTAAAAGATCGTCATATCTCATAATAAACTGATCTATATCCTTGTTTTTCTCTATTTTTATATAATGAAACTTTTTATACAAAATATACTTATTTTCTATATTGCCAGTAAAATGATATTTCAATTTACACGACATTTTTTTCTTTTTCATTGTGTCGACAAAAATTTGCCATAAACAACGAACTCTACATCAGATATGGTCAAAAGAAATTTTCTAAAATTATTAAAGTTAGTTATATTTTTGACCATAATTGTACGGGTAGAGTTATTAGTTTTCCGTCCAGGAGTCTTAATGTTGACGTTTTTGGTAACAGAGTCCTCGACTTCGGTATCATCGAGATCCGCGTTTGTATCTTCCATGATGGTATCGTCTTCATCATTATCATCGACACTAAGAAATTGAAAAATGTTTCGTTTGGGCTTAGGTGACGTTGGGGATAAATCAGAAGATTGAGACTGTTCAAATGATTTCCGTCTTTTAGTATACAGAACGAGTTTCCACTAATTATTTTCGTTTAAGCGTAGTTGAATACGTATTTTTTTTTTTGTAAATTTGTCTGTTATATGGTTATCAGCATAATTTGATTTAAACGGCAAGATATTATTATTATTATCATTATTAATAACAGTAGTAATAGAATTGTTATTATTATCATTATTATTAGAGTTATTATTTTCGCCAGTATTATTATTACCGTTCCTATAATAATAATAATTATTATTATTATTACTTTTATTTAAACCATTACATAGAACGAACTCACCGTTATCGATATCCTTTGTTGACGCTTGTATGTTGTTTCGTGTAAAGAGGAGGAGGAGGAAGATTCCCTGACAAGTGTGCGCTGGATGATAGCATTATCTTTGGCACTGATAGTGTTACCAGAACACGCGGCAGATAAATTCGTGCAGGTTTCCTTATGTTTTCGAGAACACATGGCAGATAAATTCGTGCAGGTTTCCTTATGTTTTCGTTGTTGTTTCGGTAGTTGTATCATGATAACGGCTGATGCTGCCGAACGTAACCGGCATAAAGATAACGCTTGCGCCGTTGAATTAATCCAGAAAATGATTTATAAACGGAGATTAATTGGAGATAGAAGAAAATAATGCGGCAAATACACACAATTAGTACGAAGAATAAGCTGAACGCTATTCGACACAATACATCTCAACACATGCGATATCAGATGCAATAATACATTTTGCGTTCAATTGTAAAATAACATATTCAACGGTGGAAATGATTACTATGTGCGCATCATGATCCGGTCTTGGAATTAATGCAATCTGCCGATACATGTCTAATTCTTGCTCTAGACCTGTATTCTATTTTGCTTTAATAACTAATTGAACTACTTACTGATACCACACGGTAGTACAGAGACAAGGTGTAATTGTTAAACGTATCCAAACATTTACAATTGGATGACTTTATTATTATATGAAGACATACTTTAATAACTTAAATACTTGAATATATACAAAACATAAAATACAGTGTTGTAATAACAAATCAAAACAAAAAAGTAACATACAACAAGTTGCTTTATAAATATATCCTAACCAATGTATGTTTTTGTTAAACCAGAAAAGTTTATTGTTTTCATTTATTTTCAAGATGTACACATACATTATTCTTGCACAAATGAAGAAGAAGATCTTTATGATATAATTGTTTACATTATAAAACTATTAATGTCAAGTACACAAAGTTTACCTTGGCAATAAATAAAATTAGAAAAATTATATTACATTGTATATATATTTAAAACATTACAATAAACATTTTTTAAAAACCTGCAAATAAAAAACATAAGGAATTAAAATATTGCTGAATTTATAGTTTAGCTATTTACAATGTGCTAGATTAATTAATAATATAAATAACTCAATATACAATATTAGAATATACATTAATTTACAAACTTGTGCTTCAAACGATGGTGCTTATAACGAGTATATCTATTTTGTAGGCTGGCCACATTGTAGTCCATTATGGCCTGAATTAATTTATTGTTATGCATTTTGCAGTTATCGTAGAATTGTTTTGAAAGTTTTCCAATGTGTGTAAATATGTAAGTTAAGTTTAATGCGGAATGCATGTCACTAATTTTAGTATACTTGTTGTTGGCATTTAGTGAGATTCTGCGACAGCAGTGGTTTTGTAATAGCTGCATTTTCTTATAATTGGTGTTGGAAACTAAACTCCAGACGGCATGCATAGGTTAACCTAGAGCGAATGATAGTTGTATATAATAATTTTTTATTTGTGACCGTGAGATGGTATGTTTAGTTGAATATAGGTGAAATTATTTGAATAGTATTATTTGCATTATCTATGATGTGATTGATGTGACTGATGAAAAATAGACGGGAATCCATAATGACTCCTATGTACTTAACTTCTTTAGCTCATTTAATGTGATAATGGAGTGAAGAGGGTGACCTCAGTTTTTTCAAATGTAGTTTTAGCTTCCAACGCCTGTAGTACATACAAATTATGGAAGCTGCTTTTTATAATGTACTAAATATTGCATCAGTTCTATAAGAGCTGCAGAATAAGGCTAAGTATTTCTAATTACCGTGGTATCAATAACCGATAGTTATTATATCAACAATACGTTGTATTTTAATTTTTTATAATTTGGAATGTAAATCAATTGAAAAATTAGTTAAATCACTAATATTTATTTTCTCGTGAAAAACACAAAGCTTTTCGGCATTTACGCAATTATCAAGTGATAACAACATTTTTTTTTTAAATCATAATTTTACAAGTATAAATTAAAAATAATTACTTAAAAATATCTGATGGTGACGGTGTATTCCATAAAATGTTATCCTTCTTGTCTGTTCTGTTATTAATTTATTTTTTTAAATGTTAAAATTGAATATATTAATATCAATATATTTGTTCACTTGATTTTGTTTTTTTATTTATTTTTATTTTTTTACGATATTGTTTTCTGGATTCTGCAAAAGTTGTATACTGGTGGAATTTTAAATTTTCATTTACTGTCGCAATGTATGATATTCGATTTTGTAAAGTCAGTTAATCTTAAAACTTCAACTGCAATCGTCTGGAAGAAAATTAATAGTATCAATAGAAAACCACCACCAACACCACTTTCCTGTATCCTTATAGATAACAAACTCATACATGACATAGACTTAATCTCCTCCGCATTTGCACGCTCTTTGATCACTCAGGCTACTGATCATCGCGCCTACACTAGTGGAAAGAACAGTAGTAATTTACATTTCGACTTTTCTTCTTCAGACGATGAACCTTATAATAGTCTTATCACAATTAGTGAACTTAAACGCGCAAATCATTAAAATGAAATCATCATCACCAGGCCCAGATGGAGTCCATACCTTGATGCTCCAAAGAGCTTCAAATACTGCAATCAACCTTCTGTTAAATGCATTTAATAGTATATGGACATCTCACTCTTCTCCAAAAATCTGGAAAATTGTTGATATTGTACCAATTTTGAAGCCTAACAAAAATCCTATGCTGATTAATAATTACCGCCTCATCTCATTAACATCTGTTATTTGTAAAATTTTTGAAAGAATTGTTAACAACCGTCTCCTCTGGGTTCTCGAGTCTAGACAACTGTTAACTAACGTTCAGTGCGGATTCAGACTTGGAAGATCTTCAGTCGACCAACTCATGTTCCTAAAGAATTATATACAAAGTTCCTTCATTAATAAACACCACGTTTTAGCCGTCTTCTTTGATTTGGTAATTCGACCGGATTCTTGTATACAAGGTTTTATCTACCTTTCAAAACAGGAATATTCGCGGACGTCTTGCTATCTTCATTCAGAACTTCCTTACTGAGCGTCAATTTCGCGTTAGATTAAACGATACGATGTCATCGTTTTATAACCTGTCCACAGGGCTTCCCCAAGGGTTAGTTTTAAGTCCTACATTATTTAATATAGCCTTTAATGACATTGTAAATGAGATTACTCCATCAGTCAAATTTGCTGCTTATGCCGATGACCTTGCAATATTTATCTCGGTTCCTTATGTCAGTCTCGGTGAAGATTCCTTACAAGATGCTATAAATAAGCTTACTTCCTGGTCCCTAAAACATGGAATGGAGCTTTCTCCTTCTAAAACTTCCGTAGTTCACTTTTGTCGAATACGAAACTGCCAACATAGACTTAATGTTTACTTGAATGGCATCCGTATTAAATCTTCAAACGTCGTTAAATATCTTGGGATAATTTTTGATAACAAGTTAACTTGGAAACCTCATGTAGCGCATATTAAATCGGAATGCACTTCCAGACTTAACATTATCAAAATGCTCTCACACTCAACATTTGGATCAGATCGTTCAACTCTGTTAAAAATATACCATGCTGAGCAATCCGACTGGCCATCGGTGCGTTCCCAACGACTCCAGTTTGCAGCATCATATGCGAAGCTGGAGAACTCCCTCTTGATCTACATAGGCAGCGTTCTCTACTTCTCTCCTTCATTCACTTCTCCTCAAGTCCTAACCTTCCTTCCCACTCCTCAGCCTTTGGCTTCGAATCTTCCCCCTCAATTCTTACTTTTGCTAAACAAATAGAAAATATCCTGTCCTCTCTTCAAATCTACCTTCTCCCAGTTTTTCCTTCCTCCCTTAACATCATTCCTCCTTGGAGTGAGCACACTATTCCAATAGACCTCAGTCTCACCAAATTTTCAAAGACCCATACTCCTAAACATGTAATAAAAGCAGCTTACCTAGAAATAATCTCACGGTACCTATCTCATTGCTTATCACCGCTGGCTCTAAAAACAAAACTGGAAGGAGGCGCTTTTCGTTTCCTTCCAGGACTCTATAGTTTGTTTCTCCACTCCACCCCATCACTCAATACTATCGGCGGAATTATATGCCATCAAAATGGCGATGATGGATACTTCAAACATTGTCGTTGACCAGTCGTTCTTAATATGCACGGACACTCTTATATCATTACAATGCCTTAGATTACACCCCCTGGCTAAAGAAATTGGTCATTTAATCATAACTTCTAGTAAACATGTAGTTCTCATATGGATTCCATGGCATGTTGATATACAAGGAAATGATCAAGCGGATAGTGCAGCAAGAGAAGGCACATCGCTTCAATCATTTCCGCTCCTGCCTACACCAATGAAAGATCTGCAGACTTACATAAAATCATCAGTGCTTAAATCATGGAACCTCCAGTGGTCTGCACTTCCACTCACCAACAAACTGCGCTTAATTGTGAGATACAACATGCCTCCGGATTCCATCTCGCTCGGCAAACAGAAGAGATGATGTACTTGCTTGTCTGCGCCTAGGTCATACTAATATCTCACACAGCTATATCCTACAAAATCTTCCTCCTCCTCTATGTTTAACCTGTAATGTCCTCATTACCGTCGACCACATTCTCCTTGAATAACATTTTTTCCTACGCGCAAGATGCTTCCAATAATTTATTAAATTTTCTTAAGTCCTCCAATTTATACAATCTAATTTAACAATCCGTACTTCCAACTTATTCTTCCAACTTTCTACTGATTCTCACTAACCCTACGTTCTCTCCTTTCCCGTGCCTTTGGCCTAGGTGCAGTACATGGCACGTAAATCTGCAGGTAGGTAAAAGTAAAATATAAAATATAAAAATGTACAAAAACACAATTTTTTAAAAAAAAAACACAATTTTACAGGTATAAATGAAAATTAAGTATTTAAAAAATCACGTTGTATTATATGAAGTCGGTAGTATAAATAATTAAAAAATTATCTGCATTACGTTTAGTTCATTAAAAAACTTATTTACTATAATAGTTTTATAATATAATAATCCTATACAATAATACAAAAAGTTAAGTTACACGTCAATCATACGTGCAAAAACAAAATACGTTAGCACTCCTGTTTCGGAATCTAATCTAGTATCCAATTAACCATTTAAGAACTCGGCCAAAGTAATCACCAATAAATCTTCAGTTATCGAAGAAATCGCAATTTATATTAAATGTTCGAATTTAAAACTGATAAACAATGAATTATTTACTCGAATAATTAAAATAAATGACTACAGATAAAATTTTTAAAAATAGTAACTAAAATATCGCATATTATAGTATAAAAAATTAAGCTAATACGTTAAATGAATTTATTATTTTAACATTGCATGTGTTCAGATGATACAAATGATTTGTACAAATCGTGCGGATTTTCAATTTTAGCATTCTTTCTGATAACTACTAGTGTGTTTTTTCGCTCGATTAGAACTAGAACTGTGATATTGTTGTTTTTTTTTTGTATACCATTATTAGATATATTGCTTTGATTCTATATTATAAATATTGTTCTGGATTGAACCTTTAAAAAAAAATAGTTTTATTGCGAAATTATATCTGTAATAACAAGCTATACATACTAATAACTTTAAATTTTATATAATTTCAACGCATTCTACCTAAAATTTTATTTATTTGTAATAAAAATTAAATTTCCATTTTTATTAAATTTTAGTTGTTAAATTTGATTTTACGAATATAATTTCATTGTAAATCTTAAACTTTTAAATAATATCCGATTTTTGTTGCGATTTATATAACCGGTATAGTTAGAAAATGCTGATTACATATTTTTTCATTTGTAATATGCTCAGGCGTTTAAAAAACGATATATCATAACTACATTAGTTCGAAATCGTGTTTTTTTTTCAAATACAACTCTGATGAAATCAGATATTTGATACATTACGTATCTTTATTTCTAATGACTTATAAATATACAATCACGGGAAAGTCAAAAATAAAATGGTCATTTATTTTTATAGGTTACCAGAACATTTTTGGGGACCAAGAAGAGATTCGTTATACGTGGTTATACCGCTTACTGTATTATACGGTATAATTTTCGTAGCTGGCTCATTGGGTAACATAATCACTTGCTTCGTCATAGCTAAAAATAAATACATGCATACAGCGACAAATTATTATCTGCTGAGTTTAGCGATATCAGATCTTTTGCTACTTATCACCGGTTTACCATCGGAAGTTTATCAGTTATGGTCCAGGTGAAGTATTTAAATAAATCACTTTCATTTGTTATATTTATGCATTTGATGCATTTAATTCGAGAAAAGCGAATTTAGTTTTTATCTCTTCAAATTTTGTTTAAATTGTCTCCGATGGTTTTTGAATTTTTATTATATCTATTGTCCAGTTTTCCGAGCCATTCTTCAAACGAACATTTTAATAAACTTTCCTTTAATTTCGTACTAACATGTTTTTAAGTTAGTAATCATTAATTTTTAATGTTTTGCAAAAGCATATTTTGTCATTCTTATTATTTCGTTTATATCTGGAGCGTATCTATACATCACATCGTACTGCATAAATATGTTTGCTTTCCTATTTGTTTTATTATTCGTATATTTTTCTATTTACTTATTTCTCATTATATTTCGAAGTTTTATTTATTTTCGAGTTTTACAGTTTTGATGTTTTGATTCATTTAACTTCTTTAGCTTGTTCATTTTCTTCTGGCATAGCTATATTATCGTTGTAACTGGAAGTTATTTACTGTCATTCCAGCTACTGCAATTTCCAGTATATTATATTCTATATTGTTCCATCGCTTGATCTCGGTAAATGATAAGTATCGTAGGCGACAGATTACATCATTGTCTTACCCCCTATCCTATTTTTGTTAATTTTTTATATTAATTTTTATCGCTTGGTTTTCATTTAGTACACGCATACATACACACGCACATACATATATATATATATATATATATAATAATAATAAAAAATTTAAATAATCAAGTGGTTTAGATAATGAAGCAAATCTAGTACATAAGACGGAACAAGCGTTCCAGGAAAATATATCATAAAAAGTTAGTATCGAGAAATACGAAGATGCAACGTTATTTGTAATTAAACCACAATATCTGTATGATGCAGAATGCCTGAATATGAACACGAAGAAAGATATCAAGCTCATACAGAAGAAGAAAAAAAAAACGAGAAAAATACTATGGACAATGGGTTTTTAAAAAAACAACAAAGAAATATACAGATAAATTGACAAGACATCAGACACGATGAGAAAAAAGACAGTAAGGTTTTATCACCATCCAAAGAGTCACATAAACGAACTGAGATCATATTCGGATAGTTTGAAATAAAAAACCTGAAAAATATACTTGCACGGTTTACAGAAACCGAAAAAGATTTATCGGAAATAATAAAAATTGAGAACACAAATGATAAAAACGAATTTCACGGAAAAGTTAACGCATTTGTTTCGTCGAGAATGCGAAGAACATGGTAACATCTAAACGGAGGAAAGAAAAATACAGCAGAACAGCTTTAACATGAAAGAATACTGAAGGAGAAAAAGGAAGATTCATAGATTATTAATGTTACGTGGTTCGTAGTTGGCCAAAATCAAAATAATAATATATTCTTCTTTATCCGCCTTCTCCATTTCAAAGGTTGGCGATCTACAATCGTAATTCCGATCAGCGACCGACCCGGAAAAGTTCTAATGATGTACATCGGAACCATTTCTTGACGTTATCTATCAATTATTGTTTGAGGCCTTCTCCTCGATCGTTTGCCATTAATTTTACCCTCGAAAAACATTTTTTGTACAGTTTTCAAATATTGCAATTGTCTTCTTTTGATAGTTTTCACAGTTTTTTCGGTGTCTTGACTTTTTTACCTATATCGCCGGCGGTAACGATACATCTCAAACATCTTTTATCCAATGTTGAATCAATATAGCAGAATAGAAAAGATGTAACATCTCAAAAGTCTAATTTTTAACTCCAATTTTAACCCTTGACGTGTAAAAAGGTTCCTAATTTTTACTAACGTATTCCTAGCTTGTTCAGTTCTACTATGTATCTCAGGTTTGGAAGTACAATTCTCTTCGAGTAAATTAATACGTGGGACTTGTTAAATATTTTCATATCTTATTTTGGTTGCGCATGTAATATATATAATAAATATATATATATATATTACATTAAGCCTAGTGAGCGTTAATTTTTCCCAGATGATCGTGCTTGCACTCCGTATAACGAGGAATATTTATTTATTTATTTACGAATAAATAAACAACGTAATAAGTATGTATACACGTTAAAACGATTGTAATTCTTAGCTTATTATTATTTGATTCGAAGTAGAGCATTTTTCATTTAAACATTTCCACAATTTCCGGCGGCACCTATACGAGAAAATATTTATATCGTACATCCGTATGTGTTATAGATATCCGTACATTTTCGGGGAAATATTTTGCATCGTGCAAGGATTAGCAGCGGAAACATCGGCAAATTCGACCGTGCTAACGATAACAGCTTTTACAGTTGAACGATACGTGGCCATATGTTATCCGTTTCATTCTCACATAGTAACCAAACTATCCAGAGCCGTAAGATACATCGTTTCCATATGGATAACGGCCGTCATTTTCGCCATACCGCAGGTAATTAAACTGGAATTTTTCTAATTACTAATTCGACACCGTAATAATCTCACATCGTATATAAAGACTAGGCGACAGTTTAATGCACGACACGATGTGGTTTTATATCGAATTGCCTTTCTAACTTTGAACCCGATGAAATAGACAAATCGGCGTGAGGTTAACCAGCGCAGATATTAATAAAATCGTAAGTAGTAGAAGAGACGATAAAAAAGAGAAATAAAACACGTTCTTTTAGTACTTTCTACTACCCATCAATTTTGATGAAGAATTATTTTTCAAAATCTGTTTTATAAATAAAATGTATTGTAAACGAATCTAAAAATTAAATTACGCCAGGCTAGTGATGTATATCAAAATTTTAAGTTGTCGTCATATAAATATTTTTGGTAATTCATACGTAATGTTTATCGTGTACGCTTGAAAATGACGTAATTGTCGTATTGCTTTGCGCAATAAAAAACTTAATAGCGATTATACGATAAATAATCAATAAGTTCTATTATCGTGTCCAAAGACGCCCTATTATTTTATTCGTAATTTATTTCTATTATTCCATATAGAGGATTATTAAGGAAACCAGAGAAGCTAAACGGACAATATAACTTTAATTGAAAGGACGATTTAAAAACAAAAAAAACATATAACAGCGTTAATTAGAAAATACTATTTAAAATATTCAAAACAATATATAAAAATTGGAGAGATATAAGGATTAAATCAATATAATGTCGATGAATACAAAGTAGAAGCTGAATAAGGAAAAAAATAAACCGAATGATCTTTTTCGTTATCTAGGGTGACCTAGAGAAGACGGTCTGGTTTTTTGAATAACTCGAAAACTTCTCGACCAAAATTTTTGAATGAAATTTTATTTAAAAACAGGAGAACGACAGATTATTCTGTAATCATTCAGAATTATTTATAAAATATAATATTGTTCAGATGAATGCCATTTGCAACAAAACATTTATTCTGACTTTTTACATTTTCAAACACTTTCTCGATCAGAGATCGTTGAATTTTTGAATTTCTTCAGAAATTCCGAGTTTTCAGGTCTTTCAGATCTGGTGGACGTATTTATTCCCACAAAAAAAAAAAAAAAATTAAGCGTCAAATCTGGCAAGCGCGGCAGTCAATCGGAAATCCGATAATACGCGGTTACCTTTCAGTACTGTGAGCGTTTCTGCCGAACAGTGAAACGTCGCGCCGTCTTGTTGAAGTCATTTACGGGCTAGACGACGAAGTGAGGAAAGCAAAAACGAGTTTATCATCTCGATATAACTTGTTTCGTTGACAGTCCAGTGAAATAATAAGACCCTGCTATTCTCCACTTCGCCGCTCCAGGCCAGACAATTCTCGCTGTGTGACGACTTCTGTTCGATTGAATTCTGATTAGATTCGCACCAGTAGCGGCAGTTTCGTTTGTTTACGAATTCGGATAGCTGAAAATGAGCTTCGTCGCTCATCAAAAGATTGTTTAAATCTATCTCTTCTCGTCTTCGATTTTTTTTCAGCATCGTTTCAGCAAAACTTTACTTATTACCAGTTTATAAGAGTGAAATTTCAAATTTTCCAGCAATATACGGCGAATAGATTCTCTCAACAAGTTTAAAGAAGCGGCATGACGACGAGCAGAGCGTCCGGGACTCCGTATGATCGCTGCCTGAACTCCATCGATATTTGTGGCGGTACGAACCGTTTTTTTTTTTGTCCAGGACATTTTTTATCGGTTACAGAAGCTGTCTCAAGAAAGTTTTCAACCCACCTTCAAAATGAATTGCGAGATAGTTTACACCGCATAACTTAGAATCGTTTTCGAAATTCCCTTTTCACCACCGAAAATAACGTTCCATGCAAAACGCGCTCTTTTTTGTTTTAGGATGTTCTGATAAATAACAAGTCTCTCATGTGTACAGTAAACGTGGAGCACGCGGTTTTCGTTGTAGCAGTGTTACCAACTGCGCTATTCAAAAAACAAAACCGTCCATATTCTCAGAGTCACCCTGTATTATCGAAACCGGATACAAACGATAACATTTGTTGCTTAGTATCGATAAAGCCTCAGTAATTAAATTACAAAGTTAACATCATTTTAAATTAATATTAAACTAAAAAAAAATGACGAAAAAACCTACACCATAATAATGCTAATAATCTTATATTTTATTCCAAAAATTAGCTAAATTGAAAATAATGATTAATAAAACGAAGATAAAATTTATTTAATGTTTGTTGTTGTATCGTTATACCGACGGCTGTGATCTTTTTTTGACGTGAAATCAGGCCATCTGCATAAAAAAAGTACTTGAGGCTATAAATATAAATATATTATATATATATGTGTGTGTGTGTAATCTTCTTAACGTAAAATAAATACAAGTACTTAATGAAAATTGAAAATTCGTTTCTTCAATAATATAAAGCTGGGTACACAGGTGTAAAGTATAAATATAACAATCTAACACGGACGAAATTAGCTTCTACATAATTAAACTTTGGATGAATGACGTTTAAATAAACGAAGTGAGGCAAAAATAAGGACATAACGTTCGATGGAATTCGAAAACGCAGATGGTAGTCTCCTCCGTCGAAACTAATTTTAAACGAGAGGTCGAAAAACAAAGAAAAAGTAATTACAACAATAAGCGCGAAAATCATCTCCTCCCATTATAAGGTGTGAAAAAATATTTGTAGAGGATTTTAATAATCATTCTCCAGACCAATTTATAAACTATTATATTTATCTATCTACATATATATACATATATATATATATATATATATATATATATATATCACAATCACCATACACCTTTGTCTATCCACTCCTGAATGAAGTCTTTCACCAACGTCTTCCACCCACTTCTATCCTGCGCTTTCTTCAACTAATTTTTCCCAGCTACCTTTTCTATATCATTGTGCCACCGCGTCATTGGCCTTCCCTGTTTCCTTTTTCTGTCCATTGATCACCAATGTAAGATACGTTTTGACCATCTATTATCTTCTCTTCGTGCCACGTGGCCAGCCCAATTCCATTTTGTTATAGACATCCGCTCCACTGCATCATCCAATCGTGTTTGTTCACGTATCCATGCATTCTATTTATGATTTGATAATCTTATACCAGCATCATTCTCTCATGTGCCGTCGGAGCTTTTCTTATTCTTTTTAAATTTGTTTTTGTATATGGCCGTTTTTCCGAACTGTATACAAGAATCGGAAGTACACATTGGTTGCATGTATATCCATTCGTATGTTCGATTTCGAGCGTTATGACTCATTTTATCACGCTCTACACTCGCATTAAAACGATGCACGAATACCTTCATTTTTACATTCATCAGTGATAAAAAAAAAAAAAATTATTTGTACGTCTGAAATTATGATTATAAATAATATAGGTGTAAGTACGATTATGTGTACAACACAGGGGAGGGCGAATTAAATATACACTATTTCGAGTATTTCATATGTCTGCATTTTTTATTTCTATTTGATTTAAATCATCAGAACACTGAAAATATCATTTCATTGTACATTTATGTATACGTGTAACTTAAATCGGTTAATAAGCTTATTTATCGGGTTTAGTTAAACTGTCAATTTTAAAATGTTTATATTACTATTACTTTGCTGTATACGTTAACGCGCATATATTAAGTTTGTCCGAGAAGGAAAGCATATTTTTCCGTCGCGGACGATTTTCTCTGTTTTTTATTGTTAACGTATTAAAATTCGGACATATATATATATATACACGTTAATATTTTCTTCTTCTCCTTCAAGTAGGTTGTTTGTATTTAACTAGACTAAACTATAAACAATAAAAACAAAAAGCTGTTAAAATTACTAAATTTTTATATATAAAAAAATCATAAACATTTCTGACATCGAGTGAACGTAAAAAATAAAATATAAAGATATATATACAATTTATATAAAATAAAAAAGGAAAAACGAAAAATAAATCAAAATTCAAAAATTACTAATTTAGATATATAATTTACAAAAATAGCGAAAAGAAAAATAAAATAATTAATTTTGTAAATACTTTTTTCACTTTAATATTTTTTGTAAATTGTACATCGTTCATTTAGTAACTTTTATATTTTATTTGTTGTTTTTTTTGCGTTTATATTTTTTTAGAAATTCTATATAGTTTTATATTTAATTGTTTATGTTTATGCGATAATCGCGTAACAGCCGAGACATGCTTTGTGATCTTTTATATAAAAGTTCAGTGATTTTAACTACTTTTATATTGTTGATGTTGTTGGTTTTTTTTTTAAATCGCTACATGCCGCACTTTTAAAAATAGACTAAACTAGACTGAATAATGTAGTTTGTATTACACGACACCGACAGAATATTCGATGGACGAACTCTCAGAATACTCGACTATGTCTCATAATCAGAACGAGAATTATACCAAAAAAAAAATCAATTGAAAATTAGTTAAATCACTAATATTGGTTATCAGATTTTTAATATTTATTTTCATTTTATTTGTAAAATTGTGTTTTTTTTTTTAAATTTTATGGTTGTATATTTTTATATTTTATATTTTACGTTTGGACATCATACATCGCAATAGTAAAAGAAAAATTTAAAATTCCAACAGTATACAACTTTTACAGAATCAAGAAAATAATATTGAAGAAAAAATTAATATAAAAAAACTAAATTAATAAACAAATATATTGATATTAAATTTCATCAAATCAAAAAAATAGACCGACAGAAGCAGACATCGTTTTTGGATCATATTTTCACGATTACCATCACATATTTTTAAGTAATTATATTTAATTTATATTTTTAAAATTATGATTTTTTAAATTTTTCACTTGATAATGGCGTAAATGCCGAAAAGCTTTGTGTTTTCCTTAAGAAAATAAATATTAGTGATTTAACTAATTTTCAATTGATTTTTTATAAAAAATCACTATATTCCACATTATATAAAAAATTAAAAGAGAATTATACCGTACATTGTATGGGGTAATTGACGAAACTTCTTTATTCGCCGTCTCCGTCACAAAGGTTGGCGATCAACATGGCGATGTATTTACTTGACATGGCAGACCCGAACATTTCAACAGGCCGGTGGTAGACCCAAAGATGAAAATCATTTGACCACGAGTTTTGAGTACGGCTTTTTAATCTTTTGCCTAAGAGCTTTCCTTCCATAATGAAACGCAGAATTTCGTATTTACGCCTTCTCATGATGTGGCCAAATTTTCTTTAATCAAATTTAATAATTTCCCGACCGCTTCAATTGCATTCTATTAAGAAATTTTTCGTTAGTAATTTTTAGTATCCACGAAATTTTTAGGACGCGTCGGTACGAATATAATTCAAAGACCTTTATCCTTTTTTTTTCGAAGGTAGCATCGAGCGCTCAACTCTCACTTCCGTAAAGAAGGATTGAGAAATACGTAATCCGAGAATTAATTCCCTTCCGGTGTGCGAGTTTTTCATTTTAAGCTCTTGATTGCTCTATACGCGATGTTTAGAGTTTCAACTATCATCAAGCAGGGTACCGAGATATTTAATAGTTTTGACTTTGCTCGAGTTCTGTCCTATCTATGTCTTTACATTGTACCGGTTTCCCGGAGGACACAATTACTTTTGTTTCGAAATTGTTAATCCGTAGTCTTTACTATGTTTTACAAGTTTATTCATTATTTTTCGTAGTTCTTCCTGACTGTTGGTTATAATCAGACAGTCGTCCGCATATCTTATATTATTAATTGTGATTCCATTTATTTGGATCTTCCAAACATCTGTAAATATTTCCTCCGCATATAAATTAAACTCTTTTTTTTTTCTTTTATTTCTATATCCGCTGATGTTATGTTTCCAATTTGAATCCCAGCTGTTTGTTTCCAATGCAGACGGCTTATTGTTCGTAGGTCTTTTCTATCTATAGGAATAGACTTTAAAATTTCCATTAATTCTTCGTGTTTTACGCAATCAAACGCCTTATGGTATGGCACACACGTATACATTAATATTTAATCTCGACAGCGTTGTATAAGTAAACGAACAGCGAATAGGGCTTCACGTGTGCCCATGCCATTTCTGAATCCAAACTGCGTATTTCCTAACCGTTCCTCACGTCGTTTGAATAATCTTACTTAGTCAACTGAATTTACTTCAAGATATTTTACAAGTGATAAAACCGGTATACTACAAGCAGAATTATCGCGAAAGTTTTAACGAAAATAGGAAACAATTCTTCTCGGACGGAAGATGAAATTTTTTTTTCTTAAACGACTTATTTTGAAGTGGATATATGTATATGAACGTATGTGTGCATGCGTGTATGTATATTTATTTTTTCGCGATGGTAGAGTTTAGGAACAGTTGAGGAGTTAGAATGTTCAAAGAGAGGTACGACTAGAAAACGCGTTATCATTTGTCTTTTTGACAAGAACACGAGAAATTGTGAGGAAAATAATTAATCTCCTTTTAGAATCTGCAAAAGACACTATTCGCAAAATGCGTACGTCGTCATATTTAGTCGCGCTGTTAAAGTTACCACACCCTAAAATGTCCGCTAAAAATAACGCGGTATTAAACGCCCTTCCGATAATTTCGAACACAATACTTCTTTTTGTCAGTTGAAATTTTTCTTTTTCTATGGCCAAAAAAAAATGTTTTCATGATTCAAAATATAACTGTTTTTTACATGAACAATCATACATACATATATATATATATATATATATATATATATATATATATATATACCGCCTGGAGGGTACAGTCCTACTTTCCATAACCGGAATTGAGCGTGTATAAAGCTTGTAGATAGTGGAAAGGCCTATACATATGTAGGTTAACTGCGAATAAGCAGTCGCGAAGTAATAGCGGCTATTGGCACAAAGTCTAATGCACACCATTCCAATAGTAACAGGGTATTATTTATGAGGATGTGGATAGAGGCTAACCACAAAACTCTGCAAGACTCAATCATCAACTTACCCTCGGCGAGTCAAGACCGCCGCAAATGTTTCAGTCTACCTATTCAATAGCAAACTGACGAAGAACCATCAGTATCATCTGTGGATGGAAACGACGTTAGTTGTTACGGCTGTTAAATGAAGTATTGTACACAAATAGGAAACCTATGGAAGGGTATAATACTGCGATCCGAAAAGCAGGCAGAAACTACCGTATGACAGGTTCAGCATAAAGTACGTTAACCGGCATCAAGTATAATCATTCAGTCAATGCTGTCGACAGAGACAACGAGACGAATCAGAGGGCTCCCATACAGTACGCGAAACTCTCCATATAGAATAGGCGCATAGAATGTGTAAACAATGCTAACAATCGGAAAGTTAGCCAATTTAAAAAATGAAATGCGATGCGTTATAAAATACAATTACTAGGAATAGTAGAGGCGACATGGAAATACGAAGACGATTTTATCTACGAAGGATAGTGTATAATATATACAGGATCAGAAAATGAACATGTAGCACTTATAACGGCTAATAAAAAATGCGGAAATGATAGGAAATATGATAATCGTAGCGCGATATTGTACCAAGCCAATAAATACTATAATAATTCAATGCTATGCCCACTTCAACAGAAAGTGAATTATAGAAAAAATGTATGTGGAATTAGAAGAACAGGCTACAGAAATATGATAGTAATGATAGACTGAGATGCTAGTGTAAGACAGGAAAAAAAGAAGACATTACAATAAGAGCATTTGGATTGAGCGCAAGAAATAAAAGAGGAAAAAGATTGGTATCTGCAAACCAAAAGATCTAATAATAGCCAACGCATGGTTTATGGCCCCGCTAAGGGAGTGTTATGCCTAGAACGCCCCAGGTGACATACTTCGAATGCAGATAGATTATATAATGATAAGAAGAAGATATCGCAATCAAGTGAAGAAAGCTATAGAGCACATCCTGGAGCAGATGAGGACACCGCGATCATAACTTCGTAAAAGTAACAACAGAATTACGATTTAGAAAACAGTCTAAAAACAATCTTAGTAGAAAATAGAACAAAGAAAAACTAGAAAAAATAAAAGTGAAACAGAAATTTAGTATCTCAAATATCGGAAGGATTTTAAAAACGGTAATCATCGAATGTAATAGAAAAATGTTGGCAACAGTACAGTCACGACAGTAGCAACTAAAGTATTGGGGTATCAACACAAAAGAAAGAAAGAAAGTCATAGATAACACAATAGCGTTGACGGATGAGGAACGACAACTTAAGAATGCTACTGATCCGAAGGACAAAGAAAAGTGCAAACCCCTAAAGAACACCATCACAAATGAATGTCGGAAAGAAAAGGGAAACTAGTGGTACGAATAGTTTCTTTCCTCATTGTAACATATTCGACACACATTTAACTAATTCAATTGTTTAAATTCGAACGAATCTGTCTTAGAATATGACTGTCGTTAAATTAAAACGAATTTAAAATTTACGTGTTACTGTTTAATAAATCATCATGAAAAGGTAGTATGAATTTATAAAGAAGAAAACTAAGCATGAACCTAATTTTGTGTGAATTTCACCAAATAAAGAATATTTACGTAATTTTCAAATTATTATAAAAAGTTTAACTAAAAAGAAGCAACAATAATAAAATAAAATAATTAAAATCATGACAAAATTATCTATGAGAGATATAATAATAACAATTTCTGTTCATAGTTAGAAATTTTTATTTTACTTCTTGTATATAATTTTGAATTTAATTATGATGATTATTAGCATTATTATATTTTATTTTGTTCGTTATTAGTTTATATCCTTAACATGGCGTATCTAGGGAAAAAATTCGTTAAAAACAATTATTCAATAATCATATTTAATGCGAATAATTTCATAATTTTTTTTAAAGAAATCATTATAAACCATTGACGATCGTCGTATTTTCACGCTATAATAAATCTAAATTTATTATATTGAAGGTGGAAAACTAATATTTAATTTAATTAATATAATAAAACAAAATATATATATAATTATTTATTTAATTAAAGTAAAATATTTTAAAATTATTATCATATAACCAAACCGGATTTGTAGTAGATAAACTATTATTATAAAATAGTTAAAATTAATTTTAGTTAGTCAATGGAAAAAAAAACAGTAAATTAGTTTGACCAAATAAATCTAGCCAGTAAAAATAAATTACACCCAGTAAATAATGTAACAAAAATGTATAAAAAGCGATGGTTGTTCATTTTCAAGAGAGTTCGAGTTTTTTCGTCAAATAGTTCAGTTGTCAGTTACTTGATCAAGACAGTTACAATTTACAAAAGAAGGATGTCAAGTAATTATAAATCCGGTTTCGGTTAGTTTTTATTTTATTTTTTTAAATTAAATTATTATTTTTGAATTAATAAATATATAATAGTTTATTTTTTAAATATAAAATAAAATTTTTCTTTATACTTTTTTTTTTTTTATTAATGAATAATAATTTTAATAATAGTATATACGAGGTGTCCTGTAATATATATATATATATATATATATAATCTTCCTCCCTCATTTCCGAGTATGAGTGCTACATTGCTCTTAATTATCGATGTTTATGACGGGTATGCGACAACAAATCAATTCGGTGAGTGCTTATAAAACTGCAATCACTACAAGCGAACCGTTGATGCTGGTCTGCAGTATTCATGCCTAGATTTGGAATTTTCCTTTTACTGGGCAGACACGTTTGTAACCGCTGATCTACTATTATCGACCATTCGTTTCTGTTTATTTCCCAGACAGACTTTCTCGGGTTTATTCGGATATATTTTAAATCATTAGCAAGTACGTCTTCGAAAGTCTCGGTCTACCGACGTTTCTTTTCCCCGAGTTTAGAACGCCGTAGAACATTCGCTTTTGTATGCGATTCTGTTCCATTCGCACGACATGTACAACCCGTCGCATGCGTTTTTTTGCAATTAGTCGTTCAACAGACTGAATTCCAGGCGTTTGAAATAAAATCTTTTCAACTTATTTTCAATATTTTTCTTAACATTTTTTTATGACAGTGTTCTAGTTTTCTCATTTGCGTCTTCATTATTTGTCAGGACTCACTTCGGTACAATATCGTTGGAAGTAGAATGACTTTATAAACTTCTATTTTCGTTACTGATCGACAGATCTTTGTTATTAAACACCGGATGAAACAATTTTCCGTACGCTACACTTGTATTTCTTATCCTGTAGGCGATTTCGTCATATCTAATGTAGCATCTTTTATGATATTGCTGCCGCGATATTTAAAAATATCTGTATTCGTTAACTTTTTCCCCTCCAGATAGAAGTCGGATCTGTCGAACGCCGTATGTAAAATTTCTATTTACAGTTTACCACTAATCCAAATGCCTGATAAGTTTTTTGTAGGCGTATGAGTGAGTTTTGCAGGTCTTGTTTCCGTTCGCACACTAAAGTACAATCGTCGGCATATTGTAAATTTGTAATTTCAAAATATTTAGTTGCTCGTTCGAATTTATACGTGGTAATATTGTATAAGTCGCCATCAAAACGGAAATTTACATGTACGCTTGCGTTTTGTGCATTTTGTTTGAAGACATAGTAGACCGTGCTCATGTGAAAGTTGAAAAGAATTGGTGCAAGTACGTAACCTTGCCTAACTCCTGTTGTAACATTAAACGGATCCGTGATTCCAGAGCATCGCCGATAACAGCTGCTTCCATTCCATCATGTAATTGTTGTACTAGATTTAAAATGTTTGGGGGGCACCCTAAGCATAGTGCTTCCCGGTTTACGGAGTCGAATGCTTTTTTAACATCGATAAAGGCGATGTACAGTTTTGTGTTCTGCTCCCTCGCTTTTTCTATTAACTGACGCATAGAAAAGATCATGCCGTCCGTTGTGCACCTTTGCTTCGGAAACCTGCCTGTTCCTCAGGGAGAAAACCACTGAGGAACGGCTCCAGACGTCTTTGTAGCGCCTTGCTGAAGATTTTTCCAGCGGAGCATAGAGCCGCGATGCCCCTATAATTTGCACAATCTGACTTATCGCCTTTATTTTAATAAATATTGATTAAAGCCGCATTTTTTAAATCTGTTGGAATTATTTCATCTCTCCAAATGCGTGTGTATATTTTATGGAGGCATTTCACTATTTCTTCTCCGCTTATTTTGTATACAGTTATTAGTTATTATTTTGTATCCTTAACTTGACGTATCTAGCGGAAAAATTCGTTAAAAACAATTATTCAATAATCATATTTAATGAGAATAATTTCATAATTTTTTTTAAAGAAATCATTATAAACCATATATATATATATAAGTATGTGTTTGTGTGTGCGCGTTTGTGAAAATTATTCAGATATACACATACTACGACAATATCTTAGTTATCATCTTCTGAAATATTTATTTCACGTTAATAATTTTTAAACCATCCTTTGAATTAACGTAAAACTTGACAAATCGAAAAACATACACTACCCTTTAAAAATAAGTTAAAAATTCAATTGAAGGACTTACTTCTTACAAAACAGAAATAATGATTTATTTATGTGATTTTTGTCTTATGCGGACAGCTTTTCCGGTTTTAATACTCACCTCAGGTTATTTCACTGCCTTTCAAATTTCATTCATTATATTCGTCGTCGACATTATTTGGTTTAATCGATTTATATTCTTCTGGTAAAATTATGCTCCAAAGTATTACTATATTTTATATCTATATATTCGCAAACTTTTTTTTTCAATTTTTAATGCAGGCTATTTTTTAGGAATATTATATATGTGTACATGTGTGTATGTATGTACCAAGGACTGTAATAAGTGAAGGTGGAATTAATAAATGTATATATATATATATATATATATATATATATATATATATATATATATATATATATATATGTACCGATTTTATTTTCCCCCCGACATTTATCAATGTAAAATTCTGTTCGTAATTATTACGATCCGGAGTGAAATGGCTTTAAAACTCATAATGCGAAGACGATTTTTGATGTAAACAAAGTGACTTACATAACATTTATAGATGTAGAAAAAGCTATATCGGTTGAAAAATATTATTCAAAACGTTCAAAGCAACTAATATAGACTGGACTGGAAATATAAGAAAGTTAATATAAAACCTACATAAGTCACAAATTTTAGAACTTTGAAATAGAGTGATTTAAAAAATAAAATAAACAGAAAAAAAAAGGAGTTAAAGTCACTAATTTTTTTTGTTTTTGTTTTTTGAAAACTCGTAAAGCTTTTCGACTGTTAAGCCATTTCGGTTGTTTAAAAGCGAAATCATTTCCTATATTATGTATGTAAAAAACGCAAACCGAAGAAAAGAAAGAATCACATCGCTTATCTCTTTTTTTTTTCACATACACCGTGTGCTACTTGTTATACATATGAGATTTATATTTATCGTTAGAACTTTTGATCGCCTGATTTATTTATTTATTTATTTATTTAATGAAGCCACACAACAGCTAAAAGCCAATTATAGTGTAGGCTTATAGATAACATAATACAATAAATAATTTTTTTCTGAATTATAAAATTAAAAGTAAAAAAAAAATAAAATACAAAAAAAAAGATACATTGAACACATTCACCAGCTTCACACCTATTAAACACATCAGAAAAAACTACACGCATTCACAAGTCTCACACTCATTAAAACATACATCATTCACACCCCATTCACACAATCTTACTGGAAATAAACGGACGATAATCTTTAATAAATACAATATAAACCTTAACGTATATAATACTACATGTACATTAGTAAAGGAACACATATACCAAACACCCACCACATAATAACAATCTATAGAACCATTGCAATAGACAACAGCGAAACTCCTGTTCACATCGCAAAATATGTTCGGGAAGCAACTTATTAAAGAAATATCTGTTATCAGAGTATATATCCATACAGGGAAATATGTTCAAAAGAGAATTATACAAGCGGAAAGCTGACGGCAACGGAGAACTTAAACCGAGGTTTGTTCGTGCACGCGACTCACTAAAATAACGATTCGATCGCCTATTTGGTCTTGGTGACAACAACTACATTTCAATATGCTCGTCTGTGAACCTATTAAATTTATCCAACTCATAACGAACAATACACACACACACACATATATATATATATATATATGTAAAAACCAATCAACTGGAAGTTGGTAAAGTACGTTACCTAAGCGATCTTTTTCAACTCGAAGACTGGCTTATAACCGTTTTAACGACACATCCTAGACTTTACGTTACCTTTCTGGTATTAATTTATTTGCGAGGAAGCTGATATTCATTTATCGACTAATTAAATGGGTAGAACCTTTTATTTACCACGATGAATTCTTGGTACCAGCAGAATGCTAAAGAATATTTATTTATAAATAAAGTTAATGTAATATATTTATTTTATTTAATAGGCAATTCAAATGGGTGTCGTGTACGGAGTAGATAAAAATGGAAATCCGATTGATCAACTAACGGCATGTGCCTTGAAACATCCTTTTATTCCGCATTCGTTTGAAATTTCTATGGCTCTATTCTTCATCGTACCGATGACAATTATTACGATTTTATATATACTGATCGGTTTCAAACTATACAGACCTAGCAGTATATCTAATACGAAACTGAAGGAATTTATCGCGGTTACTCGTCACAACAACAACAACAAAAATAACAATGACCACAACGATAATCATAACAATGGCATCGATAATAACGACGATGACGACATACGCGGTCCTTCTTTAAGGACTCGAGAAAATATAAAACGTGTACATAAGGTACATCATCTGAATCATTTCTCTTACACGGATCATAATAGATCCACTAAAAGGGTGGTCAACATGTTAAGTAAGTAACTTCTGTATATTGTGTATATATATATCATCATCATCATCATAATTCCTAAATCTTGTTTTAAAATGTCAGGAGCGTCATTTTCTTCATGCTGCTATATCTTGTTGCTTGTACATCATATTGTACCTATTTGATATATTTCACTCTTGACTTGATCTTTTACCTTCAATGATGCCTTCAATTATTCGTGTTAAATGTTCGTTGTATACGAAAAGATTGAATTTTCCTAATAAGCTTCTATTTTCACGAATCAATCTAAATTACTAATTTTCTATGTCCATGCTTTTCTTTTCATTCTCCTCCAGCATCAGGTTTTGAATACGCCTCGAACTGGCTATTCGTCTTTTTATCCATCGTCCGAGCTTCCGAACGGCAAATTAATATACTCCATCTTTTGATTAATTTCTTCTTAATTTTTATATTCGTCTGTCTTGATGTTAATAATACTTTTTTTTTTCATAAATGCTAATTTCGCAAATCATATTCCTTTATATCCTGTATACTCCTTTCATTCATCGTCCAATTGTATTTATTTTATTATTTGTTATGTTCATTATCTCATTTCCAAAAAAAAAAAACTAAAATATTTACTTTGTCCGAATACTTAGACTTAAAACACAACTATCATGTTTTTTAAAACAATTCCTTAGTTTATGTAATCATCGAATATTGCGTACATAATCGTCATATACATATATGTATGTGTGTGTAAGAGTTTAAAATTATTAGTATAACAATGAGCATAAATTTACTGCACGAATACGATAGACGGTGTGTTCTCCATGAGAAACTCTGCATTATCGTTTACATACTCCCGTTACGTATGTCCGTAATTTAACAGAAAAATTACTTTTACCAATTGTAGGAATGCCGGGACGAGTTGATATACATCATTCGTGTAGAAATTATTAATAGATCGCGTCTAAATTTAATTCAGAATTTCACAATTTCCTCGCTATTTTTCATTCTACTCCACGCAGGGGCGTATTACCCCCAATGCCAAGAATGCCATGGCATAGGGCGGCAAATTTTGGGAGGGCGGCATGTAGGACCAAAAATAAATTTTGTTAACAAAAAAAATTAATTTTTTTAGTTTTAAATCAGATATATTTATCACAAAAAATACAAGTAATTATTTTATAGTACAATTTTTCTTGACTTTCTTAAGGCGAATTCTTCGATCAAATTTTCAAAATTTATTCGTCGATTCAAATCATTTTCGATGCCATGCCCTCTATGCGCATGCCCTCTATGTAACTCTATGCAACTCTCAGTTGATAGGTCGAAACAAGAAACGTGCGCTTTCAATCAAATTTGAAAATACTTTGTAAGTTATTGTAGGTATAGAAACTTTAAAAATATATGACAATAAATTAATTGGACGGACATCATTAACTTTGCTAATAAACATCATGACTTTTTTCTATCAACTATAATTATTGAAACAGTGTAAAGTTTTCAAATGTAAATTATTTATTATACAGTAAATACAAAAATGGATTATTTTTAAAAAGTTTTTATTTTACTCATACCATAGACTTTAAATTTTTTATTTTTGTGTTTAAGAATAGTAAAACACTTTTCAGAAAATAAAATTTTGTAACCGAACCAACATATTTGAGTAACAAAATTTTGGAAAATCGATGGCCTTACATGGGGCGGCACCACTTGTGTGGCGTAGGGGCGACAAAAGTTGAAATACGCCCCTGACTCCACGTTGTTCTGTATCGTTTCGATAATTTAAAAGTTTACTAATATCAAAAAGTATTTCTCTGTAGCGCTTCCTGGACGATACGCATATTTTTAATTTAAAAATTAAATAAAAATGTTTTACAACTTACCGAACGTATATACGAACTGACTCATATAAACGCGGACAAGTTTACTAAACTATCAGTTGTTTCTATATTAACTTGTTTTTATCCTCCCGGGACAATGACTGGTAACCACAAAGTTAAATTTAGCTACTACCTATTCTGTTTGTTGAAAAATTTAGATGTTCGAAAATCCGTACACAGTTAAGCATTTGTTTATCGTAAAATTTGGACAATATAAAATCTTGGCTGCGTTCTTCTGAGCGTAATTGTATAAATATATATATATATATATATATATATATATATATATATATACCATATATATATATATATATACCTACTGCATTCTCAACTGTTCTCAATTTTAAAACGAAAACTACTTATTAATTACGGTAAAAGCAAAAAAAACAACTTTTGCTATTATGTAAAACTTTTGTCGCAATTTAAGTATACTCAATTTTTTTTTTTTTTAAATCAAAAAAATAAATAACGAAATGTCGTCACCTTCGAAATAATAATTTGAAAATTTTCTCGACAAATTTTACGTTTCGTTAAATTTTTGTTATTATTAATAACGACTTCGTCGTTAAATTTATTTTAGGCGCGAACTTGCTGTTACGTTTTTCCGTTTACACGTAATAAGTTTATTAAAAATAATTCTCGTTACTTCTATCGTTTTTCCCTGAATGAACTACTAATAATAAAGAAAGCCCGATTAAATAAGTTAAAGCAACTATATCGGTTGCTAGGTAACAGGTGAACAGTATCTCTTGAAAACAAGTTGCTACTATATAAACAAGTGTTAAAGCCTATTCGGCAATAAGGCTGCCGACGCTGCGCCAGAAAAAGGGATACTTCAATAATATAAAGAATTCGAAATAAGATATTACGCGTAATTACTAGTGCTCCGTGGTGTATAACCAACATCGCAATTCGCGAAGATGTTAGAAATAACTGCGGTTTCACAGAGATATGCTGCCAGATTGGAAAGCCATCCTAAATAATACGGCAAAGGAATTGCTAAATAGCCAAAAACGAAGCCCGTATATTTAAGAGAAAACGTTTTTAAAACCTCGTACGAATATATGTGTTTGTATGTCACATATGGACGTGGGTGTGTGTGTACATGTTGATATGAATGTAATGTATACATGTATTTTAATTGTGTGAATGTATATACTTTAATTATTAACTGCTCTCACCAGCTTATCCATGATATTTTAACTTAAATTATATCGATTATCAAATAGTTTAGGTGTAAAACTGCCCAGTATTTTTTAAAAAAAAACTCTCTTTTGTTCGTTTTCAAAATTATTTCTCCTACCTTAATTTACGTACGCCACTTTCTTATTATTATTTCAAACTTTATACATGGATAACGCGAAATTGCTCAAATATGTCGCATATACGCGTCTATCGCTCAAACGTAACATAACACATGAAACGATACACGGTATAACTAATTTTTTTAAATATATTTTAAGATTGAAATTATCTTCGAAATGCGCAAAAAATTGGTATGTCGGTAACCGTGCGTAGAGTTACGTAATACATATTAAACGGTTTGCGAAATTTCAAACTTACACGATATATCCATTAGTATTATTTCATTTAAAGTAGTTTTTCGAAATAATTTTTTTAATAAAAAAAAAAACACATAATTCTAGTAAACGATCGTTTACTCCTTTTTACATTTAGAAATGCAAAATGTCTACACAATTTATTATTAGCCCCTATCTTACGCAGTAACATATCCCTGCGAGTTTCGTATTCTAAATTTTATCATTTGTAACATTTATATTCGTGCCCTATCAGTCACGATTTCCGTCACACTATTTGATACAAAAAATAGAATAGTCTAGGAAATTAGGTAATAAACAGCTTGTATATACAAAAATCTTGGGCGTCTCCAAACATACTGTCACCCGTTTGAAAACAAACGTGTAAGCGAGGAATGGAGTTGTACTAAAAAGAACAATTAGGTAGCAGAGAGGAAACGGAAACGAAAATTAAAAAACGGAAATTATTTGTCTCTTATAACCGGCTGTATATATACAGTCGAAGCCGCCCTAAAAGAAACGCCGAGTAAGAGAGACAGTCGCTTATAAGAGACAAATAGGAAAAAAAAAAACAAAAACCAACGTATGAAATGAAGGTTATTTTAGTTCGCTTCAGTCATACATGTCGGTTACAAGAGACAAAGACGAACAGTGTATTTAAGGAAAGTTATAAATTGACAGGTTCCTATTTCACACGGAAGCTCTAGAATATCACGGCATGATCAGAATCATCAACTGAAAAATTTGTCAAACATCAGTTAAATCATCGCAATTCTTGGGTGAATGATCATATTTGTTTAGTCATCATTATTAAAATTTCCGTTTAGAATGTGAATATTCTCTCATTGACGCTGTAATGATTTTTTCTTTACTGGTTTACTACTATGGTCCTTCTCTTTGATGCTTCATTATGTTTTTATCTTAGTTTGACGAGAATTACTGTAGTGCGGCGTCCTACAGTGCTAGTTTCTTACCTTACGAAAATTTTCTTTTTTTAGTTTTTATGAATTTTTATAAGGGATTAACTGTCCAGAAATGTACGGCAGTGGTTTTTGCATACGGGCAATACACAGTCAATAACTTCTCTATCACAACAGAAAATTGTGTTATTCCCTTTTGCAAATCAATTCGGTATTTAGGTATTACATTGGATACGCGTTTAACACGGCGGCCACAAATTGATAATCTTATAAAAACTATTAATCGCGCAGTTAACATTCTACGTAATTTATACAATACTCATTGGGGGGTGATCTTTTCATACTAGATTTGTTAATTCGACCTAAAATGGAGTATGGTTGTATGTTTTATGGATCGGCATCTGAATTATTATTAAATAAGCTTGATCGGGTACAAAACGAGTGTGTTAGGCTCTGTATCGGTGCAGTTAGAAGCACTCCGATACCGGCATTAATGGCAGAGTATTCCTCCGTTACACTTTAGACAGAGTTATTTAGCACTAAAACTCTTGATTAATAGAATGACCATAGATCGTTTTCCGCTATACAATTTATTCTATCACATTTAGTCCAACTGGCGGTTTTCATATAACAAGATGCTTCTGCTGGTTTCAGTTATACCTAGATTAGAAGAATTTCAGGCACAGACTATGAGAATTCGTATACCCATCCGATTTATATTACCGTATTCATACAATTTTTCCAATAAAAGAACATCTTTCTTTCCCGAGAACTACATTCTTTATCCTCCACCACTAATTCGTGCTACATTCAATGATATTATCGCTGAAAATTTTCGTACGCACACCCTTATTTATATAGATGGATTTAAGTCGGCTCAGGGAACTGGAGCAACAGTTTACATTCCATCTCTTAATATTAGCAGGGTATACAAATTATCGGATCTTCGTTCCGCATTTACCGATGAATGTGTGGCAGTATTTCTTTCCTTATCTTTCTTAATTGATACATTTAAAAAAATTCCGTTATAAGAGACATCCGGTTATAAGAGACAAATTACTTCCGGGTTTTCCTTGTCTTTTCCATTTCCTCTCTGTCATGATTGTTCTTTTCAGTGCAACTATATTCCTAACGTCTGTTCATTTGTTCTTAAATTGAAGATAGTATGTTTGGAGACGGCCATGATTTTTGCTAACTCCTAAATAGTTTTTTTTTTTGTTTTTTTTAAACGGGGTTGCCCTTACAGCCTACCCAATGCGATACTGTAATTCCTAACTCATATTTCTATAAACTCGGACAGATTCTCTAGAAATATCACTATGTGTGGAAATAGATGTAAATTATCAATTGGGGGAAGAATACGTCATAAGGAGGGTCATTACGCATTAATTTAAGGTACAGTTCAGAATGTAATGTTATTAAAGAAGGGCATTCGCAGAACACATGATCAGGATTGCAACTTGCACGTCCAGCATGTACAGGTATGGAGTTTCTCTAAGCTGTATAAGGAACAAGCGGTCCGGCAACAAGCAATGGCCGAACCGCAATCTGCTGATAAGTACAATTCCTCTCTGTTTAATGTTTTTAAAAAAGTAGGACCATGGAAATCTAAGAAGATTACACCTTACCCTCAACATAAACACATGAAAATTTTTTTGTTCCACAGAACATCACAAAGTAACATTAATAATATCGAAGTCAACGGAGCTGAATACAAATACAAAAACCTGTTAAAACCGTAATCGGAAAAAAATCGAGATTATGAAGTTAAATGATCAATCCCAAGATATATTAATAATGTATATTTCCGCATGAATAAGCTTAACATTTATACAATTGGAAAAGCATAACAATTTTTAAAATAATAGAACGAAACAATTTGATAAACTATGTATAATAGTTAAGTATTCTTATTTTGTTCAATTTGTCACAATAAGAATGCTGAAATTCTTCAAACACATAATAAGAAAACATGAAGGAATGGGACACACAATTATCACGAGTAAAATTAATGAAAAACAACCACCGAGACGTACACGCACGAGATGGACAGATATATTGTACTGAATATAGCAGGGTTGCCATTTTTGGAATGTGTATGTTAATCAGAGGATCGGGAAAAACGTCGGAAAATTACAAAATCAATGGCAAATCGTTGATCACGATATCTTATCTAAGATGACGACTGTAGAGTATGATAAATTTTTAATTTTCTATCTAAAGTTAATAATGTGTAACTGAAAGGGATAAATTTTATATGCTGGTATTTTACAATCATTTTTTCTACCATGACTAAATGAAAACATCAATTTGAAATATTAGTACAAACGTATGAAACATCCGCTCGTACAGCGAACACTTCCTTATTTTATAAATGTATTTCGTTGACAAGTATTTTATATTATATATATATATATGTATCACTAATTTTAAATAACACATTCACTTTATTAAATTTTTCATTCATATTCACGCGTACACATACAAAATTACATTCTCAGTTCGTTTCTTTCATAAGCATTCTATCTTTATCTTTCTCCCTGTATGAATTTATCTATCTTGTTTATATATAAATTTGCACTTTTATTTTCAATATCTTACTTTGGAAGCTCGTTTTCCTTTTTAATATTATCCATTTTGCAGTATAAAGGATCGTTATTTTAAATTTATCTACTGTACAACTGTCACCCTTGTATTTATTATTGTTATTATTATTATTATTGTTATACTTACTGTAAATGTAAATTTTTATTACCCAATTCGCATTTGTTTTACCACCCCCAAAATCCGACATTTATTTCCTCCAGCATATTTTTCTTTGAAGGAATTATTTTGTTCTTACGGTTTTGCAAGTTTTATCAGTATTGCGTAACGATATTTTAATTATTATTAAGAAAATTACAGTTAATAGATTATCCAAGGTTTGTGTATCAAAAGTGATACGATTTATATTGTATTCCACATTTCGGTTACATATATGATTACTCGAATAGTATTAGCAATGGGCATAAAAAGGAAACCGGGAAGAAAATGTATATCGTGGCTCGAAAACATAAAAAAATGGTCCGGAATCAATGAGAAAGAAGAATTGGTCAAAATAGCAAGAAATAAGAACCGGCTACAACAGATTTTCGATGCATGCTGATGTTTAAACCAATACCCATATAGGGTTGTAGGAGAAGAAGATATTCAATTTATATTTTTCCTCCAATTCCCTATCTCTTGTCTGCAACGACTTTCTACTCTTTAGTAAACGGGATGTTTTGGATAATTCATTAGAAAGCAATCACTTGTCTAAAAAAAATCATTCCGTGATATAAGAAGCCTTACGCAGTTATGTTTAATCATAAAGGTTTTTTTTTCATTAAAGTAGAATACACCTACTAATGGTATCATAATTGTGCCGTGTAACAATATAAATTAATGCAGCGTTAATACAATTTTGTAGAAGCAAAACCATATCAACACGGTACATAGAAAACTTATTTGAATAGAAAGTCATTACATACGGTGCCTTTGTCGATATAAAGGTGGCTTAGTATATAAGTAGTCTGAATACAGAAGGCCTTTAAAGTGAGAAAAGATTTTATCATTATAAAAATAATGGGAAAATGCAGGACAGTAGATTCTATGTTACACTCTACAGATGAATAATATTCATGGGTACATAAACGTTCGTGCGTGTGTGCATACAAATAAAGGTGCGCATGTGTATACATATATATTTGTATAACTATCTATGTATTGTGTGTATGTAAGCACCAAAAGGAAACGATTAGTAACATTAGCATTGTGTATTCATGTTTTTACATGTTTTTACATGTATTTACCTAGAGTTGGTTAAATATGATTTTGTATTTTTCGGTTACATTTGTTTATTAGCACGCATCCTACTGATTTTAATTTGTATAGAATATAATGAGCATTTTACATCTTTTATTTATAAATTAATTTTAAACTCGCGACTTTATCCGCATAGTTTATGTTTTATACGTGTAAACCATTTAATGAAATAATAAATTGAACTGAATTAAATTAAAATCGAAAGCAGACACAAGATAGTGTATTGACACCGATACCCATTAAAGAAATTTGTAATCATGATATTGTCAAACCTTATTTATGCTGAGACGTGGCAGCTGCGTGCCAAGCTAAACAATCTGAATTAATAGAGAGCAAACAGAAACTCTGAATATATTGAGCACTTAACAGAACTCACTATTTTTGAATCTTGCAAAAACCCAAGTAAACGCTTTTTGTTTAAAGAACAGGTTATTAACAAGACTAAAGTTAAAAGTGAATCGAACAATGCTACAGCATCAGGAAAACCCGATGTATCTGACAGTCTAGCCGGACAGAAGCTTAACCTACCATATGCACTACGAAAAAAACAAAAAAACAAATTTTAAACAGGGAATGAAGTAATACGGAAACTGGTTGGATATTCATCAGGCGCCAAGCCAGAATCCGACTGTAGAATATGCACGTCCAGTACGGGTACAGTCGACCCATGCTAAAAGAAGATGGATAGTCTTAAATGAAACTCTGTATACATTAACGAGCTGTCTCGGATCAATAAATGCAAATAACTTATATTTACTAAGTTGTATTGCACCTGCCAATGTAAGGTCGAAAGTAGCTGCAGATGTAGAAAAAACGAAGCAACCTCGAGACTCTCGATAGCCTATGCATGGGCAAAGTGCGGCAATTTAGTGGTTAAAGTCGATAAGAAGCTTTCTAACTTCGACAAGCAATATACCATCAGAAAATGTATAATATGGTTCGGTCGGAGAATTTAATTGTGAACGAGAAACTAGTGCAAGGTGTCGACGAGAGCCGGCAGACATAGAGAACAGTGAATAGAATCCGAGGGTGTGAACGGACGAAGCAGAATTTAGAAGAGTAGTCACTGGCCGAGGATGAACAATGCAAATGGAGCGAGATACAGACTACAGCACACCTACTTGAATGTACGTTGGTTGGAGGTGGACCCACGATGAAGAATAGTATAAACACGGACCATGACACCTTAAAAATGTAGAAGTGCTGGTCCGAAAAGATTTAATAAAGGTTAATATAATAAAGCGTAATCGTGAATTAAATGATCGGATAAGAATAATTTATTTTCATTATCCATTAATGCAGTATTCATTCTTAATCTACCATTTTATCCAGATTATTACGATTATTACCATTAAAGAGAGTAGTAGTAGTAATATTAGTGATAGTGTTAATTATTATTTCCCCGTCTTATTATTAATGCTTATCTGACCGACAGAACAGCCGAGTGGGAAATTCTTTCATTTAAATCCCTCGTTGCACACTAGAGCTATAAATTTCAATAGGATTAACTAAATTAATATACACAAAGTTCAAACAATCCAGTACATAAATGTTATTACCAACACTAAACGAGGGAGTTTATATATATATGATACGTGTACTGTAAAACGATGTTTTTATTACGCCTCTCTTTCTTCTTGCAATTTCCACCCCTACAATGGTTAAAAATTTCTACAGCAATAACGTTGTACCGATGATGGCAAATTCAAATGACTGAAAATTATAAATCAGAGGATTACACGCTGGGCGATAAATTTTACAAGTCCCTCATATAGTTAAAGAGTATCAATCGGAATCGAAAATGGGGGACGTTTTAAATAATTCAACTGAAGGGATACCACGTTGCGCAATTTGTTACAACCGATTATGTTAGTGAAGGTTAAATAAATATTTACAACATGGTAAAATCCGGACGAGCGCAGTTGCTATTGAAATTATGGACAAATAGTAGTTCATGTACGTAGGGAATTCGTACGCTTACTTCCACATCAACACACTGCTAGAGGACTATTACGCTGATATTCATCATTACCGTACACCTTCACGATTATAAAGGTCCTATATAAAATCTTTACATATTCTTTCGAATAATAAAAAAGATCTCAAGAATAAAATTGACAAACGTTCCCGGTTATATGTTGTAACAACCATGTTGTTACATGTTAATAATTAAATAAATAAATAAATAAGATGAGTTTGAGAATTAAAAAATAAGTAAAACTAAACATATTATATAACAGTGAGTAAATGTATATATATATATAATGTATATATATATTATCTATATATTGTTAGTAAAAGGGTCAATAATAAGTTAAAATGAAACACAAGGTTTATTAACCTTTCAGTTGCTTTCTCGTCGTATTAATTACACAATAAGTATATGTGTATGTGTGTATATATATATATATATGTATGAGTATGTGTATGCCTAATTTTTTAATGAGAAAATGAGGAGAAATTTAAAACATTTTGATTGGTTATTGAAAATCGTCTGATCGACGTATTAATAATAGAAACACACACACACACACAAATATTATAATATATTAAATGACAAGATAATTACTACACGTGAGATGCTCCACGTGGAGTGCCGGTAAAATCACGTTTATGATTGGACATTACAAATTATGTTAAACCAATCAAAAAATACACGCACACATATGTAAATGTACAAAGATTTTTCTAGAAGTTTCATAAATATATACAATAATAATAAACGAATCTTTCCAGAAAAAACTAGAAAGTTCTAATTAGGCATGTATATATGTATATGTGGAGTATATATGCATATTGTTTAGTATAAAAGGAGATGTTCAGTCTAATTTTTAGTTAGTTAGTTCAAATTAATTCATTTCATTCTAGTTTAAAGTTAGTATAGTTTTATTAGTTCAGTTTAATTTAGTTTCAGTTTTAATTTTAATAAACGTACTTGAAAATCGTGCGCATTCGAAAATCCGTAATCTATTAGTTTTTTTTTTTTTGTTTTTTTTTAATTCTAATAAAAATAGAAACTGCGTTTTATTTTGTTTTGTTTTGTTCATTTTTAATTAACGGTCGTGGTCCAATCCACGTGGCATCCCATCTGGAGTCGTAAATGTCGGTAACATATTATCTGTTACCTTCGTTCTATTGCGAACCCATTCGATCGTTTTCAGTCTTTTTTAGTGATTGATAGCATGCATCTCTCCATTCAGCTCTGGGCTACTTGAAACCTATGTTTGTAATTCCTGGTTAGCATCCACGTTTCACAACCGTATATCATCACTGGGAGGATGGACTGATCTAACGTTTTCTTTTTTAAGTACAATGGTATTTTTGATTTAAAAATAACCGAATTCCACCCAAAACGTTGTCCATGCCAATGTGATCATTATACTTATTTCTTGTTGCAATGATCCTGTGATACTAACCAGTTGGCCCAGATATATGCATTCTTGGACTGTTTCCAGATATTTGCCTTCAAGTTTGATATCTTTGTTTGGTGTAAATTCGTTTAGCATTATTTTAGTTTTGTGCTGGTTCATGTTTAAGTCAATTGTTTTGCCAAATTCATTTAGTTCTTCTATCTGTCTCTGTAACTTTATATATATATATATATATATATATATATATATATATATATATATATGTATGTATATATATCTTCTTCTCTTCGAATTTTTATTTACATTTTCCCATTCTCGAATAATCTTTTCTAAGACACAATTGAATAATATTGGGGATAATCCATCTCCTTTCCTTACACCAGTTTTAATCTCAATGGCCTCGGAGATTAGACCAAAATTTTACCGTAGCCCTACTAATGTTTGTTGTATTAATCTCGTTGATTTATCATCTATACAAATTCTTATAATATCTTTATTAGACTTTCTCGATCAACCAAATCGTACGCTTTTTTCAAGTCTACGAATATCATAACATATGGTTTGCTTCTCATCATTCTGTCTCTGATTAATAGTTTTAAATTAAGAATTTGTTCCGCGCATGATCGATTTTTCCTGAACCCTGCTTGGTATTCTGGTATTCTCCCAGTTCTGTTTCTATTTCACTTTCAAATCGATTTAATAACACCTTTGAAAACATTTTATAAGCTACTGACAATAGAGATATTCCTCTTTAGTTATTGACTTCTGACTTATGTTTTTTGTGAAGTGGGTGTATCAGCGCACATTTTCCAATCCAGTGGTATCTTCTCTGCTTGCCAAATTTCCACTAAGAGTTCTGTTAATTTAGTTCGCCAGCTGCTTTGATTAATCCCGCTACTATCGAGTATTCTCCTGGAGATTTATTATGTTTAAGATGTGATATTATTTGCTTAATTTCTTCACTACTCGGGATATCTGCATCTGTTTGTTTTTCCTGCGGTATGTACACCTGTAGTCGTTCTTTGGGTTTATCACAGTTCAGTAGTCTTTCAAAATATTCTCCTAATACCTTGAAGTTGTCTTTATCATTAGTGCTAGGCTTCCATCGGTTTTTTTTTTAAAATATAGATTGGGGCTTGATATCCTCTTATTCGGGTCTTGAATACCTTGTAAAAATTTCTAATTTTATTCTTTTGGAAAAATATTTTCTGCTTCCTCTAGTTGGTGTTTTTCAAAGTTTCTGTTAGTATTCCTAATAATTTTTGGCGTTAGTTTTCTTCGATTTCTGAATTCCTCATATGCAGTTTCTAACTTAGTCGAATCCCATTTTTTCCAATATTCTAGTCTTTGCTTAAGAGCACTTCACATTGCTCATTTCACATCTGTATTTTTTTATATATATTCAGTGGAATTGTTTGTTTTGCTGCATCCCGTATTCCTTCACAAATGCCATGCCATGTTTCCGATTTTATTCCGTTTATTTTCAAACGATATTGGTGTACTTTATCCTTATTTTCATCTTTAAGCTTATCTATAACGTATTTAGCTATTCCTTGTTTAGAAAATTTATTTTTATTTTGTGATATAAATCTCAGTTTAACCGTTGTAAGAAAATGGTCTGAATGAATGTTACTCCCTTTCTTGACCTTAATGTTCATAATTTCGTTTTGATTCTCATTTGAAATCGCGACATGGTCAATTTGAAATTCTCTCAGTGTTTTATTAGGACACTTTCATGTTTTGTTTTTTTTTCTCGGGAGCTTCTTAAAATTTGTAGACATTATTTTGATGTTAATAGTCCGGCACATGTCAATTAATCTGTTGCCGTTTGTGTTCGTCCTTTTATGCCCTAGATAATCCTCTACTATCTGCTAAACCTTTTTCCTTTCCTATTTAGTCATTAATATCGCTCATTAATATTTTAATGTTTCCTGGTATCTTACATATTTCTTCATCTAACATTTCCCAATACTGTTTAATTTCTCCAGATTTTGCTTGTTATCTTCGTTAATTAGGGCATGTACGTTAACTATTGCATACGTTTTGTTCGCACATTTCAACGTCAAAATAGACATCCTTTCCGACGGAGATTTAAAATGTATTACAGAGTCCAGTATGTTTCTGTGGACACAGAATGCTGCTCCTAGATGCGGCATTCCCTTTATTATTTTCTTTACTGGTTTTTCTTTAAATATTCTGTCATTTTCCACGTCTATTACACTTTCTTCCGTAAACCTAGTTTCTTGAAGAGTATATTCTGTTTATTGAGTGTTTTTATTAGTTCTTTTAACTTTCGCACCATTAATAATGAGTTAATATTTAGTGTTCCAAACATATACTTCTTTTCACTTTTAACTTCAGTCTGTTTTTACATGGTGATTCAAACACTCCAGAATATGAACGTTCGATTGCACTGCCATTTTTGACAACGGTGGGTTCACCTTTCAGGTTACAACCTAGAGTAATAGTCCTCTTTGACTTATTTTCTATCATGCTTTTTTACAGACCAAAATTTGCTGTTAATTAGATGGAGGTAAAGCAGGTTAATACCCGTTCTGAAAGTAAAACTGGGATTGTGAGTCCTAGAGTGTTGATTTTTATTTATTCCGTTATATATTCGACTATTTCAAGTATTTTATATTTTATTATTTTCATTGAATTATTGAATTTTACTATTTATCACTTTTAATTTATTTCGTTTTACTTTTATAGTTCATAGATAGTATTGTGAGAGCAGGGTAATAAGGCTGTAAAATCTTGTCTCCTTTTTTTCTGTCAGGGTTTACTCCTTTAGCTGAAAAGACCTGGTTTTAAGGAGCTAGATACTCGCATTACTCACTCTGGACTGGTGTTTACCAATCCGACCGAGGCACATTGTTACGAGCGAGTTGCTGATAGTCTGCTGTTGTTAACGCAGTAAAAAGGTTAACGGTATTTATTTGTAGAAACACTTTCGGCAAGTGCATCTTCCTCCGTTTTCCTATCAGAGGTGTTTTGGAGTTTCGATTTAACTTTTCTAATGAGCGCTAAGCCCGCTGAACAGAAAATTACCGCCCTGCACGAACGTGGACGCACGGAACTCACATGGTTGTTGTTTCGGTTCTCCATCGGTGGAACTACCACCATGTGACGGTCGAGTGACTACTCACTGGAGAAGGTAGCTCTAGTTACAATAACCTGTGCCCCGCAGGGCATATATATATATATATAAAATATATATAATATATATATATATATATATTATATGTAATATATAATATATATTTATTATAATTATTTATCTTTTTCATATACCAGTAATAAAAAAGTAAAAAAAAATTCACGAGTATATAAATTAAATGGCGGTCAATGTGAAAATGAATATATATGAGAAACAGTCAGGTAATTTTCAACAGGATTTAAAGAACGTTTAAATTTGAACAGGGACACAATGATGAAAAATCACTATTTAGAAAATATTGTAAAGAATTAAAACACGAAATCAATACAGTATTTTACCAGGAGAACGTTATAACTACTAAAAAAAAATGAAATAATAAAAGTAAGAGATATATCGATGATAAGGACCTAAAAATTATCAATAATCTGTACTGGAGTCAATGCGCTAATATAAAAATCGGAACGGAGTACTCAAAGAATAAATGTGATATACAGAAAGTGGTCAGGCAAGGCTGTTCCCTCTCGCCAAGGCTGTTCAACATATATGCAGACGAAATGATTAAAGAAGCGCGAATTGGAAAAATGGGATTGAAGATCAATGGGGAACGAATAAATGAAATTAGCTACGCAGACGATAAGGTAATAATTGCTGAAACAGAAACGCAAACGCAGAAGACGATCGACCGAATAAATAGCGCTGACTTGAGATACGGAATGAAAATCAATGTACGTAAAACAAAAGTGATGAAATTTACAAAGAATGACGACAAGAAGGTTATAATCACAATTGGAACACATGAAATTGAAAATGTAAATGAATTCAGATATCTTGGCACGCTGATAAATAACGATGGTCGAGACCACAAGGAAATAAAGACACGAATTGGTATGGCAAAAAAGGCCTTCAATAACCTAAGCAAAGTTATTGGAAATCGAACGATGAACCTCACCCTACGAAAGCGGATAATGAAATGTTATGTATGATCCGTTTTGAAATATGCCTGTGAAACGTGGACTATGAGCGCGAAGTGCGAAGAGAAACTTGCTGCTTTTGAGATGTGGTGTTACCGAAGACTGCTCCGGATTTCATGGAAAGATTACATAACAAATGTGGCAGTTTTATCAAAAATAGGAGAAAAACGGAAAAACATGGTAGATGATGTTAAGAACAGAAAAAGGAAATAGATAGCACTTAAAACCCGTGAAGGTGGAGTCTTTCTGCTGGCAGTATACAAGGAAAAATACAGGGAAAGCCAGCAAGAGGAAGAAAGCGGATGGAGTTGATGACGGCAAATCCACCGGATGACACCAAGCAAAATCCTGACGGAGATCATTAAAGACGCCAGGAATCGCAGCATATAAGAAAGGATGTACGCAGTCTCCTGTAAAGGAGAAGCGACTACGATGATGATGAAGAGATAAAAATAATTTAAAATAATTTACTAAATTCAATGGCAAATTTTTGACGAAGAACTTTGATGTAATATTTATTGTGTATGCTTGATAATGACGTAATTGTCGATAAGCTTTTGAATAAAAAAACTTTTATAGTGATTATGTTATAATTTTATTTTGTTTATAATTCATAAAATCACTACTCTCCGATATATTCAACACTTAGTATTAAGAAGCATATATTATAAATTTAATCATTTTTTATATTAGACATAGAATTCAGATTTTTCTGGATAGTTATGGTGTATGTGGTTTTGTACAAATTAGTGTGTATATTGCTAATTGGTTGATTATGTTGTTTTCCACATTCACCATCATGTTAGTTTATAAGTAAATCCGTTATTTCACATTACTTTTCTTGGTAATATTGTACATATAAATTAAGTATTCATTTTTACTTCTTTTTTTTTTATTTACTGTTTTTATTTGTTATTCGTGTTTATGTACACTTGAAAATGACTTACAGCCGAAAAGCTGTATGCCTTTAATACAAATTCAGTAATTTCAACTACTTTTTTATTGTTATTATTATTTTTTAATCACTACATTCTATACCAGTTCAAATTTGTTATATACTTTTTTTGTATACAGGTTTACACCTATATTTTCTATATTTACGAGTGCATGCGTTACTTGTATTTATATTCTAGTTATATTTTCCTTCTACTTTGTCGTGTCTGTTATCCCACACATTTTAATTTTACGTTTTTCCCACTTTTCGACAACTGTTTTTTTTTTTCTATAATTTTGTTTTAGACACTTTTTCACTTTATTTTATGCACCAAACTCGATGTAACCACGGTGTATGCCACTGATAGAGATTTCGAATAAAAAATGCTAATAATTCATATATATGTATGTATAAATAAAAAATTATATATATATATATATATATATATATATATATATATATATGTATATATATATGTGTATATATATGTACATTGAGGTTTATACCACCGTTAATACATAATTGGTTCTGCAGTTGTCGTAGTATTAGCATTCCTTATATGTTGGGCACCATTTCAAACGCAAAGGCTGCTAGCCATATACAGTTACGACGAAAGGCATACCAACGCCGATTTAATATTGATCTACCAGTCGATAACTTACATATCAGGGGTGTTGTACTATTTCTCCGCCGTCATTAATCCGATTGTTTACAATATTATGTCGCATAAATTTCGGAACGCGTTCAAGGTAAGCGAATATTTAATTACAATAATCCGTTATTTCGTAACTATACGTTAGAAATTTGCAAAAACCAGTGCATAATTTTTTAATTATCGTTTTTACTTGTGTTGGAAATTCAACGATGAAAAGTTGCGAATATTTTTTTATTTTTTTTTTTTATTATTGAAATTTTTCATTTTTTGGATATTCGACTACACTGAGTACAAATGTGTAAAAATCACGAAATAAAGATAACATTTATACAGCATCTTCAGTCAAGAGTTATCGCCTCTATAATTTTCCCCAAATTTCTTCACGCTGATTTACATTAAATCCTTGAATTTCTTATATTCCGTTGACTTCTAGTTTATAAAATCATCTATTATTTTTCTATAATTATTCAATATAAACTTATAAACAGGTAAATTTACTGACCAATATGCGCGGACAATTCTCGCTTTTCTTAAAAAAACGTTTTTAAAATTAATTACACCCTTTTGAAAACCTAGGCTAGGTTACATTCGGTTAGGTTAGAATCGTAGGTTTGTTTCGGCTAGTTGAAAGTAGAATTAAATATTACACTAATATATTGCAAAATGTACATGATATTTTAAACGGTTATTGTAATATTCGACTATCGAGCATCGGTATAGTAAACAAAGAAACAATAATAAATTTAAGCAATTATCCTCTATCTAAACCTACGATACAGAATCAGGGACAAAGTACAAAATTCCATTCAACATATTTTGCGATAGAAACGAGTACATACACATCGCATGTACTTTACAAATGAATATGAATTCAAACATATAAAATTAACGCATATGATTTTAATTTAAAATGGGATTAATATATTCTGTACTTCTCGCAACAATTAACAAATCTCCACTACGGTATCTCTCAACCTGCTGATACATGCTCCAAATTTAAATTCTTTCCTTAACCAGAATTTACTTTTAAATAATATTCCCAGAGAAAACTTCATCAGATACAGTTTGCGACATTTGTTTTCTTTAGTCCATTTTAAAAGTTTCATATTCAACAGCCATTTTCAATAGTCACCGAATAGCATTCATTTGGCAAACGATTCCCATCAACAACTTTTAATTCTTACGGATTAACAAAAAAAAAATATATATATATAACAAGTAATATGTGATACGAATAATAAAAATATAAAAATATATAACTTTTTTTTAATTTATAAAACCGAGCGAACTGTATTTTAAAAATTAAATAATAATAATAATAATAATAATAATAGTAGTAATGTTATCATCATCATGCATAATAATAATAATAATAATTGAAAAAACAAATTCCCGATGTCGAAATAAGTTCGTATCTTTGGCCTACACTTTAACATCACATCGTTTACATATGCTCATAATGTTAATGTATAACTTCAATTATGATTACAAGTGAGCGTTAATCATCAATAATTAACGTAATTAAAAAACGACTATAAAAAACATAAATCAGTTTTTTAGATTATTCTACATAAGTGTGATTAAACATACATACTTAGTTGTTTGTTTTTTTTATATTATTAATGAGTATATGAATGTTTTATTTTTACTTTCAATGAATAATATAAAAATAATTTAATTTCGCGAAAAAAAAAGACAGCCTATTGTTGAAAATACTACTTTTTTGTGTTTTCACTTGTATTTTGAATTTTAGTGATTGCATGGATTTCTTTCAAAATAGTAACGATATTTTCAAAATGTTAACATTTCTGAGTAGTAACAGTGAGAGAAAAAGCAACAAAATTCATTTCCACAATTGACGAAAAATTTATTTCATTTTGAAGGTTTAATATATCAAATTTAATTAGTTTTTAAAAAGTTTTATTACCCCTTTTAATTATGCCATCCCAGGCCAAACATTATGAGCAGAAAGATCCTTCACTACATCTTGCAAATATAAACAACCGACTACGCTTCAGAGCACGTTTTCAAATCTAAATATTAATGACCGTCGCTATCTATACTAAGAATTTAGAAACAGGCAACTAGATTTAATTTAAAATACCACCGGTAGATGGTGCTCATAATTTTTTTTAAGAATATCACGTGAAAAGTTGTTTAAAAAATGTTTAATTTTCCTTGTTTTTTTTTTTCTACATTTATCGAACTCTTTCGTGATAGGGTACTTATGTGAACGATATAAACCTAGTTTGTATAATTCATCCCGATACTTCTTCAAAGTTCCACATTTTGGATTTTAATACGTAATGTGTTTAGTTCGCATTTTTTTTTTAGCTGGCACCAACTTGCTATTTTTAATATTTTCAAAGAACACTGTCAAATTTGTCAAACCAATATTAATTCCATCTAATTTTTACGTTCTAGAGGGTGTGGCGACATTAAGAAACTGAAATCTTTTCAGTAGATTCTAAGGCCCCTCTGTCTCGAGCTTCATACAGATTTATTACGATCATTTTTTTTTTTTAGTTTACCCATTAAACTATATTATATAAACAAGAAAAAATAAAAAAGAATTATCTTAATTTTAACTATATGGGTATGTTACAATTAACAATAAACATATGTATGTATGCATGTTACGTGTGGAGAGTAAGAAAGGAATATTGACAGGAAAAGGAACATTTAGAGATATGAGGTGATTATAGAAGGAGTCACGAGTGGAGCGGTAATATGAGCACTCCAGGAAAATGTGATTTGCGTCTGCGATACAGTGGATATCTGAAGGATGTGAACAGAACGGAGAAGCAACAAGATGCATTTGAAAAAGTGTAGCCGGTAGACGATTCTTTCCAAAACGTAGTCGACATAAAGTGACAATAAAACCACGGAGCAGACTCGCTTGTATTTCGATATTATAGAACCATGGTAGACAAGGAAGATCAGGTTGAAGCAGTTTATATTTTGTAACATTATAAGGATTATTCCAAGTAGCTTTCCAGTATTCTTTATGAGCTGTCTTAATGATAGACAGGAGATCAATGCACGGCGTGTAAGCAATAAATAAATCAAGGTATGTTGTACATTTAGCATAATGATCAGCAAATAAATTCCCTTTAATACCAGCATGACCAGGAATCCATGCAAACTTAACAGAGATACATCCCGTAAAAGGGTAATGTGATTACGAATTTTAAGTATTATGGGAGAGGAATGAGGATTATAAAGTGAGAACTTTAAGGCCAAAAGACAACTTTTAGAATCTGAAAAAAATATTACCTTTTGAGTTACCCGATTCGACAGAATGAAACGCAGAGCTTGAAAAATAGCCACAGACTCTGCTGTAAAAATGGAAGAAACTCGCAAAAGGGAAAATTTTTTAACTATGTCTAAGGAAGGAATTATAAAAGCTGCTCCTACGTGATTCTTTGATTTAGAACCGTCTGTATATATAGCGAGAAATTCTGACCAGTTATCACAAATATGGGATGTAAAGAGAATATTGGCGATAGAAGGGGTGTAGAAGCTTTGAACGTTTTAAAAGAATTTAAATCTATATCTAACACAAGATCATTATTAAGAAAGGGAAATGAAAAATAAACGGAAGGTAAAGAAGGAAGTATTAATTCACTGTACATAGAAAGGTGATGTGCAGAAAGACATAAAATAGGACGACGATTAAAAGAAAATCTCCAGTTCTGAAAAATTTCGAGGAATGAGAGAAATATCGAGTATGAAGTAACTGAGAAAGAGTTAATCAAAAATTTATCAGCCAAATAAGACCGCCGCATAGATGAAGGAGGGACTTTTGCCTCTACTTCTAGACTGGCTATGGAAGTAGAGACAAAAGCTCCAAGGGCCAAACGTAGACATGTATTTTGAAGTTTGTCTAAAGTTGAAATATACCTAGATGGTGCATTGGCAAAGAGAAAGCTACCATAATCTATGACACTACGAATAAACGATTTATACAAAAGAAGTAAAATTAGAGGATCACCCCCAAAAGTTGTATGCGAAAGTGTTTTTAAGAGATTTATTCGTTTGGAAGCTTTGGAATAAATGGCCTCAATGTGATTACGCAAATTGAGTCTATAATCTAGGACAAAGCCTAAATACTTGCAAGATGTGGTAAATGGAACACAATAATTGTCAACCATTAAACCGGGTATCGAATGGTTAACACGTCTATAAGAAAATATGATAGAGTCACATTTATGAGATGAAAGAGTGAAACCCATGTTGTTTAATAACTTACAGATCAATTCTAAAGTACTATTTAGTAATTGAATACCTTCTGAAAGATCAGAGTTGGTTTTATAAAGTACAATGTCATCAGCATAGGATAAGATATTAATGCTATTACGAGGGCAGGCTTGAAATAATTTAAACATATAGATATTGAATAAAACCGAGCTTAAAACAGATCCCTGAGGTAGTCCCAAATGTACAAAACCCTGATGTAAGGATTAGCGATAGACGAATGTTTTAAGAATCCGATTTGTAAATAATTTACATACGCCATAGATGAAAGAAGGAGGAATTCCTAGTGAGGCAAGTGTATCACAAAGCGTAGGAATTGAAATGGAATTAAAAGCATTACTTATATCTAGAAAGCACGCAATTAGATATTTACTTGCTATCAAAGACTTGTAAATGTCAGCTACCAGATGAGAGACGAAATTTAGTGAGCTAATATTATTACGGAAGCCATACATTCCAGAAGGGAACATATCATTATTTTCCAACCACCAAACAATTCTGTTCTTCAATATTCTTTCATATGTTTTTCGAATACAGGAAGCAAGAGATATAGGTCGATATGATGTATTACTCACAGGAGAGTTAGATTTTTTAACAGGAACCACTAGAAGGTGTAACCAGCTTTCAGGATAGGAGCCAGTATTGAGGAAATGATTAAAACAATTTAAGAGGATGGTAACAGCAGAGAAGGGAAGGTTGTTTAGTATTCTATAGGTAATACCGTCACAACCAGGAGAAGAGTTTTTTTTGTAAGAAAGAGAGTGTAAAATTTCAGACAAATTTATAGGAGAACATGGAAAATTGGAGTCGTGGACGGTATGTTGTATGGGCATAGGAAAAAGACATTCGGCTTGATTAGGGACATAACTAGGAGCTACAGAATCTACAAAGTGTATGAAAGCTTCAGAGTTGAAGTTGAGATTATAAGTTGAGGAAACTGTTTTACCAGCAAATAATTTAGCTTTATTCCAAATGTAAGATGAGGGTTGAGTACGATTTATAGAAGAAACAAAGTTCTTCCAGGCCTCCCTTTTCTTACTAAAACGACGGGTAATGACTTCCTGCTTTTTGAATAGGAGGTAATCTCTAATAGAGCGACTCCGTCGAAATTGTTTAAAGTAACCGCTTAAGATATTTTGCTGACTGTAGCAAGAAGAGTCACACCAAGGAGGAGAGTGGAATATTGTATTGGAAGGTTTTTTTTGAAAGGCATAAAATTGCAAAGCTATATTAAAATTATGCATAAATTTATTGTACAAAGGGATGTCAAAAGTTGAGGCTAAAAGTAAAGGAGTGCACAGTGAATCTAGAAATGAAGAGAAATTACCTATATTATGCTCAATTGGAATATACCGTAAAGTTTCGAACAGAAGAACAAGAAAGGAATTGAATAGTGAGGACAATAGGAAGGTGATCACTACCCAACGGAATAGACTTAACATCCCAATCTGCAAAAAGCACTAGGTTACTAGACAGTAACGATAAATCGAGAACATTGGATGGTCTATGAATATAAGGAATAGTGGTATGACGGCCATCATTGACTACCGTTAAGTTAGTTGAGTCAATAATTTCCAGCATGTACTTTCCAGTATTATTGTTTGCAATACTGCCCCAGCTGGAATGTTGGGCATTAAAATCCCCACAACATATTGTGTAAGAGTTTGCCGGTGAGGCATGGATAAAATCAATAAAATTATCTTTATTAAAGAAATAGTTGGGCGGACAATAAAAAGAGAAAATATATATAATCTTGTTTGAGAATACAACCTGCAGGCATAATCCATTACAGTTGCTGCTATGTAAAATTGAATTAATAGAAAGTAAGGAGTGAGGCATACTACTATACTAAAATAGCAACACCTCCATATCCATCCGCTCTATCATCACGAAAACATTGATACCCTGATATTGAGAAGTTTTTAGAAATTGAGAGCCAAGTTTCAGATAAAAGGATAACGTGAAAATTTTCCACTGTAGAACTCTTAGGTTAGAATTATTACTAATAGATGACATTAAACAAAAAAAGAAAAAATCCCGGGACCAAAACCAAGAATAATATTAAATGAATACTTAAAAATAATTAGCAACGTGCAAAAAAAAAGGAATGGAGGAATATAGGAAATAAAAAAAATAAAATAAAAATAAAATGGCATGGTGGAGTACAGAAAGAAAGGGAAAAATGAAATGTTGGGATAAAGGAACGAAAATGAAAAAAAGAAATGTAGAAATACAGGAAAGAAAAAATATGAAAAGGAGAAGTACAGGAAGAAAATTGGAAAAAAGGAATAAGGGATATAGGAAAGAAAAGAAAAGATTGACTGGGGGAAAAAGGAAAACAGAACAAAAATGGAAAAAAAGGAAAATAAAACCGCATGAGTACACATTAATAATTACATATGTGCGCACTTGCACACGTTTTCCAATATAATATTCTAAATACAAAAATATAAAGATAAAAATAGTAATACAGAATTACTTTTTATTCATATTTTTATTCGCTGGGGCTGGTTTTTTGTCGACGTGACCTGATTTATTCTTCGGTGGAAAGGAAGGATGTGAAGACGTTGAAGCTGTAGACGCAGAAGATGATGACGATGTGATTGAAGATCTCTTCATTGTAGTACACGTTTGCGCTTCTTTATCCGCAGCAGGATTGTTGTCTAGTTACGGGCTCGCATTTTCAGAGGCTGACTTTAAGAAAGATCCTTTTATAAAACTAGAAGATCTACCGGACGGAAAACTTAGTAAATTATTGTAATCTGGAAAGTTTCTGTTCGGTGTCGTAGTCTGAAGTGTACGACGCGAGTGAACGAGCGTTGGTCGTTTATTTGGATACGGATGCGATGGTTTCTCATTATTGGAGCGCGTTATATCCGAGAAAGAAAAAGCGCCACTTACAACGGCAGCTTTCTTTTTTCTGATTGCTTCAGCTCTCGTGATGTTGTCATATGCAATTATTTTTTGGATATTGAGCTGCTCAATATAGACAGGACAACTCTTATCAGATGTTGAGTGATTACCTTTACAGTTAATACAACGTTTAACTTGAACGGATATTCCTGGACTAGACGACGCAGAACAGGATTGAGTTGAATGTTCTTCGTGACATACTTGACACTTTGGTTTGGAGCGACATTGTTGAGCAGCATGACCGAATCGGAAACAGTTAAAACACAAACGTGGAGGACGTATGCTAGGTTCAACAGGGGATCTCAATTTGTATAGATAAACGTATTGTGGAAGAGTATTTCCCAGAAATTTTATTTCAATCGTAGGTGTAGGAACAAGTTTATCATCTACTTTTCTTTTTATTCTCCTTACACTAGCAAATGAAATGTTACTTTCAAGTTGTTGAAGAATTCCACTGGAATACCTCTGATGACGCCAAAACGATATAATAAAGAGTTCGGAACATAAGCCGTAAATTCTTCATTCTTCGCGATTTCAAGAAGAAAATTATTGGCATTTTGAATTGAGTCAAAAATGGCCTTTATTTTGTTAACACCGTTACGCTGAAAGTAAAGCAGGCCTTCGTATTTTGATAATTTCTTGCAAATTGCAATAGGATGCAAATTGGCGAGATTTTTTCCGGGTTCTGCCTGTATAATAATTACGTATGGGCCATCATGAATACCAGGAAGAAATAGTTGTGGCGCGTTAGAAAATGACGCCATGTGATTATTATTATTGCTATTATTATTATTATTATTATTATTATTATTATTTCTAATATTATTAATGATATTATTGTTATTATTATTAATAATATAATTGTTATTTCGGCTACTACCTGAATTTTGGTTATCACTTATCTGTACGATAACATCTGTTTCCATGTTGCTATTAACAGGTAGATAAAGCCCCCCCCGGGCTGGCTGCATTCATAACTGAGTACACTAGTTACTTCTAATATACTCAATGAACAATCCCGAAACAAAATAAATAAAATTAAAAAAATAAAAATAAAATAAAACTTAAATAAAAAGCTATGTACACAATCAGACGATCGAAACACGGAATAAAAGACTACACGACACGATACGAATCGACAAATCATTTTTATTCATGTGCTATATCTTTAATAGTATACTAAGACTCGGGTACTTTCCAAAAAAATTTGAAAAAATTTGTCATCATCATGATACACAAGTCAGGAAAACTGCAGACTGAAACATCTTCATATCGACCAATTAGTCTTCTTCCTTCACTATCGAAAATTCTAGAAAGATTAATATTATATCGTGTGGAACCATTAATTAAAAATTTAATTTAATACCAATCAGTTCGGTTTCCGCACAGCTCACTTAACAGTGTCATAGGTGAGTAGATAGGATCTCATCAGCATTCGAAAAAAAAAAGAAATATGTTCTGGAGCTTTCTTAAATGTGTCCCAGGCGTTCGATAGGGTTTGCTCTTCAAACTACGTCAGTTTCTTCCTAAAAATCTCTATGAGCTCTTTAGTTCGTACTTGTCTGCCGATCGTTTGTAGTAAGGGTAAACGACGGATTTTCTGTTGAATTTAGCGTCGCTTCGTCTGTACCTCAGGGTAGTATAGTTGGACCATTGCTATACTCGATCTACACTGACGATACACCCACGTCGAATCAAACGGTCCTGGCGACATTTGCCGATTACATAGCCATCCTTGCTGCAAATAGTAATCCGTATTATGCTAGCTTAGCGGTACAGAACCATATAGATAGAATAGTGAAATGGGCACAAAACTGGCGTATAACATTCAACCCGATACATCTCCTAGATTAAAATTGCACGATACTGTAATACCACAAACAGGCTCGGTCAAATACTTTATCATTTACATGGATAGACGGCTGACGTGATATTTTCATGTAGCTCAAACTAGGAAAAATATAATAGCGCGTACTAGACTACTGTATCCATTATTGTCTGCAAAATCACCATTAAACTTAAAATCCGAACGAAATATTTATCTCTCAATCGTGACACCAATTGGGAAATACGGTATAGAATTATACGGAAGCACAAGTAAAAGTAATAAAGTAATCTTGTACGGATTCAACAGTAACAGTCGAAGATATTACGTGATATCGCATCTGTAACGAAATACGTCTCAAATCTGACGCTTTATTCCGATTTACAAATACCATACGTCCACGATGTGTATGTACAGCAGTATCAAAATTTTTTCGATAAGCTACAGTTTAGCTCAAATCCAAATATCAAACAACCATCCTAAGCAATTTAAGAAACAGAAATGGTGTCGTGATGCCTTGCCGATCACTTGAAGAAATATTTAACTTTTGCCAAACAGCACTACATGTGTATCCACTTAATTTAAATGCGATAGATTTGTCGTACTTTTTTTAACATCCTCGAACTAACTTTTATCTGACTGTGGATGTTAGTAGCATATATTTTCTCCTTTTCCCTTCCTTCTTTGCCACTTATTTATCTTTCCCACTCCTTCTATTCATTACCGTTGGCTGTGGCATATAATTATTTGTACAACGTAAAAAAAAAAAAAAAAACGGATGATGTTCTTTTCTAACTAGCGTGTACTAATTTTTGTATAGTCTTATTTGCTTTAGTCCCGGTCGTATTTCGTTTTTCGATTTACAGCTATCCTCGTAAAGGTTGGTTATAAAAAAATTTCAATAAGTACAGACCGGTTGCAGTTCAGTTTCGTTTGTCCAACTTGGTTTTTTATTTAGAGATTTCTGTACCGTTATTCAATATTCGATCACATTGTACTTTTTTGTAGCGCGACTTTTAAATAAAACGATTATTTTTAAAACTATATGATACCACTTATACTATTTTAGGATACACTGAGAAATTTAGCGGAATCTACGCCGGAAAAACGAAATTCCGAAGATATCGGTAGCAGCGACACGCGACGAAATTATTGCGAAGCGCAACATCCGAATTCGTTTTGCTGTTCGAGTAATTGCGACGATAATATCGAAATATTTTCCGATTTCACGAAGAAACCTTTAGTGGTTAGTTTTAGAATGTGCCGTACGTCGTCTTTCAGATCGTTACGCGATTCCAAAAGTATTTCCGATACAGAAAGTTCGGTTAAACGTAAGAAAACTTGTTCAGCCTTAGTCGTATATCCGAATTGTAAATGCTCTTCCAAAATTAATCATTAAACAACTTTTTTCTTTCATTTTTTTCAATATATATATATAAAATATAGTTTAACTTCTTTCGAATTTGTTAAACGGATTTTAATCGTAAATTAATTATAGTGTGACCCAGAGAACACGGACGGTTTTCTTGTTTTTTGAATTAAATTTTATCTAAAAATCGGAAAACGAGAGAAATTAGCTTACAATATTTGTTGAACATCCAAAATTAATCATTAAACAACTTTTTTCTTTCATTTTTTTCAATATATATATATATATATATATATATATATATATATATATATAAAAAATAGTTTAACTTCTTTCGAATTTGTTAAACGGATTTTAATCGTAAATTAATTATAGTGTGACCCAGAGAACACGGACGGTTTTCTTGTTTTTTGAATTAAATTTTATCTAAAAATCGGAAAACGAGAGAAATTAGCTTACAATATTTGTTGAACATAAAATCATTCAGATGAACGCCATTACATCATTCAGTCTTTTTACAACATTGTCGAACACCTGTCTCATAATATATTCACCGTATAGATTGAAAAGTACCGGTGATAAGACGCATCCTTGTCTTACACCTTTTTTTCGTCTTAAATTCTTTTGATTCTATATGGCCTTCAATACGTACCGTGTTTATATTATGTTCGTATAGTTGATTTATTAAATACACTAGATGCCTTGGTATTCCCATTTCAATAAGTGCAGGCCACAATTTTTCCCAACGAACATTGTCGAATGCCTTTGAATAATCAACAAAGCATAACACTAACGGAATATTATGTTCTCTGGTTTTTTCAATCAACAGTCTTATGTTTAAAATTTGTTCGCGAGTTCCTTTTCCCTTTACAAATCCTGCTTGCTCATCTGGAATCTGCCTGGATGAGAATTCCGCTAATCGTTTATTTATAATTCGGAGCATTATTTTACTGGTGTGCGGTATTAATGAAATAGTTCTGTAATTTTGGCAATTTGTAACTTGTCCTTTCTTAAATAGAGCTATGTAGACCGTCTTACACCATTCTTGTGGCCATTTCTTCACATATTTCGTGTATTTTCTTAATTCCTGTAGTACCCATTTGTTTAATTATTTCCGCCGGTATTCCATCGTAATCTGTAGCTTTATTCAATTTTAAATATTTTATGGCCTCTTCTATTTCTGATTTAAGTATATTCGGTTCAAGTTCGGACAACGGATTTGGTATTATTGGTTCCTCTGTATATGTATTATCGTATAGTTCCTGACAGTATTGCCTCCAGACTTCTGCTATATCCAGTTTTTCTGTTTTAATACATCCCTGTTTGTTTTGGATTGCCCAACATCTCATCTTGAATTCTCTTGTAATCAAAGCAATCTTTTCATATAAATCTCTGGGTTCATTTTTTTCTGCATGTATCTGAATATCTTGACAAATAGCTGCATAGTAATTATTTTTATCTTTGCAGCAAAATTTACGAATTTCTGACGATAAACGAGTTACTTCCTGTTCATTTGCGTGAGTACTGTTTCTGAGTTTTCTCCTTTTCACAATTAATTGGATTGTCTCGGACGATATCCACGGTTTACATTTCATTTCTTCTTCATGTGGTTGAGTTTCTCGTACTGCCAAAATAGTTTTATTTTTAAAATTACGCCATAGAAGGTCAACTTCCCGAATTTGCGTGTCTGTATTGTCGTCTGGTCCATATTCTTCAAATTTTTGCTTAAAATTTTGCGGATGTGTAATTTTCATCCTGGATCTTGATAATGCTTGCAATTTGCTTTTCAATCTCAACCGATAACTAATGGTCTATGATCCGATCCACATTCTGCTCCAGGATAGACTATGACATTATCACAAGATGTTTTCCATCTTTCTTGTATCAAGATGTAATCAATCTGGTTTCTACATCGATCACCAGGAGCTTCCCATGTACATAACCGTCGTATATGATGTTTAAACATTGTGTTCATTATGCTGAGATTATTTTCAACCGCGAATTGAAGTAGCCTTTCACCTCGTTCGTTTCTGTTGCCTATTCCAAATTTTCCGACTGTTCTTCGTAACTGTACGTCAAATGAACTACCAATTTTAGCATTCATATCCCCCATTACGACTGCGATTTCTCCATTTGATATATCATTCATAAGTTCTTCTACTTCTTTGTAAAATAATTCAATTGTTTCATTGTCCGCTGCGCAAGTAGGTGCGTGTATACTTGAATAATATTAATAGGAACCGGTCTCCCCTCTAGCCTGATAGCTATGGCTCTGCCATTCTTTGTTTTATAACCAGTAACCATCTTACTGAATTTGTTTGATACCCATATAGCAACACCACTAAAACTTGTTGTATCTGTACTCGAACAATAAAGTGTTCCATTTTCTGTAACAAAATGTCCAGATTGTCGATAATGTGTTTCCGCTAAACCGCATATTTCAATTCCTAACCTTTCTATCTCCATTTCCACAATACGAAGCATGCCGGTGTGTAAAAGTCCTCAAACATTCCAAGTAGCTATTTTAGTTTTTATTTTTGCGAAATTCCCAGTCATATTTTTTCCATGAAGTGGCTGGTTTGCCCCACTCACAAGGCCGGTTGCATACTTCTCATTCCGACCACGGAAATCGGAACGCCGGTTGCTAGCCGGATCGCATGGCAAAACATTATTGAGAACTGTAGATTTCATAATGGTGTTCGTGGAAAAATACTGCAGTGGTTTCCCGTTGCCTTCTGCAGGATTTTCTGTCAGAGTTTACTCCCTTAGCCTTTGGATAAACATCCTTACCGCAAGGCAGTGGTCTGCTACTGAGGAGGTAGCGATTTAAGGTTTTTACGGCGACCTTAAACCGCCGAGGGAGAGACAGTCATAGGATTTTTGCAGACTTTTAGTGGACAGGTCCTCAAGCTGTCCATCTGCATCCTCGTGTCTTCTTGCCCTGTCACTACTGGAATCGTCTGCCAGAGACTTTCCACCAATAGCCGCTCTTGGTACGCGACTGCTTATTCGAATGACGTCTTATTCGCAGCTAAACTACATATCTGTAGGCCGTTCCACTATCCACCATCTGTAGACGCGCCCCATACCGGTTAGAGCTCCGGTCCCCGGAAGGTACAAAGTACCCCCGGGATATATATATATATAAATATATATATAAATTTATATATATATATATATATATATTTACATATATACATCTGTCCGTTAATTCGGCTCGCTCGCTCATTTTACGGACTAACTCCCCATATGTACCGTGCCAGTATTAGTTTACTGCAAAAATATGCACGACAAAGAACAAAACTATCTCGGTGAAGTGTATAGGAAAAACCGTTGGTGGCCTTCAACGAGGAAAGAAATTAAAAAACAATATTAAGTGTAAGACGGATGCAGATAAAAAATTTCCACGAAGTTCAGGTTCAGCAGCACTCTGTGCGTGAGGCCATTTAGAAATACATATCTCGAAAAAACTTTTCTTTTAGTCTGCTTTAGTGCTCCTTGCGGAACGGGTCGTAAAAGTTGTCTCCCTCATCGTGAGTATAGTTACGGATAAACTTATTCGCGAACCCGTTTCTATTTTCAAGAAAGGTAATATAATTTTGGTAGTCATATACGTAATAGTCTGTTATCGCGAATTTATGTTTTTCATTATCGGATATTTTCGTTCATCATTATTAACGTAATGTTTCATAAAATAACTATAAAAATTAAACGCCTAGTTCTTTCTTTTCGTATGATTAACGACTTGTGCTGGGGCTATATTACACGAGGGAGTAAACACGGGCTCCTTATGTAATAGCGTATATGGTAAAATATGGCGACTTGGGTTTAGGTTAAGACACCACAAGAGATATCATTATAGAAAAAAAAGAAAAATTTAGTTTATGAGTTTAAGACACCACAAGAGATATAATTATAGAAAAAAAAGAAAAATTTAGTTTATGAGTTTAATACTTTTCTTCGTTCATTAACAATTTTTTGCAAAATTGATGAAGTAGTTAAAGGGCATCTAATATTCGAAATACAAAATTAATGATAAACTTTAGAGACGCGAATAATAAATGTACATTAATCATAATAATTATCATCATTATTTCGGTTTGAATCCCCTAAATTAAATTCAATAAAAACTTAAAAAAAAAAAACAAATACAAATATATATTTTTATACCGATTACTTTAATAAAATTCATTACCATCTTAAGCGTTTCGGAGTTGATAACATGTGTTTCTAGAAGAATACGACACAAAAACGTAGGAATATCCGGGAATACACACCTACATACACACACACACACCGGTTTTGTTTTAATTTTTTTTTTTTGTTAGTTGAACCATCACGCGTTAGTTCCATCGAATCTATGCCATAAAGTCGTAATAGATAATAAACACGCTTGATTCTGGCTTATAGAGGTGTAAGGCACATGGTACAAGCGTGAAAGATAACTCATTAATCATAATAATTATTATTATTTCGGTTAGAATCCCCAAATTAAATTAAATAAAAACTTTAAAAATACAAATATGTATTATTACACACAGATTACTTTCATAAAATTCATTACCCTCTTAAGCGTATCGGAGTTGGTAACATGTTTCTCGCACAAAAACATGAGAAGTATTCGGGAATACACACACACACCGGGTTTGTTTCATTGTTTTTGTTCGGCGAACCATCGCGTGTTAGTTTCAGCGTATGTATAAGTGTCAAAGTCGTAATAGTTAATAAACACGCTCGATTCTGACTAATAGACGTGTAAGGCAAGTGGTACAAGCGTGAAAGATAACTCGTGTAGAGATTTCTGTTTCACACTTATTGAGGTTTTCAAGGGTTAAAATGATGGGACCGGCAACCACTCTCACTTGTACAGTTTGTTGCTCATCCAGTTCTCCCTTATTCAGGTGCGACAAATAATTAAAACAAATAAACGTAACTTAAAACAAAATCGATTAATTGTTGCATTCACGACTGAAAATATCTATAATAATACTTTGTACAGCTTCCTTGGTAATGGTATGCTAGCCATGCCATAATAATAAACATTATTTCTAGATATAAAATTTGAAAAATAAGTTAGGAATAAACAATCGACTTTTTAAAGAAATAATACTAAAAACAAAGTTTGAAAAAACAGCTGCGAAATATTATGAAACGCGATATGTACCTCTCGTTTTGAACGTGACCATCCCAATTTTCGGTTCACTAAAAATTTTGTGTTAGTGAAATTACAATCATCTCTGGGAAAACATTAATAACATAAAGTTTACAATAGAACAAGAAAATAATGGAGAACTAACGCTTTTAGACGTGTTAGTGAGTACAAGCGGAAAATTATCTAACGCTGAGTTTAGAAAACATACACACACGAATAAGTATCCTTAAAGAAAGAAATTGAGAATATAAAAGATGCTACAATCATTAATGGCGTTGACAAAAAGGAATAACGTTGTTTAGTTTAAAAAAAAAAAAAAACATTTTTTTAAATGAAATTTCATTATTTACATAGTGTACATACATACATTCTCACTATATATATAATGCATATATGTGTATGTGTGATAGGTATTGTGTATTAAAAATGTATAAAATTCTATAACTATCAAAATATTTTAAATTAATTGTAAAACTTTTCATATGTGTATGTGGAAATAATAGAAATAATTTCCATTCGTTAATTATAATTTTCAGTGATTCTCAAGTATAATGCACCAACATATGATACATTACTTCTATCTTAACAATATTTATATTAACATAGCTCGCAAAAAAAGTAATATTATAGAAAATGAACAAAAATTAATAATATACGCATGTAATAATAAAATTTTAGCACGAATTAAAGTATCGCATTTTTTCATTTATATTAAAAAGTATATCCGAAACATACGTGTAAATTTATTTTGGAAATTCTAATGTAGCAGTAGCAAGATCTGTCATATGTGGGAATTTAATATTTTTTTTGTCTAACTCATCCTCCGCCCAGAATATCAACTTCATCAGACTACACAATTTAGGTCTCGGCGATTCAGAGTGTTCCATTTTTAAAATAGCTTCGTTCAATTTACCCGCAATCTTAAAAACACAACGTAAAACATTAAACACGTGAAATTTTTGATAAAACTAACAGTTAATAATCTACACACAATCAACGAAATTTTCATAAATTTGAAATTCTTGCGCATAATTGGTAATTATATCGATACACATTCAAAACATCAATATTATCAAATATTAAACGGAAATCAATGAGTTATTTTAAGAATAAACTAAACCATTTGATACCTTATATTTGTGTGATTCTTCCAGCAAATCGCCGAAAGGACTTTTAGCAGGCTGTTCGAAAGCCAACAGTGCTAATGTCCTTTCTAACTCGTTTAAAATTTTCGGATCAGATTCACCGGCTTCTGCCAAACGAGTCTGCGCAAACTGTATCGCCTCTTCTATTTTATCGTTGCGAATTAAGTCTAATAATTGTAGTTGCTGAAAACAAAAAATATTTAATCCTTATGTAAACTAATATCATATGTGCGTATAACGCTATTTATTTAACAATAGTAGATTGAAAATAATATGTATCGTAAAACTGATACTAATGATGAAATAACCTTAATTTTTATTACTTAGAAATGTAATAGAATACATATATATTGAACATAGTGATGATCCCCTTAACCTATTCACACAATTAGTAAAAGCATCTACAAAAGTAACCCATTCATTACATTATAAATCTCTAAAAATTTCATCGTACCCTAGTCTTGTAGGGAACAAGTGGAAATCAAAAGACAACTACGAATACGGTTGATGCAAACAAGTTGTCTAAATAACAAAACCGCATTAAATAGCAGACCAGAAAGTTTAAAGTGTTGATTTAAAGTTTGAAGAACAACTTCCCTTTTGCAGAATCTTTTTAGTTTGTCACATATATATAATGGGCGACTTCGACGCAAAAGTGGGAGAAGGACAGCACGGTGGCAGTCGGAAAACATGGGCTAGGATAAATTAATGAGAGGGGTCGAAGATTAATCGATTTTGCAGTACAGCATCAATTTTTGATATGCAACACGTGGTTTAAAAATAATAAAAGACAACTATACACTTGAACAATCGCAGGAGAAAAGTACAGAAATCAAATAGACTACATAATGGTCAATGACAGATATAAGAATACAGTAAAAAACTTCCATACTTACCCAAGCGCCGATTGCAATTCAGACCACAAACTACTCATGACCAAGTGTAAAATTGTGCTCAAGTCGATAAGGGGGCGCAGTAAGTGTAACAAGAAGTGGAACGTCAGGATTTTGAGTAACCCAGCAATAGCGGAATAATTTAGGGAAGAACTCGATAGGAAAATGGAAACAAAAGACACGAACGAGGGAAGTATAGAAGATAAATGGAAGGAAACGTACTGTCGGTTACAGAAAACAAACCTGAGAATAGAAAATGTGCGCAGGAATAAACCCTGGATAACAGATGAAATATTGAGCATGATGAATCAGCGTAGGCAAATAAAAGATAGGCATAGCATTACGTATCGAAAAACAAGCAAACAGATACGCGGAAATGCATAGAAGCGAAAAAATTGCAGACACAGAGGGACAGATGCAGAAGATGCTTCATACAATCAACAATAAAGGAAACAAATTTGGTATGAAGATAAATACAGGAAAAACCAAAATAATGAAATTTACAAAGACAAGTAGTAGTGATACAAAAATAAAAATAAAAAGTGACAGCGAATATGTAACCCAATTTAAATATTTGGGAGCAATAATTACATATGATAGAAGGGATACGAAAGAAATAAGAGCAAGAATTATAATGGCAAAACAAGCTTTCATGAATCTGGAAAACATTATGAAGAACAGGTGGAGTTAAGGAAAAGAATTGTGCAATGTTACGTGTGGCCTGTGCTAAAATATGCGGTCCAAGCGTGGATTATTAACGCCAAATGTAAAAAGATGTTGGACGCATTCGAAATGTGGACTTATTGACGAATGTTATGGATATCATGGAAGGATTTCATTTCCAACAAAACAGTGTTAAAGTAATGCAACATAAACAGGCTGACGATAGTACAAGATATCATGAAAAGAAAATTGAAATATATAGGTCATAAACTTCGGGAAGAGGGGCTATTTATGTTGGCAGTACAAGAGAAAATAATCGGTAAAATAACAAGGAGAAGGAAAAGATTAGACTATGTAACATCAAACACTGGATTCAAAAGAGTTAGAGAAGTAATAGCTACCCCAAGATTCAGGAAAATATGAAAAGACTAACGCCCTTGATGCGCAACCTCCTTTGAAGGAGATGTAACTTGATGATGATGATGATTATATATATATATATATATATATATATATATATATATATATATATGGGAGGATACTTTGTACCTTCAGGAAACCGGAGCTCTAACCGGTATGGGGCGCGTCCACAGGTGGCGGATAGTGGAACGGCCTACAAATATATAGGTTAGCTGTGAATAAGACATTAGTCAAATAAGCAGTCACGGACCAAGAGCGGTTACTGGTGAAAAGCTTCAGGCAGGTGATTCCAGTAGTGACAAGGTAAGAGACACGAGGATGCAGATGGTCAGTTTGAGGAACTGGTCATAAAGTCTGTATAAATCTTATAACTGTCTCTCCCTCGGCGAGTTAAGGTCGCCGTAAAAACCTTACAACACTAGATCATGTGGAAGGCAAGGGGAAACCACCACATTATTTTTTCCCTAGTAACCATGGTAAACACAAACACAGTTTTTAGTACCGGCAACCTCAGTAACAGCGGCAGTTTTCTTGGTACTGTTCCCGGCTTGGGAAGTGGAAGGGCTCTTTGGTCGTCATAAAATGAAAACCCTGTTTAAAAATAGCAACGTGGAATATACAAACTATGCTCTAAAAACTTGAAATAATTGAAAGAGAAATGGAAAGGAACAAAATAAATATTATTGGATTAGGGGAGACACGCTGGATTGATGAAGGAGATTTTTTCTCATAATATAGAATACATGGTGGTAGCTCAAGCGGCCAAGGTGGTGTAGCATTGATTCTAAATAAAGCATCAGCAAAAGAATTTCTAAATGTTAAAGTAATAGAAAATAAATTTATTCTGGCACGTTTCGCTACATACCCAGTAGGTATAAAAGTTTTACAAATCAATATGCCAACATCCAGTAGTAATTAAACAGAAATAGATGAAGAATATGAAAAATTAGAATTACTGGAAAAAACAAAAGCAAGGGATAACGCAATAATAATGGGGGATTGAAACGCAATAGTTGGAGAAGATTCAGAGGAAGTAATAACTAATAAATATGGGATTGGAATTAGAGATAAATCGTGGCAAACAAAAAACATATTACTATCATGGTATAAGACCCCACTAAGAAGAATATATACTTGGAAGTCACCTGGCGACAAAGAAAGATATCAAATCGATTTTATATTAGTAAAACATAGATATAAAAATCAAGTAAAAAAAATCAATGTCATACTCAAGTTCGTGATTATGAAGGCAGACCTTAAGTTTAAAAAGATAATTCAGAATAAACCAGTAGTAAAATGGAATTTTGATAATCTGAACAATGAACAAATAAAGACTCAGTATCAAATGGAAACGGATAAAATTATAACAGAACTACATGATAAAACTTAAAAATGATACAAGCAAAGAAGGGAAAATGAAATATAGTTACTTTAAAAAGTCTATAGATACAGATTGTAGAAAAAGAAAGGAAGAATGGTGGGACTTGAGGTGCCTTGAACTTGAAAAATTAGAAATTCAAGGGAAACATGAACAAGTTTATAAAAGAATAAAAAATATGTCTAGGAAATATAAAGGACTTAAAATAACAGCGCTAATAGGACAAAAAAGTTGTAAACCCAATTGAGAAAATATTAACATGGCAGGCTTATGTGGAAAATTTATATCACGATACCCGGTTAAAGTGGAAACCACCGATGAAAAAGGTACAACTACATCCATTATCTAATGACAGTATACTAAGACAAATTTGATACAGCAGTAAAGATGCTAAGAAATAATAAAGTGCCTGGTGCTGATAATATACGAGCGGAATTGATAAAAATGAGCGGAAGAAAAACACACGACAGGCTTTTTAAATGAGACTTCAAACGATATCATTTGCAGACGATCAAACTATAATTGCTGAGTCTCCGAAAATACTCCAAACAATGGTACGGACCTTAAATGACACAAGAAAGCAGTTTTGGTTAGAAATAAATGTTGATAAAACTAAAATCATGATGTTTAGTAAACATCCTAATCATTTTCAACTGAAAATTAATGGTCAGAAAATTCAACAAGTGCAAAGATTCAAGTATCTTGGTTAAATAATAACAGAAGAATTGTATTGCGATACAGAAATAAACTCAAGAATTAGATTAGCTAAGCTAGCCTGGCAAGAAAAGCGAAACATATTATGCCAAAAGTCAATACCGTTAAAACTACGTAAATGTATTTTTAAAACTTATGTGCGGCCTGTAGCGCTTTAGTATGTTGAAATGTGGACACTGAACAAAAAGAATGTTCAAAAATTGCGGAATTTTGAAATGTGGTATTGGAGGAGGATACAAAGAATTAGTTGGACCGAAAAAGTTTGGAATGAAGAAGTTCTCCAAAGAATTGACGAAAAACGGACAATATTACATTTGATAAAGAAAAGAAGAATAACCTGGATGGGGAATGTACTCTGACATGGTGGTCTGTTACACGATGTAATAGGACAGATTCCAGTGGAAAGAGGTCGTGGTAGACCACGAAACATTTTCGTGACAACATTATTGCATGATACAGACACAGATCAATAATGGAAAATGAAGAGCTGCAGAGAATCGGTTGGGCTGGAAGTTACTTACTATCGAATAATATCAGTCCTAGGACTGCCATGATGATGATGATATATATATATAATAAACCATATATATATATATATATATATATATATATATAATAAATCACGTATATAACATAAACTATATATATATAACATAAATCATACATATAGGGTGAACCAGAGAAGACGGATGGTTTTGTTTTTTGAATAACTCAAAAACTACTTGACTAAAATTTTTGAATCAAATTTTATTTAAAAATATGAAAGCGAAAGATTAGCTTACAGTCATTTAGGAAACACAATATCGTTCAGATGACCACAATATTGCTGAACTTTGCATTGTTGTGATCGATTCACACCGAAAATAACGTTCCATGCAAAACGCGCGCTCCTTCTCGTTATAGAATGTTATGATAACTGAAACTGGACAAAGACAAATCTCTCATGTGTACACTAAAGTGTTACCAACTGCACTATTCAAAAAACAAAACTATTCGTCTTTTCTGGGTCACCCTATATATATATATATATATATATATATATATATATATAAAACGTAAACCGGAAATTATCCGTTAAAAACGGAAAATGTAAACTAAACTACCAATGATGAATTCACTAAAGCCAATAGTTTTTGGAAATCATCTAACAAAAAGTGTTTAAAAACAAAAGAAAAAATCTCCATCGGGATTATTGTCCAAAACTACGTGAGTTAGTGCTCAAGTAAATAAAATACTAATCGAAACCTGTATTCAAGAAAAATAAAGCTATAATAATAATAATAATAATCAAAGTTCCCTTAGAATATGTATGAATTTTATGAAAATTTGTAAATTTCATTATAATTTTGGAAATAGGAAAGCCTACAAAAAGTTCAGTTATTACAATCACAAATCATCAATTTGAATTAAAATCTCAACACCCTAAAGTAAAGCAAATTCGTTGGCTCTTAGAACAAATTGAGGAGTCGTTTAAGGAAATAATCTGTTCAACAGCCTTTCTAGATGTACAGTATGTATTCGATAAAGTCTTGTATTCAGGGCAGCTACATAAATGTTACCACATCTCGAAAAAGGTACTTTATATCTCAGTCAACAACGAGAACATAAAATCAAAATTGAATACACTTCAAGGATTCGGTTCTGCTTTGTACTCAATATTTAAATTCACGATGTTACAGAAACAAATAATGCGCTTATAACAACAGTGTTTGCTCATATAATAATTATGGCTATATACAAACTTATTAAAAAAATTTAAACATATCGAAATAAGGTGATACGCTGCTACATGATATATTTCTAATCAAATCTAAATATAGGAAATATTCATGATGCAATATATTCAAGTATTCATAAGAATTTTTCACGGTTACAGCAGCATGAAAATCCTTTTCTAAATGATTCATTAATGAAATCACTATCTGTGAAAAAATTGAAAAGAACAACGATTATGGAGGTGTAACCAATTATAATAATTGAAATTGAGATTGTGTTAATGGGCAACTACAAAGCATCTAGAAGATTATAGAGAAAAATTATTATTATCATGTCCCAGATTAATCAGCAGAGATAAAACATCTTGATAAACGTTTCATATAGTCCAAACGAATGCAACAAACACGATGAAGAACGGGAATGTGTCTGACCCAGACGACTTATGGATGGAATAAATTTTAAATATTGGCTCAGGTGTCACACAATGACTTACTCCTCTGTTCAAAATATTATTCAACTTAAAAGAATGGAAACCTCGCCTTATGACAATACTAAACCCTCCGAAAACCCAGAAGAACCGCAAAACTACAGTCCGATATCACTGCTTTGTCATTTATTCAGTTTCAAGAGACTGCTAATGAACTGGATTAGGGAAACACTGTCGATATTAACAGGTTGATTTAGGAAGAGAAAGGACTCTCTGAGCCCAGCAATAAACTTGGTACAACATATCAATGAGGGATATGAAGTCAAAATTATTACTGCTACGGTATTTGAGATTCTAAGGTCTTTAATCACAAGCTATTGTTAAAATGTGCGATATTACTAATGACTATCATTTGATATAAATGGTGCAGGGTGGTTCTATGTTGCACACAGGTAGCGAAATCAACAAAACAATCCCGCAGAGGAGCGTTTTGGCTCCAATGTTACTTAGATAAACCTGTCGACAAGAAGGCATAAAGTTTCTTACATGAGGATAATCTTGCAGTGACTGTACAGGGCGAAACTTTTGAAAGCGTGAAGACGAAACTACAAAAAGTACCGTTTTGTAAACACACTCTGATTAAACCAAACTTAAACTCAAATGCACTTTCCACCTTGCAAACTAAAAAGCACTATTTTGGTGAAAATGTAGGTTCAACATAGGGAAACCAATTCACGGCTGGTACCTCGTTAAATAAAACCTGTTAAATAGTCACGCAATACTTCAGACCTACCAAAATGGATGTTCTATGTTGACTGTGGCACAGCTCCACCAAATATCTGACAATCGATGCTGGAATACAAAGCCAGAGACAGATTACAGGTACTCAATACTTGGTCAAAAGGTTAGCATATCAGATCTTAAAGTTAGAAGCTTCAAAACGATTGGATGAGCTACACCAGAAGGCCGCGCACAGAAATTGACGAAAAAAGTTGAAAGCGAACGTAGGATGAAAACAGAATTTAATACAGCTTAAACCGACTTCACTCTGCAGAACCACGGGCATTGTGTAACTAGATGCCTTCAAACATTACAGTGAAGAATATAAGAAGTTCGAAGATGCCTGACGAAGAAATAAAAATGTCGCAATAAAGCTGTTTTATTAAATCAATTTTTATTTTATCTTATTTTATTTAATAATTCTCATAAAGAACACACACAAATATATTCGTTAAATATCCTCTCCATAAAATGTTTTGTCTTCTGTAATTTATCAAATTATTCCCTTATAAACATTATTCGAGCAAAAAAATAACAATACCATAATAATAAGAATATTAAAGCTAAAAAATGTTAAATTTCTTATCTTAATACCATTATCATGAACGCGATATTTTTTTTTAATTACTCACGGTTCGTTTTTTTTACCATAATTAATCAAGACAGAATTGCTATCAATTTGTTATGTACTCAGCCAGTTACAATTAACATAAACTATTAAAATTATAAATAAAACTCTGTCATTTCATAAAATACAAACACTACTGGCACAGTTAATAATATATGCATACACATTTATAATGTAAATAAAATAACAAAATTATAAAAAAATGTAAAATAATATAATGTTATTTTTCGGACTCTAAGGTCGATAAAAAAAATTCGATTAACCAACGATTGAAAATCACATTTTTATATTTAACATAGCCAGACGTATAAAAATTATTTCCAATTTAAAAAAATTTTTAAATGTAAATTGTTAATTTAACTAACACACAATACATTTAAGTTAACACAATTATAAAAATTCGCACACATCAGTATCATGAACACAAAAAGTTGATATAATCAAAATAAGGGCTCATTCCTAGGATACTTGAACACCATACAATAGATCGGGGATTGGATGAATCGATGTTTCTCCCGATAAGGCTAATTTTATCAGTTATATCACGTGGAAACTATTTTCTTATTAGCGCAATTTTACCGCTTTTTATTTTTTCTTTCATATTAACCTTTGATTATGATTTACTTCTTTTTCTACATTTCCCGCCCCAATTTTTACGTAATTTCGTTATTTTCACTTTATTCTAGTCATACCCATACTTCATTTTTTACCTATAGAACAATAAAAATTCCCGCGAATTTTTAATTTCGTAAATCGTTATCGTTAAAATTAGCCATTTTGAAAAAAATTGCGAAAATTGCAGTGTTCTAGTATTTTAGGAATCTACTAAAATAACGAAATTATTATAGAACAGCAAAAAACAAAGTAAAAATCTGTAAAAAAAAATATGCCAATTGAAAAATATTGTAAAAAGTGATCATTAACACATCACATCGAATAAATAATACTCACACTACCTGCAAATGAAAATACAAGTGTCGGTCATTATCAAATAATTCTGGATGTAATTCATTAACGAGTGCAATAGCTTCATCAATACGGCCACTTTCAACAGCATCACGGATTTTTATTCTTTCGTCTAACGTATTCAAATTTGTTGTTGGTTGAATACCAGTTTCCAGCTGAAATTTTTCAGCAGCTTCTTTAAAACCCTCTAACACAAAAACAATTATACAAAAAACAGTTTTTTCAATGCAGTTATTAAAACAGTTTATTGTGTATAAACTTGAAATAGTAATTGCTTTTCTGATCAATATTAACAGAGATTAATGTCTTAATTTTTCGAAACTCGCAAAAAAACTACTTTTAAAACATTATGAAGGTCAACAAGTGAAAAAAATGAAGATCACTTTCGTTGTATTTCAAATGCGGTTTTCATCATATAAAAAAATAAGGTACATTAAAGTTAAATTCAATACTGTAGTTAACATTAAAATTATATAATATCGTTCCGGAAAAAAAAAATGAAATTCCTTAACCGATACACTTATTATTAATTATAAATACAAACAAAGAATTAAACTAGAATTACAAAGAAAATTACAGGAAAAAATTCCACAAAAACCTCCATCTTAAAAATTAAAAGGACAAATGAAATAGCTTACTCGTTAACTAACGATGAGAGTAATATAAGTGATTAAAAATAAACAGCTGTGTGAATAATAATCGTAGTTAAAATGAGTTTAAGCACAAAATAGAGTTAATGTAAGTAGAATGCTGGGATTAACATTAGTTACAGATATACTACTCAAGTAAAATGTGTTTTATTCGTCTGTGTTTATTGTTTATTATACAAAGAAACTAATGTCGTCAATAAAATAAGTTTTGTTAAATTTATATAAAAAATATAAAATCCAATAAAGCTAATAAATTTATTTTATAATTTACAAAAATCATTTTTGTATATATTAAACATTTTCAAGTTCAAACAAATTTTTAATTTGTAATTTAAGTTTAATAACAGCTTGTATTCCACTTATATTTATTTGCAAACGAATATTACCTGTAACCAAATAATTCATAATTAATTTATTTATTTCAGCCCTAGACAAATGCGCAGTCTCAATTTTTTTTGCCCATTCTGATATACCACTAGATCCATCTTGTTTATCACCATTCGAAGTCATTTTAACTTTTTATACTTTAAATAAAATATAAACAAAAAATTCATAAACTTCATGCACTGTAAAAATAAAACATAGATTTGGAATTTGTGAACAGGTAAAATAACAAAATATTAATGTTTACAGTTTGAGCTCGAGAAAGGAGAAAAATATAGAATGGAATCTAGGAAAAAAAATTATTATATGCATCACTTAGATTAAATAAAAATTTTTAAATATAATTTATTATATATTTATATATACACATGCACGACAAAAACATAATACATATTATTTTTGGTAAATAACTAGCAAGAACTATTACGTCTTCTAGAGCTTTTATTCATATCATAGAAAAATAATAATATCATATAACGTACATTTAGAATTTTTTTTATTTTCAAATTGGATAAAAGTTTTCGTGTTAACCGAACATCGTGTAAGCATTGCTGTCAAGTAGTCGTTCGATTGTGAATGCTAAAAAAAATGTGTTTCTCGTGGACTGTTGTATGAATTTGTAAAATTTTTTATGTAAGTATTTAATTCTTGAAATTGTTTTTTTTTATGTCTCTTTAAGTATTTAACAATGCCAAAATTAAATAATAAAAAAGAGCCACTTCATAAAACAATTAACAGGCAAGGAATATTGTTTAATTCGGATCTTGGTCAGCATATACTTAAAAATCCGCTAATTATTCAAAATATGGTGCAAAAAGCAGCCATTTTACCGACAGACACAATTTTAGAAGTTGGATCGGGAACAGGTAATATGACAATGAAGTTACTTGAATGCGCCAGTAAAGTTATAGCCTGTGAAATTGATGTAAGATTGGTTGCTGAACTTCAGAAACGTGTTCGCGAAGCTGGTGTTCAGCATAAATTACAAATTATGATAGGTGATGTTATTAAATCTGAGTTACCATTTTTTAACGTATGCATAGCGAATATACCTTATCAAATTTCTTCTCCGCTGGTGTTCAAGTTGCTACTTCACAGACCATTCTTTAGGTGCGCTGTTTTAATGTTCCAGAGAGAATTCGCTCAGAGACTTGTTGCGAAGCCGGGAGAAAAATTATACTGTCGTTTATCAATTAATACGCAGTTACTATCAAGAGTAGATATTCTCATGAAAGTTGGTAAAAATAATTTCAGACCTCCGCCGAAGGTGGAATCGAATGTTGTAAGAATTCAGCCGCGTAATCCACCTCCAGCAATAAATTATAAAGAATGGGATGGATTAACAAGAATAGCATTTACAAGAAAAAATAAAACGCTAGGGGCTGCATTTAAACAAAGCACCGTACTTGCACTACTAGAAAAAAACTATCGTATTCATTGTTCGTTGACAAATAAATTAGTTCCAGAAAATTTTGATATTAAGCAGAAAATTAATGATATATTGGTTAATAATAATTTAGCAGAATTACGAGCACGAACTATGGATATTGATGATTTTCTAAACGCGTTACGAATTCTAAATAGCGAAAATATACATTTTTCTTAAATTGTATTTTAAAATAAATTATTCTTTCGAAATTATTTATTGTTATTTTTTCTACTTTAGCGGCCGAAACGAAAATATGGGATTAATGACCATATTAAAGAAAATGAAACAGAAAGAGAAAGAAATGAGATTACTCCTCTTGTATCCTTTAATTTGTATGACAATGTTAATTCAATTGTTACCATTTTATATATTTAAATATAATTTTATTGTAAAATTACTAAATCACGATTACGAATTTTCATTATATCCCAATATCACGGTGAATTTTCTTAATTAAATTTATATTAGAGGTTTGGATAATGCTGGAAAAACAACATTACTAAAGAAATTTAATGGCGAAGACATATATACTGTTTCGCCAACTTTAGGATTTAACATTAAATCGTTCGAATATAATAAGTATGTTTTCACATTGCACACTACATAAATTTGAACCAATTTATATTGAGAACTAAATTATATGCACTGTATATCGTGATTTATATAACGTTAACATTCCAGCTGTAGTAATTTTCATTGTAATTCATAATGATCTGACGCAAATGACGATTACTCAAATATTTATTTATTTACAATGTTCCATTTAAAAATTTAAATTATCTTTTTTTATATTAGATAAAAATATTAATGCATTCTCTGCATGCTATGTCTATTATATTTAAAGAAAAAAGAAGACAAGTTATTTTTCGCAGTATTATTAAAAAATATCTGGGATATTCAATTTTTATATAGTAATGGTAACAATGTTATTACTTTTCTTTATTTGTAAAAATGTTTCAATACCTTTAATCTATATTCTGTCATTTTTAAATTATACACTTTATTGCCTTTATGACAGCTAGTTACTTCGCTATGTCTAAAAGTCAGAATATACTTTTTCCCGTCGCTTATGTCTTAATTAACAAGTAGTTTTTTTATATATTCACTAATAATTTTAAACCCTGTTTATATTGATGCTCGATTCTTTAAATTACAATAATAACGATTCCTATGAAGACAAACCACATAAATATATATTGTGGAAACGACCCTCTCTAACAAAAATTATTTTATAACAACTATTAATACCCAGTAGATTAATAAACTATATTGTGAATCGTCGGAAATCGTTTAACCCATTTGAACTAATAGTCTTGAGTATATTTAAAAAGTATTTATTTTAATTAGTTCAATTAGGATTGTAGTACATGATCCTGTCTTCATAATGAGTTGATAGTTAATTTTGCGAATCGAATAATTTACAGTTATAATTTAAACGTATGGGACGTGGGAGGTCAGAAATCTTTACGATCTTATTGGAGAAATTACTTCGAATGCACTGATGGGCTTATATGGGTAGTAGATAGCGCGGATAAACGTCGACTTTCTGATTGTGCAAAAGAACTTCATAAACTTCTTCAAGAAGAAGTACGTTTGACTTGATTATTTCATTTAATTAATATATATATATATATATATTAAAATTTCATTATTCATATACTTGTATAAACCCTATTTCTTGAACTACAATTTTTATCTTAATACCTATATATTCTGATTTACATAAAAATAAAGAATTTACCCTTTTTTTTATCTTAATAAGCAGAAAACTTTGTCGCTATTGGCCTAGTTCCTGTTATAGCATGTAATTTTAACAAATAAAACAAAAACATACTTAGATAATTATCGTAATTGCTATTAAATATGACTGCTACATAACATATATTTTTCTTGAGAAAATAAAAATTACTACTTCAATGTTCCATCACGTACGGCGTGTAGATTTAGGAAACAACCACCAATTCTAATATTAACATTATTCAGCGTCACCATGGTATATTCGGAGCGATGACTTACACAGGGATTGAAATATCCACTGTTACGGAGGTGGTGAGGCAATACAGCTACAGTTACATTCAGTGAATAACATGTAATGTGAATCCCCTGACAGTTAATCTATGGATAATGGCATATGGTTCAAACGTCTCGGACGACACAGTCAGCTTGAACTCAAGAATCGAATTTAGTTTGTTATATCGTACACAAATATATATATATATATATCAGATAGTAGGTAAGTTCTATTTTCATCGCTGCTACTTATTGTCCTCTTTTTGATAGATTGTATAAATCCATCAAATCATATTGAAATTATCCCCCACAAATTATTTGTTTTATTCATTATCATTGAGTTTGTAAAAAAAATATTTTATTATAACCTTGTCAGGCTACATTACGATGAGGTTATGTAAATAAATAAGGTTGCTAAATTGAATTTTATGTTGTGTACTGGATGTATGGCTGATTTCATATTTCCAATAATAGAATAAAATAAACACATTTTTTAAACAAAAATCTTTTTTAAAGATTCTTTAAACAAAAATAAATAATTTGGTTGTTCGGTACATGCCATTTTAGATCTCTATTCTATATAATGTTTATTTCAAGTCGATAATTTAATTTAAATTTGAATTGTTCAACTATTTATTGTGATCACGTCGTATAATCTACTAAATGAATTATTAAATCAAACGTTTTAGCGTCTTGCTGGAGCGACATTATTGGTGTTTGCCAACAAACAAGATTTACCCGGCGCATTAAGCCCTGAACAAATTAAAGATGTAAGTACTGTAATATATATTAATTTAATATCTGCATTAAACACAACTCGAATTTCTCGCAATGCTTAATAGATCTTCCATATTTAATGATTAAAAAATCATAGTAAGAAATTAAGCCCATATAATATATAATTTCATTAAAGTAAATTATGATTTAAATTTATTTTATGTTAGTGGAACTGTAGTCTACAGATTGTAATTTTATCTAATTGATGTACTCGTTCCTCACTCTTTCATCTAAGTTATACACACATACATATATATGTAAGGAGATGTAACATGTAAACCTGCATGTTGTGTATAAAATTTAGCGAAATTAATTTTCTACAACGGATAGACCTACTTGAAGTGGGGAAAACTGAATTTTTTGCACAAAATTAATATTAAACCCCCATTTTTATAAACAAAATCAATCACACGTTTCTATTTAGATTATTTTAATAATTCAAACGACACATAAAATTCAGACACGGCTTACGCATTAATATATCATTTAATAAAATTTCTTTTTTAAACAGTTTTGCATTTCATATTTTTATCAAATAAAATTAATAGTATTTCAAATAATTTAAAATTATATATTATTGTAGATTTTGGAATTAGATAAGATAAAAACTCATCACTGGTACATCATCAAGTGCAGCGCGATAACGGGAGAAAATTTATTGGAAGGCATGGATTGGCTGATTAAAGATATCGCTGGTAGAATATTTACTATGGACTAATAATTGACTAATCGCTAAGCCGTTGTATTTTGTACGGTTTAGTCATTATCGACAAAATACACCATCGAAAATACTTGACAACCAAACATTCTAAAGTTGATAAACAATTCACCACACGATATCGTGTAAATTTAACCTTTTTATAACCATAAATTATTTTCTATAGTTTTGATATATTTTTATATAAATATCCAGTATTTAAATAAATAATTTGTTTAATATGACACGTTTATAAAAAAATTTATATTAAGTATCTAATCATGAGTATATCACGAGGCCATCGGTGTTTTAGTCTTCGCGTACGCGGTAATTGATTTTCTGCTAAGGCTGATATTAGAGCATTACTATTGTAGGACAACTTGTTGTGAAATTTTTTATATCTGGTCTTGACAACCTCTGCGACAAGCGATATGTTTAGATCTCGATGAATTATTTTATTCGAAACAAACCAGGGAGCATTAATTATCTTTCTTAATATTTTGGATTGTACACTTTGGATACGATTCGTGTTTGATGATTTACAACCCGATAATTCGAATCCATACAGCCAAATGGGTTTTAGTAAGTTGTTAAATAGAAGAACTTTGCTTGTAGCATTTAATTTGGATCAATGATCAAGTAACCGCATCAGAACACAGTATCTTTTTCATAGCTCTTGGTTCTTAACAGTTAAATGATATCTCAAAGTTAAACGGCTATCGAGATAGAAGCCAAGATAAAGGACACGATCGAATCTAGGAATAATGTCATTATTGATAAGTATGGTATTGCACGTTCCTCTTCTAAGTGTAAACGTGACGTGATGACATTTACTGATGTTTAAGCAAATACGCCCTTTCATAAACCATGGTTCGAGTAGATCAACATGTTGCTGCAAGGCAGTGGAAGCTTGGACAGGATCTTCATGTTTTGATAGTACTGCAACATCATCAGCAAATGTACACAATAGCGTGTCAGGATGCCGGGGTATATCTGCCGTATAGATCACATACAGTATTGATCCGAGTATACTGCCTTGGGGTACCCCAGCGTAGACACTATAATAGGTGGAGAAAGCTAGTCCTCTATGATGCAGAAATATCGTTGTGACAGTAAGATTTGAGTAATAAGTAAAGAGTATGGGGTAAGACTGCCTTTAGTTTGAACAGAAGTTCCCCGTACCACATACGATCAAATGCTTGAGACGCATCCTGAAATATACCAGTACAATGCTGTTTTTCTTCAAAGGTTGTTGATATAATATCAAAAACACGATGAAACTGATAAACAGTGGACTGGTTATTTTGAAAACCGAACTGGTGATCAGGAATACATTATGTTTATGTAATATGGGATGAAGGCGTTTTAATAGTAGTTTTTCTAGTACCTTCCATAAAAGGGACAGTAAACTAATTGGACGATATGACGATGCATTATGGCGAGATTTACTTGGTTCAGGTATCATTTTGACAATCGAAAATTTCCACTCAAGTGGAAAGTACATTTCCCTTAACACCGAGTTATATATGTATGTGAGAAGGATGATGGCTCGTTTAGGTAGATTTTTAAGGACTTCAGAGGTGATGCAGTCAAACCCCGGAACTTTTCTCGTTTGTAAACGCTGTATTATATTATTTACATCGGCTGGACTAAATGGTGCAATAGGTAGAGATAACTGGAGCGGTACATCTAGTTCTTTTAAAATAAGGACAGAATGTTGATAATCAGTAATATTCGGATGAGGAGTAAGCACTATTTAGCGAAGGTTTCAGATTTTTGTTGCGTGATTTATTTCATGAGCCGTTTTCTAGCTACAGTGGATAGGAACATTCCTGATAGTTAAGCATTCTTTTTGCAGCTAATTATAAAGTTTTATTGGTCGCTGACAGGTAAGCTGTGCGGTTTTGAGTCTGTTCGTTCCTGAAATTCCGGAGGCGTGTTTTAAGCAAAGAGCAAAGGGTGTTATATTTTCGCTTGGTCGATGGATACCTAGTTCGATGCCATTCACGTCTGGCCGCTCGTTTATTGTTGAGCTGTCTGACATGAATAGGACCATTATACCGGTGTATAAATTTCGGCAAGAAAGAATAATCGCTAGCCTCCCAAGTGGCATGCTGAATATCATATCTGATATTACGAACAGCTGTGTCAATTTCATCTTGATTAGTAATACAGGTGAATGATCAGAGCACTGGTCAAAATTGTTATTAATTTCGAAAAAATCTTTGAAGTGGCTCGAGAAAACAAATTTATCTAGAATAACCGGTTTCTTATTGATAGACGTAGGTCAGTATGTGGTTTGCATTGGGGATGTAATTATGTAATTATTTTGTAGTGTACAATTGAGAAGTTGGACTCCTCGTGGGTTAGTAACTTTACACTTTGATGTTTTGAGTTAAAATCACCTTCTGCAATGAAGTGTGGAGCAAGTTGTTTAAAAAGTGACTGAAACTCATTGGATGAGATTTTGAACTTTGGAAGGCAATATATGAAAGCTGAGTTCTTCAGTAACAACGTTAACTATGGTAATCTGGATTGCTCGAGAGTAAACTGAATGTATAACATGGTGTTTGATTGGGTTACGTATAAATATAGCTGTTCCACCGTGTGATTTATCATCAGGATAATCACCTCTATAGGTGATATAATCAGATACAGAGAATTTGATTTTGCTATTAAAATGAGTTTCAGTAATAAGTGCAATATCTATACGTTTGTCGTGTAACATATAGTTTATTTCTTCAAAATGCTTACTAAGACCATTTGCATTCCATAGGAGGATTAATAGGAATTGTTGTGTGAATGGTCTCATTTGCTAAGTAATCGAGGAATTCTGCAAGGAGTGTTGACAGCAGGGAAATAAGAGGATTAATTATAGTTTTTAATTCATTGAGGAACGTTGTAAACATTAATGTATCACACGGTTGATTGGCTGGAGGTGGTGTTTTCTGAGACTGGAGAACTGGCGGGAGTGTTTTATTTTGAAAGGATATTTAGGAATGATTTGTATGGAAGGTTTGGTGATGACGAGCGGCTACTTCAACATAAGTATTAGTGGGTAATGATTCATGGGTTATGGAAACTGTTGGAGGATTTAATGGCGATTTCTCAGTGAGTCTGTCATGATTTGGGGCTTCATGTATTCTCATATGGTTACGTGATGGTTTACGTAGAAGTGCTAGTTTTTTATGGATAATACAGCCTCGATAGTTGGCAGGATGATTTTGTTTACATACGGCGCATATAGGTAAGTTATCTCGTGGTTGTTTGCATTCATGATGCGTGTGGTTTTCGCCACAACGCACACACCGATGATCATAGTGGCAATATTTCTTGGTATGACCATAAGCCTGACAGTTATAACATTGAGGTACATGATTAGCTAACAACTGTACGACGCTATGGAAGTACGTTCATTGGAACGCTTCTTCTTACATTTATAATAAGCTATGGTCACTCATCAAACGCACTTATTATTTCTTAACAGTTGCGCATATAAAAGTAAAAATAATAAAAAGAAAAAAAGAAAATATTAAGTAATATTTAGTTATTTTACATCGTCATTATAAATAATGATGCGTAAGTCCATCATAACGACAAGTGTGTGCGTATATGTAAACAGGTATTGATGGTCTTTTATCATTGATACCCAATTTACATGTTTTAGTGTTTACTCCACTGAGGACGGTTGAATTTGTCTTTACTTGTATTTTCTCTTTATGACACAGGACCAATTCCAGTGTTGTTGTCTTTTTTTCATTTTTCTTTCCGTAAGATACTTTATCAGATAATACACTTCTATTATACATGAAGGATTTACGAAACTTTATCTTTCGATTTAACATATTATGTCCAAATGTTAGGTGGCGGAGTTCAACTATATTAGAAATAATACTTCTTAATGTGCGAAGGAGCAATACTGCACGCTAAATGTACTGATTCAATATTTGTGATACTAAAGCAAACAGTTACAGTCCAAAATGTATCATTTATACGTGTTTTTCTTGGCACGCATTGACTAACGTCAGGATGAACTTGTTATGTGACTGAGAACTATAATGCCAGTTGCTCTAAGAACTTGTGGTTTCGTTTCCTATTCTAATGAGATCAGTTTGTGAATAATATTCCGTACAGCTCTACCTTCATTGTTAAGAATTCATATTGAGCTGTATGTGTGAGTGGCCTAGTATCACTCCAAGATGTTTCAAACATTCATTTTATCTCAGGGCATGCCCACGTCATACTAACTTCAGTTTACACCTTGATTCGGCATTTTTCAAGTGAAATGTTCATACAATTAATTTTTATTTTGTTTTTATTTTTTACGTTGGAAGTGTTTTCCCATATACTGTGATTATTAGATCATCACATATAAAAAGCGCTTACTGCTCTCGCTTATAGGTTGGTCATTAATGTATATATTATATAATAGGCAAGTAATACATTGCCTTATGGCAGATCATCCCTTTAGTTTGTTCATTGACTTTCTTTTCTTTATTGGATACATAAAAGCTCTAGTAAGCTCTTGTAAACGTGAACTTAGGTTGAACATTTTCTTTAACGGTGTTATACACTGTACTTAGTTCTACAAAAACAGCGCCCGTAGTCTGTTATTTCTAATATACATCTATACGCTCAGTTAAATTCAACGACTGACTTTAACTTGATTTTTTCCTACAGCCAGTATTTTTCGGAATTAGTTGTATTCAATTGTATCCAGAACATGTTTCAATTCCAATATTTCAAACGCTTTCATTATCTGATATAATAATGATATCCTACGAAAGTTTGCTGCAACATTACAGCCTTTATCTGGTTTTATATTGTACTACATGGGATTTTTTCCATAATTTCGAAACCGAATTAGACTCTATGACTGAGGAAAACATTTGTGTAATCCACCAAATACCAACGAGGTTTAGATACTTCAACTGCTCTGCATAAATTCCGTGCACTCTTCTTATTCTTCACCTACTTAATTGCATCAGTTACTTCATCGACTGTAAGACATGGCGACACGTAAACTTCCGCAAATATCAAATAAAACCTTAGTGTAATCAATGAAATTAAAAATTGGTCGAGCAAATGGAAATTGACAATAAATGAGTCTAAGAGTATGCACACTTACTAAAATGATTTATCAAAGATAGGCAAATGAACACCAATTACAACTTAAAATTTGAAAAACAATAACTAGAGCAGATATTTATCTTAACTATTTCACTTCAGACAATTATTTGTTTATATGTGGTTATTGTAAAAATTTATAAAAATCATTAAAACATTTAAAAAACAGACCGTTTATGTAAACCATAGTTAGATTAATATTTACGGAAATATTGTTTACATTTATACAAATTGCTCAAATATCCACCGGGGATTATTTTTAAAATATCAACTTCTCGTTAAAAATAACTTTTACATATATTATATTTCTATCATCAAGTATTTACATATTACAGTAAGTGTCTAGGAAATTATTTAATGCCGTATACTTTTAACGATATCAAATTTGTCGATCATAAATATTATCTACAAAACTTTTAAAATAAAACAATATGTGCAATACAAAAAGAACCATATATATTACAAATAGCTTTGTGCAGTATTTGCGAGTAAAATTTCAAAAAATTAAACACCCAATTAACCTTTTAAAAAAAAATACAATTTCATCATGGATAAAACGATTCGTTCATATTTTCCTTAATAATATGTGACAAAATGCAACGAAATAATTAAATCTTTATCATAATAATACTTTTAAAATGCTCATATTGTTGTTACCCCATTTTTTTTGCTTGTTGTTGGCCATATTTTTCGTAAGCAGCGATCAAAGTTTTAAGTATTGGAGCTACATAATCGAGCGATCTAAAAATTAAAAACATCATTTTTTGAAAAATATAAATTATTTTCAAATTAAACGTTTTTTCTTACCATCGTTTTTCCAGTTTTACTGGTTATTTTCTTTATTTATGATGTTCTTTTTGAATATCTAGAGAATGAAAAAAAAATCAAAAAACAAAAAAACTTTTCTGGATATTTTCAAAGTAAAATGTAATTTCAAAGGATGTGGCTCTTACCTCAATTTCGATGAATTCTACAACAGAATCTAACGAAATAGTAAAAAAAAAAATATGCTGGTGACACATGTACAAATGATATTGTGGCAGCTGCTTCTACCTCGATTTCCATGAATTCTACAACAGAATCTACAGAAGTAGCTCCAAGTAAGTACTAATTCAATGGATATATCTCTGTTTATAAATCGAAGTTTGACCGATGAAGAAAAATTTAATATCTTGAAAAATTTTTGGAAGTCTTCATCAAATTTTAAATTTCCTAAACAAAATGAAAATAAACAACTCCGAGGATTCCAATATGCTTAGTTGATATCCCTGGTTAACTTACTCTAAAACTGAAAATAGCTGGTATTGTTTGAACTGTGCATTATTCGGTCCACCAGAAGTTGGTCAATATGGTTCTCAAGACGTTAATTTCTTTGTAAAAAACAGGTTGGAAAAAATTGGAAAAAGCTTTACAAAAATTTCAGGTTCACGAAAGGCTCGATTACCGTAAAACAGTTGTAATTTTAAAGATGTGATGTAGGGAAAGTTAATGCCGATTGATAGAGGCATTGATACTGGTAAAAAAATTCAAGCGAAAGAAAATCGGCTGAGTATTAAACCCATCACAGATATTTTATGCGCAAGACATGAACTTGCCTTGGAGAGTCTTACCTCGATAATCCGCCTATAAAAAATGAAGGTAATTTTAGAGCCTTATTAAGAGAACGAATCAAAGCTGGCGATCAAGTGTTAAAAACGCACATCAAGACATGCGGTAAAAATTCTACTTACCTAAGTTGAAAAATCCAAAATGAAATTATAGAAGCATGTGATGAAATAATCAAACAAAAACTTGTTCCCAAAATCAACGATGCAAGACTTTTTACTATTTTAGCGGATAAAACTCAAGATATTTCAACAACTGAATAATTTTCGCTTTGTTTTCGGTATGTAAAGCACGAAGAAGGTAATTACAAAATTTGCGAGCATTTTTTCGAATTTCAAAAACTGGAAGTGCAAACTGGTAGAAACATGACAGATACAATTTTAATCACTTTCACCAAGTATAATATCGACGCTCGTAATATGCGCGGCCAAGGATACGACGGAGCAGCAGCTATAAATGGTAGGTTGAATGATGTTCAAGCTCTTATATCAGAGCAGTATCCTACTGCGATATATGTCCATTACATGTCACATAATCTGAACCTTGCGATCTCAGATGCTATTGCAACACTCGATTGGTATCGTTCAAAAAGTGGCTGTTAAATGCCGAGATAAATTTTCAACAACATTTTTCCGATTGCTTAAAATATTGCAATGGAACTAAATGTTACAATCGAAATTTCTCGTATTATTGGCAAACAAACATAATGTTCCAGTAGCAAATACAGAGCAGTATTTTTGTCGTGGTATTTTTATACCTTTGGTTGATATGTTCATCGAGCAACTAAATTTGAAATTCTTGGAGCATGAAAACATTCTTACCGGGTTTCCCTGCCTATTTCCTAATGGACAACCGATAACGAAAATCAAATGAACAAATTTTTGGAATTATGTAAATTTTATGCCGACGATTTACCATTCCACTCCGAATCTTCATTGAAGAGAAATATTGAACTGTGGTATCTTAAGTTTTTGAACCAAAATATTATGAAGCCAAAAGATGTGACATCGGCTTTGAACTTTTGTGACCCAGCTGTATTCGGCGTCATATTCTACTTTGTATTTTAGCAACAACAATTCCAATGACCATCAGCACAGCTGAGAGGTCTTTTTCTACTCTTCGCAGACTTAAGACGTACTTACGAAGTACCATAGGCGAAAACCGTCTAAATGAATTAACAATGTTGAATGTTCATCGCGAAATTACTATTTTCAGTGATGAATTGTTGAACATTCTAACGCGCCATCCACGAAGACTGGATTTTGTCCTATAGCGCTTTCATAATTATGCACATCATGTTTGTGTACTATTTAATGAATAATGTCGGATATATGAACTAACATAATTTTTGGGACACCCAGTATTAGACTGATATGATTGCATAATTTTAGTTTTCAATTATTAAAGAATAGTAAAAAATAAAATATTCGCGCACTATACGGTTAATTAAAAAAATTCTCATCGCTTAATCACTAAAAAAAAACGCAAGGATCGTTATTTTTATCGACTACAGTCTAATTATATAACCGAAGAGACGGATGACTTTTCATTCTGCAGCCGCCATTAATTAGATACGAAAAAACTTTTTTACTCAAGTCTGAACCCCAATCACGCATATTAATTAAATTAATGCCGTTATTTTTTCACAATGATCTCTATTACTATCACCCTACACTTAGAGAGTATTGCGACTACGTATTCACGTGATGGACCACGTGTACTAAGTCAATCTAATGTGTATCAGGATAACACCAGAATACGCGTCCTCATCGTTCACTCGGGTCAACGTTAAATTTATATCTTTATAACGGCTAAATCACTCAGAATTTGGAGGCGCACTGTTAAATACTTCATATCAATTCGTATCACACCAACAACTTCTTATGCATAAGTAACTAAGGGCTCAACCTTTCAGAATGAAACATCCAAAGCCGATGATGCTGACAACGTTCCATTCGTTACGACGCTTCAGCAGTCCTTCTGATAACTGGAAAATATATTCGTTACATCGTTTAATAAAACGGAAGCGATGTTTAATAGGTAATACTTCATTACAACTCTAGTTCCAAGGTTATAATTCGAAATGACTTCTGTACGAATTGTAACGAACATTATTAGCTAAACGTCAATGCGAGTTTGAGGCTTCTATCACCCACCAGAAATTGGATATAGTCTTGTTATCTGAAATACATCTTACTAAAAATCATTATTATCACATAAATGGATATTCTTCTTATAGAACTGCTCATCCTGCTATTAAACCGCAAGTAGGAACAGCAATTATAATACGTTGCCGCTTTCGTCATTATTTACTGAACTGTTATAACAAAAATAATTTACAGTACACATCTACCGAATTAATTGAGAAAAAATTGTGAAACTTTAGCAACTTTTGCCGCATACTGTCTTCCAGGAGGACAAATGAAATTACAGAGTAATTTCAAAAACATTTTTGACAGCTTAGGCAACAGATTCGTTTTAGGTGGCGACTACAATGTGAAACATACCTTCTTTGGATCGCGTCTTATCACATCGTGAGGTAAGCAGCTATATGATTGTGTAATAAAAAATAATATTTCACTTTTCTCCACTGGCCAACAAAACTCCAGACTTACTCGACTTTTTTATTTGCAGAAAAATAAGCTCATCACATTTTAATGTAGAAGTATCACCAGATAACTCCGCAGCGTTTTTGGAAATTAGCCCATTACTCTAATTACTAAAAGAAAAGAGTTTAAATTTTATAACAAAAAAAAACTGGTTGCTATCACATACTTCATGGATCGATGATAATCTTAACTCAATATCATCTTCAGAATGGGGACAACATCAACAAGGCGATATAATACCTAAATCGTACCCTGCAACAAGCAGCTTGGCTAAGTACTTCTCAATATGAGGTATCAAAACTATCCCTCCTCCACGACTAGATGCGGCATCTGTCCTCCTGAATACTTTAATGGACCTCTACCACAAAACAAAAAGGCAAGTATCTTGGAATGTGGTTAGACCGCCGCTTTTACTGGAAAGATCATATTCTGAAGAAAATTAAGGAACTAAGACCCCGGTTCAACAAGATGTATTGGCTTTTAGGAAGGAAATTTCAACTTTCTCTGAGTTCCAAGTATGCTCAAACCAGTGTGGACTTACGAACTACAATCATGGGGAACAGTTTGCAGTTCAAGAATTACAATTATTCAACGGTTCCAATCTAGTGAAATTCCCAGTTAACCGGTACATTCTAAATCATTATCTTCACAGAGGTCTAAAGGTACCAGAGGTCAAAGTACGAACGTGCAGCGTTCGGTACCTAAAAAGAGTAGATAGACACTTTAATCCACTGGCAATTAATTTTCTAGATAATAGTGCCGAAGTCACGCGATTCAATCGGCTGACTTCTCTCGATCTCCTTTAACTGATAGTGATAGTACGGAATGTCACCATTGAGCGATCATTCTACACGCGTCATGATTCGTTTTATTATGCCTCACATCTCAATTGCTTATTAGTTGTTTCCAATGTATCTGAAAGTGAAACAAAAAAATTAGGATACGCAATTTTGCAAACGCACGATATAGTTTTGTAGTACCGTATCCAGTAACCAGTCTAAATAATAATAATAATCGTTATAAAAATCGGTGCTGTAACAAGATTAAAATCCAGTAGAAAATGTTGATATTACCAATGTAACCAAGTAGCCAAAATAATTTTTGACAGACAAAAAACTACCGATATATACACATGAATAGGTGTACACACACACACACATATATATATATATATATATATATGTATGTATGTATGTATGTTAAAACCACGATAAACTCTTAATTTAACAATATTTTAAATATCAGAAAGTATTTCTGTAGTGCTCACTCGGTGATATAAATTTTTTATTCAATTAAAATTAAATAAAAATACTTTTATAACATTCAATTAAATTAAAAATATTTCTTAAGCACAAAATTATTTCATTTAATCCTATTGTTTTAAAAAAGCAGAATAAAAGATATCCAGATCATTATTATCACAATCGTTATTATTGATATTACCAGGAAGTTCAAATTTATAATATACACATAAATAGGTATACATGTACACTATATATATATATATATATATATATATATATATATCACAAGGATTAACTCTTAATTTAAAATATTTATTAAGCACAAAATTATATCATTTAATTCTATTGTACTTATTACTTTTAGTTAATATGCTAAAGCCACAATTCCAGTAGGTAAATTTTGGTATTAACATTATTTATTTATTATTTTGTTAAAGTTAACTTGTTCATTAGTCTATCTAGACTAGATTACAAGTGGGAAAAATCGATTGTTTTAAAGAAGCCGAATAAAAGATATTGTTTTAATTAATATTACCAGGAAATTCATACGCACAGTTGAGCAAAGCCGACTTTCGGTTCTAATCATCTACTTTACAAAATTATCGCTTCGAGCTATTATAAATCAATTAAATTCTTTAGACTGAATTAAAAATGGTTTTTAAACAAATACTCACCTCTTTCGATAGGTAGCGTAAGCGGCGGATGACGGTACGTAAGCGCCGTAGACGTCGTTATAAATAGGATTCGGCTGCGACATAATTTCCGGCATAGGAGAATCGCACCCGCCTATTACGTGACATAATCGAAGTCCAAAAATCGGCATAATAAACGTCGATATAAGAGTCAATAATAAAACGCCAGCCAATACAATTCCGCTACCGATTATTAACGCTTGATTATCTTTCAAATTTAAATCATCTAGCCAAAAATTATATATAATATAAATAAATCAAAAAGAATTACGATCGAAATTACTTCAGTTAGACGTACGTTTTAAAACTGTAAACACGAATTAAAAAAAAAAAAACTACATAAATTATTTATTAAATGTACGCCCTGAAATATGTGTTGTCTTTTTTTATTTTCTCTTGTAATCTAGTCTAGATAGACTAATAAGTTAACTTTAACAAGTAATAATAAATAATTAATACCAAAATTTACCAAATGGAATTTTGGTTTTTACATATTAACTAAAAATAATAAATTATATACCTCTCTTAAAACTATATATCTAATTATTAATCTAATATTAGTTCATGCAGTTTCGTTCTCTTGAGTCCGCGTTTTAACTCCACCGTATTTAGGACGTGATGCACTTGAGAATATTTACGTGATTTTTTTAGTCGTATTTGGTGACATTTTGCAAAATATGTAATAACTTCATTAAGATGGTCGATCTGTTAATTTTGGAAAAGCTGTCTAATATTTCTATCGCTTTGTTTAGTCCTCATAACTGTATATCGCAAGTCCAGACGGGTTTCAAAATTTGCTCGTATATTAATATTTTATTGTAAATTGATAACGGAGAATGCCTACCAATCATCCGATATAGTTTTTTATATCTCATTCCCAGTTCCTCCCTTTTATTTTTTACATAAACTTTCTAACGAAGTTTAACGTCTAATGACATCTGCATATGGCATAACATTATTATTAATATATAATAGAATACGTGTAATGCGCTTATTAGTGAAGTTCACATGCACTGATTTAGTATCGTTTAATTTAATATTCCATTTTTTATCCCAATCATAAATGTCATCCACTGCACTTTACAACTTCCTTGTTGACAACACACCATCCTCTACTATTGACAGGATTGCTGTATGATCAGGGAATATTGTTACAGTATTATTTTCTAATTAAGGTAAGTCCCACGTATAAAGTACATATAGTATCGGTCCCAGAACACTCCTTTGAGCTTGAGGGACTTCAGCTCGGATCGGTTTCAACTCTAAACATTATTTTTCTTTATTCCAAAATATCTATCCGAAATGTACGAAGTTAATATTTCTGTACACGGCTTAGGTAAGATAGTTTTCAATTTGTTCTTCAGACCTTCATGCCAAACTTTGTCAAAGGCTTAAGTTACGTCTAAAAAGATAGCCGAATAAACTAGCTTATGTGAGCTGATCATAAATCACGAACTGGAAATGGTGAAATCCAAGTTGAAGAAACATACAAAAATTACTTCTTTGTTAACAATTAAATAGGTCTACTACATGCATAATTACATACTGTGTATATAAATACATAAATACATATAAGTTTAAAATTAAGTACATTGTGTATATTATGATTTATTTTTAATGGATTTTCAAGTAAAATTTTCCTTATAAATATTATTTATACTTTCATTATATACCAACTTACAGCATAACTATATGCACTACGAATTTTTTAAAAAACCGGATATTTCCTTTGGTGCCACGCGTGTCCGTTATACAGAGGTTTCACAGTATATATATATATATATATATATATATATATATATATATATATATATATATATATATATATATATATAATGTGTATATGTGCGTGTGTACATAGCTGGGTATATTATTAATCCGGGTAAATCGTGAAATTAGTACATTTTACAAGCTCTTAAATTCGTTTCTAATTTTTATATTACGTTTCCATGGAGCTTACGATTACAATGGCCATCCTTTCTATGAACGATAGTTAAGCTAGAAACCAACTGGCCATTCCACTAAATACCATCTTAATTCTCGGCTCTCGTGAAAGATTGGTATAAAAAAGAATTGCAAACAAACGAAAGAATAATATCCGAATTATACCGGCTTATATAAAGACGAAATTCTACTCCTAAAATCTGTAGCAAATTCCTTTTTAATCATCAAACCTATAAGGAATTACATTGGTAAGATCCAATTGTAATAACGTATTGATCTCAACGAAACGACGATATTCGTCGATGCATTAAAATCAATTATCGAAACAATTAAAGAATCAGATGAGACTTCAGCGATTAGATCAAATTTTAGCTGTTCAACTTATTCCGGATACTAGTGAAAACATTCGTCGTCTTAAGTATTTTAAAGCATTAAGACCTTATAACTATCGATGTATCTGATAGACTATCGCATTTGATAACCACCCGTACGTTCTTTTATATATTTTATAATTAGCGATTATTTAACTTGTAGTTAAAATCGTAATTTCTTATATTACTTATATATATATTATATATATGTATATATATTATGACGATCTAGGACGATGGGGGTACTGATGAAAAAATAAAAATAATAATAAAATAAAAATAAAAGTAAAAATAAGTTTCGACAACGATTAACGTAATATAATATCGGTCAATAACCGAGGTATTTCCATCAGGGTAGTTTTAGATCGTCAAAACTGATAAGTTTTAACATATAAGCAATGAATACAATGATGAAAGCAATAACCTGGGAAATAATAAATATTATTTAATTAAATGCGGATCGCCAGGCTATGCAAGAATAACCGGGGAATAACGGCGGGTAGAACCCGCAACCGGTAGTCGCGTATTATATATATATGTGTGTGAATAAAAACCTATCGTTCGATATACATGTACTTTTCTTATCCGTTAAGCTTGTCGATTTTTCTAGTCGAGAGATATATCTTTTACGTCGATGATGGTTGACGACTGTTGATTCTAGTCTTTTAGTAGTACTCGTACATCACGAGGCATCGAGATAAATACGAAAAGTTGCTTCTTACTTTGAAATTAATGTAAAAGAAAATTATATATATATTTATCATTCAATAAATAATAGCAAAGAAATAGAAATTTAAAGGAAACTAATTTAAATAATAATTTCGAAGAAGTACAGATCATCGAGTACGAACCTACAGTGTCGGCAGTCGCGTAGGACATTTTAACAACATCCGGAGCCAGCAATCGCCAACACCTGTGGTACCACAAGGTCGTACGATTTTTATTATTTGTTTTATGATATATTATCTTTTTAATAATTTTAATACGTTTTTTTTTTTTTTTTTATTGTGAATGAAATTGTAATTATGTGTTATAAGTGAGTTATATTGTGAATACTATTTGTATTAAATTGCCATATACGTGTAAAACTGTAAAATAGAATAGTTTAAATTAAATTATCGTTACTAGTCATTCATTTTTGAAAATAGTGATACCGGCTGCTGGTTTCACACGCAGGGTTCCCGGTTAGACATTACGGCATTCACATCTAGTCGCATAATAGTCCATTAAATAATAATAATAAAAATTAAAAATAAATTTTCAATTAATTAAATAATCATAATTTTAACGTGCCCTAATAGGCACTGGCGACCGCGATTTTTTATATTGTTTTAATCCTTATTGCGAAATCCCTCTAATTCCGAAAAGATTGTCTGCCATCTAATTCTGTAATTGAATTGTCAGTCAGCGCGAGAAGATTTAAACTCGTGTGCATTAAGTTGGCAGAGAAGGACGAGTTAAGAGAGAGAACTATTTCGTAATAAATTAGCGTCCACGACAACGGGATAGTTGTATCACGAGTAAAGAGGGTCCATTTCGTAATAATATATATATATATATATATATATATATATATATATCGCTTTTAAGTATTAATTCCGCTTAATAAATAATTAATTCCTTACGCGATAAAAGTTGAAAATTTGAAATTGGGCCGGACGTATTTCTTTCGACCAACGACGTAGTTGTTGACGTCATAATGTTGAAGGCGCTACCCGATTTATCGGTTTGTTCGGTAGAAGAAACGACTGCCTCAGTAACGATTGCAGTAGGCGACGGATATATAGTCTTGGCGCGACAATTCAAAGTTAAAATAAGAACCATCAAAGTTGATACCGCATTGTAGAACAACATTTTATTATCTACCGATTAAAACTAGACAAAAAACGAAAAATAGTTCATCTCTATAAACAAGAACCAACATATTCCAAAATGTTGCAACGCGTTTTAAAGCAAAAAAACGCAAAAAGTTTGTATTAATACCGTATATTATCGATACATACATATATATCAAACGGAATGTATACAAGATTCTTTTTTATTTAGTGAAGATTATTTAGATTTTTATTCAATTTTTACCGCATCACAATTTTCCTTTTTATTCGAAATCATTCAGGATGTAAAAGAATAAAAACGATCTCGGTGAAGGTCTAACCAGCTGTAAGTGTGGTGAAATATAATAAAATGAAACATCTGATGGAATGAACGCTAACCGGGATTCGATGTAACTTTGATAAGTATAATAGACGCGAACAACTAGTAGGACAATGGTCGAAGAAAATTTAATGACTCAGATTCGAATAATAATAAATATTTAAATTTATAATTTTCGTAATTATTATATTATATAAATCGTGCAAACGCCTACAACTAATTTGGGCTGTTGCGGAAGTAACAGATATTAAAAAATAAATCTAATATAATAATTTCGAAATTTATAAAAAGAAAGCGATATTATGTACTATAGAATAGCTATCGGTGTTAAAAATTAGTACATGTTTTATATATAATTTTTATTAATACATACTATATATTTCAGTTCCATTTAATCGGATTAATGTAACTTTTGTTTAGAGAAACGGTTTTTTTCAACTACTAAATATTTATAACTTGACTTTATCCTATTTTATACTTACTAATGAAGTAAAAAAAATTAAAAACGTGGCATATCAAAAAAGAAAATTAAATTATAAATTAAAAAGAATAAGAAAATGTTTATCGATTAACGTAATTTAAACAACAGTCAGGAATTTTAATATCCTTACTAGAAACAACCGAAATGTTTATAATATCTCTTATAAAATAAAAATGAATATATTTACACTAGCCTGACTGATACAATTTATTTAAAAAAATAAATAAAAAAATAAAAATACCTTCAGCAGTGAAAATTCAACTGTAGCCTCTATGAACAACTGGAGCGTAAATAATCCGTTAGTCACTAAGTAGATTGTAGTTGGAATAAAAGGGAAATGATGGCGCATTAAGGAAGACTTTAATTTCTTCCAGGTAACGAAGATACAATGTAAGGAATCCTAAGGGTTGAAAAACTAGTCCAACTGATAAATTCCACGTTTTAACATAACATACGATCAAGTACGATGTCTAGACAACGTAAATATATATATTATACGTATAGTATAAAAACCAGTTTATTACTAGAACATAACGAAATCGACGAAGTTTAAAGGGTTATTTTCCTTGTCAAGGACGTCGTCAAAAGTCGTAGGAACGGCCACAATGAACTAAAAAATCCGGTTAGGTTAAGTACTAAGGACGTAACGATTAAAACAGGATGTAACTAACCAGGTAAAAAACTGCATTCTTCGTTTCAGGAATTTTATGCGTTCTTTTAGTTCAAACTTTTCTATACCCGCAATATGTTGTTCTTATCTTTTAGGCAGGTAAAATCTTTTACGTGTGATCAGCAACCCGACCCTTTTTTCAATAATAGCTAACACTCTATTCCGCATTCGTCAAATTCAATTTTTCTTATTCGGTAACATAAAACGTAATATATTTATCTTTTAAAACATTACCTTCAAATTATTAGATTGTTTTTTTTTTAATGGTCAATATTCTAATTAACGAAAAAAAAAACATCGTATTTAAAATTTAAAACGTTATTTGTAAAAATTGTCCGTTTTTACAGTTTTTTCTTTATAAAATTCAAATTGCTTATAGTTTTTACAAGTCTATATTCATCCGCTTTTGTAAAATGATAAATTTAAAAACTTAAAAAGAATAATATATCTTAGGACTTGCGACAAATTCACAAAAGAAATGGATTTAAAGTGTTTCAGCATTTAAAACTTTCATTTCCCTAATGGTATATATATATATATATATATATATATATATATATATATATATAGTTCACAAAAAAAATAAAGATATATATATATATATAAACGATATTCCTTACAAACGATGTCTACTATCACTTACACGCGGATAACACTTGTTAACATCATCATACATCATAAGTACTAACCGACACAATCATCAAGCTATACAAGTTCTATTATAAACGAAAAATCAAAAAATTAACTATAGTAAAACGGAAACCGTAATATTCACAAGGCGTAAACTCAAAATTAAAAATCAGCACCTTGACTGGAAACTTAATGTTAGATATCTTGACATTACGTTAGATAATAAACTTACTTTCACGAAGCATATATACGAACGTATATTTAGAGTATATGAAAAATAAACGTACTTTTTCCAATATTCAACAGGAAATCAACGCTGTCGCTTATAAATAATTTATTAATATACAAACGAGTAATCGCACTTAAAATGTGTTATACGATTGTTTCGTTTAACGCCAGCTCGAGTAATATAAATAAATTGCAGTGATTACAAAATCGCCGGCTCAGAATCGTACAGAACGAGAAACAATTAAGAACGGTACTTATAATTTATGTCTACTAATAATAAATCGGTTATTAATTATTTTAAGTTAATTCCAGTAATTTATTTATATCGGTACTTACTAATATTATTTTTAACTTTATACGATATTGTTTATTTAATTATTTATATTAATTAAAATATGCTTTGCAATTTTTCTTTCAAAATAACAGTTAACTAATAAATTTCATTGTCAGTTCGCGTTTATTTAAATTATGATCGAGTTTATAGATTATGACATTCACGATTTTCAGAAAGATAAGAGAACGTGTATTATTATTAGATTATTTCTGTATAACTCTATTTTTATAAAAATACATATTTTTCTTTCTTTCTAAAAGTTAGTACTCCATGATGCGGATTTAAAGTTTTCCCGACGTTTCAAATACTAACGTTATGTTTAATCGTATGTTTATTAGAAAAATTCAAATATGTTTTCTACAGCCCGCGCAGAAAACTTATATGTGAATATAAATCTAAAACAGAGCGATGATAACGAACATCCCTTTTCATAATCCGCTGTTTCGGATATTTCATTTCTTCATTTTATCACCGCCGTTTAGTTCTCGTATAAATAAAATAAATTTATTTAATAATATATACCGCAAAATACCTAATAGATATGAACTATGTTTTATTTATAAAAAAAAAGGAACGACGTTTTAATTTTTACAGTATATAACCGACAACATAGAAAACTTGAAAACTTTAAAATTTTCCTACGTACACAAAAAATAAGACGCGCCCTGTAGTTCCCCTTACTTCAAAAATCCACGGCGTATAATAAACTTTATCTTATTTACTTTGTAAAGTCGAAAGCATCAATGCATTTTTACCTCTATGTTGACAGTACCACGCTATAATAGGTTCAGTTGATAGAAAAATCTTTGAGAAATGGTGAAAATTACGTGAAGTAATCTTTTTATATATAAATATTTTTTTATCATTCTTTCATTCGCTTATTAGGAAAATGTTGACAAAGCTAATCTAAACAACGTTTTGTTGTTTTATTAATATATATATATATATATATATATATATATATATATATATATATATATATATATATATTATGGCATGTTAAGAGGTAGGGGGTACCTAAGCAATTAATATTAATTATAAAAAAAAGGAAAATAAAATTTAAAAATAAAATATTCTTATAGTCCAGGGTTGAAATAAGTCGAAAATCGGTTTATCTAAGGACATACAGATCGTAATAATTACGAAAATTCCCCGATATGTAAGATATAATATATAATGCCGAGAATAAAATCCAAAACCATAGCGATATTCGTAGATAATACAAATGTGTAGGTTATATCGTTGTTATACTGGGAGAATTTTTTAGATATGAGATAGAAGAGTAAAGCAGTCAACCTGGTAGTTTGTTAAGTTTAAGATATTCGATATAGAATACTCGTAAGATAGTCGTCGATATAGTCGATCCTTCGTCACGTAACAGGACGGTAGTATAGGTAAGTAATAACCCACCTCCGATACGAAGACGGCACTTAATGATGATAATGATTATGATATGTCAATTCAAACGTATAGTTTCAACCAATACACACACACACACACACACACGTATATTATATATGTGTGTGTGTTTACATATATATACATAACAAACTACATTAACGCTACTAAAAATACGACTACTCGTAATTAAAATCAGATAAGCTTTATATGTACATATACAAAATTTTCACCGATTTATTGAAACATATTTTCTGACAACTAGAACCGCTCTAGACTCATATTTCTTGTACTCGTCTACATACGTTTGAAAATAATCTTTTAAAGGGTTTTTATTACAAACTTACTTAAATGACACCAGTTATATATATATATATATATATATATAAAATAGCAGTGTCATCTCCAGAATTGTTAAATTTCGCATACGAGTTAATCATAGCAATTCTTGTTAAACATTTATACATTTAACGAAATAAAATTTGCTATAATGTCTTACTCGGAATAAAATGTTAACGTTTTTTTTATATTTACAGTAATTTTAACATTATTTAGAATTTTTCAATATCAAGAATTACCTCTTTTTCTGTAAATTCCTAAATTCGGTAAATAATAAAATCGTACATGAAAGTAGTTGTGTTATTTACTTGTATAATCTGTTAATGAAAATGTACAAATAATTTAATACTCGCATCCATTAAGAAATATTGAAAAAAAATCGGTAGTCACTGCTCCAATTAAATAGAAATAAACGAAGCCTTTCCAATACAAATTCCAAGATATAAAATAATTGCCACGACTATAATATTTAACAATACTAATAATTAAAATTAAAACTTGATTAATATACTTTAGATGTAGTTCTAAGTGAGCAATTTTTCATTATATAATTTTTTTTACTCGGAATGTTTATTCTTTTTTAAAATAAAGGACATTAATATACTATTGAACTTTTTAACTAGATTTTAAATTTTTTTTTTAACGATTAACTTACGTTAATTTATAAATACAATTACATTTACTTATATTTAAAAAAGTACTATCAAAAATTCATTTGTAGAATTTTAAACGCCGATAACTCCTTGTTGTTTTTGAATGCGAAAATATAAGAAAAACCCTTTTTTATGTCAATTAGGAAAACGTATCTTATCGTAAAATACGAACTGTGTATAATAGAACACAGTCATATCAGTTGATTTTAGAATGAGTTAAGAAAACTCGGAACGATATTATAAGTCCCGAAATTTAAATATATTTAATAAATAAAATACAAAAGAACTTATCTTTGTTTAAGTCGATATGCAACAAATTGTTGAAATAAAAACGTAAATCCAAATATGATTATTAACAGGATACGTATATTATTATCGATTACGTACAAATAAAAGTAATACAGAAGCATAAAAAAATAAAGGACCTACGAGTGAATTAAATCACTTTAATTTCCTCTTTTTAATTTTCGGCGAATCTGTCTGTTCAGTCTTCACTGGAGTAATAACTACAAAAAATATATATATATTATATATATATATATATATTTACAATATATCGAATAAATAATTTTATTGCAGTTCAAGTCATTAACTTTCAACTTGCGGTGTTTATTCTTAAATATAAAACTACTAAATACTTATATCGTACAATTTATAATATTCCTTCAGAATTTGATTTTATTTGTTGTCTGAAATTTTTCTACCAACAATTTCAAATTTATCGCAGGTTTTTCAGAGAATATTATTCTTGTAAATATAATTAGCAGATTTTATTGATTTTCCAATGATTCATTTAAGTTAAAATATTAATATTCCCGCTTAGAAAAGGTATTAAGATTTGATAAAGATGTTTTATAGATTTTTTTCTATTATCCATTTAAATTTAAATACTGATTTTTCTCTCTTAAAAAAGATATTCAAATTCGGTTAACATGTTAACAGTTAAATAATATAGACTTATATAATTTAGTTTTCAATGTAAATATTATTAGTGTACTGTTTTCTTTCTTTTCCGCGTGATGACATATTTGTCGCTGAATTTACATCCCTATTTCAACAATTCCATTTAACAAAGTTCACTATCACAGTCGTCAAAAAGTTCGCTTAAGACACTAAAAATCCAATGACAAAGATTAGCACTATTTATTTATTATTTAAAGTATTTCGGCGAATTACCTAATAAGAAGATATCGAATGTTAGTTTTCTAAGTAATATCATATGTATTCTAATAAATACTATAAATACTATAAATAAAAAAATCTACTCTTATAAAAATGTAAATTTTAATTTACCGGAAATAATATCTTCAACGATACCGTTGAAATAGCGTAATACATTTAAAAAGTATTATATTGTACCAGATATACGAAATGGAGCGAGTGTACGCCAAAATTAACCACGAATATAACTAATATCTATACGAGTATAAACACCTCAAAACAATAGCATCAAAGTCGCGACTTTAAAATGAAATAAAACCGTAGTAAGTACTTTAAAAAAATATTAAAAGATTCAAAAAATAGAACACAACCCCAAAATGAAATAAATCGAACTAAAAATAATAATATCTTCCTTCAATTAAAACGAATAAGAAACGAGAAGAAACACGAGATTTTCAAACAAAAAATTTTACAATCGCATAGAGTAAGAGATAATTATTAAGCTTTATGCTACAGAAACAAAATAAAAAAAAGATTCATCATAAATCAAGTACACATTACTAAACGAAATACGTAGGTAAAGTCACCAATGTGAGTATAAAACGCATCAAATTACGATATAGACTATTACGGTTTTACGTATAAATTGACATTCGCGAAAATTATTCCGGTATTTAAACAAGTTAAGTCGCCGGATAATTTGAAAAATTATAATATAAACTAATTCAAAACACAATCCGCATACACGAGTACAGTTTACACACCCACAAAAAATAAAAAAAACGATAAACATGTTAACTTTGTGTTTAAAATCGAATATTTCGTTAAATTTTGAGAAAAACTTTCAAGATCAAATACGCCTATTATATATATTTTAATATGTTTCAACGAATATGTAGCCGGAAACAAGACAAAAGTTCAAAATACTAAACTATGTACTTGTGTGTGTGGTAGATACTTAAATTATTGGAGATGGAATATAGGGTGATCACTAATTCAAGTTATATTTAAAGATTCTATAAGTACGTAAAAAAAATATATAATAAATGAAGATAAAAATACAAATAACGAGTAAAACCATCTTAAATATATTTAATAAAATTATTTAAAAAAAAAAAAAAACAATAAAAACATAAATGATATTTACCTTCTTCCTTTATAACTACATTTTCGAAAGCCGAACTAGGATACTCTTTATTCATCGTCTGTTGTAATATGATTCTGCCAGACAGCGGGAAAACATCTAAAATAGAAATGAAAATTAGTCAAATAATGATTAAAAAGTTTATAAGAATCACGATCAATTTTTCACAAATATAATTAACAGCGATTCTACTCTCGATTCAAGTTTAAAAGTGTTTTTCATTTATGATCATTTTTACCTTTTTACTTAATTTATTTGCATTCATCACGTCGCTTGGTAAGCAATACGGTAAATTTTATAATTTATTCTTAACCACCTTCATTAATAATTTATTGAACCACATCAACTTTTGCTCGATATATTGAATTCTAGATGTGTAAAAAAAAACTATACTTTTCCGCCAAACCACACTGTTTTCAAAAATCTAAATAATATAATCATATGCCTAAAATAAATACATTTATTAGTATTTAAAACTATTCGGACGAAATTAGTTGTCAACAAAGACATTCTCTCTTCCTAATTACTTTTTTTATTTCTCGATTATGAACTAGTTTAAAAGTCACTGTATAAACCACGGGACGATACTTGGCGTAAAAATGCATATAAAATTAAAACTTGAAATCGTATTCCCGTGGCCCGTCGATACTGGATAATAAAAGGTTCATAACATCCAAATCGGAACAATGATATTGAAAGGGATAATATGAATTCTATGGCAGATCGATATATAAGAGTCAAGGCCGCCAAATAAAAAGTTTATTAATGTCGGAATGCCTCCAAATGATACCTACATTTAAAAAAAAAAAAAAAAAAACAAGTACTCTATACGATTATAGATTTTTTGCTCGCAATATATAGATAATAGATAGACGGGTGAAAAACTACTACAAAATTTCTGCCTAATTTTAAACGCTCGTAACATCATCCCACAAAACTGTACAACTACGTTCATAAATCGATAAACACATTTTTGAATTTGTATTTTGTACATTCCGGCTAAAGAAAAAAACATCTCCCCCATGAATATATTAGGGTTAAAATTTATAATAATAAAGAAAGCGAATAAATGTAAATAAGTATTCACATATACAAATACACATCCGTAAACGCATATATATCAATATTATTCATCTTAAGTGTGTTGAGTTCGTTTAAATGGTGTGAAATACAGAGTTTATTTGAAAACTGAAGGGAAATTGAAATTTTTTAGGCAACTAAATGGTAATTCACGCCTTGAACTAAAAACGTATAAAAAATTTTCACACATATTACAGGTAATCTCACTGTTTTTCTAACGAATCTTATTAATAGTCGCAAGGAACATTCGATGTTCTCGGGATTTTTTTTTTATATTAATATATAATGTATAATTTTTACCAGCATATCCTAAGTTTATCGATCTTAAGATCAGTAAGATGCATATATATAGACTGACGTTTGCATATAACTACATACGCCCAAAATAAACCGAGAGAAACGAAGTATAAACAACAAAGATATGATTTATTCACGATTAAACTAGTGATACGTTTAACATATTGTATATTTTTCATTACTTCATAAATATGTTAAATATAAAATGATACAGAATGTATAATTAAATTAAAAATAAGTAAATTTATGCATTATATATATATATATATGATGTAGTACATTAAAATTCAAATAGTGAACTCCCTTGTTTTCTCGATATTCTTATATGGGTCGGAGACGAAAAACTGTACTGAAACCAGTTTGGATTTACGGGATAGAGCTATGGGCTTGCGCATCAAACACTAAGCTGATGGCTATACAGCGGTTCCAGTCAAAAGCTCTGAGATGTATACTAGGAGCACCATGGTATGTCACAAATGAAACTATCCACACGAACACTCGCTTCTAAACTGCACAAGAAGTCACTAGCAGGCACAGCAACAACTATACTTCGATATTGCAACTTCATTCAAATCCACTGACAAGGGAGTTACAACACCGTGGCAAAGACATGTGACGATTGAAAAACAAAACAGCCATACGACCTAAGCACGAGGTTCAACTAAATAAAATAAAAACATAAATCTCGAGAAGTACTACCACTGGGTAGTATCTCCACTCAGGATGGAATCTTAAATAAAATTCGCCTAATGTCCCCCGTGGGACAGATTGCAAATGAAATAACAAAAAAAAAATGTTGATATTGAAAAAAAAATAACTGTAATTATTACTTACTCGAAGTAAAATTTTTTGAATGTTTACTCGGTAGAATACAATTTAGCGAAATACCAGGACTTTTACGTGTATACACTTTGAATTTTCTTTTTTCAGGATTACAACGTAACCGTATTTTACTTGTTAAAGCATCGTTTTCTATATCGATGAATTTATGTTTCAGAGAATTCACGTTTACCTGAACAAATTAAAAAAGATTTGACATAAATTTAACAGTGCATTTGAATATTCCTTCACACCCATAAACACATCAGCGGTGTAGGCTAATTTTTTTCACCGTTGAAAAGAATTTATCATAAATAGAATGTTCAAGTGTAAACGGTCATACATATAATTTGAAAAAAAAATATATATATATAAATTTTCATCACTTTTCTGTGTATATGATTGTATAGATTGTGCAATATATATGTTAGAGAAGAAAATTAATAACTTCGTGAATTGATACTAACAAAAAACATTACAGAACCGTAATTACATATTTGTTTTATATTGTTATCAAAATTTATATTATACTATGTATATAAGAAAGAAGTAAAGTTTTAAAAATATAGTTTTATAAAGTTCACATTCGGTAATTAGTCACTATGCCATACTTCAAATTAAGTAATACGTACAGAACTTCATTTTTGTGAACCCTTCGTAACATCACCAAGACAAATTTTTATTCCCGTGTTACATCATTGCTTAATGTATTACCTAATAATGTTGGAAATTATAGTTATAAATGGAAACGTAAAGTTTAAATACGGTCTTATTCTCCAAATTCCTCATATAATATATACATTTTATTCATATATTAATAAGATTAGTATTTGAAAAGAATATTCGCGTTCGTCGAGTCGACTTATTACATTGTTTAAACAGGGTTTTTGCAAGTCACACAAAACTAAATATTATTGCAGTTACCTATAAATGTGCTCCAGAATTTTTGTTACTTTAAGAACATACAACAATCTCTCTTCCTAACGAAAATGCAATTCTAAATTAATAATTATTTTCGTCAGACTTCATAATCTAACATAACATATTATACCGCTCCAAATACATTCTTTAAACAGGAAAATCAAAAAAATATTTATATAAAAGATTTTATTTAACAATACAAACATAACCGTACGTGATCACTACAATCTACGTTCGAACATAAGTATGTTGTTGAAACATTAAATCTGGAACGTATTTAAGGAAAGACTTTTTTTTTATTTCAAAACTCTTCATACATAAATTATTATTAGGTATTTTAAACATTTAATTAAATTAACGTAGTAATATTCAGATTGTTTGGTTTTTTGTTCTTTTTACTAATTATAAGAAGAAGAAGAATATTGATGTATTGGAGAATAGTGATTTTATGAATTAACAAAACAAAATAAAAACAAAGTTAATCACTATAAAAATGATTTTATTAGCGCAAAGCTTTTCAACAATCACATAATTTTCAAGCATGCGTTAATAAAATAATTTTTATAATGATTAACTTTGTTTTTATTTTGTTTTGTTAATAAAAAGAATACTACCACTTATGTTGTATAAAAAGCTAATACCGAATCAATTGGGGTTTAGAAAAAAAAAAAAAAAAAAACAGCACCGTAGAAGAACACGTTCATCGGGTGATTAATATGACGCTCGCCACCAGTCTCTGTTACAAAAGTCCAAGGACCAAAAGCGAGTCGTGTGTACATGCACACCGGATCAATTAAAACAACTACCTGAAGAGAAACGTATCCGAATAAAATGCGAATCGCTAGTATTCGAAAATTCGATGAACCCTCGATTCTGCAAGAAATGCAACCGATTTGGACACTCCGAAAAGTTTTGTCGCGTCCAAGATAGTTATTTACAGTTTATTACGAAACACAAGGAGTTAACCTGTGTTAACTGCCTATATATCTTAATAGCTAAATCGTGCAACTATAAAAATGTTGATTGCGCCCTTGGTAATACAGACATCATCACCAAGTCTATGGCAAGAATAGACTACACTACCTCAAACAACAATTAATCGTGTTCAAAATTTAAGATCTAAGACCAACTTTGAATCTTAAACTTACATATCTTAATGTAGATAACTCATATGCTTGTCAGCTACTTTTCTTAAAGAGTGTATTGGATTCTAGCAGTGACCAGACGGTTATTGCTGAACCTTATCTATATAATGACGCTCTCTCCGTTCCCTATTATCTTATTTCGCATTATAATAATATAATCGCATTTATAATCAAGCGCGATGTCCCCCATATGTTGCTGCTCAACCAAAACAACGTTATAGCCATAATTATAAATAAATACTTGTTCCTTGCATGCTATTTATCTCCTAATAAACCCAAATATAATCACCTGGACCTTATGGATACAACCATTAAGTCCAACTGTAAATATTTACCTATTCTGGTTAGCAACTTCAATATAAGGTTGCCAGCCATGAAGAGTAGAGTTACATTCAATGACACCTCAACAGCTTTTACCGAATTTTTGTTCGGTAGTGATCTAGTCATTAAAAATTATAAAACATCTACGTTTAGTAACTACAACGGGGAGAGGATTATTGATTATTTAATTTTTCATGCTAGAATCCAACAATTGGTTACCTTTTCACTGAATCATTTTGACGGTTGCCAGCCATGGAGAGTAGAGTTCCATTCAATGACACCTTAACAACTTTTACCGAATTTTTGTTCGGTAATGATCTAGTCATTAAAAATTATAAAACACCTACGTTTAGTAACTACAACGGGGAGAGAATTATTGATTATTTAATTTTTCATGTTAGAATCCAACAATTGGTTTTACCTTTTCAATAAACCATTTTGACCTAACATTTCACCGAAATATTCTCTCTACCCTTTCTTTTCAGATTTATAAAACTCAATCAAAGACATTTAAAATATTAGATTTAACTCTTTTTTCCAAAAAAATTAATGAAAAATATATTACCAACCTTCAACAACGTACTGAAAATTCTAATAATATTACAAATCTTAATGATAACATTGCCAAATTTAATAGTTATTTATCTAAAATTTCTCATATGTCACATATTGAAGTTACTGCTCCAGCAGTTGACTGGTGGAATCCTGCTCTTCAAAGGCTGAAAACTCAAATTGATAAAGTTAGGAAAACTAAGAACAAATGTATAAACATCTCCAAGTCCTTTGTTTTGAATGCCACCTTAGTGACATTAAATAAAGAATATAAAAATGCCATTACAAAAAGTAAACTTTTAGCTTGTCGACAACTCATTCAAAAAATTACACTGCCTGTGGTCGCCCTTATAAATATATCTTCAATAAGAACAAATTAACCATAATTCCAGATATTACCGTAAGTAATTCTATATTGACATAGAATTTTGAAAAATACAATGCCTTTCTGGACCATTTCTTCCTTCGGGTCGATGGCGGTTGGATTTCCACTAGTTCCACTGCTGGAGCAGTTGTCCCCTCAACTACTTCTAATGACATTACTATCCTGGTGAAGAGGCTTAATAATAAAAAAGCTCCTTCTTCAGATAAAATAAATAACAAAATCGTCAAGTATTTAAATTCTAAGTTCCCTAATTTATTTAGTTCGATCATTAATAAGTGCTTTGCACACCAGATCTTTCCAACATGTTGGAAAGTGGCTAATATTAAGCTACTTTCCAAACCTGGAAAAGATCCAAGCTCCCTCTCTGCATATAGGCCAATCTCTTTACTGAACTCCATTGGTAAAGTGTATGAAAAGGCTCTACTGAGAATGTCCTCTACAAGCTCGTGTCTGGAATCAAAACACAACTGACTGCTGGCCATTCTGCAGTTGTCATCTCCTTTGATATCAAGGGAGCTTTTGATAGCTGTAAGTTGTCAGCAATCATTGCTATTTTAAAACAATTTAATATTAACCCTTTCATCATTAACGTAATTATTAATTATTTCCAAAACAGATATGCGATTCTTAACATTAATGACTCTGTCGCTGACAGGAGATTACAGTATGGTGTTCCTCAGGGATCTGTCCTAGGACCCACACTCTGGAATCTTCTCTATTCTCGTGTTCATTCTCAAATAGATAAATTTATTTCTTATACGAACAAATGTATTGAGCTTGTCTCTTACGCAAACGACTTATGCATCTCCTTCAGTATTGATAGGCATTATGATTTCAAATTAATTGAAGTTGTATGTCTACAACTGGAATCCATTATTAACAAATTAGGTCTTGCTTTCTCTGCTCCCAAATGTAAATTTATTGTGTTTGGTCACCAGAGAATAGTAAAGAAAGTAGAAGAACTTAGGATAATATCTTGCCAACAAATTCCTCATACTAAACAGTTGAAATATCTGGGGCTTATTGAGTCTCTGTATAGGTATGGCTCTCCCATATATATCAATAAAAGAACCATTAATCTTGTTAACCGGCACCAGAAGAAATGTCTTTTAAATGTTTCATTTCTATATCGAACCTGCCCCACGTCTGCTGCCAATGTTATCTCTAACATTCTTCCACTGGATCTGCTTGTCACGGGTTCCTCAATCATCTCTGAATACAGGGTGGTTGGGGATATTTCCTGTGTTGGAAGTTTCCAGTTCTTAAATGTTGAAATTTCTAGCTTAGGGAACAAAATCCTAATATTAAAATTCTAAAAAATTCAGTAAAAACTCACTTATTGCAGCATGGCAGGAGAGGTGGGATAGTTGTAAAATTGGAAGGAAGACCTATGTGTTTCTTTTTTCGAAAATTTCCGATCGAATGAAATTGAAAAATATAAACATTAATTTTTATAATGCGCAGGTGCTCTCAGGGCATGGAACATTTGGTTCCTATTTACATAGGTCTTATAGGTGACCCTTGTTGCACCTTGTGTACCTCTCCGTCGATGACATTGAACATTTATTATAGATTTTGCTCTTTTATTTTTATAAGTATCAATATTATTTTAAAAAATAAAATAATTGTAATTCCATATACTCATTTTGTTTTAACATCGTGTTGTTTTTCTTTGTAAAAATTGTATGTATTTATCGTATAAGATTTATTTTGTTTTGTTTACGAAGAAGTTTTCTTTATAATTAATAATATAAGATGTACAAATTTGTTAGCAATAAGTATATTTTATGTTCATTGTTCTAATTTCTATCACGCTTCTCACAAATTCACCTTTGCACACACATACACACATGGTGGATGACGGGACTATGGGACTATGTAGTTCAACTCATGATATACTATACATATAAATTACAAAACTTAATAGCATTAACTAGGTGGAAGTTAACAAAAGCATAAAAAAAAAATGTTTTTTTAATTAAATTTTAAAAAGTTTAAATATGCATTACCTGTTGAGGACACTGTAACAGAAAAATTTCGTCGTCATTTTTAATATCTTCGGAGAATAAGATATCGGTATCACCTTCACGTTTTACAAATACTGCATTATTAAAAGCTTCATTAGACTAAAAAAAATATATATATATGTAAAACGGTGTAATATTATAGTCAAACGACCTGTTGCGAATTGGTCTCATTCAATTTTATGAAAAATTATAGTTAACTTCTATTTTAAAAAAATAAAATAAAAAAATACGAATCGTATATATTTTTTAACCATCTTCAAAACATGCGGCTTTGTTAAAGTATGTCGGTACACGTACAATACAAATTTTCATACAGATGTTCATACATATTTTGTTCATCAAGTAAACAAGAAAATTGTATAGTAAACTAGGAAAACAAATTATTATTTCAAAAACGAACACTACCCATTACAGGTGTAAATGGAAAAAACAGATCTACTAATGTTACTTGTATAGAAGTTGCTTAAAGGCATAGAATCAATCAAAATGCCGATTGTGTAGAGAGCAACGTCGTATTAATTATTTTTTATTTCACTTAATTTTATACTAATTATTATTTTACAGTAGCTATTATGTATATCAAAACGGACACCTATTGAACAAATTTACGACGACTCTGAAAAAGCATGCTGAGCTTATGATTCATCAATTCTTTAATGTCCATAACCACACGTTTCACCTAACTACGAGTGATTTCAACAATAAAATAAAAAAATTCTGTTTTAGTATTTCTAGATCCGCCTAACGGTTTACTCTTTTATAATGACAACACCTGAAGAATTATATTCATACATTAAATTCGTCAAACTTCAACAATCTGTTAGTTGCAATAACAATACAAGCAAAAGAACTATTGATTATTTACCTGCTTTCTCTACAATCTGTCCCAATCCTCTTTTATCGAAATAATTCACTACGCGGATGGCACTCCATTAAACTGTTCCTAACATAGGTCAACTACTATTCGTAATCGTTTGAAGTCTTTGTAAACCGTCTTATACGTTATTTCACCAAATTGCAAATCGGTATCAATCCCGCAAACTTTGAAGATATTATTTCTTTCCGCGATAGATCCGTATGTACCGATGAATTAATTATTTATGATTTAAGAATTGGTGGTCTGACTAAACCAGATTTTTTTATATATAAAAGATTAAACATTTGAACACAACAAACGTTAAAACTAATACAGTAATAGGTAAAATTTACTCGTTGTTTAATCACAAATAACATTTAAACATTTTCAAAATAAGTTGATGCTTTTTGTCACTATTGTGCTCTTCGCCAGTCTGATGTTCTGTCTCCGATTCCGAGTGCAAACAGCATACATTTTAAATGTCAGTAGATCGCCTGGAATAAAGCTCATGCACGATAAGTTACACCTTCATTATATCAAGAATTATATTCTCTGCCCTTTCCAAATTTTTTTCCATAATTGCTCTTCACGTGAAAATAATCTGATTACCACTATTGATAGCTAGATTCCAAGCTACTACAATTTATGTATACCAAATATAAACATGGACGGTTAAAGCAGAGATTTTTAAGATACTTTTAACTATAAATGTTCGTTCATTTTTTCTCTCTGAACAAATGCTATAGAAAAATGATCTATACTTGATTACTAAAAATAGTTAAAATCACTAAATTTATTTTTAATTATGCGAAGCTTTTCGGCAATTACGCCATTGTCAAGCTATACACAGTTAAAATTAATTAATATAAAATCATAACATATTAATTTAAAACTAAGTTTACAATTTTACACAAAAATGAATTATGAATACTTTTTCTTTTTTTTTTTTCTATATTATTTTTTATACTAAATTTTTCTTCAAATTCATAATTTTCTTTTAAAAAATTTGCTATATTTCTTGAAATTTTATAAGCTGGTGTATTTATACAGTTTACTAATGGTCTAATTGATTTATTTTCTTTGTGTAACTTTATTAGGCCTGTTAAAATTGGTGCTTCTGGATTCATTTCAGTTAGATTTTTGTGGAATAATTGCATACTTGCATTATTATTATGATCATTTGTTTGGTTAATATTAGATTCTAATTGATTGATGGATTTTAATTCTTTTTTGATAATTTCATTAAATCTAATTGTTGGATTTTTTATTTTCTTTAAATTATTATTTATGAAGTTATACATTTTTTCCAAATATTCATCTTTATTTATGATTATAACTGTGTTACCTTTGTCAGCTTTGCATATCATTAAATTATTATTTTTTAATTTTTGTTTTAATTCTATTATATCTTTTTTATTTTTGTTCTTATTATTTGTTTCTTTTTTAGTATTTGTTTGTTTTAATTTTATTAAGGCATTACTTATTTCTACTCTCAAATTATTTTTTACTACTTGATCAGTGTTTTGGATTATATTCTCACAATTTATAGCTAATTTCTCAATACTTTTTTGGTTTAAATGATTATTGTTATTTATATATTTTAATCCTTTGTTAAGTAAGATCTAAATATTTAAGTTTCACCGTGCTTATTTTTTAATTTAATTCCTTTTTATTTTTAAGTTTTTCCTTCTTTTTATATTGTAATCTTTTTAATATTATTGTGTATACTTATTTTTATTTATTTCAGTAATTTTACTATCATCTCCTGCTAATTATAATTTTGCCATTTTTTATTTATTTATGTCTTTAATATTTGATGTTTTTGCGGAGAAACGTTTATTAATCAATACATTAATCAATAGAATTACATCGATTCTGTCTAAATTTCAAAGGAATATACACATTCAGATTTACAATTCACAATTTATATGATGTTCAGTAAAATAGAAATATATTAAGGACAAACTAATATTATTAAAGACATACAGAGAAAGTTTATAATAATTACAACTAATTTAATTAATATCAAAAATCCACTATTTTCACTTACTGATCATGTTTATTTTTCACACTTTTGAATAAAATATACATCTTTACTAACAAACTGGATACATTAATGGTATAATACACGATCAAATTGAAACATATTACAAATAGAATTTACCTCATACATTGCATAACATGATTCTAAGTTATCAAGGTCCGCATTATTTTTAATGCATTCGTTCTTCTCTTCTTCAGAATCAGGAATATAACGAGACATTTTCATGATTTTACAAACTACAAAGCATTCATTTAAAGTTTTATGCTTTTATATATACTTACTTTCATATTTAATGGGATTTATGCCGGTGATCACAGATAACACGACAGCAACTTATAACATCATTCATTTTCTCTTAAAGGTTAATATATTATATTAAAAAATATAAATAATTAATCCTCAAGTCAGTAGCAATTAAAACCATTTATTTTAGACTATTATAGAATGAAAATATTGATAGAACCTAATTTTTACTATTTCACCACTCATTATGAATGGTGACAAATGAACAAAATATTGAGAACGCAATTTGCATGACAGAAAGACAACTTCTCGTTATCATTCCTCCAAACACGCATAATTATCAAAGAAATTTCTAAACTATCTTTAGAGTTTGTTTTCTCGTGTTTTTTTTCTGTTTTTCGTGTGAATGTATTAAAGTATTTTAATGAAACTTATTGCCAATAATTATAATTTTTAGTGGTAAGAGCATACATAAATCGGTAAACCATATTTTAATTGTTTATTCATAAAGATAGATAATAAAAATGCCAAGAGGAAAACACGTTAATCATAAAGGACGTAATCGTCGATTTACAAATCCCGAAGAACTAGAAGAACAACGAAAGCAGGAGGAAAAAGCAAAAGCTTGGAGAAAACATACCGCTGTACCATCTAGTGATGAAGATGCGACTGAAGATGATGAAAAAAAAGGATCCGATGAATCCGACGAAGACTCTGATGAAAGCGATGATACATCTAAAGCAAAGGGGGTTGAAGGTTTGATCGCAATTGAAAATCCGAATAGGGTTCAATCAAAGATGAAAAAGTTATCTTCAATTAATGATGAAGCCGGTGGGAGCGAAAAGCCGAAATTAACAAGAAGGGAACGGGAAGAATTAGAAAAACAAAGAGCAGCCCAGCATTATCAGAAATTACATGCTGAAGGTAAAACAGATGAAGCTCGTTCGGATTTAGCGAGGTTAGCAATAATTAGGCAACAAAGAGAAGAAGCTGCAAAAAAACGGGAAGAAGAGAAAAAAGAAAAAGAATTAGCAAAACAAAGTAAAACCATTGATTCTTTAAAGGCAATTAAGAAACGTTAAAGAGGAATATTATAATATAAATTAACGCTTTCATTAATTGTAATATTCCATTTTAATATATTCTAAATTATGAATCTTATTATAAGATAACGACTTATTCACTTTAAATGTTTTTAGATAGAATGACTGAGCTTTTAATTAATAATGGAGAAGTAGTTGATAATGTACTCAACAAGAAATTTTTCATGTATCCTTTTTTCACGTAGATTATATATATATATATATATATATATTTTTAATTACATATGACTATTCATAAAAAAATATTTCTGTCGTAATGTAAATTAGAATCAATTGTGAATTTTTTCAAATCATGGTTATTTTACAATTAAAGATTTTGTTTTTCATGTAACTTATTTGAATAAAAAATTATGAATAATTATTTTGCAACGAGTTATTCATATTTTATATTCCTTACACCATTAAATTTGTGTTCGAAATAATAAAATACAGTACGATAGACATAAACGCAGAAACCAAAAGTCGAGCAAATACGATATATCATTCACTGCGTGTTGAAAAAGAACCGAATAATACAGTTGTTAAAGAGTTTGCTTTGAATGACGCAATATTAACCATGTAAGTATATATATTATGTATAAATGCTTATAACTTTTCTAAATCTTAATTAAAAATGTTAATCAGATGAGACATTTCTATAATATTACAAATAATAATGTGAATAAATTAAAATGAATTGTTTATAACAGGCAGCTTGCTGAAAATTTATAATATTCTTGTTAATAATTATCAAAAATTTTATTATAATGGATTTATTTTAAGCCCGCAAATACTTTAAAATTAGCAAAAAAAATGTTACGTGTGAACATCAAATATTAGAACTTTTGGTTAAGTCCTAATTTTTAAAAATTCGGATTTTCTCGAAAATTGTAGTTTCAGGTGGAAAAAATTGACGATTTTTAACATAGTCGCCTAAACTACAATTCTCTCCATTGTTTTTTTTTTAGTAGATGGATGTTTATTCAAATATTATATTAAACTATTTAAAATTTAATTATGGAATTTTATAAACGATTACACTCTGAATAAACAAATATTCGTCTTTAAGATTGGTATATATATCTAGTAGTTATGAACTCTGAACTATCCTTATATCTTGACTCTTTATATCATGAATCTCATACCTAAATAAAGTTTTAAAAAGTTATTACTGTTAAATTGTGTTTAATTGTAATTATTTAACATGGTGAGGTATTAAATACATGAATTTAAAATTTTCCCTCGGTTTAAATGTACATTGCATACACTAAATTGATTTATTTTCATTCACATTATGCATTGTTTTATACTTCGTAATCAGTGATTATTCATTAATTAATAACTTAACTATTTTGATAAGAAACAGGGAAATAAGTGGTCTAGTTTTTCGTGCACTTGTTCTGATAAAAGTGTTTTTGTGACATTTTCTTTTACATTAAAAAATATATCGTTCACAGTAAAACTAATAATTTTTTGTAGTCCTAGCAAACTTTTAAACGTATTCATAAGTCTAACATTTTTTTATTATGAATGTACCAGCATAATCGAAACCTCAAGCAAATACATAGTTGTATAGACAAAATAATTTTTACCAACACAGAAACCAAACTCGTGCTTATATGCTTATAAGCATTTAGGTATATATGCGTGTTAGAGACATAGTATTATCCCTTCTCAAATAAAATTTATATTCTACCGAAACATAAAACGTAAAAAAAATATTACAATAGTCATTCAGTATTAACACGACTAAGTTAAGTTTATTACATCAGTGAGAATTTTCTGCACTTTGTAGTATCGTAATCGTTGAAAACTGTGTTCTCGTTTTAATTTTGTCACGTTTGTATCTAACGTGTGTTCGTTTTACCACATCATTTCCAAATGTTATAAAACGAGTCCTCAACTTACGATGTTTAAGTGACGATATTATATATATTGAGCTGGGTTTTTAAAGTCCGAAGCATGGTTTTTTCCCTTTATAATCTTTTATATAATTTTTTTATGCTTTTCAAATACTATTCCATTTGTATGTCTTTTATCCGTAAGTAATTTCTTAACAGCTTCTTACATATTTTTTCCTCATTAGAAATGTAAATTTTCACTTTCTTGTCACTAATTTATATTATGATTTTAGATCATTTAATAAAATTTCTAAAAATATCATCTACGTAAAAAAAGTACCGCTAATTCAGAAATTATTTTGAATGTGATGAATCAAAAATTATTCAATACGCCCTGCCTAATTTGAAGTTGATATTAAAAAACTGTATTATATGAAAAGTTCGATAATACAATATAAATACATATTCCAACATTGCATAACATGTACTGCCTAATGTTCAAACTGTACTTTACATTAAAAATTTCGAAAAAATTGCCCTTTAAAATTCAAAACGTCTGTATTCGGCCTTCATGTTTACTCAACATAACTACAGTTTTAATAAACGTGAATGTATACATATATATATAACTACGTATTTTTTCGCCCCAGTAGATATTCTACTTTATAAAATTAAAGTCGATAAATTTTTCCTGAATGTTCATTGAATTGTAATTAAAGTTGAAACATTTTTAATGGTGATTTTGTTTATATATATATATATATATACGAAAATTCAGGAACTTACAGTTTGTATAGTAACGTAAAGTTGAAATCAATTTATAATATTATATACACTGGTATAACGCGTTTGTATTTCGTTGCTAAATCAAAAGTGTGCTAAATATATTCTAATTGGGTATGTGTCTGATTGTCGTATGCATGAATCTACGCTCATATTTGGAATTAAAGTGAAAAAATAAATAAAAATTAAGAAAATAAAATACATATAGTTTGTATTTTGAATAAATTTTTTTTCTTCGTCATACTGGTTAGCCTATCGTATTTTTTTTATCCCCTTCTTATCAGGTTCTGCCACAAAATTTATGTCATCAACCAGATGTTGTCTGTTGAGAACATACCCATTAGCAAGGTCTCAACTTAGGTTTTGAATTGACTACACTCAATCCATCATCGTTCTTTTTAATCTTTTAATTGGTGTTTTCTTCAATAAAATGTCGGGTTTGTGTGATGCTGTAGTCTCCATATATGCTTTTGAATCGTTACATGAATTACATCCTTTATATATTTTATATTCATATCTTCGTGGAGTGTACGGTTTGAGACATACCACGGTGCTCCCACTATAACGTGTAATACCCTGTTTTGATAAGTCTGAATTTTGTTAACATTGCTTTTAGACGCACAGCCCAATAGTTCCGTTGCATAAAGCCATATAGGCTTTAGGCTTTAATACGACGTTATACATGTTTGGGGTACACCTAATTTAATTTTATGAATTTGAGATTGCTCATTATTTACTAAGAAGTATCTTTCATCGAGATAGGCTTTTATGATATTATAGCGTTGTACTAACAAGACCCTTTTACATTTGTATAGTAGACTAGTGTGCCAGACTTGATTGCTGTACATCCAGGAAGGCCGCTGAACAGATTCCTTCTCCTCAAAAGCTCTTTCGATTTGTTTCACGAGCCGGTGAACTTGCTTGGACTGTTGAATGACCAGTTCTAAATCCAAATTGATGGTTGGGGATTATTTTGCTTTCATCAATGACTTTTTGAAACATTTTCTTTAAAAATTTTTCAAACAGTTTAGCCAAAGTTGATAGGAGTGAAATAGGCCGATAGGATGACAATTTTTCAGAAGGCTTTCCTGGTTTTTGTATCATGATCACATTATCGGACGTATTGTATTCGTATAATTGCATTGAAGATATAAGTTAACTTCATTAGTGCTCTATGTGGAAGTTCTTTCAGAATTTAGCCCGTTATGAGATCATATCCTGGCGATTTATTATTCTGTAACTTCATTATTTCTTTCGGTGAAAACATCTTCATTTTAGTATCAGATTTACTTGAATCATGTTTTAAATAATTTTGGACAGCATCCTCAATGGTAGATTTCATTCTCTCTGGTTGAAAGTACTCCAAAAACAACTCTGCTTTGGTAGCATCGTCTGTAAACCATCTTATATTTTCCGTTTTTTTAGTGGGTTATTTGTAGGTTCCGGCTCATTACTGTAGCAAGCCGCTTTCCATAATGAATAATTTCTATCCTTTTATGCTGTTAAATTAGAAAAAATTTATTGAAGGATGTGTCCTTAAAGTTTTGTAGTAGTTCTTTCAGTTTTCTAGTTTGCTTGTTTAATACTATCTTGTCAGATGGACTTCTTAGCGTTTTCTCAATCGTCTTTTGATTGCCACTTGTTTTTTTATATAATCAGGAAAGACCTAGGTTTGTAGTGGTTTATAAGCTGGTGATGGAGTATTTCTATAGACTGCTTGTACCACTTGAACAGAAAATAAGTTAACACTATCGTTCAGGTCTGCCTCTGTTTTTAATCTGACTGATATGTTTATATTTTCTTCTAGCAAATTTCTAAATTTGTCCCATTTCGTGTTCTTGGTGCATGGTGCTGTTTTTTGCTCCTTCAACCATACATGTTCATTTATTGAAAACGTAACGATAGAATGATCAGAAGACAAGAAAGTTAAGTCGTTGATAACTTTCATGTAATTTTTTGCTATGCCTTTTATAATGGTCAGGCGGCTAATCAAAGAACGAAGACAAGCAAGGCGTAACTATTACAGAACAAGAAAACATGAAGATAAAAATATCTTTAATCATATTAAATCGCTTAATAAAAAACATCAAGAAAAGAATGTTTCAATAATACAGGAAATAACAAAAAAACGGTTGTATTAATTACATATATTTAAAATGCCTGTCTTCGACTTCGGTATACACCGACTCTTTTTAAAACGGTTCAAATCATCATGCTGAAGAAACCTGAGAAATCAGCAGAAGACTTCAAAAACTTATCAGCCAATATCACCGTTGTCAGTCAAAATTACTCGAAAAACTTCTTTTGAAAAGACTTACGTCACTGGTGGAAGCCCAGTTACCTGACCATCAGTTTGGTTTTCGTAACTATCATTCAACAATCCACCAAGGGCATCGAGTTGTTAAGTACATCTTAAAAGCACTCGAATTAAAAAAGTACTGTGCCGCTGTATTCCTAGATTTGGCACAAGCATTCGACCGAGTATGACATAAAGGTTTGTTGCACAAATTAAGCACAATGATGCTAGAAAACTTCTACCAACTTCTGAAGCCATGCTTAGAAAATAGGCGCTTCAGAGTAATATATGAAGGAGCGAACTCAAATTTTGAGCTTATACGTGCTGGTGTACCATAAGGATGTGTCCTTGGTCCTGTGTTCTACACACTATATACAGCTGACATTCCAACCTCAGATGGGATTTTTACTACTACTTATGCAGATGATACTGCCATGGTAACCAGAGACACCCAAATGGAGGCAATAGATGTACTTCAGAGACACCTTGACAAGATAGTTGGATAGATGCAAAATTGGAAAATCAAATTAAATGAACAAAAATCTATCCATGTTATATTCACGCTTCCTGTTGGTGTGAATCACAATATACACATAAATAATGTTCAAGTACCTCGTGTGAATTCAGCATGGTATTTAGGCATTCATCTTGATTCACGATTAACATGGAAAACACACGTCAAGCAAAAAAACATCAGTTACAGCGTAAAATGAACCCGGTGTACTGGTTAATGGCAGAAAGTAGCCTCTAAACTTATACAGTAAGAGGTTACTACATCAAACAATCCTACGTCCCATCTGGACATATGGACTTTAAGTGTGGGGGTGCGTTTCTCCTTCCAACAGAGCTCTCATCCAGCGACGGCAGAATAAAATTCTTCGAATGCTGACTAACGCACGATGGTTCCAGCGGAACGGTAATGTACATTATGTTCTGAATCATTCACAACTTTGCGGTCAAACACGAACAGAGACTGCATGTTCACACTAATAAAGAAGTTACACGGTTATACTGCAAATGATGTGAGACGCCTTAAGCAGTTAAATAATAATTATAGTTCTATCGAACCGCATACTCATAATTAATATTTATTTAATATTAATGGAAACTGATCACTAAATCAGCGTACACAACATGTTAAATTATCAAGGCTACCAATTATTTAATCTACAGGTTAAAATTGTAGATTTATAAAAAAATATATACATATACATTTTCTGATGGAGAATTATTTTTCCGGATTATGTTGAATGTTATGTATTTGAAGGGAAATGATCCTAAATCTATAAAATTTTCTTAGCAGTTTCGTAATCAGCGAGTATCCTCTTGTTGAGTAGCACTATATTTCCTCCGTCTATGACCGTTATTATTTTTATTTATGTTGAAGTGCATTTTTTTGCGAGCGTAAATAAAAAAAAGTCGCTTTTCGTATTAATGTTTCGTTTGTTTCTTCTAGAAAATTGTCATCTTCTAATCTCAGTAACTTACGAGCGTGCAGTAACGGTTTATTAGATCACGTAAATCTACTTTTGAACGTAATCAAATCATTCGAAATATCAGGCGAATACAATTATGATTTTTTCGATACGACGGTTGAATAATGTATTGTTATCATCTTCTGACACTTCTGAGAACGCTATCCGAAGTTCACCAGCGCCTGCACCGACGCCGAACCGAGCAACGTACGGATTTGTATTTTATTTGGCCTCCTACACAGCGTTCGCTTTATATTTAGTTTGGACGCTGTTTCCGGTTGAAGATATTGAAAACACGATCGGGTTTCCAATTTTTCCTCAAAGATACTGGGCGGTAGCTGTACCCGTTCATATTTTCGTTACGTTAATGGCGATAGCGTTTATTTTTTATCCGGCTATTAATTTAACAATGGTGCCGTCACTCGACGATGCTCGTTTAATGACCGATCAATTCGCCAATTATGCAGCGTCAGACGTTAGTAAAATTTCGCAGATAACCGATCTTTTGCCTAATGAAGTTAGCGAAACATTATTTCTGAAAGAATAGCTAATCTGCAGGCGTATAATTATATAATATATTTTTAAAAACATCGAACCTAATCGTATAAAAACAGTTCATTCTGATTGATTTCATAATTTTTCGTTTATCGATACTAATAAATAATTTTATACGGGGATATTAAGTTGTTTTTCATAATTATATATATTAAAATACACTTTATACAATTATTATTATAGCTCCCGAATTGTTATAGATGCGATTGAAATTTTTAAACGTGCAAATTTTAACGAAGAAGATATATACTAGATTCTGCCGGTCATTGCCCTAATAGGATTATTATACATCTTCAAATTGTTAAAGCGAAATATTTGAAAATGTATTATTCATTTCACTATGTATTAAAATAAAAATATAACCTTTTTATATTTATTTCCGTTATTTTAAAATGTAACGTATAAAATTTCTAAATATGCGCGGCGGAATATATTATAAGTGGTATTACAGTCCTGTAAAAGATGTTTGAAATAAACTGATATAACCTGCCAACATGGAGGAAGAACCTAATAAATAAAAAGCGCAGCGAACCGAATATTAAATAAAAACGAATTCTATGATACATAGGGTTTTATATTAAAAAAGGTGACAAAAAAATAAAAATCGCTATCTTACAATTATAAAACAAAGTCCTCAGAATTATTGTCTATAGAAACTTCTAAACCCTCTAGCAAAGGACATTCCTATTATTGTTTGAAAATATGCCACCCGATTAGAGGAACATACAAATCTGATAACGAATTAGACGACTTGATATATTGACTACTCAATAAAACAAAGTATCTGGATTTAATATAAACGAAACGTATTGATGTATACAGTTAGATTTTATCATCCGTTATGAGAAGGAATGCTACTCAAACTACGAATAATTATAAAACTTACCGAATATCATCAGTTAGGTGTGTAAACGAATTAAAATAAGAAAATATCTTGTCCCTTGTTTATACCACGTAGCCAAGGTTTAAATACTTTTATAGTTCCTTTTGTTTTTGTTTTTTATGATAATGAAATAGATTAGGTAAAAGTAGGACATATATATTTTTAATGTTTATGTACATTATTTTTCATTTGTTTGAGCATACCTAAGAATTTATCAACCTAATCTAAAAATCGTGAACATAGCGAAATTTATCGAAACATTCGAAAGTATATTTTAAAGGTTTTTTATTTATAAACTCGTGCGTAATGTATACCTACATCGTTAATAATGAAACGTAATAAAGTTATACCAATCAGTCCTATTGAAATAATTACAGTCAGATGTATACTCGATAAATTAAATGTCATAAACTGTTTTATTGCGATTTAACACGAACACATCGTTGGAATTACAAAAGAAGTAAAAAAAATTCCCATATTACAAGAATGTTATCCAAATAGTGTTATCTGTTTTGTATAACAATATTAATAATTACGTTTTATCGAAAGCAAATTAATACGCCATCTGTTGATACTAGCAGGTAATGACAAATAAATTTTGAGACGTTTTCCGTTATCCAAAAAATTGTAGCGATAAATGTTCCAATTGATTAGGAAGAATAACTTAAATGTGAACACGATGAAGATATACGTGACGGCGTTCTTGTTTTGTACAATTGTATTACTGTACGCTGTAAGCATTTAATATTATATATATATATATATTTTTTTTTAACTGAAATTTTCGCTATTGTGCACTCTATAGCGGGTTCGTTTTATTTTTATGGAAACTAAATTAAAAATTATTGTTGAGAATTTTGAAACGAAAATATTATTGTATGTCGTATTTATTTTAGGAGGAAATCAGTTAAATTCGTATAATAAAAAAAAACCGTCGTGTCGAAATAATTTCGCAAATTAGAATAACCAGACAAATTTGCACAGCAAAACTTTTAAGAAAAATTATAGTATAATTGGAAAAGAGAAATGGTTAGGAGCCTACGTCGATAAAATTCATTATTAGCAATCAAATGTTCTCAAAAAATAAGAAAGGTTTCTAAAAGTTTCGTTTTATTATACGATTATACGATGTATATGCTTAAATATAAAACTTTTATAAATTGAAAGATTCTACCTCCGCACAAAGTTTATCTGTGGTGGGTGGGAAATGAAATTCTAATCAGAATTTAATATTTTAATAGTAAGAAAAATAAAGAACTGAAATATTTTTAATGAAATATATTCGAATGAAATGCAATTATTGCACTCTTTTCAGATACTAACAGTAATTCAGACATCAGTAATTACATAATGTCATCTCTATTGTAAAAAGGTTAACTATAATAAAATGCCGCCAATACGAAACGGTTATATATTTAAATTAACAGTTAAATATACCGTGCTATTTGTAATTTTGTTCCACATAGCATTCCTGTACACAATATTTTTTTTTTACAAATACTTTTGAAAACAACGAAAAACATTTATTTTAATAATTAAATCTTGATAAATATTAAATCTGTAAGTTATAAAAAAAAAAAAAGTTCAACATATTCGATTAATATACGCCTATAATAAAGAAAACCTATTGTGAGAAATTCATGGCAAAACGTAAAGTACACGGTACATAAATGCATCTCGTTCATCTAACATTAATTATATATAATAAAATAAATAGTTATTAGTTAAAATTAAAATTTGCGTTTAATTACCTATGTAGGGTTTTTTTTTCATATAAGCGAAAATAATTCTATTAAATAAACTATTTAGGGTGTTTATGATAGACAATAAATTTTCACGGAAATAGATAATTAACTTATGTAAGCAAGAGTTAAGTAAACAAGTTCAATTATTGACTTTATTATTTAAAACGTTATTTTTTCAGCCCTATATTTATAAGTTTTACCGCATATCGTTATTCATTAGGGTCCGCTGAAAATAAAGTACACTTTTGAAAATATATTCGAATATACGTCAGAAATTATTTAAAGACTGTCTGCCACAAAACGCAGTCTGGTACTGAAGTAATAGCGTGTAAATTTCCTGATTATCGTCAAATAGAAAAATGTCGAACTTAAGGCTGGCGCTTATTAAGATTAAATAATTGAGGGCCCGAGTAATCCTGTGACACCAAAAGAGGATCCATTATTTTCCGAGGTGACTACCATTAAATATCGAATGAATTATTTGACTCATTAAATCCGCATAAATATCGATCTAGAATTACTACTTTAACCACACCATCAGTTGACGAACAGATGATAACAAAATTAGTTACAGTAGATTTATATTTCACAAACTCACGTTGCTCAAATATTATCATAGATTAGGACTAATCGTTGAACCTTTTGTATAAAATTGATTTTAACAATTTAGCGGTTGTACGTAATAAAAATAATTTTACTGATAATTTCACACACATATTGTCGGTGTCTTGATTATGTAAATCTTCGGAGCTACTGACTACTTCAGTTTTCCTGCGTCGTTGAAGACTACTAGCGCGTTATTTAAATAAAAATAGAACAATATCAACGCGAAATTTAGGTTTTCAATTTTTTTATCAATTTGTTTCGAGATATCATCCGCTATACGAACTTTATATTCAGTTGAATTATTGGAATTTAAAGCAAACAGCAAAAGCGATATACACTCAACCTTTTGTAAATAAAAAATAACCTTAACTAGCTGGTTATTTTTCTCTGTTTTTAACTTTCAAACTTTACACGTTCCCATAAACAATCAAATCACTGATTGCGCTGGAAATCCTAGAAATAAATAAAGCCTTTTCAAATTCCTTCCTGTAAGTGGTCAACAAACAAATTTCCGAATCTAAACCGGTTCTTCTGTTTACATCGGTAAATGTGAGTTTTTTTCCCTCGTTGTTAGTTTTTATCGTTTCTTATTCAATCCTGATGATGAATTATGATGTAGTCGGTGAAACTATATAATACACAGCGGTTATTAAATATATCGCTATACGATATAAAATTATTTTTATTTTATTTCGTTTAATTTAAATACGTATCGCCAAGGAAGTACTATAGAAACACTTTTTGATTTTTCTTTTTTTCAAATTTGGCCACCTCGGGACCACGTAAAATAATTTTTATGTACGAAAGTCTTCCTGTCCAGCTAATATATCTATTTTGATCTTCTATCTTCATTTCGGTTAAGTCTTTCTTAACTTCCACAAACTGAAATATTCGCGTATTTTGATTTTTAACAAAAAAGTCGAATATCTTTTCCGTTAGTCTTCCTGGCTTCATCCTTTTCAGATGGCTATAAAATTCCACCCTTCTTTTACGCGTGGTATTCGATATGACTACTGCTTTTTATTTGCTCTTAATTTCAAACGCTTCTTTCACTATTGCGAGCGTTTCTGCCGAACGGTTGAAATCATGTAGACGGCGACAAAGACCAAGTGAGAGAAAAGCGAGTTTATCATTTCGTTATGACAGTACCAGTGAAAAAATAATTCCCCACTTCGCCAATTCAGCCAAGACGGTTACTCGCTCGCTGTGACGGCTTCTGTTCGATTGAATTCGGATTAGATTCGGATCAGTAGCGGCAGTTCTTGTTTATGAATACGGATAGATGAAAATCAGCTTCATCGCTCATCAAACGAGTGTTTAAATCGATCTCTTCGTCTTCGATTTTTTTCAGCGTAAAGTTTTCGTTGTGCATGGTCGGTACTTTTTAATTCCTCACTTATTACCAGTTTATAAGGATGAAATTTTTCAAGTCTTCCAACAATACTCGACGAAAGATTCTCTCGGCAGGTTTGAAGAAGAAGCATGACAATAAGCAGAGCGTCCGGGACTACGAATGATCGCTTCCCGAACTCGATGGAGGTTTGTGGGTTTTTTTTTCGTCGAGGACGTTTTTTATCCGTTACAAAGGTTGCCCCTCGAAAGTTTTCAACCCACCTTCAAAATAGAAATGGGGCATACAGGTTTACAGCGCGTAACTTTGAATTCTTCTCGAAACTCTCTTTGCACTGTCGTGATCGATTCATGCCGAAAATAACATTGCAAAACGCGCGCTCTTTCCCATTATAGGATACCGCGCGATAACTGAAACTAGATAACAACGATTCTCTCGCGTGTACACTAAACGATGAGCTTCACGTTGTAGCGGTATTACCAATTGCGCTATTTATAAAACAAAACCGTCCATCTGCTCACACCATGTGTGATTGAAAACGATATTTATCATTTATATATTTTATCATTTTCTTTTTTAAAGAATTCGAACGATGATTTAAAGGAAAAAATTCTGTTCGGAAGAAAATTGCACGACGATGGAGACGATTTCAGACAAACGTTTCTATTCGGCGGAGATCTGTACAAAGATAATCGTGATAGGAGCGTGTGGATCGAATTGCAAAATTTAAACGTTAGAAATAATGTCGCGAAACACGAGACGAAACATCCGATTATTCGCAACGACCATATTAATACGACTGCCGCTAATATTAATACGAATAATAATAATAATAATAATAATAATAATAATAATAATAATAATAATAATATTAGTAGTAATAGTAATAATATTAGTAGTAATAGTAATAACAAAGGTGAAATTGGAAAACCGAAGAATAAATTCGAACTTCGACCGGATCCTAATAAATCGAAAATGAAGACAAAATTAAACGATGATTATCTGATGGCGACGGAATTACATGATAGCGGAGGCGGTACTTCTTCGAACGGAAATTTAGCATCGACGTTCGAGGGAAAAATTGATAAACTGAAATCTTTACTGCCGTCCGTCAATAAAGAGAATATCGAAACCGGTTTAAATTACGCCGGAATTGCTGCCGACGTATTATCGTACGCTTGTCCTCAAATTCAAGTGATTAAAAAAGCCGGTCAAGCGGTCGAATTTTTGTATAAAGTCAACAAATATAAAGAAATATACGACGAATTCAAAGGCACCGGTGGCGAGACGATCGATAAAACAGCAATATTTAAACGAATATGCGACGAAATTAAAGAGACTAGAGCTATTGTAAACACACGAGTAGAACAGAACGATCAGGGTAAATTAACAACGATAATAATCATCAAATAGAACCAAATTCATTCGAATATAATATGCACAATATTACGAATTTTCAAACCTATATACGATTATTTACTGCAAACATTTACACACACACACGTGCAAGTAGTTTCAAGTGTGTATATATATATATATATATACAAAAGTGTATACAATATAGATAATTCATCGATTCACAATAATCTAGTATAAATAAATATATAAGCATACGAACACATTCACGCTCGCATGTACACATCTCTACAAACCTATACATATCCACATATATACACAATCATACATGCTCAACTAAATATGTGCAGTAGTATACACTTGTTCATTAAAAAAAAAAAAAAAAAAAACCACTGTTTTATTCGGCTGTATATTTTATTCATTTTTATTGCGAATTTTTAATTTTTTTTTAGGGGGTTTGAGCCTACCCTACATACAAATCCCGTGCGCCCCACTGACAATATTTATACCTCAATCGATTCTAATATCTTTTTCTTAGTACACAAATGTTAAAGCACATTTTTTTTTTACCTGTTTGGATGATAGTTCTGACGGTTAGATGATAAATTCTAGCTTACATCTTATTCGTTTATGCAAATAAAGATCTGCACATTCGTATTTAAAGTATAATTTTATTTACTCGAAACATACACGAACTAATTTATAATTATTAATTCTTACGTAATTTTATTATTATTTATAAACAAAACAAAATTATAACACAGTTTAATCACTATAAAAGTTTTGCAAAAAAAAATAATAATAATAGCGATTAAACTGTGTTATGATTTTATTTTGTTTATAATTTATAAAATCACTACTGTCCGATATATCAACAATTTATTATTATTGTTAATTTCAGGTAATAGTAATGAAGAAAGACCTGTAATAAAAGTACGCCGACGAGTACCGAATATTCGAAAATACCAGTAAACAACGTGAAAATCTGAATCGTAAAATTAATTCTATTTTCAGAATTTCAGCCATTACATTAATCGTAGAATATGTTTAAATATAATAAATATATACAGATAGCAGCAACATCGTTACCAGTAGAAATCATTAACTGTTAAATATACAAATAACAAATCTTTTCAGCAGTTACGTCAGTTCAAATTATAAGTAACTTTTAAAATAAATAATTAATAATAATAATGACGACAAAATTATTTTAAAATATATATAAAATAATTACTAACACTAATATCAACTAATCCGTAGCACATATTACCTAAACGGAGATGCCTGTCAATTTGAATTTCATTTTTAGATTGTGGACTGTAGTGATTTTTTATTAATTTAATTACAGACATTAGTTAAAATCACGAAAGGCTTTGTGAATTTTTCAAGAAATTAAACGTTTAGTGATTTTAACTGATTTTCTAATTAAATTAATATGAATTTACTTACAATTTTCTAAATGATATAAACTACTAAATATAATCGTCGAATGTTATTAACGCAATTAATAAATTATGTTTATATATTTATTAAAACTTTCGCAGCTGTTTTCCATCCGTCCAAACTTATTTTCGGTAAAAACTACGTCCTGATTATTGATAGTCTGATGAAAAGTGGTATGAATCCACTCGAAACGTTAAATTCTATCAATAATCAAGACGTGCTTTTCACCGAAAATAAGTTTAGACAGACATAATTTTTATTTTTTTATTTCTTAATTTGGTTATTTATAATTATCCTCATATTTTTTTTTTTAGTTTTTCTTTCGATATGTAAAATATTATTATAGTTATTATTATTATCACCTTTCAATTCTTTGAAATCTGATTTATTATAATTTTAAGTAAATTTTTAAAATTTTTCTTTCCATCAGAAAATCCTTATTTCGGATATGTTCGATCGAAATGTCCTCGATCGTTAACCTGTTCAACGAGCGTGTCACATCGTTAAATGTGAGAAAAATATTTCTTTTCGTTAGAGTAGAAGAAAGAAGTGGACTTAAAAATGTATACATCTAGTCAGAAATAATGGTATAATAAATAAAACGTAACATAAGTCACTTTCTATATGTAAAACAGGGAAAATTTTAGATGATAATAATAATAATAATATAATTCTAGAATACGGAAAACAATTTCGATAATTGGTGGTGCCTTCTCAATCGGCAGCATGATCCATTCTTTCAGTTTACCGACCATGTCATCAGTTCTAGCGGCTGAGATGATAGCCTTGCTCCAGTGTTTGTTACGAATTGCGGAATTACCTGCTGGCCAGTATGTTATACTGACCGACTCAGCCATGGCGTTACAATGCATTGAAGCGAGGAATTCTACTGTGTCCATGGTAGACCAAATATGGTACAGTGCTTACAAATTAAGTGAACTTAATACCGGCATCACTTTTGTCTGGGTTCCAAGTCATCGAGGGATAATAGGCCACGATAAGGTACACCGTGCTGCACAACGGCCTACCCAAGCTTACCTGCCGACAGTACTGGAAGAAGACAATGCAAAATATTATTGCCAGAAAATTCTGGACGCATGGAATCGGTCATTCCATTCTCGACCGAGTAAACTTGGATATATAAAGAAGGATTTAACAACCTGGCCATCAAAGATTGGTAAAATTTGTTCACCGAGGTTGGAAACAGCCGTCAACCGAGTGTATATTGGTCACACGCTGAGTACGCACTCCTATCTACTGAGTGCCCAACCACCACCAATATGCGAATTATGCTGTACTTCATTAACAGTCTACCATATCGTGGTTATCTGCCCGAAATTTGGTCAATATCGGTGCAATCAGCTGAAGAAAAATATACCGAATGTAAACAACCTCCTCCTTCTCACCAACTTCATAATAAATTCGAAACTGCGTAATAATATATAATTAATTCATATTTCGAGTAATAGCCTTATAGGCAATAACTACTCGTAAAAAAAAAAAAAAAAAAAAAAATTCGATAATTCAGAGTTATCGTTGAAATATCATGAGTGTCGGCATTGTTTGAAAAATTTAGTCGACCAAACATCGGAATAATTTAATTGTACACGCACACGCACGTATTATATATATACATATAAAGAAATCCTATTAAAGTAATATTAAATTCTTATAATGTTAATATGATTGATGCTAAAAGTGATTGCTAAAGTAAAAAAATAAAAAGTGAAAATAAAGTTGAAACATTTTAGTGTGTTGAATATAGCAGACATTCAGTAGAAATGACACACCAATGTACTTTGAATCCAGCTATAGACATACATATATATATATATGTATGTATGTATAACATATAGTGTAAAAAAATAAATTAGGATTATTAATATTTATTTTTGCTGCGAACGTACATACAGACATATAGATAGGCGCCGACTTAGAGGGGGCAGGGTGAGAGTCGCCCCCTCAAAGTTATTATACCGGAGCCGTGCCCCCTCAAAGGAATGTTTATTATTCAAGAGTTATAAACCATTCATAACCCTGGTTGTTACAAACGGCATATGGAGATTACATAATATTAAAAAAAAAAAAAAAAAAAATGCAAAGGCATAAATATTTTTTCTGTTTATCAGTAACCGATTTTATTTTACATTTTTATGAACACGATATTGTTCAACTTATTAAAATTAAACTGATGGATAAATTTATAATTAAAACAGATAAATAATTCTCAGGTTCGAAGGAAATAGACCCCACTAAGAGTCAAATTCTAGTTTTAACCTATAAATTTATACATATTTTCGCATATATTCACGTTAAATATATGTGTATACATATATATATATATATATATATATATATATATATATATATATATATATATATATAACATATATATGATTTTTATATGTAAGAAAACAATTTTATCAATGAGTTATGTTTACGGAACATAAAAAAAATATTATTTTACCCCTCCAAAGTTCTTTTCAAGTCGGCCCACCTCTGAATATATATAATGTGAAGGATAAGTCTTGTCAGACGGTAAAGGAAGATTATGATGAGTTTTAATGTGTAAGAGAAGGATTTGTTCGGACAAATGTACAAATAGAACGAAAGGTTTTTAGAAACTGCAAAAAGATGAAAGAATCTGGGGTGGTTCTTTTTACCGTGTCAACTGCTAAAGTGATTAACCTATAAGTCTATACGTTCGTATTTTATATAAAACTGTAATTCTTTTAAAATGAGAATAGAATTGTGGCGCCACAGCACACAACAGATCTGTTATCTGTATTTATCTATACACTTTAACAACAGAGTTTGTTAATCTAACACAACGGGTGTATTAAGAGAAATGTTCCAGTTTTTAAAATGTATGAGTATGTAGAATAAATGTAGGAAAATAAACGTGTGTGCAGACACGATATTCACAAAGGTAATTCATTTTCAACGTTCATTTTGGTAGATCGGTTCATTTTTAATTTTTCATCATTCAATGTTTACGTTTTTGAGTTGGAGAAATGTCTTACAAAATGCCACATTGGTGAAAAGTGATTATTTATAATAATTTGAAATATGTATTGCGTCGAGATCGCTGCTTGCAGTTATATTTATCCTGAATTTGCATTAATGCTAGATGTTTAACGAATTTTGAAATAATGAAATATTAAGAGACTAGCGAAAGGCCAATGTAACCGGGAACCATTTTCTGAACATAGAGTAGAAAAAAATAACGGTAAATAAATTAATAAATTACACATTTGTTCTATTTAATTAATTTACTTTAATAAGTTCCCGTAACAATTTTTTAGTACCTTCGTAGATGCAATTTTTCTTATTTTATTTCATCATATTATATCATCGTGTGATAATAAATTAAATGTCTTTGATTTTTTGAAGGATAAATTAAATGTACAGTTCATTTTATAAAGTACAAAATTTGTTTTATTTTTATTAATCAAAATTGATTTTAGAAATTTATTGTTTCCTTTTTTTTTACGTGATTAATGTTTAAAATATTTCAATTGCAGATTTTGCAAGCTGTTGTTAATACAGATGATTTGCGCCTCAAACCAAATCAAATTAGTCGACACGGTAATAGGTATGTTTTGTATATAATGTATCAAACAGATGTCAGATTTTTCAATTGAAATATTTTAACTTAAATTTGTTTGTTTCTATATTTTAAAACATATTTTGTCAACGTAATCAATAATAGTATAATCGCTGATTTCAAACACGTTTTGCGATGTACGCAGTAGTCTACGCAAGTTAGGAAACTTTTTATTTGCCATGCCAATTCGTGTTCTATTTCTTTTAGGTCCTTGCCATCATTACACACGATGTGAGACTCCTAAGCACTTATATTCATTTAATTCTTTCAGTTTTTGACGTTTCTATATTCGTACTTACTTTTTGTCATCACTTCTAAAAAACATCCCATTACCTTCGTTTTCTTAGTACTAATTTTTGTGTTTTATTTTAAACCGGCGATATTTACTTGGTTCAGAATTGTTTACATCTGTGTTTCCGTTTCTGCGATTATCACTTTGTCATTATAGCTTATTGCATTTGTTATTTCTCCATTTATCTTCGGGCCTATTTTATTAATTCGCGCCTCTTTCACGATCTCCTCCGTGCATATGTTACATAATCTTGGAATCAGGAGGAAATCCTCGCTTTACCATTCTTTCAATACTACATTTGTCTTTCGAATATTCCGTTCCGATTTCTATCCTATTTGCTTTTATAGTCCTGCATTCGGAGCATATTTGCTGTTGCTACAAAATTTATACCTATGAAATTTTCAAATAGTGCACCTTCGTCGTATATAAATATATATATAAATATATATATATATTTATATATAATTTATATATATATATATATAAATTTATTTGCGATAAATGAACGATTCTCGAAAATTTTACATATATATATATATATATATATATATATATATATATATATATTCAACTTAATAAATATACAATATGTCGTTTTAAGAGAATGGACGTACCTACGAAATTAATAATATTATTAAAAATTAAAATAAAAAATAAAAATATTCTTACAGTAGACAAGCGTATAGAAAGCTATATGAAGTTAAAAATAGATTTATCTGATAACGATATACATTTGATAAAATATACTGATTGTCGTTATATAGATAGTTATAATTACGAAATCTCCCCGGCGCGTTAGATATAATTCAAGTACAGTGACGAGAATAGAATACGAAATCATATATTCGTAGATAACTGAACTGTGTGGGTAGTATCGTCAATATGTTGGGGAATTTTGAAGATATACGTGTAAAGCAGTCAATCTGGTGGGTGGTTAATGTCCGTCGTATTCGTAACGTAGTTGGATAATCGCGAGTTAGTCGATTAAGACGTCGGAAAGACGTTACGCGATAAACGAGGCGAACATTAGGCTACGTATACTTAGATGATTAAAGAAAATATTAAATTGCTACTCGCGATAAACATAAAAAAAAAAAGAATAAATATAACTTTATATATATATATATATATATATATTTTAATCTAGTCAATGTAACATTCTTGTCGAGTTATAAAATTATAAAGATTCGTATAATAGATCGTGGTAAAAAATAAAATAATTAAAGACTGTCAAATAATAATATAAAAAAAAAAAATATGTCATATGGAAATTGGGACGATATTGGAATACGATAATAGGATACGCATCCGTCCTCCCGCATCACTCCGGTTCGTGCCGGCGATATACCACAGGTCGTACGCTATTTTATTATTTATATATTGTAACAACTCTACGTGTCACATTATTAGTAGTGGTAACTGATTAAAATTTATTAATTAAAATTAAAATTTATAATAAAAAATTATACGTATCAGAAGAATAATAATAATATATTAAATAACGTTTTGTGAGAGATAGCAAAGAGCGTATACATGTGTACGTATACGTATACATCATATGGCTTGCAGGTAGACACGACGAACTTGACTTTTTGGAAAAAGATGAGATTTAAGAACATAGTATAGTATATATATATATATATATATATATATATATATATATATATATATATATATATATATATATATATATATATTTATTTATTTATTTATTTATATATATATATATATTTATATATATATATTTATATATATATTTATATATATATATATATATTTATATATATATTTTTATATATATATATATATATATATATATATATATATATATAATAACGTCCCCGTTGTCTCTTTTTATAAAGACAACGCGTTATATTACGATGTTAACCCTAATTTTCCTTTTTTTTTTATTTTCTATTTTAATGGTCGCCAATCTGTAACGTACTATCCGTATTTCGTAATAATGATAATTCGCTACAAATAAAATTGATCTAAAAAAAAATTTATTCGTATACTGATATGAAAGATATTTATATATATATATAATATTCAACAATGTAAATAGACAAATATAGTGGAGTAAATTAGGAATAAATATAAATGTAGGTATCATACAAGAAAATAATATATATATATATAAAAGAGATCTATATAAACAGTTATACATACATATTTATATACACATAGACAGGTGCACATATACACGTATACTTATCTTAATATTTCAATATTTGATGAATTTTGATATATTTCAATAAATCTTCTTGTTTGCTCCACGTGTCTGCATCGATTTCCGACCCAATCGTTAGTTTTGAACGTTTCCCAATATATTTTTCTTTTATAGTTTTATTTTTTATTTTTTTATTTTTTAATTTAATAATGTCCAATTTTATACACTAGAAAAACTTTAAGCGATAGTTTTCTTTTATGCAAACGTTCCGAATCTCCAATTTAAAATATATATATGACTATAATCGACTAGCAGTGTTAATAATACGAATACTTTCTTACGAACAAGTTAAATAATATTAAGAAATAAATTTATCAATTATTCTCACGATATAGGCGATTATATAAAAGAAACAAAGCAATCTAATAATGAGAGTAATTGATAAGATCGCGATATTTTAAAAGTATACTTAAAAAAACCGCACTTTTACTTGACTTGCTCTGTTAATATTATTCGATCATATTGTGAACTTGAAAAGTACGATTAACGAACACAAAGCAGTCTCGAACAAACTGTCCTAAGCCACGACGAAAGGTAAAACTAATATACGCTTTTATCGTTCTCGTCACCGTCGTTCGACGAATCCGCGGCTCACGGCAAAAAAACCCTTATCTTCCGAATACGATTCACAAGATCTATCCTTTCTTATCCGTTCCGGTACGCGTCTACTTCCCAAAATCCCGGGAACATCGGCAACTGCTACCTGCTTATCGTAATCTTATATACACACACACATAAGTAGTAAGGAGGCATACTGAGTACACTTCTGTCAACTTGCCCTTATATTTAATCTCTGTCAACTTGCCCTTATATTTAATCTCTGTCAACTTGCCCTTATATTTAATCTCTGTCAACTTGCCCTTATATTTAATCTCTGTCAACTTGCCCTTATATTTAATCTCTGTCAACTTGCCCTTATATTTAATCTCTGTCAACTTGCCCTTATATTTAATCTCTGTCAACTTGCCCTTATATTTAATCTCTGTCAACTTTGCCTTTATAAAATCCAAAAAGCAAAACTAAAGGTTAAAATTTCTAAGGGTAATTAAACAAATTAAAAAAAAAAATATTTTTGTATTATGAAAAAGATAATGGATAATACTGATATAGAAATTTATAAAATGATTCCTGCTAGTGAATCTGTTAATGAAAATATAAAGGTATTTATTATAAAATTGGAATTTGAACTTTTTACATTATCAGTGGTAAAATATCAAGGTAAATATTTAATTTTTCCTTTACCAGAATGTGAAACAAATATTTTATTAAAATATCCACATACACTTATTTTTCAAGGAAAAATGAATAAAGATTTGATTGAAAATTTTATTGTAAATCATTTTTGCAATTAAGTTTTAATATTTTTTATAAAGAAAAATTTTTCTTTATAAAATTTCAGTCAAAAATTTGAAATCATCAACAATTATTTCACTCCTTAATCGTATTATTAATTATATTATTGTGTAGTATTTTTTCAGATACTACGATAACATAAGCAATAACATTCGATGTACTAATAGATTGAGAAAAGTCGACATTAATTAATATATTTGATTTTCCACTATAAATATATTCAGGGTGTTTTGTCGTGTCTATTACATAAACGCATTTATTTCCAACGAATTCTCCAGGCTCGTAAATCACATCGCTATATCCGTAATAATAATTCTGAAAATCTTTGTACATTTCGAATAGAATTGCGTAAATTCCTTCATTAATATCTATATTTTGTAATTCCTCAGGATAATTTGTATCATTAATTTTCACACGAATATTTTTGACTTTCATAGAGTCAAAATAAGACGGATCTTTTATTTGTTGTTCACAACGATCGTCCTGAAAACCTACAATAATAAATTTAGGATTCTCAATATTTCTGTAAATATTTGTAATATCATAATTTAAAGTCGATCCTGTTACACTACGTTTTTGAATACATTCCCATTTATTAAATTTGTAGGTTATATTTTGCAAATTTGTCAACTCACTAATAAGTTGAATTTCTTGCGTTGTGCGATAGTTAATTATGGGAACTCTAATCACAAATTCTTTTATCGTTATTTTCCCCTCAACAGGTAAACTTGCCTCATCGTGTGTGCCATCTGCTTTTTTTGTTTTCCATCTGAATAAAGCATCTTCATCGCTATTTCTGGTAAAAGTTATTGTAAATCCACCTTTGTAAAAAATTGGTGTACTATTATTGTTACTGAAAAAATCCAGTCCTAATTGTGATAAATCACCGATAACGCAAAATTTATTAAACGAACCTTCGTGTTGAGAAATAAATCCACTATTTTTAAACGAATTTTTATCAGATTGTCTGTACGAAACGATTCCTTTTACAGTCGATATAATTCCAGGATTTTCAATGTTATCTATTATTTGGTTATGTTTTTTCACAACTATTCCAGAAAATAAAAATGGAATAAAATTATCGATTAATTTTACATTAGATTTTATCGGAAAAGTAGTGCCATCTTTTTTCGTAAATTCACCAGTAATATAATACTGATACTTTGACGTTGAAAATGAGTCACCGTAATCGATATTAAAATCAATTTTTTTGTTGGGCGAATTAAAGTTTAAAATGCTCGTAGGGTTATAATTTTTGTATTCGTGCCGAATAATTTCGTTATAATATTTTGAATAAATTTCATTTTCCATTTTTTATTACAGCAAAAAAAAAATTTTTTTAAATTACGAATATTTCTTTTCCTTCATTATAGATGGAAGACCCGACTTTTTCTAATGTCTTTTTTATTAGTCTAACTATCTAATATTTCTTTACAATGATTAGCAATAAAAATCTTTGAAACATCTTGATATAAAATCACATAATCCCAATCGACGAAATCTTTATAAAAGTCAATAAACTTTTCCGACAAATTCTGATATTTACTGATTATATCCCAATCAACACGATCGTTAAATTCTTTGATATTATTTTCCGTTAATTTCTGAAATTTAGAAATCTTGGGCCAATTTACTTTATTTTGAAAAATACGCAAATGATCGATAGTTAAATTCTCGTGTTCAGACACATAATTCCAATCAACATTCGGCGAAAAAAGATTAGTTTCCATTTTAGGAACTTCAACGCAATTTATTGCTGAAACTAAATATAACAAAAATAACTTCATCATGTTTACTTATTAATAAAACTCGTTTTTTTAACTCCACACACAGAACATTTACTTTCCAAAATAACTTTTCCGTTCGATGTTTTCCTTTTTTTCTCGTTAAGAGATTGTGTTTTCTTTTTACATTTTAAACAATATATTAACGTCATATTTATTACATATAAAATAAAATTTTTATTGTTTCTTATTTAGGGCATCTTTAATACTTTGCTCCATTTGTTTTTTATTTACAGCATCTTTTTCATCTAATCCTGTTGAAACTCCAACTAATCTTCGATTATTGAAATTAACGTAATTTTTCACAATATTTAATTGTTGTTTCAAATATTCATTTGTTAAATTTCCAACATAAGTTTTCATTTCGATAATAAAAGGCATTAATATTGCGCTCACTTTTTCGTTAATTTCTTGTTTATTTCTGCTTGAAATTGTCGATTCTTGTTTTTCGATCTGATTGCCGAATTTATCAAATTTATTCATTTTTTATAATACGTAATATTTTATTATATTTAATTCCTTGAGACAATTTTTGTAAAACATCTAGACATAAATAACCACAAATTGGTGGATCGTCAAATTGCTGAATTTGTTCGTAATTATAATACAAATTATCGCTTCCTAAATATTTCACTAATTGGATCGGTGGATTCGCATTTCCGTACGAATCGAAATAATATTTAATATCTTTTTGTTTAAAATACGCTGTCCAATGAGAACCAATTTGATAGGAATTTTCTAAGTTAATAATTCCACATTCATTTTCCCAAGGTTTCCCTAATAATTCATCTTTCATAAAAACGCCTCTAAAATTTTTAATTTTCAATTTTTTAGCGTACTTTTCTAACTCTACGTTTGTTAGCGCTTTTTTTTAACGTTACTTAAGCCTGAGCCTTGATTTATACCGTGAATCACTTCCTGAATTTTTTCTAGCGCTTTATTGTGTCGAGCCATTTCTTCGCGTTTCGCTTTTTTGTCTTTATAATCAACGAATGTGTTTGCAACAGCAGCTGCACCACCACCGACTCCACCGATTAAAGCTCCAATAGCTGCAAGTAAAGGTAAAATTCCACCTTTGTGATTTTCCTGTAATTGTTTGTATGTTAAAGTAAGTCTGACGCCAGTGTTATTTTTACGATGTTTATCAATGGCGTTTTTTTGCCTATCATTTAATCCAATTTTGTCTTTTCCTGATTTTATTTGATCAGAAGATAATTGAATTGTTATGTTCGATTTTCGCTTATAAGCTCTCTGAATTTTTTTTTTTGTCCATCAGTAAGATTTATATTGCATATATTCATTTTATAATATAGAAAATAATTTTTTAATTTAGATTTTTAAACCTAGACCAAGATGCCTTTTTGCTTTCATTGCATTTGTCGTTAAATATCCCCAAAATCGTTCATTTAAATTTGCATCATTTGACTTAAATCTTTCCCACGCTTTGTGTTCTAAAATTTCATCAGCTTTGTGTCTATTCGCTGTATCTTTATATTTATGGTAAAATAAATCATGTTCTTTCGCTGCTTCGTCTAATGGGTTTATACCTATATTTCCATCTTGAATTCTTTCTTGTAATTTTGTCCCTGGACCTAAATAATTATATCCTGGTGCGTGAATTTCAAACGGCAAATTATTCAAAATACCGTTGAATAAACCTGATCCGATCTTTTCACCACGTAATATTTTTGAAGGTAAAGATGACACAAATTTAATCAAATATTCAATTCCCTTATTTTCATCGATATGTGCTTCTAATTGTTCCTTTAAAAAATTAATAACTCCAATTTTTTCGTTATGAAAATTATTATTACCGGCTTTTTCCTGAGCATAAATATAATACAATCTTTGTAATAAATTTTGTAAATTATCGACATATTTATACTCGACAGAATTATCGGAATATTTTATTAAACCTTTTCCTTCGTGTACCTCTTCATTCTCTATTTTTGCCCAGGGTGGTACAATATTTCTGCTTTCAGGTTTTTTTACTTTATTTTTCCAAATTGGCTTAATTAGTGTGTTGTATTTTTCACCTTTGCTCGATTTTGGTTTATTGCTATTTTTATCATTATTATGGTATATGCAATCTGTCGTCAACAAAATTTCCTCATAATTTGCATAATCATCCGATGTGAAAGAATTAGGATCAGGTTTTTTCGATGGCTCTAACGTTAATAATTTCCATAATCCTTCAGTTCCTTCGTACGTTTTTCCTGCTACAATAATGTCGTTGTTATCTAAAGTAACTATTTCCTTTCCTATCATATAATTTTTGTTTTTTTTGTCATAATGTATACCAAAAGTAGAATCTTTAGCATCAGGTAAAAATTCCGTTGTTATTTTTCCTAGAACAATATTTTTTTCATCTTGAATCATACGATTTTCAACGGGAGATTGATCAATGTAAGAAGGCACAATTACAGGTAAAATTTTGTTTTCGTTTAATTTATTAACAGCATTTATAATCGGTTTAAATTCCTCTTCTCTTACCTTTTCAATATTTTCCTTGCCTCTACGGGCTTGTAGAAATTTTTGTTTTAATTGTTTTTCAAGTTTACTTAATTTAATTGCTTTTTCAACAGTTATTTTTTCCATTTATATGTAACAAATATAAAAATTTTATTAGTTAAACACCCACTTAAACCTTCGTTGAACATGATTTTACGTTCATTTTACGTTTCTTTAACGTTGGTGAACGTTCATCAAATTGTTCTATCATTTTAAATTGATTTTTATATCTCCCAAAATCTCGTTTTTTAGTTAAATCTATCGTAATAAAACCAAAATCTTTTTCCCAACATTGGTTACAAATTTTACAAAATTTATCGTAAGACATATCCCCCATTACATTGTCTTTATATATTTTTCTCAAATAATGGTCATTTTGTTTAAAAATACACAGAAAATTAGCGTTACTACGAATTGTTTGCAAATTAACCAAAGTATAGCATTGTGTAATATAAATACAAGATATATTTTTATGTCTTCCACTTGTAAAATATTCTTTAATTATTCTCTGATTTTTTTCCATAATACAATCGTCAAAAATAACGAGAGAATTTGGTAAACATTTATTTACAGAAATTAAATCATCGTAATTATCGCAAAAATATGCAATTTGTTCGCCAACATTTTCGTATCTTTCCTGTAATTTTTGATACGCCGGTTGTTCTAATGTTTTACTGAATATATAGAGATTTTCAAATTCTAACCAATTTCGGTATATAAAATTTAGTAATAACGTTGTTTTTCCACAGCCACTAGAACCTATAAAAATGCCTCTAATAACTGGTTGAATAGTTCTGTTATTTTTATTGTTATTTAATTTTTTGTCAAATACGATAACTTCCATTTTTATAAATATATTTATATTTATAAAATATAAAATGCAACTTTTTAAATTAAGCGGTGATAAATCAACTTTAACACTTCGTCTTGAAAATCCTTTACATTTAGATAAAGAGAAAAATTACAAATTAGGATTAGTCGCTTTTTACGGTGATAATTATATTCCTAATATTCCGCATAATTTATACGTAGAATTAAACATATTAACAGAAACATACGGAGTTAATTTTCCGAAGGGGTTTTATTCGTTATCAGATATAGAGGAAATAATACAGTTAAAATTAACGCAACTAAAATCTAAATATGATAATGAAAAAATAAACGTTAATTTTTTGACTGAAAATTTTAGATTAAAAAGTGATAAAATTAGTAACAAAATTCGAATATTTTCTCCTGTAAAAATTAATTTAGGTACGTTAGATGAATTTTTAGGATTTGAAAATCACGTTAATTTAGAACCTAACACATTATATAGTGCGTCTAGTTTTCCAAAATTAAGACCGTTAGATGCAATAGAAATTCACTGTAATATTGTCGAACCAGCAATTTTAAATCATTCATCTAATCCTCATTCTCACGAAGAAGCCGATATTATTTATACATTTTTTCCTGAAATAATTTATGGAGGAAAAATATCGGAAAAAGTTTCACAGATTATTTTTGTTCCTATTAAAAATCATATCGAAAAAATTGACACAATTATTGTTCATATTACCGATGAAAACGGGAATATACTAAATATGGCGTCATCAAATAATATTATATATCTCGGATTAATTTCATCCGAACCTATATATAAAAATGAATCTTAAAGAAGCGAAAGAATTGCATAAAAATGTTAGAAAAAAATTTGCAAAAAGACACATTGTAACATATGGAATTGACGATTTATGGGCAGCAGATTTAGTAATTATGTCGAATTATGAAACAGAAAATAAAGGATATAAATATATACTAAATGTTATCGATACTTTTTCGAAATTTGTTTGGTCAGAAGCTCTAAAGAAAAAAGACGGAATTTCTGTGACAAAAGCTTTTGAAAATATCGTAGAAAAAGCGAGAAAAGTAAAACATGATACTCCAAAATTTTTACACACCGATAAAGGTCTAGAATTCAGGAATAAAATATTTTCTTCAATGTTACAAAAATATAGCATAAAATTATATCACACTGAAAATGCTGAAAAATCTTCGATAATAGAAAGATTTAACGGAACTTTAGCCAGAAAAATGAAAGTTCTCTTTGAATGTCAACAAAATTTTAAGTGGATAAATATATTACAAAATTTGGTAAATGAATATAATTATCACGATTTTCACAGAACAATTCAAATGAGGCCGTGTGAAGTTAACAAAAGTAATGAACACGAAATTTACACAGTTTTACCTATTAAAAAAGAAATACCGATATTTCAGGTTGGAGATCGTGTAAGAATTAGTGTAAATAAAAAAACCTTTCAAAATAAATATAAAAATAATTGGTCCAAAGAAATATTCGTAATTAAAAAAATTCTGTTTACATCGCCTATAACTTATAAAATTCAGGATTTAAATAAAGAGGAAATTATCGGTAGTTTTTACAGACAAGAACTTCAAAAAACAATTTTCTAAAAATTATTTTTTTTTTTTTTGTAATAAACGAAAATGGATCACGAGCCTTCGGCACCAGAATCTTTATTTTTTCAGGCTTTATATCCGAAAATATCGGCGCCTGAATTTAACTCCAGCAATTATAAAATTAACCACATAATGATGCATTATGATTATTTACAAAAAGAAATGAAAAATAGATTTCAACAAAAAAAGAAATACTTAAAAATAGTGAAAATTATGTATGGAACAGAATATGTACTTATTTTGTCGGATATCGGAACTTTGACAACTTCTGTTTTTGTCCCCGTCTTGATCCCCTTAAGTACACCAATTTGCGTTGGATTTACAACTTTGTCAGTATTAGTAAGAGGAACACACAAATTTTGTACAGAAAAAATTAATAAACACGCTGCAATCGAATTATTAGCACGCACTAAAATAAATTCAATAGAGGAAAAATACGCTAAAGCGATTAAAGATGGCGAAATTACTGACAGTGAATTTGATGATATTGTACAAGAAGTAAAAAATTACGAAAAATTAAAAACCTATATTTTAAACGAATATAATAAAAAAGTAGAAATCAATAATAATTTAAAATTATCGTTAATAGAACAAGGAAAAACAGAGGCGAGAAATGAATTGAAAGAAGCACTGTTAAAACACTGTTAATTAAAGGCGACACCAGTTCATAATATTATTATTTTGAAAGAAAAGAAGTATATTTAAAAATTTTATTTTTTCTAATATAAACATGAATACTGAAAATAAAATAAGAAAAAACTACAATTCAGAAAAAAAGTATTGCAAGAGATGCGATAAAAATATTTTACAGCATTATTGGTCAAGACATAAAAAATCGAATTTACATGCAGGAATTAAAAAAATAGAAAATAAGTATTGCGAGAAATATGATAAAGAATTTTCGTATAAAAATTGGGCGCGACATTTAAAGGCAAAAAAACACACAGGAGTCGAGAGAAAAATGAGGGCAAAAAAAACATTGTGAAAAATTCGATGCTCACACATTAGCGGCAAAATATGTATTATTTGATTTTATTCGTAATAAATCTTAAGGCTTTTATTGATCTTTAAGTTAAAGATAAATAAATTTATATATTGAAGATGATTATAGAAAAAAATTTATCTTTTGCTAATATAAACATGAATAGAAATTATAATTTAGAAAAGAAGTATTGCGAGAAATGCGATAAAGAAATTAATTATAAAAATTGGGCGCGACATCAAAAAACAGATCTGCACACAGGAATTAAACAGCAAAAACTTGGAAATATATTTCCGATTAAAAGTACTTATTTTGAAAAGGAAAAGAAATATCAATTTTGCGAAAAATGTAACAAAAATATTTTGCAGAATAATTGGATGAGACATCAGAAATCAAAATTACACACAGAAATTAAACAGCAAAAGCTTATTGATATATTTCCGTTCAAAGATATGCGTGTTTTTAAACAGAAAAAACAACAAAAAAATGAATCCTTTTCTATTATTCAAGGAAAATCTAAATATAGCGAGAAATTTTTAACATGGATTATAGATTATACAGTAAAACTAAACTATTTAAGAAAAACTGGAAAAATAAATAATGCTATAAAAATGATGATTAATTTCAGAAAAATGATAGAAAAATTAATTCATATTGTTAAACAAAAAACCGATTTCAAAGAAGGAGACAAAATGAATATAATCGCGTTAAATGAGAAATTTAAAACAACAGCAATATCTACAGGATTTCAAAAAGATGTAAATGCGACAACTCTGTTAAATCAAATAGAAAAAATTTTAACATCTGATGAAGAAGTTGACATAAATAAAACAACGTTTAATTTTCAAGTAATTAATATACCTAGAGGAAAAGGTTACACTAAAAAAATAATTAATCTCGCTAAAGATATACGAACAAAAAGATGTATAACACAAATACAAAATGTCGATAATTTATGTTGTCCTAGAGCAATAATTACAGCTTTGACGTATCATACGAACACCATTTTTGACAGAAAATTAGATAAATCAGAAATAAAACAAATTAGAATAGGGAGAAAAATACAGGCAGATTTAGCGCAAAAGTTATGTCAAGAAATAGGATTTTGTAATGACGGAGGGTTTACATTTGAAAATATAAAAGATGCCGAAAATTTATTAAATATCCAAATTAAAGTTATTTGTAGTGAAAATTTTAACACTATAATATATTCGGGTGAAGAAAATGAACCAAAAATTTATCTATATAAAAATAGAAATCACTTTGACGTAATAAATAGTATGACAGCATTTTACGCAAAGTCTTATTATTGTAAAAAATGTGACAAACCGTATCAAATTAAAAATTCGCACAAATGTAAAAGTGAGGTAAAAATATGCGAATTATGTATGATGAAAGAACACTGTGAAAAAAATAAAATTTATTGCGAAAATTGTAACAGATATTGTTACAATCAAGAATGTTACGAAAATCATGAGAAAGTCTGCAAAGAAATATATAAATGTTTGAAATGTAAAAATATATGTAAAAGAAATGATGAACACAAATGTGGTTATAAAGTATGTAAAAATTGTGGTGAAAACGTTGAAATAATTAAACACAAATGTTGTATGCAAAAAATAAAACAAAAAGGTGGAATTTGCGATATTCCTTGTTTATGTAATGGAAATGCGGACAAAAAAGTCCAAAAATGTAACTATTCCGAAAAGTATATTTATTACGATTATGAAGCAAATCAAGAGACAGGAACTCACGAAGCTAATTTAATTATCGCTCAATATTTTAACGGTGAAACTTTCAGTTTTAAAACAAACGATGAATTTTGCGGATGGTTGATTTCTAAAGAACACAGAGGTTATACAGCAATTGCTCATAACGCAAAAGCGTACGACTTGCAATTTATCTTAAAATATTGTGTTGAAAATTCTCTGAAACCTTACACAATTTACAGTGGTGGAAAAATAATGTTTTTAGAAGTTGCAAGAATTAAATTTATAGATAGCATCAATTTTATTGCATCGCCGCTTTCTGATTTTCCAAACATATTTGACTTAAAAGAATTGAAAAAAGGTTATTTCCCCCATTTATTTAACACAAAAGAAAATCAAAATTATAAAGGGCCAATTCCTGATAAAAAATTCTACGGTATAAATACGATGAAAATTAACCCTAGAAAGGTTTTTCTTAAATGGTATTCTGAAAAAATTAACGAAAATTATGTATTCGATTTTCAAAAAGAACTTGTAGAATATTGTAAATCCGATGTAGATATTTTACGTAGAAGTTGTATAGAATTCAGAAAACAATTTCTAGAAATTGCAAATATCGATCCTTTTCAGTACATTACAATTGCAAGCACTTGTATGAGTATTTACAGGTCAAAATATTTACAAGAGAATACAATCGGTATTATAAAACAATCTAAAAAAGAAATGTATAGTAAAGATTCAATTGCGTGGTTAAATACATTTAGAAATGTACAACACGCTTTAAACGGCGGTGAAATGTATATTTATGGTGCAAAAGTAGATGGATTTGATAGTGTAACGAAAACAATTTATCAGTACCACGGTTGTTTTTGGCACGGTTGCCCAATATGTTACAAAGAAAGTACGATAAATAATGTAACACGAAAAACTATGGGTGATTTATATGACGAAACTAGAGAGAGAAGCAAACTACTAAAAGATAAAGGATATAATTTGGTAGAAATATTTGAATGTCAATGGAAAAAATCAAAAAATTACAAAGAAGCTTTAAGAGAAAATATTACAATTATTGAACCGTTAAACCCTCGTGATGCTTTTTATGGCGGAAAAACAAACGCGATTAAATTAAAAGTATCTGGTAAAAAATTACGATATATCGATGTTTGCAGCCTTTATCCAACTGTGATGTATTACGATTATTATCCTGTTGGGCATCCGATAAAAATTTATAAACCCAAAAAATTTGATCCGAATTGGTATGGATTAATTAAATGTAAAATATTACCCCCAAAAAATTTATACCACCCTGTATTACCCATTAAAGAAGAAAAATTAATGTTTACTTTGTGTAAAAAATGTTTTGTCGAAAAATGTGCAGAATGTAATCATACTGATGAAGAACGCTGTTTAATAGATACTTGGACAACAGACGAAATAAACAAAGCTTTAGAAAAAGGTTATTGCATTTTAAATATTTACGAAGTTTGGGATTTTAAGGAAAAAAGTAATAATTTATTTAAAGGTTATGTCAAGGATTTTATGAAAATAAAATTAGAAACAAGTCCTTGGGAAAATGACTTTAAAACTGTTGAAGAATACGTAAAAACTGTAAAGGAAATAATGGATATAGATTTAGGTATAAAAAATATTAAACCAAATCCTGGAAGACGAGCTGTTGCTAAATTATGTCTCAATTCTTTGTGGGGGAAATTCGGCCAACGACAAAATTTAACACAACTAGAATACGTAAATGAGCCTAAACAATGGTATAAAATAATATTAGATGATAGAATAGAAATTAGCAATATTATTTTCATTAATGAAAATATGATTCAAGTGTCTTATAAATTTAAAGACGAATTTATCGAAAACAGTACTTCAACAAATATTTTTATTGCAGCTTTTACAACATCTAACGCTAGATTAAGATTATACGAAATGTTAGATAAATTGGGCAAAAATGTTGTATATTATGATACAGATTCTGTTGTATATATTGACGATGAAAAAAACACAGTTAAAACTGGTTGCATGCTTGGTGAATGGACTGATGAACTAGATAAGGATGATTATGGCGCTGAATGGATAAGTACAGGAGCAAAAAGTTATGCATTAATTACAAAACAAGAAAAAATTACAATGAAAATTAAAGGATTTCCATTAAATTACGAAAATTCAGAAATATTAAATACAAAAGTAATGACAAATATTGTCGATAAAAAAGTAAATAAAGTAAAGTTAAAATATAATATAATTACAAGAGATTCTAAACACAAAACGCTCGTAAATAAAATTATGGAAAAAGAATTTAAAATGGATTATGATAAAAATCGAATTTTACCTGAAAAAGATGGAATTATAGACACACTTCCGTGGGGGTGTGTTAATATAGTAGAAAATAAAATTATGGAAAAAGAATTTAAAATGGATTATGATGAAAAACGAAATTTTACCTGAAAAAGATGAAAATATGTTTGATATTTTTAAAGAAGCTGCTAATTTAGAGAGAAATTCCAATAATGAATTTGATATTTTTAAAGAAGCTGCTCAAAGAATTTAACGATCGTGTTGATTGGGATATAATCAGTAAATATCAGAATTTGTCGGAAAAGTTTATTGACTTTTATAAAGATTTCGTCGATTGGGATTATGTGATTTTATATCAAAATGTTTCAAAGATTTTTATTGCTAATCATTGTAAAGAAATATTAGATAGTTAGACTAATAAAAAAGACATTAGAAAAAGTCGGGTCTTCCATCTATAATGAAGGAAAAGAAATATTCGTAATTTAAAAAATTTTTTTTTTTGCTGTAATAAAAAATGGAAAATGAAATTTATTCAAAATATTATAACGAAATTATTCGGCACGAATACAAAAATTATAACCCTACGAGCATTTTAAACTTTAATTCGCCCAACAAAAAAATTGATTTTAATATCGATTACGGTGACTCATTTTCAACGTCAAAGTATCAGTATTATATTACTGGTGAATTTACGAAAAAAGATGGCACTACTTTTCCGATAAAATCTAATGTAAAATTAATCGATAATTTTATTCCATTTTTATTTTCTGGAATAGTTGTGAAAAAACATAACCAAATAATAGATAACATTGAAAATCCTGGAATTATATCGACTGTAAAAGGAATCGTTTCGTACAGACAATCTGATAAAAATTCGTTTAAAAATAGTGGATTTATTTCTCAACACGAAGGTTCGTTTAATAAATTTTGCGTTATCGGTGATTTATCACAATTAGGACTGGATTTTTTCAGTAACAATAATAGTACACCAATTTTTTACAAAGGTGGATTTACAATAACTTTTACCAGAAATAGCGATGAAGATGCTTTATTCAGATGGAAAACAAAAAAAGCAGATGGCACACACGATGAGGCAAGTTTACCTGTTGAGGGGAAAATAACGATAAAAGAATTTGTGATTAGAGTTCCCATAATTAACTATCGCACAACGCAAGAAATTCAACTTATTAGTGAGTTGACAAATTTGCAAAATATAACCTACAAATTTAATAAATGGGAATGTATTCAAAAACGTAGTGTAACAGGATCGACTTTAAATTATGATATTACAAATATTTACAGAAATATTGAGAATCCTAAATTTATTATTGTAGGTTTTCAGGACGATCGTTGTGAACAACAAATAAAAGATCCGTCTTATTTTGACTCTATGAAAGTCAAAAATATTCGTGTGAAAATTAATGATACAAATTATCCTGAGGAATTACAAAATATAGATATTAATGAAGGAATTTACGCAATTCTATTCGAAATGTACAAAGATTTTCAGAATTATTATTACGGATATAGCGATGTGATTTACGAGCCTGGAGAATTCGTTGGAAATAAATGCGTTTATGTAATAGACACGACAAAACACCCTGAATATATTTATAGTGGAAAATCAAATATATTAATTAATGTCGACTTTTCTCAATCTATTAGTACATCGAATGTTATTGCTTATGTTATCGTAGTATCTGAAAAAATACTACACAATAATATAATTAATAATACGATTAAGGAGTGAAATAATTGTTGATGATTTCAAATTTTTGACTGAAATTTTATAAAGAAAAATTTTTCTTTATAAAAAATATTAAAACTTAATTGCAAAAATGATTTACAATAAAATTTTCAATCAAATCTTTATTCATTTTTCCTTGAAAAATAAGTGTATGTGGATATTTTAATAAAATATTTGTTTCACATTCTGGTAAAGGAAAAATTAAATATTTACCTTGATATTTTACCACTGATAATGTAAAAAGTTCAAATTCCAATTTTATAATAAATACCTTTATATTTTCATTAACAGATTCACTAGCAGGAATCATTTTATAAATTTCTATATCAGTATTATCCATTATCTTTTTCATAATACAAAAATATTTTTTTTTTTAATTTGTTTAATTACCCTTAGAAATTTTAACCTTTAGTTTTGCTTTTTGGATTTTATAAAGGCAAAGTTGACAGAGATTAAATATAAGGGCAAGTTGACAGAGATTAAATATAAGGGCAAGTTGACAGAGATTAAATATAAGGGCAAGTTGACAGAGATTAAATATAAGGGCAAGTTGACAGAGATTAAATATAAGGGCAAGTTGACAGAGATTAAATATAAGGGCAAGTTGACAGAGATTAAATATAAGGGCAAGTTGACAGAGATTAAATATAAGGGCAAGTTGACAGAAGTGTACTCAGTATGCCTCCTTACTACTACTTTAACAGATTCACTAGCAGGAATCATTTTATAAATTTCTATATCAGTATTATCCATTATCTTTTTCATAATACAAAAATATTTTTTTTTTTAATTTGTTTAATTACCCTTAGAAATTTTAACCTTTAGTTTTGCTTTTTGGATTTTATAAAGGCAAAGTTGACAGAGATTAAATATAAGGGCAAGTTGACAGAGATTAAATATAAGGGCAAGTTGACAGATATTAAATATAAGGGCAAGTTGACAGAGATTAAATATAAGGGCAAGTTGACAGAGATTAAATATAAGGGCAAGTTGACAGAGATTAAATATAAGGGCAAGTTGACAGAGATTAAATATAAGGGCAAGTTGACAGAGATTAAATATAAGGGCAAGTTGACAGAAGTGTACTCAGTATGCCTCCTTACTACTCACATATATATATATATATATATACTTCGTTAACATTTATCTGATCGAATGTGTACGAACCTCCTCGTGAATACATACATAAAGTTAATATTAGCCTATATAAATTATATTAACACAACAGAGAGTGTACCCTTCTGTTGGCACACCATAATATATATGTATAGGAGAGGGCATGCTGGCGCCAGTAAGATTAGAGCTTTTGAGAAATTCGTTGAAGGTAATATATATATAAAAATAAGAAAAATATCTGAAAAAATATAGAAAGTGCCGACAAAAGGAGCTAAAAATAAACCTCACAAAATGGGCTCCTTCGGTCCTTTAGTCAAAGATTAAAAGAAACGGTTCCGGATTTTGTGATTAGCTATTCCAAAAGAGAAATCGGAGGGTTTCGCCGAAGTAACAAATTTCGACAATTCCTAGGGTCCATCGAATTTGTAGAAATGCACGTATTTATGTGTCACCGCTGGCCGCCATAGTAATAATAAAAATAAATATAAAGGTATGTATACATGTGTATAACTAACCTTAGAATATAAGAAATGAGGGAACTTTTCCTTATTCCAACTATTAGTTTTTTTGTTCACAAAAACTGCAAAATACATTAAGGAACAAAAATTTATAGAAAATATAAATACAAAGAAACCGGAATTTCGCCAAGAATAAGGTAATAGAAAATGATAATAATATAATAATAAGAGACCTGCAGCGCCTCCAGTGCTCTGGAAAGCTAGGCTGTTAGAAAGGTTAGTTGATCAGTCAGTTATAGTTTAGTTGAGGCTCAACCGTTGGCTAGAACGGATCGTCGGGAGTTCGATCGCGAACTTGGGATCACTTCCATATATATAGGTCACCAAGTTTACGTGAAGTAAAGGAAAGTTCCGTCAGTTATACAAATAATAAAATTCCATAACATTTTTACTTTAAATAGTAATAATATAAACGAATCCGAAAATCGCGCGCGTTAAGATATAAAAAATTCGCAATTTGTTTTTTATTCATAAATATAATAGATTTAATAAAAAGAAAAAAAACGCGTTTTTTTTTATTTAAATTCAATTAACGGTCGTGGGCCATCCCACGTGGCATCCTGGACAGTTGAGTTCGTGAAGTATAACCCAATGTTGTTAATGTGTACCGTATGTGTATATATATAATTTTAATTTCAATACTTTTTTATAATAATAATAATTGTATGTGACGTCGCACGAATTCATGTATGTAGTGAGAGTGGCGTCCCCAATATATAATTATGTGTATATTTTTTTATACAGATTTTATTCGTATTTTCCTTTTATATATGTGTTTGAAAGTCATATAATTTATTTGTTCAATGTATTTTTTTATTCGATGTTTTATATTAATAAAAAGCATATCCAACAAAAACGCAAGTTAATATTAATATACCTCAATTTGAGTAGTTGGCCGCTTTACACGTGGTTCTAGATCTCATTAAAGCTAAAAATTAAATAAACGTCTAATTTAAAATACAATAAATCTTGTCCGCGACGAGATAGACAATCAGTAAGGCACCGCATTCCACTACGTTCCATATCATTATAACAAGGCTACCACGACCACCGACCAAAGTACCACAATAATAATTTTACAACCACGAGTATGTTATAAATTGGCGACCGCGACGAAATCTAAATACCACGTAATTCCACCGCCAGGACGTTATAACGAATATAAAATGAAAAGCACGATTAGTGGATAAGATTCATTAACTATATACATTAATATATTCAGAAATTAATTTTAAGTATCCGTTCGTTTATGATTCCAGAAATGGAGCGCATAACTTAAGAATGAGGGATATACATAATCTACGGCGTTCAGTTTGTCGAACAAGCGCATCTGAAATAGGAAACCAGCCGTCATCATTGCTGGACGGCTCAAACCATTTATTACAAGAAACGTTTAAAACTTATAAAGACCAAGGATTCTTATACGTTGAGGATAATCGTCAAATTGTCATCGTGATATGTCATTCAAATATGACGGTTCTCGCGGAAGGGACTGTAGACATTTTCGCCGACGGCACGTTTAAATACAGGCCAACATTTTTTCACCAACTATATACTATTCATGGTTATAAAAATTATTTATATATCCCGTTCGTTTATTGCTTCCTACCCTGAAAAAGTGAAGGAATGTACACTGCCATATGGGCGCTCTTGTCCCGAATTGCATTGTCGATGAATGTTGATTTAAACATCAGAAAAATAACATTGGATTTCGAAAGAGCGGCGCAAAATGCTGTTGTCGTAATACTGCCGGAGTGCGAAATACTAGGTTTCATTTGGGTCAAGCTTGGTATCGGAAAATAATTAGTATCGCACATTTAAGAACAAATTATGTGATGAATTCAAATGTGGGACGGTGGTTAAAGCGATTTTTTGCCCTATCATTTCTGCCTTCAAATTTGGTTTATTACAACTTCTTACGGATTGCTAAGGAACCACCAAATACTTCAGCCCAAGAATTTTCCGACTATGTATTCACTGTGTTGCTCATACGTCGCCTTTTCCTCTTCAAATGTGTGGCTCCGATACCATCCGCAACAACGACGAATGGGCCGGAATCCTTCCACTCAGATTATAATAAACAGTGGTATTTCACCTCAAATTACGTCTGTTCTTCAAATAATAAAAGAGATACAGTCCGAAACGGAAATAAAGACTATCACAGAGAAGGTCGGAAATTGAAAAAGAAACATTCTGTTTGCATCATTATCAGAAATGACAGACAGGCGAAATCAGTCCATTGAAATATTTCGAACTCATGGGTCAAAGATTCTCTGGGCGAAATACAAATTATGAATAATGTAATCAGGTACATTTTGCTTATATAAATGTAGTAAAGAGTATGTGTATATATATATATATATATATATATATATATATATATATATATAATATGTCTTTTGTATGAATTGATACACACGTGTTATATTTACGAATGTATTTGTGCTATGTATATATAAGAGTATAACGTAAATTATTTGTTTTAATTTAGTAGCAGTCACATAAACGTTTTTGATTATGATTCGACAATCTTGAAGTAACTGTTACGTGTAAAAGTCGAGGATCCAAATCGTACAACCAGTTTGGATTAATTCAGAATTTTTAAGGTAAGGAACATTATACTAACACTGAGTATGTAACACATTGTGTAAATATATATTTACGAATGTTTTTTGTACTATATGTATATAAGAGAATAACGTAAATTATTTTTTGAAATTTAGCAGTGAGATGAACTTTTTTATGAATATATAAGAGTGTAACATAAATTATTTATATATATATATATATATATATATACACTTCACTGGCTAGTAATGTGATAGTAAGCATATCAGCCGATGTTTTTGTACAAAACTAGTGGTATTCTGTCAGTAACTTGCGTTCCGTATTTGATGGTGTGTATTACAAGTTTTTAGCTAATGTTAAATCTTTACGTTACTATGGCTTCCTCATTTTTAAAAACACCTAATCGTTATTTATATTTATAAATTTTGAGTTCAATACTTTTCAATATCAACTACATCTACAGAAATTTAACGTTAAAATATGAATTCTAGTTGAATTTTTTTGAAAATATCCATTGGACTATAAAAATATAATACTTATATTAAATAAAGGCATTAGTTAACTTTGCTATAACTGTTTGAAAATTATATTTATCAAACAACAGTCATTGTTTACACAGTCTGAAAGCAGAAAAGAGTTCGTGTCAATTATCTTTTGTGATTCCGGGTAACATGAAGGGTATCCACCTTCAAGGGCTCGTATTCTCACAGATTGTCTGAATAGAACTCGATGACTTTGAAATGGCGATAATAGTTATTATACTAAAGTGTTTACATAGGCTGATTGTCTAATCTTATTGTGTAAGCAAGGTATTTGAACCAGTGTGTTAGTGTATCGTCTTGAGTAAGAGTTAGCTGACGGTTCACGGGTTGTTGTCAGCTCAACTAGTCTACACTCGTGGAGTCTCTGCGGTGTCTGCAATTATGTTATTACTGAACATGATGAAGTCTTAATGTCAGAAGTACGTAGTGGGAATATTTTTCCATATCACGAGTGCTTTTAACCGAATGATCTAGATAAAGGTTGTTAAAGTTTCCAGATATTTACTAGAATACTGTATGACAATTTTAGTGGATAGAACAGTACTTGTAGAGGAGACCTTAGCTCAGGACTGCTCTAAAAGAAGTACTTAAACATCTGTGCTTTCACAGATTTTTATTAATACAGTTCTTAGAACAAACTGATTTGAAGAAATGTGATTTTGTATACTTTGCCACATTTATTGTTGACGACACTCGAAGCATTTGGGGCATCGATTCGTGTGAGATCACTTAAATTTTATCTAACTGAGTTGATTGCTTGCATATATAATATTTTTCGCAGAAAAAGACTATATATGTTCCTTAAACGGAAGTTGAAGCGTCAGCTTATAGTAACATTAATGAATAAACCATTTTGTTGGACAAACTGAATGGAGTATGTAGGAGTTATGTCAGATCCTAACAGTAATTTCTCATAACATCTTTGGGAAGATGTAAAGGTAGAACAGCGTATCATGGAATAGATCAATTGGCACGGACTGCGTGTGTGTGTGGTACGGGCTGCGTACGACTAGTCACTTATTGAACGAAGGAGCAAGAGTGATTCCACCTTCGATGAAAATTATTGATTTAAATAATCGATATTGACGTGGAAACTAATTTCAGATTAACAGTAACAAGACACGCCGTAAGGAAAAAAAAAACACTTGTTTTGGCGAATTCGTATTTCAATGTGAATGTTTGAAACAAACACAAAACGTTCCCATTAAACTACAATTGTTTAACTATTAACGTGTAAAATAATAATTGCTTGGTTTTTTTTTTTAAATTGTTTTATTATATGTGTTTAATATTTGAACTATAAAATTTGTCGTTATAACCGGTGTACATCGCAATCATTATAGAAAATTTAAAAATATTCCCGAAAATGTACTAATTAAAAATTAATTTAATATAATTAATGCGTCCATATCACGCGAACAATTATCATTGGCAAATAAAATAAAAAAAAAAATTGAAAAATATGTCATAACATTATGAAATACTGTTAAAAGTACACTGTTACGCAGTGTTTATTCAAAAACGACACATTTTTAATTATATTAACAGAAAAAATAAAATTTTACAATGCTGGTTCAAAGCTAAACATTTTTATTATGATAAAAATATTTCAATTTAAAAAAAACTTTATTGTGTTTACACTGATTTACACTGTCGGATCCTTATTAATCATAGTAAGGAGATAGATTATTTTATATGTCTTACATTTGGTAATATTTGTGTAAAACGTTTAAATTTTATATATAATATAACGTATCGATGGGTATATATAGAATAGAATCTCTGTTCGGATCGTAAACTTTTTCGTCGTAATCTTTAATTTATTTATTATACTTTTACACGAAGTTCCAATTTTATTCAATCTACTCGCCGCTAATGGATGTCAAATTAAGTGAATCTATATTTGTTCACGAAAGTAAACATTCGCATTTCAATTTATTCATTTTTATATATAATGTATAAAGCATTAAAAGAAGCTATACCTAGAAGATAAGTCTGCCAGCAGACGATCACGTATATTTACGAATGCATATAGAATGACAAATTAAAGGAACGATAACTTAACTTTAAGAAGATACGAGTGTGTATTTGAATATATACATGTATATACATATATAATAAAATTACATAAGGAAATTATTGTTGATAGTTTATACATGTCTCAGAGCGCTACATGACGCAAAAACTTGGAAAAATAGAATGAAGATAAGCTGTAAGTACTCGAATGGTTTAGAGAATGACGCAAAAAATGGGATGAACATACAGGATTGAACATCAAGATGTTCCCGAAGGATGTGAGAAATACATAAATTTTTTTACGACTTTATTAAGTAAAATATCAATCTTATGTTAGAACTACAGGTAGAAGAATATGAATGATATATATATATATATATATATATATATATATATATATATATATATATATATATGTATATATATTATTATTATTATTGTTATTCTATCTCCCTCTTCCCGAGTATGAGTACTGCAACAGTCATTTATGTTTATGAAAAAATGAAATACCAAGCTGATACGATGATTTGTTTGGAAACCGCATAGGTGGCAGTTTATCTGTTGTTATTGATCGCTTGCAATCGAACTATGGTTGACCAACTGATTTTTCCTCTTATTTTGGGACGTGACCTTCTGCGCCAGTATTATACTATCTACGATAGATCTCCATTTATTTCTGTTTTGTGCATTCGTGTTTTTCTTGGGTCCATTGCCGCGATTTTCAGATCAGTGGCGAATACATCCTTATAGCGTAGTTAAACACCATATATCATTTTCTTTGGTACGCGGACATTATGCATTCGGAAACCATGACCATTTCAGATGTTTCAGTCAAAATTTGCGCAATAGATTTAACTACTGCCAGAGCTAAAACTTTCTCGTTTGACAAAAAATGTTTCCAGCTTATTTTTAGTATTCTTCTAATCGTGCTCAGATTACAGATCTCCAGCTTTTTAAGGTGCTTTTTCGTGATCGGCCAAGTTTCGCTTCCATGCATCATTGTTGCTACTATTCATTAGCATTTGTAATTCTATAAACAAATTCGTCATCCAAATTTGCATACTTATTGACATAGTTCCCAAGGTATTTAAAAAAGCTCACATTACACAGCTTATTATCCCGATTGTAAAAATTAGTACTAACAGTAGTATTTATATTTTACTTACAGTTTATTTCCAAACCGAATTTACAATATATTGACTTCAGATGTATTAGTACATTTTGTAGGGTAGCGGCTCTTTGCATACTAAGGTGCACTCATCTGCGTATTGCAAGCTTTCGAGTGTAAATATTTCAATCGCCTTTTTTTTAATCAAATTATGCAATTCACCATCGAACCGAAAATTGATTTTTACACCGATATTACCAATGTGGGGCCTAAAAGCAGTGTGAATTACGCTTATGTAAATATTGAACAATATCGTAATGAGTCCAGCAATTGGCGCTCCCTTCTTTGGTTTTCGATTTTTTAGAATTCAGCGATTATAGTGCAGAAATCTAGCAGTAAGAACACAACGCCTGCGTTTCTCCATTGATCAATGGACCGTGCCTTAGCCTAGTATGACCGATTCGTATCCTCGCTAGAGCCACTTCCTCTCATCTATTTATGCGGTACGATGTTGTCAGGTGCCAATTTGCGGCTTGATCTGCAGTAGCTTGTTGCTGCTTAAGCTCAACCAGTGCACTTGTTTGGCACGCTCTAATGAGCATCTTATCTGTTTAATAAAGGCTTTTAGATGTTTATCACCTCTAAGTTTGACATTTTAACGGGCTCGGTGGATAAGGAAGTTCGGTGTTATGTTGATCTGGCGAATTTAATTTTTGCACCGTAGACCAAATGCTTAATTGTTTTTGGTGTACAATCTTTCCAGGTTTGAGTAAAACGTTTTATAGTAATCACTTTGTTCATACTGAGTTTGAAGTAATACTTGAGTGTTAGCGTAATTCGACGATCTTTTAACGATGTTATGTTACTTTCGATGTTTAGGCTTATAACCGGACTTGTGCAAAAGGACGTATATTATAGTACCGTAGTCTATTATTGATCGAACGTGCGTGTCGTACAACCGCAGTAGTGTTCGCCTGTCTTAATCCCAAGTTTGAGATGCAACATCTTTAACAGTTTGAGTGAGCTCGTGCATTTTTGTCTTATATATTCTATGTGGGGTTTCCAGCTAAGTTTTTTTTAAATTAAATATTAGCCCAAGAAATTTTGTTTGCTCCTTATTCTGTACATTATGAATCAGTTTTAGTAGGATAGGATGATAATTTTAGTTGCTTCCGGCGAAGTACGACCGTTTACGAATGTTTTTGCAGCTGCCTAATTTTCGATTTGAGTGATGTTTTGTTGTAAGGTTACTTCTAACCCTGCTATATTACTACCTGTAATATAAATAATTAAGTCATCTGCGTATATGGAATATTTTACAGGGGCTTTTTCCGGAAGACAGTGAATTACCTACTTGAACTTTGAATTTCCTGTCCGTTAAAAATGAACGGATAAATTTTGGTAGGTTGCCTCGAAAACCACGTCTTATGAAGTGCCCTTAGTATGGAACCAGATGATATGTGATCAAACGCCTTTTCTATGTCGAAAAAGACATATGGTGTGTTGGCGTGTAGCAAATACATCCTAGATTTCCCGTTGTAGGCGTAAATGTTATCAACACAAGATAAAGTCATTTTGTAGATTATCTATAAATTGATTATTTTCCGCAATCCACATTAATCGGCTGTCAATAATTCTCTCCATTACCTTGCATCATGTCAAGAATGTAGGCCTGTAACTGGCTTGGTCATATTGATTCTTGTTGGTGTTTCAGGATTATATTTCCTTCCCTCCATTCACCAGGAACCATGTTCGATTTCCAGATTTCATTGAAGAAATCACATACTAGGTGTTTTAACATATCCAGGTGTATCCGGTCTGGACCAGCTACTGAACTTTTTAAAGATTTTATAGTTGTGTAAATTTCCTGGTGTATAATATATACATTATCTGAATCAAAGTTGAGGTCGTCTTCTGGTATTGCGTATTTTTATGTTGTTTATTTCGTAGTAATGATCTGCCATTATTTCAGCTATTCTATTGCTATCGTATAACAATTTACCAACTGGAGTTTGCCAGACTTCTTTTTTTCGTTATATTACTGTCCATCTGGTCAGAGCTGTGGCTTTTTTGAACAGTATGAGATTTTCATAAGTCGCAAACCGCTTATACCTACTTAATAATTTGTTATTTCTTTATATCGTACATTTGCACTATTCGTTCCACCAGAGGGACTCGCTGTTTTTTACGATTTGATGGAAAATAAAAGCGCGTAGTCATTTAAGAAGGTAACTATTAAAAACGAGATAACGTTCGTAAATATAATATTGATAAGCAGTTAGCGGAACTGTATTGTCTTGATAAAAACACAACTAACTATCGGTAAACGTGTAACAAAGCGCTCATAAAATACTTTTTACTATTATTAACCGAACTTTCAGTACGAAATCGCGAAATTTAGACGCGATTAAAGTTTGGCCAAATATAATTCGTCGATTAGCTACGTTAAAATATATTCGTTCATAAAATCGTTAATTATTATGCAATTAAGAACAATTCAGAATAGTGTATTTAATAACGATGTTTAAATCTTATTCCTATTTTCCCTAGGAAGCAAAGAAACATCCCGAGCATAATCCGAAACGCGACGGACATAAACACGTGGTAAGCAACGATAAAAGTGTAGGAGAGAAAAACGTTCAAAAAAAAGAAAATGAATCAGGTGGAATGAAAGAGTTAAGAAAAGCCGGATCTACTACAAATCCGTCTAATGGCATGTTAAAACACGCAAAGTCGTTAAGTTCGTCCTTGTCCAGCAAGAATTTAAAAACAGCGCTGGAGTTAACGTCAACGAGCCTAGATGGAATTACGTCAATTTTTCCGGATAATGAATCGATTAATAAATTACGAGATGTCGTTCACACTACGAAGCAACTACATAAAATTCTCGATGATCATAATAAAGACGGTGCGAAACAAAAACATTAAATAAATCATATCGCAAATGCGGCAATATGAAAAAACTGTAATTTTTAACGAAAATTAAAGTTTTAAAAACGAATTACGCGTTTTAATTTTTATTCAACATTGAAAATATACCTATTCTTCATAATTAATTATTTTCGTTTCAATCGTTTAAAATGATGAGCAGATTATAAAGCTAATTCGAACGAAAAATCAAATTAAAAGATAACATTTATCGTCAGAAAATGTCGAACACTTCGCGATTCGTACCCGAATGGCAATAAATAATACGTCGATAAAATTTCCGAATAAAAGTATTATAAAAGAAAGTTAATTAACAAAATTATACGATCCGATTTTTAAAAACATTTTTTGCTATTTGCTCAAAATTCGAAAATATAATTTCTAATTTGACCTCCCATTCGACATAAATGTCTAAACTACATTTAACACGTTGTTGCTTTTGCATGAAGAAGTAGAAAAATTCGATATAATGATACGTTTATAAATTTCAAGAAAATGAATCAGTACTTTCGCTCGATATGTATTCTACTATTCGTCTTAAAACAATTCGAATAATTTCGAAACATAGAGAAGAATAAAATAAAAATAAAGAAGCTTTATTTCTTAACGAGACATAACAAGGGGTTCGTAAAGTTAAGTACCTTATAACTGAACAGTTAAATTACTAAAAAAAAAACTAGTAAATTAATGAAACAAATCAGGAAAAAAACAATCAAAAACCTGCGAGCAAATAAATAAAATATGGTAAAAACAATTTATGAGATACATATTCGCACACATACATATGCACACACATGCCATATTGAATCAGTTATAATTTAGTAAATGTTCTGTTTGAAATTGATAGCCAAACAGAATGATACGTTTATATAATAATTTCTTATTAACTAACGACAGATAAATATGGTCGTCAAAGTATACGGCGATTGCTTTATGCGTGTTATCAGTTATGTAATTAATATGATTATTAAAGGATAAATGAGAATCCAGGATGACACCTAAATATCGAACTTGGTTTCACCGGTGAATTGCCATCAAGTTTAATTTCCTCTAAAGGTAACTGACGCCGCCTTGTGAATAGTATAACTTCAGTTTTATCAGTGTTCATTTTTAACCCCCCCCCCACCGCCTATGAAACTTAAAAATAGAGCTAGCAGCCTTTTGTAATCTGTTACTTATGTGGTATTTGGTCTGTAAGATTTACACTCGGCAACTTAAGTATATCATTTGTTAATATTAGAACTAATACACCGGCTTACGGCACAACTGAATGATAAGTTTTGACAGACGACTTATATGTGATATGAGTGACATATAAGGGAAATTTAAATTTTTTTCAATGTCGATTGGTAATAACCTTGTATACATATATTAAAGTTGTCGGTTATGCAATCAACCGGTCTAGCTACTTGCTGTACAGGAGAATAACCAGCTCTAAATCCAAACTGTTCGTCTATAAGAATGCTCTGTTATTTTCTGAGTGTAACTGTAATCGATTTAAAACAACTTTTTAAATATTTGATTAAGAGAGCTCAGACTGATTGGACGAATACGATTGATATTAGTAGTAGGAAAGTAACTTATTTTAAGCACACCGTTCGCAATATTTGTCAAATATACAATTGCCTTACGAGGTGAAAATTGATCGTCTCCACGGGATGACTTGCTTTTTAACCTTGTTACGTATTTATTCATTTTAGAAGACGTGAAAAGGTAAATATCTGACGGGAGAGTTGGTAGAAGTAGTTTAGTTTGTTCCTCAATCCGGATTTACCCGGTGGGGCTAGTTTATTGCTTAAAATATAGGTTTTACTATAAAGGACAGGGGCACTAGTGTGCTTAAAGCTAAATAAGTATAAAAGTGCATATAAGTAGTGTGTAGCTGAAAAGTAAGTAAAAGCATGTGTGTAATAGTCCCTTGTTTGTGTATTTAATCTAAGGGCAGTGATGGCATGAAAAACATAGTCCCATCGACTGCATGAAGAAAGGAGTCTGTGGTAGAAATAGTTAGAACCTAAAATACTTATTAATCTTATAGTAATATAATAAGTACGTGGAATTATATCATGACGGGTACCCACATCAGAGAAGTGAGAAGCCAGTAATTCAAGTTCGTCATTCAACCTATATACCGGCTGATTTGTTAGCGGATTATTCGAGGGAGGTACAGATTGGCCCGAATAAATTTTTACTAGTTTTCTACAAGTTATCGTGTTTTTTGTTGTTGTTTTTTTTTAAATGTACTCAAGAAACAACCAAAAGACCATGGCTAAAAACAGTAGTGGTCTTATAACTGGTTTTCTATTATGTCGAGTCTTTCATCATCATTGTACACCGTAACAAATATAAATATAAAAATGAAATAAAGATAAATATAATTTTCTGATACTTAATTATTCTATAAGTTAGTCTGAGAAAATTACGTTAAAAAGGTATTCTAATTTTTATTTTCCAACTGTTTAACAAATGTATCGAAAACTTAACTAAAAATAAGTACTTCAATCTGACTAGAATAAAATACTCATCAAAGTATATAAGAACAAGACCTAAACGCAAATTGATCTGATTCAATACGTAATGCATGATATACACACTCATTCATACGTAACTCTTTGTTATAACCTTCGGCGTGTACGGAATTATATCAGCCTCATTAATTAAAACGTAATAAAATTGGTTTTGAAAACAAAGCAAATAAATGAATATAGTAAAATACGTAAGCATATCGTGACTAACCGCGATATCGTATAAATAAAATTTTATTGAAAAAAATATGACGATCGTACAAAAAAAAAGCTCAATATGTGAAAGAATTTTTTTTTTTGTAACGTGAATGTTGTTTTAAAATTTTTTGTTAATAATAATATTATCGTTATATTCGTAAAAATTTAAAACACTGGAAAATGTCAAAACAAAAATATATAACAGTTTTTTTGGTCGTAATTGAATTGTTATTACAAGTAGTAAGTTGACAACTTGATTTAATTATATAATTCTTTATTTTTTTTTTTACTTACTAAATGTAAATCTGAACTATATTAGAAATAATTAATAAATTTATTATTATCTGGCAATATTTATTCACTGATTAAATTTCTTTACGATAGCTAATACAGACAATTTTGTTTAAATTGCGTTATATTTTCAGTTATACGAATTTAACGTCGATTTTGCTTTTCATACAAATTTCATAATTCTTAATATATACGATGATGAACTGTCGTTATATCCCATAGGACGTCGTAATCATGATAATCCGATTAACTATCGGTTTTTTCCACTGGCGTCTGTCCATTTCCAGCCTGCTGCATGCTATTAATGTTGTTATTTTTGAGCACATTAAATCCGATATTTGATCTGACCATCTTGGATGCGGTGTTCCTTTTTGTCTTTTATCGGGTGGTCTGGCTTCCAATATTAGTTTTTCTAATTGCAGAGCTTTTCGTCTAGTAATGTGACCAATAAACTGAATTTTTCGCCTATTCTCTGTACGTGATCTTTTCGGTCCACGATATTCTTAAAAGTCTCCGCCACCACCATAGCTCGAAAGCTTTTATTTTCTTTCGTTGCTTTCTATTGATATAATCCAAGATTCGCAACAATGTGTGAAAATAAATAGAGAAAATTAACGACTTCGTTATTCGAATTTTAGTGGCTATCGATAATCTTTCCATACTTTAGTTAACCTATGAACTGCAACGTGACTCATATTAATTCTTCTTTTAATTTCATTTATACAGTAGCCGTCGCTAGATATTAAAGAACCTAAATATATGAAATCTTTCATTACTTGGAATCCATTTATATCTGAATAAACTTCCGCCTCCTTATTAATAATAAAAAATTTTGTTTTTTGAATGTTCATTTGAAGCCCGAAAGTATTACCCATGTCTACAATTTGACCGGCAATGATGTTAGACTATCTTTTGAAGTTGTTATTAGCATTGCGTCATCAGCATATCTCAAATTGGAAATTCGTTTTCCTCCAATAGGAAAACCTTCGTCGTAGTCAATCAGAACCTTCTTCATAATACGTCCACACCATAAGCATTAAATAACGAAGGAGATAATTCCTTGTCTTAGTCCACGTTTTATATTAAACGATTTGGACCATATACCATTGTCTACATTTATGGACGCTTTACTCTCCTTATAAAGACTCTCAATGAGGAATATTAAATGTTCAGAGGCTCGAATACAGACCTTCCCATAATTTATTCAATTTAACACAATCGAAGGCTTTGGGTATAATCAATGAAAGCGAGATAAACTGGTACATTATATTCGTAGATACTTTACTAGCGGGAGAAATTAATGCTATCGTTCGATAATTAACGCAATCCATTTTCCAGCCTTTCTTGTGTATAGGTACGAAGTGTGAACGTTTCCATTCCTCAGGCCAAATTCCTGTTTTCCAGATTGTATTACAAATATGCAATATTGCTTTCTCAGTTATTTGTGAAACATCCTGAAGTATCTTACGCTTAGAAACTTTAATGTAAGTATATTATGTTTTTAATTGAATCGAGACTAAGATATAGAGTGCAAGCGTGGATTATAGCAAAAAAATCGTATGAGAAGAAAATAGACAGGTTTCAAAGGAAATGCCTCAAACTAATATCTAAAACGAGTGAGGAATCATTAAACTTATGAAAGCCTAAAATGTACTAAATATAACAGGTATATATTTATTTGTGAAATTGTGAGAATATTTGACTAAACAAAAATGCGTGAGAGTTGAAAAAAATCTATTGTCAGATTATAGCATAAGGAAAACCTTGAAATATAAAACGCCACTAATGAAAACAAAATATGGAGAACAAACCGATAGGTACATAATGACAAAACTGTTAAATACCGGATGAAATATTAAATGAAATACTAGGTTGCTTAAAACAAAAGATAAGAAGGTGGCTACAACAAGACGAAAATATTAATAAAGTAGCGCAATTGATTTAATTCAACGAAGAAAGGAAAAGAACAAAAGTTTATAAAAACAAACGATGGTCTGCCACTACAAACTGAGATAAACTAAAATGAGAAAAACAAATGTATAAGAGAGTAATTGCGAGTGTACGTGTGAGTGACTGAGGAATAAAAAAGTGTGTTTTGTGAATTAAGGAACAATATAAGATTAATTAGCTCACAAGACAAATTGTACATTACTAAAATAAGATATTATAAAATAATTAGATTATAAGAAAAATTGTACATTTTTCACAGATTGAATGCGAAAGTGAATAAATACATATAAATCCGTCGACAAGCAGCTGCTTGATGGAATGTAATAAATTTTAACAACAAGGGATGTGTTAGCGAATGTACATGCACTGATTTTTGTTTATTTTACCAAAAAAAAAATCTCCGCAGATCGCGTCATGTAGAAATTTACTTTAATAATTTTGTTTTTAAAATATTCTGAATATGATCGATAGAACATAATGTGCGATTAAACACAATTACCCAATATCGGCTCAATGTTGGAAGTAAGCTTTCTGAATTTTCTTACGATAACTTTTATACGACGCCACCCTGATTCAATTTTCGCCGCGATTCTATATCAACTTAACGACGAGTTAACAGTCTGCCTCTTTGCCGCTTGTAATCCAACGAGCAGACTACGCGCTTTATCCATCATACATTCATAACGTAGATAAGAATAATCTGGTAGAATATCCAAGCGATTATATAAATCGAACGGGGGAAAAAACAAATCAACTGCTAACTGGAATTACATATTTTCTTTTAAATAATGTAATAAAAAAAATTTTAGTGCGAATATTTTTTAACGAAAGCGACGACAAAGTAAATGTATATAAGAAACCGATACGCGCTACACATCCGCCCTCTAGAAATATCCTTATCCTTTCAAACTCTGTAAGTTGTATTACAGCTCTGAAATATTAATCGTTTATTCCTCGTTCACCTCCAATTATACCCCTAGAATGTGTGATCTTTTAGTTACGTAATTTTGGTATAGCATTTGAGTTTGCACGGATTCCTGACCATTCAGGCATTATAGGTAACTCTCTTGCTGACTCGTTCCTTTGAAACCCCTTTTATCCCACATTCTCCACGTATTAGTTTACTTACTATTAGTATGATAAATTTCTTAAGGTGCCTACAATGCATATACGTTCTATACTTTGGTTTTATATACTCGATACTCCGATCAAACAGAATGCGATAAGTTTATTGTAACAATATGCAGACTACGTCTCGGGTCTCGGTAGTAACTGATTTCCTTCTTCCTTCTCTATTTTACTCACATCCATACGGCGTCTCTTATCATGTCTTCTTCGAATGTTGATACTACCATCTTCAACATACCAGGCTTTACAATAAGTTAATTTCCTTTCCTATATATCCTGCTTATAATAATATGTACCTAAATCCTCCTTCTTTTATATTATTTTACACCGTTGATAGCAATATATTTAACTAGTTCCTTCGTCATTTATTTTCTCTTACTCTTACCAATAATTACTTTTTACTTATATATTTCAAAATATTTATATATCATTTCTCTGTAAATAGCATAAGTTTATTTAATAGATACGTTCGATGAGTAAACTATCACGGAAACCTAATAAAAATTATAAATAATAATAATAATAATAATAATAATAATAATAATAAGAACATATTTTTACTCGATACTATATAGGCAATTGTGATGACAACAACGACTATAAATAAAGTATCATCCAGAAACGCGTTACACAATAATAATGACAAATATAGCGTTAAAAAAGCTGACAACGAAAATCCAAAATTCAAGTCTAACGAAAACGGCATTTCTACGAAAGACGGTTTTATAAAAAACACGATCAGTACGTTACGTCCGTTAATGAACGAAAAAAACCTTCAAACGGGTTTGACTGTAGCCTCGCTGGTTTTCCCTCAAGTTCGAGCTCTTAATGTGGCTCAAAAACTAGTTCGGGGTACATCGCTCGCTAAAAATGTTTATAGTCATTCTAAACTTACAAATTAGATCTGTCGTAAGATAAATGTACAAATATGACGTATATATATATATATATATATATATATATATATATATATATATATATATATATATATATATATATATATATATACACTGTGTATACATTAAAAGATTAATTGAATCGAAAATAAACATATTTTATTAATAACTTTTGTTTACTTTTTATTAAACCATAAATACAAACAGAGGTGTAGCCAGCGCGTAAGCTTGTAAGCTCGACTTATATTAGAATTAACATAATTCAAATGTAAGAAGCCAGAAAATTGCAGATTTGAATTAATTTTTCACATTACAACGGCTACTAGTGATGATTTATTAACATTTCTGAATCGGAAATAAGCCCGTCTGTTTCAGCATTATTATTAACATCAATAAGTTGTGTTCTCTGATAACACGGTTGGACGCAAGAGTAAGCGAAATATTCAAATGATAAATTATTAGAAGTAAAACTTCTTTTTTTATCCGTCACTCCAGCTGCAGCTACGTGAATGACCTTCAGGCCGCGTCGCCAGAAAGGTTCGTCTGTCGAACTGTGTTAGGATGTGATAAACAGGATGAAGGTTTTGAAATTTGATTATCGTATCTAATGTTTAGCAGTCCGATAATGATGAAATTGACGACAATGGTGAAGAATGAGAGCCATTCGGAAGCTGATGTTACTAAAGTGCATCGACTGGTTTGAAAGAAGAGGCAAACTTTACACAGATCTTACTCCTAAAAAAAAGTAATAGGTAACATCGTCGTAAAAAAAGCTCGAGCTACGAAGGAATATAAAAAATTACCGATTTTTTAGGACGTAAACAATTATGACGGAAGAGACAGTTTTCTTAGGTTGTACTATATTGCATTATCTATATACGCCCTAGATTAACCTATGCTTGCCCTGTATGGTCATCAGTGTCTGATAGTACATACAGGAAACTGCAAGTAGTTCAAAATCATTGCTGCAGAATTTCGTTGAATGCAACGCGATTTACTAAAATTTCTAATCTACACGATCATTTAAATATCCCTTACATACATTCGTTTATTAGTAAAATCTCAAAAAAATTTTACGAAAACTGTAAAACTCATCAAAATAAACTAATACGTATAATAGGAAATTACAATATGGAACATCTACGCATACGTTATACTAAGTATAAGCATCGTAGATTAAAACATAGATTTTTGTAATTATTAACCTATTGTTAAGTACAGATATTTTAAGCTAAATTATGTCTAAAAAAAACTGCTTTTAGTTTTGTTGATTTATTGACTTTTTTTTTAAATTTTTGTTACCTTCTATCTATATAAAACTGTAGTGTGATTAACGAATATTTTCACTATAATCACTGCATTAGACTCATTTTATCACATAATTAGAAAATCTATTTCTTTTCTAATTTTTATCCGTTTGTCTGTTCTGATTTAACTCAAAAACGATTAAAGTAATAATGATGAAATTCGCACAGCTTATAGCCTATACAACCGGATTATATATATATATATATATATATATATATATATATATATATATATATATATATATATATATATAAAGGTTTGCTTCACATCGATATCACAAATAGGAGAGAAATTACAACAATTTAAAGTGTTAAAAAGTAGGAGACAACGATGTCTCTTTCAAATCGTTTAAAATTTAACAGCCACCGAAAATCGGGAAACAGTAGTAGACCGACTGTAAAAACATCGCATGATTTTTTGGTTCGGCGTAGTAGAAGAAAGACAGCGATATTTCTATCAAAGACCATCTGTAAAATATCTCAGGAATAGTTGTATGTTCATGTAATAAAAGAAAGAGACAACGATATTGTATTAAAAAAATAATAATTACACCGGCGAAACCGTGGGTAACTTCTAGTGTTATATTAAATCTCTAAATAAAAATGCAGTACTCTACATGTTGTCCAATTAAATACAGATTTTTTTAAATTCTTTTCCTAAATGATTTACAATCTGATATAGTACTATATACGTAATTTGTAATGGAATTTCTGTTATCCGTCATGAGGGTGATGGATAAAAGTTCTACTGTATTTCACTACTATGTCGGTATTGTCAGTTTAATATATATATATAATTCATCCGCTAACATTTTACTTTGGCCTACCGACGCTAGCGAGTACAAGAAAACGTATGAATGAGTCGTAAATAAAAGTATGCTAGCGTATTTGCATAACGGTATTGATGAATTATGTAATAAGTAAACCATAAATTGAGTTCTAAATATGTATCGTTTTAGTCAGTTTAGTTGCGACTAATTAATTAAAAATCTACGCAATTTATTCGGCGTACGAAAGTTAAATTTCGGTTTAAAAAATTTATATCGCACATAAATTAATGTCACATTACGCGCAAGATTATATACACGCGCGAGTGTAATTATGTCAAAGGTAGTAGAAGTAAACGTACCGCTAATAAACCAACAAATAAAAGGATATTAGCATATTTACACAACGATATTAATTATGTAAATTAGTTATAAAAGCACCATCTTAATTAACTTCAAAAGCTATTGTAATACTGAATAATTAACCCTTTAAGTCGTACATTACAAAATTTTGACACAAAATTATAATTCGGCTTCTTAGGTGAAGTGTATTTCATTGATAATTTTTAACGTATTTATGTGAATATTCGTATTAATTGGGGCATTTCGCGTCAAGAAAATAAACATTTTCTTACCATCAAAATAAACATTTTCTTAGCATCAAAATTTCATATACCGCATATAGATATTGTGATTGAAACGATTAATTAAAAATGAACGTAATTTATTTGCGAAAGAAAAATATATTTCACCATAAAAGAAATTTAATACGCAGATAATTTATATAGAAATTGTATTATAATACGCGCAGACACACACACACACATATATAAAGTATAATTTTCTCCGTAGATAATTTATACCCACGTTTTACACTATGTGCAATAATATACCTATATAATACATATGCTCAACATTTACCAAGAAAACGTTACCTATGTACATATTTCAACTGTGCTAATATTTTATTCGTTATCAATTACAAGAAGTGATAAGTAAAGATTTATCGACTATCGTCGAAAAGGTGAAACGTAACGTATCATCGCCTCGAGTTTATTTTCACTTTAAGCATAGTACAAAACGTGCGGCATCGAATATACTATAGGTGTCTACTTGTTCTAGTACTCGGTAAGTACGTTAATTTGAATACCTTATACATTGTGTAGAGTGACCCAGAGAAGACGGACGGTTTTGGTGTGTTTTTCTTTTAATAACTCAAAAACTACTCGACCGAAATTTTTGAATTAAATTTTATTTTAAAATAGATTAGCTTACAATTATTTGTGTTGCAAAATATCATTCAGATAACGGCCATTAACAACGATACATTCATTCAGCCTTTTTACAACATTTTCGAAAACCTTTTCGAGCAGAGGTCGCTTTTTGAAATTTCTTAAGAAATCCTAGTTTTCAAGTCTTCCAGGTCTCATGGACGAGTGCTTCGTGAACGCGGCTCTTAAAGTAACTCCACAAAAAAATCGCATACTTTGAATTCTTTTCGACTTTCTTTGCGCCGTTGTTATTGATTCACGCCGAGAATAACGTTCCGCGCAAAATGTACACTTCTTCTCGTTATTGGATACCGTTGATAACTGAAACTGAACAGAAACAAATCTCTCGTGTGTATACTAAACGTGAAGAACGCGGTTCGCGTTGTAGAGCAGTGTTACCAACTGCTCTATTAAAAAAAAAAAAAAAACGTCCGTCTTCTCTGGGTCACCCTATAAAAAGCCTTTTTCGAATATAATTTAAGTTATTCACCACATACTCGAGTTAAATATTAGTTTATTTATAATACAATTTCACAACGTGATCCATTAAACTAAACTCCTAAAAAATTCGGATACGCATTTAAAATAGGGTAATGAAATTATTAATTAAAATACAGAATTTCGCGACATAAAAACGTAAATTTAACAGATTTATTTAATACTAATTACGTAAAAAAAAAAATCGTTAAGACCATATTAACAAGTAAAAATTAAAACGCAATTCGGCATCTAACGTCGTTGTGAATATTTCGATATATCCCTCGATAAATAAACGTATCTATTCGTAAATCACATTTTCGCCGAAATTGTAATTTATATAATCGTAATTTATGCTCAATAATTTTCACTTCTCAACTTCAAATGTGCTTTTTAATATATCTTTTTTTTTCTTAATTGAAACGAATGTAACCGACTTTCAATTATAGTCACATTTATAAAAAAAAAAAAAAAAAAAATACACTGAAATGATAAAAAGTCGAATAGAAGAGGAATAACCCGTTTATTTCTAATTTTCATGTGACGTCGTCGTAATACCAACATTAAGCGTTTATACAGGATCCAGCTTTCGAAATGTGATTGTGCATATTAAAAAAAAATTATTATTCCAATTTGCAACCATTATCACCAAAATATATATATTTTATATATATTTTTATATATATATATATATATATACTAGAAGTTACCCTCTGTTCTTACTCGACCATACTTAAAATCCACGCTCCAGTATAAAGTCAAATCCATCCTACACAATAAACTATGCACCTCATTACCTAACTTCTACAGCAACATCCTTTTCCCAATACCGCCGGTCTCGTCCCATCCTTTATCCTTCGATACCTCTCTCCTGGAACTATGTTGTCCTACTTCTCAAAGTCGTCTCCATTCCTCCTTTGAAAATTTAATAAAGCGTTTCAATCATTACAACATCCTATACACGGACGGTGCCAAAAGAGACAACCAGTGCGGTTGCGCAGTTGTATATTCAAACAATGTAATTCGATTTCCGCTTCCACAAAACTTCAACGTTCTTTCTACAGAGCTGTACGTAATTTCAATTGCCGTCGATGTGGTTATTGAAGAACTAAAAAACAATGCTGTTATCTGCACCGATTCCTTGAGCTCCATTAAAAGTCTCCAAAACAGATCACACCACCAACATCCTTTGGCCAAATCCATCTTAGCCAACGCATCAGAGTTTACCGGAAAAATTATTCTCCTCTGGATTCCAGGGCATAACGGCGTGGGATCAAACGACAGTGCAGATGCAGCCGCAAAAGAAGCGTGTCTAATATCACCTATTCCCGCTATACCAATTCCAACGAAGGACTTCCTTCACACCATACGATCTAAATTATCCGATAGAGCGAACGGAGGATTTTCAAACCTGCAGCAATACAACGTCAACTGGATAAAGTCAACTACATGTCAAAACTCAAACAGGAGAAACGAAGTAGTCCTGTGCCGTGTACGCTCAGGCCACACACTGCTTACTCACAAGCACTTATTTACTAATAGTGACCAACCGAAATGTACCGCATGCAATATTCCTTTAACTATTCCTCACTTGCTTACTACCTGTCCGTTATATTCCTCCGAACGTACAATCGTAAACCTTCCAAACTCTCTCCCAAATATTTTACAGCATTCTCCTACATCCGAATCTTGACTCCTTGCCTTCCTTCATTTATCCAGAATCTACCCGTTAATATAAATTCCTCCCGTGCCTCTGGTCTTAGTAGCAGTACACGGCACGGTTATCAACGAAAAAAGAAGAAGAAGAAGAAGTTACCCACGGCTTCGAAAAAAAAAAAATATATATATATTGAATATATTGGAGAGTAGTGATTTTATTAATTATAAACCAAACAAAATATAACACCGTTTAATCACTAAAAAGTTTTCTATTGCGAAGCTTTTCGGCAATTACGTCATTTTCAAGCACGCACAATCGTGCAAATGACGTAATTATCAAAAATCTTCACAATAGAAAACTTTTAGTGATTAAACGGTGTTATATTTTGTCCGGTTTATATATATGAGAGAGAGAGATTGATTATGTTCGGTTAGTGAAGGTCGTTTGTTGCACGGTTCGTAGTAATTGTATAGTACATGTGTGTGTATATATATATAGCGTTAGGGGCGTGGCCGAAATAACGAATATATATATACACGTTTGTTGTGTTAGGGGATAGACGGATATATATATATATATATATATATATATATATATATATATATATATATATATATATACGTATGTTAAAAGAAAGAGACAGCGATATTCTAAAACTTTTTGTAATTTCTGTCCTATTTATGATATCAATGTGAAACAAAGCTTAGAACGAATCCGATAATATAGGCTATAAGCTATGTGAATTTCATTATTATTGCTTTAATAGTTTTTGAGTTAAAACAGAACAGACAGACAAAAATTAAAAAAATATATATTTTCTGTTTATGTGTGATAAAAATAGCGCAATTCAGTGATTATAATGGAAATATTCTCAAATCATAGACCAGGCACTACAGTTATATATATATATATATATATATATATATATCATTATCATCAGTGTATCAGTCCGTAGGCTGGTTTACACTATATATCAATCACAGACTTTCGCAAGTTTTCTTCCTTAATTCCGTATAATTCCGGTACTCCATTTTCTTTTAGCACTATATCGATGAAATATTGTTCGTGGTCTTCAACATAGCTTTTTCCCTATTATCTTGCCTTTAATAACATCCTTCAGGATATTTTGATTCTGGCATAATGCATGACCTAGCTACTTAAGTCACTTTCTTGCGGATATTTTACAATTTACTTCATTTTTCGTTTAATATTTCTAGTACTAGTTTGTTGTTTATTTTCTCTACCCAACTAATTTTCTGTAGACGCTGCCAACACCGCATTTCAAAGGCTTCTACTAATTTGTCTCGATCTCTTGCTTCATTGCCCATATTTTACCATCATATGGTGCCACTTGACCGTACCAAAGTATTAACCAACATGTTGCGCATGTTAACGGACATTGTTTTCTGTGTAAAAGTGTGTACTTATCGTTGAAAACTTTTTTCTCTTTGTACGACTGTTAATATCTCGAGTACAATCCATATTATGCGTTATGGTCTGTCTTAAATATTTGAATGTTTCTACCTGTTCTGTTATTTCTTTTTCCAATTTTATCTTTATTTACGGACAGACCTTGCCAATTGCCATGATTTTTGTCTTCTTAATATTAATCTTGATTTCATACTTTTTCATTACTAACTTGTTCGTCATTGCTGAAAATATTTTGGGACTGTCTGCTAGTAAAACTTGATCATCGGTGAATTTGATTATATGTAATCATTTGCCTCCAATTTTGATCGCTTGTTTAAATTCGCTGTACGTTTCATTCATCATTTCCGCAATTGCATTATATAGGTCAGGTAATAGTAAACAATATTCGTATAATATGTTAAGTATTTTTTAATAATCTTTTTGTAAAAAAGTATTTCAGTTAAAAGATACTGTAGTAAATAAATAAAACTTTGTTTTCAAAATAACGTTACTTTAAATCTATTTTCATTCATAATAAATAATATTAAACAAGAGAAAAATCATATTTGAATTTTATGAGCAAGCCAACGCGGTAACTGACATTTTAAACCACGTCGTATTCATTTTTTTTTTTTTGTTTGCAGACAAATCATTTACGACTCGAATAATCAAAATATATAACTAGAAGTATAATATAATGAGGCTGTATAGCGTTGACAGAAGTCCACCTTGCAGAACGGTCATATTGCTGGGAACTTATTTAAATGCAAATTTTGAAATAGTAGAAACGAGTCCACGTAAAGGAGACACTGTAACTGCTGAGTATAGAAAAGTAATAACAAAATTTTCTATCAATTTATTTTATCGCAAATATCGAATAAATTGAAATGTATTAAAATTTCATTGCGTAGATGAATCCGCAACACGTCGTTCCAACACTGGTGGACGATAATGGATACGTACTGTGGGAAAGGTGAGTAACCAAGTTAAATTAGTGCCGAATACAAATTGCGCTTGCCTAAACATTACCTTCTGAATGTTCAACACACTACAATTAACCTAGTTATATTTGTAGCCACTTTATAAAAAAAAAAATAATATTGACAGGCAACTTACTCGATGGTATGACAATATAACTCAAGTAGCGTGAAAGAAGTGGATTCAGGGGGCTCAAGACCGAAACGAATGAAATTGTGAAAAAATCTACACTCAATAACGGCCCGAGATAAGATGAAAAGATATAAACATTTTTTATTATATAAAAAAACCAACACAATGTTAACTAAAAATTAAATAAATACTAATTATAAAACGATACGTAAAAGAAGATATGGAATTACAGATATCCAAAGCAAAGATACAAAGGCTTTTTTGCCTAAGTCAAGCTAATGTGGCCAGTAAATTCTAATTTAACCATTACATACTAAATTATAATTTTAAAAAATAATTTTGCACCTTAAAATAAAAATGTGAAATAATAGCTTAATATATAATGTAGGGAATATGGAGGGAAAGCAGCGAAAGATATTACTTTATTAAAAAATGTCTATTAGAATTAAATTGTAAACAATTAAAAAGAACATGATTTATATCTTCCAGGAAATTTATGGAAATATAACTAGTACGTTGTCCCTGATTATCTCCATTTGAAAAATTTAACTCTATACAGAAATAACCCAAAATTATGGTAACAAACCTGCGAAGTGGACGAGGAGGGATGGATATTGGGATACGAGCATACCATGGAAGTATCGGAAGATGCGACTGAACAATTCTAAAATATTTGCCTTTTTTTTTTTTTTTAGGATTTTCAATATTCATACCAAGAATTGTGATAGACCTGATGATGGAATAAATTGGAATGGAATACCGGACAAGGAAGCCTGTTTAGCAGCAACACCCGCCGCTTCATTAAGTTTAAATCCGAAAGATATTAAAAATTGAACAACCACAGGACTAACATGACACTGAACTCACTTCTGATGGACAATTGCAAAATCTTTAAAAGTTGATTTCAAGATCTGGATGAATTGTCGCATGAATTACGATACAGATTAATTTAATACTTTTTCAGTTTGTTGTATTGTATCTTTTTTGCTACATATCTACGATTAAAATTCGAATAGATTTTTATCTTCCAACCAATAAAGTATTTAGCGTAGACGTCATAATCTTGTTCTATAAACCTGCGTGATTCGAACAATTTTTCTTAATTTCACTCCATTTTCATGTGAAAAAAAAAACGTATGCTAAGATATTTAATTACGGAATATTCTACCTAGATAGATGTAACACGAATTCGTGCGTCGAAATGTGAACAATAATGATGAGATTTATTTATAATTTTGACACTTAAAATTGGCATCTATTTGACCATGTTAAAGAACAAACTATATTATCGACTTAGTACCTTCATGCATTATTATATGTACAAAAAGAACGATGATTTGACATCATCTCCGTGTTGTACTCAAAATACTTTTTCCGGCAGATATGATATAAGTCGATCACAATATCGTTTTATATTCTAATTTATTACGTTCATATTTTCAGTCGAGCCATCGCCAAATACTTAGTTCGAAAGTTTTCTCCGCATTACGACTTTTTATATCCAGAGGAATTTTCTAAACGGATCGAAATAGACAAAATATTAGATTTCGACCTTGGTACATTGTTTAGGAGAACTACCGACTACTTCGTGAGTACAAGTGTTTAATATCGTTTTCAGGGCTACATATTAAAAGAACGATAATCGAATTAAAATACTTAAAATTATTTTCTTTTAATATTTACGCGGGTTTCTCGAAAATATCGCGTACGACAAATTTTTACACAATTTAACATTTCGGACAACTGCCCCCTCTTAAGAAGTTATCAGTGTATCGTGTCCGAAACCTCAGTTGTGTTCAAATAGTATCGCGTGATATATTCGAACGAACTAAATATGTAATTAAATTATTATAAAATAATAATAAAAATTATTAAAATCGCAGGTGTCGTTGCTTACCACCGGAAAATACGATGAGTCGCGTAAGCCGAAATTAGAAGATGCTTTGCAAATATTGAACACGCTATTGAACGATAGTAAAAGCGGATGGATTGTTGGCGATAGCGTAACAATCGCGGACATATCAATTTTAACCAGTATCGACAGTTTGGAGGTATTATAAAATATGCTCGTAATCAAACATACAATCCTAATGATATTATACAATATTTAAGAGTTTTAAGATAATCAACTAAGCGTAGATCTGTCCATTGGCGCTCATTCTTCAACCAGGAAGTTCTCCTTCCTTTTCCTGGGCGTTCTTCAATTTTTTTTTCAATTACCAATTTTACTGGTTCATATCTTTAGCCTCTGATGTACGAAATATTTGATTTTTCTGCTTTCGATAATATGGGTCAGACGTCTACGTTGATCACTCTAGTACTTTTTCACTTAGCAGCTTCTATGTCTACCAAATTCTCAGCAATCTCCTATGTAACCACATTTCGCAAGCTTTCAAATTTTTAGCGTCTTTGCTGTTAATGTTATTACTTCAAGCAACATTACGTAATCTAAATCAGAAACTACCAACTTCTTTCGGACGTCATAGACGGTAATAAAAATTACTACGCGAAAATAAAATTCACGACGATATAAAGAAGTCCCGCAAGTAATTCTCGTCAAATAGACGCGAATATCAATCAAATTCTCCATTAACTTCGCGTGTATCGTGATAAGAAAGTAATTTATTAAATTTTAGTGTATCGCTTGTAAATAATTCTAAAGTAAATGAAAAAATAGAAATACTAAAAAAAAAATGATTTTTTTTTTAAAGTTTCAGATTAAATTTCGCAACAATTCAAAGAATATTCTTCACGGAGAAAGCATACAACGCGGGCGTATATTTAACATTTTATTTTCGGAGAAAAATTCAAATTGACAGATAATAATAAATTCATTTACATTTCGAATTTAAGTTTTCTTTATTCGGTTTAAAGTTTCCTAAATCTCATTAAATTTTACATTCAAAAGATTATATATATATATATATATATATATATATATATATATATATATGTATATATAAATTATTTTTTATTTTTATTTATTTTTTTATAGTGCCGTGTTTTACGGCACTGGTGATTTAACAGTTAGATGTAGTAACTGGGGTTGGAGGAAAGGAACTGTATAACTGAGGGAATAGTTGAAGAACTGTTGGAGAGGAAAGCAGATAGAGTACGCGAATGGATACTGGGCCGGTAAGGGAAGAGTGTAGGGAAGTACAGTAAAATATAGCAGATAAGAGAGGGGTTTGGGAGTAAACAAAAGGGGCTAAAAGCCGGGGGGTTGGTATGTTGGAGAAGATGGTCATAAGAGAGTGCTATGTGACCAAGGTGGAGCCTGCTGAGTGCTATTTTAAAGAGCAACGATTTGAGGCAGCACACAATCCCTATTAACAATCTCAAACTGAACGGTAACAACTTATTTTTATCTAAATCATTTCAATGAAAAATAATATATTTAGCACACAAACACGCAATTTAATTGAAATGAAATCGGCTGATGCGAACAAGAAACGTTCCATCTCTATACAGGAATAAGTATATGTTAATATTCCTTTTCGTAAACTGTTCATCAATTTCGCTATTGCTTACATATTTCAACGCGAAAAAGGTTATTTTTATTTCAAAATAAGTTGAAATCTGTACGATATGAATTAAAAAAATCGAAAATGCCAAAAAATGAAAATTTCTTCTTAACAACCTCTACACACACACACACAAAAAAAAAAAAAAAAAAAAGACGAAATATCATTTAAATTTCAGCATCAGTTCGACGTAATTATGAACTACATATCATTAACCTACATCAATGCTTAAACGGTGATTAATCCAAATTCAATTGATATCAATCGGATCTACACCGTTCTTATTCAAATGTATAAAAGTTTTATGAAGAACAGTTTTACAAAATGCTTATTTGTCGAATATAAGCACATTAAATTCCATGAAAAGCTCATGACTGAACTAAACACGCAAAATATCACTCAATTTTAAAATAAACTACACACATAAACTACACACACACACATATATATATAAATATATAATCACTTTATTTTATTGAAAGTGTAATTACTGAGCTACTGATCTATTTCGATACTTTTATCTGTAATTTTCGGCTCGATTAAAAGTGGTTTTATTTTTACCTCGCCCACAATTAGACCATTTTTCTTAATTGTCGTTTTTGATAACACTTTCGTAGTAAAGAAAAATTTTCCTACATAAAACTTGTCGTGGAATCTTTATTTTCCTTTGTTCGATTAATTCTAATGTAGCAATAATTTATTATTATCATCATGAACGTATTTAACATACGCAAGAAATTGCAGATATAAATCCAGTATTTGAGTATTAATATTTTCGTACACTCTATCTATTTTGTACTTACTGATAAGTGAGCAAACGTAATAATAATAATTTAAATAAAAAACATCTGTGCTCCGGAGCGCAGGAAAGAAGTGAAATTTAAAGACGTTTTAACTAAATTCGATACAGTTTTTTTTTAATTTGTAAGCGTATATATATATATATATATAAGAATAATTGTACCTATGTGTATAAGTTGAGAGGCCTAACATTACAAAATGCGGTTTGAAAGACGACGACTAATTTTAGTGCAATTAGTTCCGCAGACAGAATAGAGAAGCCACACTGTAAGGTGTATCTGATGAGCTCGCGCTCGTGAATTACAGAACATCCAGTTCCTTCCCTGGATTTGGATGCGTTAGTGTAAAATTTTTTAAACGATGTGTAAGCTAATAGCAGTTATTCATAGGTTTCAGAGATTGTTTGTACAAATTTTTTACTATATTTTGTTAGCGTGGTATCGGTGCGAATGTTTGCTAAAATTGTAGATGACAGTAGAAATATTTGGTAAAAAAACCATGTTATCAGGAATATATGTTTTTTCGTGTTTCCCTTCGAATGCGAATAAACATATTATCCAACCAGTTTAATATGCATTATAAAGTTAGCAAGCGCTGAAGGTAGTATAATATCTATATATTCGACGAGTAAACTTTATCGTTACAACGTTTTATAAAATTCGAATCACACAGTGCAGAATAAATTTCGATACTAAATTATAAATTTTAATTAAAATTAAAACGACAGGTATAGTGTATGACCGATAGCGGAATTACGCTTGCTTAAATAACTTATTACGTCAACGTGTTTATCATTTCAAAGCACAACTAGCACTGCTGGTGAAATTATTAATCCGGAACCGTCTATTTTAAATTATGTTTAACACGACGTATTTTTATAATTTTCAGATAACCGGTTACGATTTTGACAAATATAACAACATTGTTACGTGGTTGAAAAAAATAAAATTGGAAATTCCATTTTACGAAACAATCGGTAAGCAAGGTGCTCGAGGTTTCAAAGAAATGGTCAATTCTTACATAAAATAACGACGATAACGAAAATTTATAATCGAATAATTGTATCAGATCAACTGATTAGTAATTTAATGCGAAAATAGTGATTATAAAATTCAATAAACAGGTACTTTCATTTCGTCTCTCTCTCTCGCTCTCTCAATTGCATATATAATATTATATATATATATATATGTGTGTGTGTGTATTTAAAGTCTTGTGGTTTAATTAGGCTGTATACGTTGTATACAATTATATATATACATACATACATACACACACATATATACATATATTTCGGGATAACCTGTTGGCTAGAGCACGGGCTTCTATACGGAAGGTACCGAGTTCGAATACAATCGACAATGCAAGAATTATAAACAGAACATAAAAAGATAAATAATTCTAATATTATTATCACGTGGAAAATCACCACGCACAATACCATACGCGCGCGTTATATAGTACACTACAAAAAAACAGATTGTGTCGTGACAACAAAGCGATTACAATCAGTTCTCCCGGGTGTGTGAAATCTATCTGCGCTAACGTCGTAACGCTACTTACAATATATAAAAAAATATGTATTGGTAAGTAGTCGCCTACTCCGATACGGGGACGACACTGAATGATGATGATATACAGTGGCGAATCCTCCATATTGCCAGTGTTTCCGGCGGAAAAGCAGGAAGAGTGGAGTATGAAGTAGTTACACGTTAAAAAAAATCATAACGCAAATCGGGGATAATAATTGTTCTATAACAGATAATGGCGCTATTTTTTTTTTGGGGGGGGGGGGATTTTTTTATAAAGCAAATCGAGGATAATAATTGTTCTATACCAGATAATGGCGCATTCTTTTGGCGAGGATTTTTTTCCAGTTTAATCAACTCGGACTAGTTTTGTATTCAATTTCGGAAACAATACCTGTTGTATGTATTTGAGTAGACATATAAATCGTTACATACATACGGCTATCATGTCCCAATACACATGGAAATCTACCTGATGGGAATTTTAATCGATGCATTCTATAATAATTGCAACTGAAAAATAGGTTGTTTTCACCGGCGATCTGGTCTCCACCGTAAGGGTGAGTACAGAAGGCGAAGGGGTTGCTTTATGTGTGAATAGAACTTATAGAATGTTGTTGACGTTAAGGCTTAGGGGCGACATATAATACGAATAAACGAAATTCTGTTTTCTATGTTACTACGAAGATTGAAGAATCAAAGAATTATTGGCATCGAAGGTTAAATATTCCTGAATTGTTTGACTGAATAGCAATATCTCCAAGCGCGGTTCTAAAATTCCTTGCGTGCCGGTGTATTGACTCAGTGGTTGCATTTTATTTATATATATATATATATATATATATATATATATATATATATATATGTATATATATGTATAAATGAAGATGTAATTATACATGACATAGTATTCTTAATCGACGATTTATTATTTTTATAATCAAATAATAATATAACAATCGGCTACAATAAACATAACTCAATTCGATATATGCGTAGTAATAATAATATAAATATAGCAAGTACTTTCAAATGATAATAACAAGGGGCACATTTGAAATCGTTACATCAAATCTAATATCGCTTATTACGTATACGAACAAAAAAAAAAAAAAGAAACATAACAACAAAATAACATTACAACCAAAGACTATACATTAATAAATTTATTTATTTTAAAATATTAAATATTTTAGGAACAAAGCTTTAATAAGCTCGATCGCGTAATACCGTAATCAGAAAGGTGGAAGATATAGGGTTCGCATGTTTACGCGATAGAAACAGGCGTTGTAAGCAGAATTATAACCTACACATAAATATGTATATAACGTCTAGATACGTTTCGCTGATTATATTTGAAGCACGACGTAGTTATCAGTGCAGCAACGAATTGAAAAAAGTTGGTCAAAATAGACAAGAATTACGTAAAATATAAATTAATTAATACACATGGTATGTGTGCGTCATATTACAGACGTATGTATATATATATATATATTTTATATATATATATAAAGACTTTTTACTGAATCGATTCTCGTATGTTCATCTAAAATAACAGGTTTTCAACACTCGAGAGTCGGTTTGAGAGGTAACTCTAAATATCAGTTTGTGATGTACCGAGTAGTATGGATCTGATCTCGCGAATTCGTTTTGTAGAGTGAATTATTCTTTGTAAATGTACAATGTGTATCTCTTTATTCGCTACTATCGCTCGCTGTGAGAATCGTTTTGCTCGTCTCTATCATGTATTTGTTAGTCAGCGTTTTACTGGTGAGTACATACGAAAACGTGTGTACGGAAATATCCGAATAGACCCGATTTTAAACGAATTCGAAGAATATTCGCTCATTCCTGATGATTTCAGGACGAATCTGTTTTCGAAAGAATAGATTTTTAATTTTTCGACGGTCGTATGAATCAACTCAGTTGGAAGAGTGACTCTTTAAAACCAGCCACTCGTGAATTCCTCGTCTCTAACAGGCGTGTATATAATGCGCGTACGTTTTTTTATTAATAGGAAACGACGAAAACCGAAATTTTATTTAGCGCGATGTAGCATGAACGTATATTATCCAAGTATGCGGTATATACACACACACACACACACGTGTTACATATATATAAACACGTTTAAATTTGAACAAAACTAATTACATCGGAACTTATATCAGCTTTTTTGGTAAATGAACGTAGTAAAATATGGGCTGGCTTATAGTCTACAACTGTGAAAAATCCCAAAAATTAGTTTTTTCAATACATATAAACATTATATGTATGCACGACGAATACCGATTTTTTTTTTTTTTTTATTCGAAATAAATTCCTGCTTGAACGACAAAACGCCGATTTCACCCGTTATTACTTTTTATCGGAATAAGTAAAACGGTTTTTTTTTTTTTTTTATTTTCGGATCCAATTTTTCTCCAACTACTTTCATAAAGTGGCAATTGATTCTTTTTCTCCGGAAATTTATTTCCGTATTTGATTGAATTAGGAAAACATACGATCGGAATCATATGGAATGCGTCGCACAGGCGCGTTATTTTAATTAAGGAACTTTCAGACGTACTATCCGCGAACAACGACGAGGAAATTGTACGGATTTTCATTATATTAAGTAATAATAGTAGCAATAATAATAATAATAGTAATAGTATGCGTAGGTTTGCGAGAAAATGAGATAAAATGAAAAAATGGAAAACGAATTCGATAATATTTCGAATATTGATTATTTTTAAAAGACGCGATAATAATAATAAAAATAATGATAACTGACAATACGAATGAAACACCAGACAGATGGTAGCAAGAGATGAAAAACGAATAAGAAACAACAGACAAATGAATAGGAAAATCACTATACAGAAAACTGATGATAAACGGTACGATATGCACGCGACCGATAATACTAAAATTCGTCTATTATAGGAAATAAAAATAAATTTATTATTCATCGAGGTAGTAATGAAATTAATTAAATTATTATAGGTAAAACAATTGCCACGACTCAGGTACATCGAATTATACTCATCGTTAATAATTAAATGTACGTAATAATAATAATAATAATAATAGTAATAATAATCATTATTGTCTAACGTGATAATTTTTATTACTGTAATAACACAAATTACCTAGCGATAACGTCATTTTTTTGACGCAAAAGTTAACTTCATCTTGTTCAAAGCACTTCCGGCTTTAAACCATTCGATCTGAGTTTCGTTAAAAGTATGATTCAGTAATATTTCTTCTGTTTGGCCGTTTTCATGTTTAATTACGCATTTCACTGGCTACAAAAAAAAAGAAAAAGGTATATATATATATATATATATATATATATATATATATATATATATATATATATATATATATATATATATATAATGTATCTTATTTCCTTAAACTAACAATTCTTGTATATAGACGTTATTTTTTTTTTAACCTATATCGGTCCACTGCTGAACCTAGGTCTCGCCAATCAATAAATTGGAGAAAATAGCCTAATCTCTCGTGCAGGCCAGGCAAATTGGGATATATATATATATATATATATATATATATATATATATATATATATATATATATATATCTATAGTGAAACCCCTGTATAACGGACATCCATAGGATCAAAGGAAATGTCCGTTATAGAGGGACTTTAAAAAAATTCGCAGCGCATACAATTATGTTGTAAGTTGGATTATAATGAAAGTATAAATAATATTTAGCAAAACAAAATAAAATCGAAGTTAATCACTAAAAAATTTATTACACAAACACGAACACGAAGCTTTTCGACTATGAAGTCATTTTCAAGCTAACAATAGCTTGAAAATGACTTCATAGTCGAAAAGCTTCGTGTTCGTGTTTGTGTAATAAATTTTTTAGTGATCGAATTTATTTTGTTTTGCTAAATTCATAAAATCACTACTCTCCAATACATCAACATAAATAATATTTATACGGAAAACTTTATTTGAAAATCTACTAAAAATAAATCATAACACACACACACACACACACACATATATATATATATATATATATATATATATATTTATATATTATATTATTCATGTAGGAGACTATATAATTTTTGTAAAAAGAAGTAATTTTTGTTTTTGTTTTTTCAATTTGGATTTCACCATTTCCAGTTCCTCATTTATGATCAGTTCACATGTTATGGAAACCCTCGTTCGTCATCTTTTAATAAATAAAACTCACGAAGCCGAGTAAGTCGCTGCAGTGCTTCCGAGTTAGTTCCCAATTTAATGAAGGACTGTTCTTCTTCGACATCACTTTAATGTGATTTATCATCATGTATAGACGTTGTGCTATTTTCTGCTTGAATCGTGTTTAAATTGTCAACTTTGTCTTCTGATGTGCACACAGTTTCTAAGTTCTCATCAATTTGACTGAAGTTATCGGTTAAACCCGACCTCAATGAAAGGAGTCTAAACGAGTTCACTCAACTCATTTGATGCAGAATAAATTCACTGTCTTTTCCCTCTAGTGTATTCCTTGGGAAACCAGCCTTCACAAAGAAGTTCCTAATTGTCGTAGAGGAGATTTGTTCCAATGATATTGTCATCCGTATAACAGTCATTAAAATGTCAATTTGATTAAACATATCTCGAGTATGACACTTCTAAATTTGCAATAAAATGTTGCAATGCAAACTCATGGTAAATTACTTTGAAAGTTCCAGTCACATCTTGATTCATCGGTTGTGATGTAGAATTAATGTTGGAGGGAAAGAAAGCAAGCTGAACATTTTCAAAATCGATGTTGTAGCCTTGTCTAGAAACAATAAAATCTTTCCGCCTTGGCGTTTCATTCGATTGTTCGCTTGATGTAACCACTCTGTCACGATGGACGTTGTCATTCATGCCTTTTTATTCGATTTATAATCGACTACTAAAAAATCGATCTTGATTTCTTTGAAACAACTTGGTTTCAAGGCTTTTCCTATAATTAACGGCTTCATCTTTTCACCCGACATATAGTTCATACACATATACACTTATTATTAATTCTGCTGAGGCTTTGACAAATTTATGATCATTTTAAGTCATGAACAAGTCACATGTTTGTCCGTTATATGGCAACCGAAATTATTGTCCGCGTTCATTATAGAGGGGTCAGAATTCATTGTTATTCACACTTTCTACAACGCGGCCTGAAAAAATGTGTCAGTTAAGAGGGATTGATGTCAGTGCACATTGAAAGTTCGTGTATTACCTTTCCTGGAGCGAAATTTTTCAGATCGACCAACGATATTTTATCGGTAGGTTGTATTTTATCGTAATCCTTTGGATCGGCAAACGTAAGCGGTAACAAGCCTTGTTTCTTCAAGTTTGTTTCGTGAATTCTGGCGAACGATTTGACAATAATAGCACGACCGCCTAAATGACGAGGTTCAAGCGCGGCATGTTCTCTACTACTACCTTCGCCGTAGTTTTCATCACCTATGACTACCCAAGTAACTTTATTCGCCTTATAATGCCTGGCCACATCTGGAACCGCTCCCCATTCTTGAGTTAATCGATTTTTGATATTATTTAATTTGCCGTTTTCCGCATTTGTAGCCCTGATAATCAATATTGCATAGAATTAGTAAATTAGTTTCTTATGATAATAATAATAATAATAATAATAATAATAATAATAATAATAATTCCCTGATTTTTTCCCGATACGAAAAAAAATGAAATTAACGTAAGTTACTCATTGATCATTTTAGTGTCATTATTATTACTATTATTTTGATTAAAATAAACGCAACATTTTTGTTCAGAATGATTGTATATCTAAATTTGTATAATTTAAAATATAACATTATCTTAATAAATATAAAACGGATTATTAATGAATGAAGCAGATTAACTTTTCAAATGAGGACATAATTACAATTTTAAAATATCGATAAAGACGTTAAATTACAAAGATAGAAACATTCACAAGATATCGGAAAAATATGAAATAATAAAATTATATATAAGAAAAACTAAGTAAATAAAATACTTCGTAACGAATAAAATAGGGACGGTAATTTAATAACAAAGTATTATGTGGACCATTCGAATTAATCGTCTTTTCCTTATCTGGCAGAGCAATGTCTTCTTTTCCATAAGTCTACTTAGTACCGTTTCGTCATTTTATCAATCCATTTAATACGTTCCATTTTCCTTCAACACCACATTTCGAAAGCTTCCAAATTTGAAATATTTCGCTGGTTTTAAGTCCATGCTTCGGCACAATACAGCGCTACCGGCCAAATATAACTTTTTACAATGCTCTTACGGAAATTCATTGACATTGTTTTCTGTCGCAATATATTTCGTTTCTCCTTTCATGCTAACTTGGGTAGCCTAATTCTTAGATTTATTTCTGTGTCACAATGAAGGTATTCAGTTATTATTTGTCCAACGTTTGAAGCTGCGAACTTGTTTCACTTGTTCTCCATTATTTTTTAATTTAAATCAATGCGGCTTTTTACTAATCATCATTATTTTTATCTTATTAATTTCTGGTACATATTCTTTTCCTATAACCATTTTCTGGAGAACATTTGAAGTTCCTGAAATTATGTCTCGATAATCCGCAAACTTAATATTTTGAAGTCCCTCTTCTCCTATGGATATACCATAATTACTTTAAATACGACTTCCGTATGCACTATGGCGAAAAACATAGCCTTGTCGTACTCCTTTTGTTTATTTTTGTTGGCTGACATAACCGCGTCTAATCTGGTAATTGCTGACTGGTTTCTATATCATCATTTATCCTCAACCGCTGAGTTGGTGGGAAATTTATGCGACTATTATAGTGTAAGTAGCGTACAAAGTAATTACAATATGGCACTATCAAAGTTAAACACACATACACACACACCGGGGAGAACTGTGACTGTAATCGCTTTGTTGTCACTACACAATGCAGTCCGCATGTTTCTGTAGTGTACATTATTAGTAGCGTGCATATGGTGTTGTGTGTGGTGGTTTGAAATTGCCATCCACGTGAGAATATTAGGATTATTTATATTTTTATTTTCTAATGATGATATCGTCGATCGTATTCCAACCCCGTATCTTCCGTATAGAAGTCCGTGCTCTTAGCCAATCCGCCATTCCGACGGCTATATATGGTTTCTATATAAGCTATATATTAATCTTAATATTTGCTGAGGACATCCAATTTGTTGTAATAGAAGAAAAAGCTGGTACCAAGAAAATCTTTGACATAATCAATAAAACAAATATACAGGTTTCGATTCATGTTCCAAGATTTCGCAATACTCATTGTATCTGTAGTAGACCCATTTTTCCGAAAGCCAAACTGTGTTTTATTCGAGAATTATTCTGTATACATTGAAATTAATTTTATATATATATATATGACAATAATAAAACGTATGTACGTGTACTTACGTGAGGAACATATTATTAGAAATATTATCAAGATGACCTCGATATTTTAGCCACGGCCCAGCTGCCGAGATATGATCAGTAGTGCATTTACCCTTAACCTACATCAAATAAAAGTAAGCAATATTGAAAAAAAAAACATTAAAAATTACACGATTTATACGATACGAGTAAAATATTCATTAATTTTTAATAAGAACCTTAATTAATATTGTCAGATCGGTTAAATCGCGACCATCCCACGGCTGGAATGGTTCCAACAGTTGTAAACGATCCGATTTAGGATCCACAATCACATTAACGGTGCAACCATCACTTGGTGGTGCTTGATAAGTGTCCACGCCTGGATCATATCCTTTAGGTGGTAATTCTTCTCCGTAAGGATTCTTTAACTTGAATTCTTTACCTAAAAAAATAATAAATTTTAATAAGTTACAAAATGTCCCAACGAAGCTCTCTCATCGCAAGTGAGCGATAACTAGATATTTTGAGTTTATGTACCGTATAGAGGAAATGGCTGAAAAAAATAAGTAGGGCAAATAAATTTTCAAAATAAAACATAATAATTTAATTTATTTACAACACAAAACTACACAATAAAAATAAATAAATAATTTGAGTTAAGTAACATATATATATAAAATGTAGCCTTATTTTAAACTTGATAAAAAATTTATGAATCAAATTCAAATTTTTAAGTGTAACAAACTCTGCTTATAGTTTTATGTTTTATCAGTGGCAGCACTGTTTATTATCTGGCTTTAGTGGTATTTAATTGCACGCTACCTTATTACGTTACGTTATGTTATTATTACGTTATTGTTTAATAAGGTAACACGTTTCTATATTTTCTATTTAAACATAAATAACATCACTTCCGTCGACTTAATTAAATATTTCCTTCCGGTGTTTATCGTTTGCAAAATTTCATCGTACTTAATCTAATGTGTCCGTGTAATACCATCGGTGTAAACATTTCGGGTAATTTTTAGAATTTCTATGTATAATAAAATTATATAAATGTAGCCCTATTTTAAATTCGATTAAAAATTTACCGAGCAAATAGGAATAAAATGTACAAGTCGATGTTAAAATTAAATCAAATTAATAATTTTTATTTCGTAGCTTGTAATCGACGTCCATATTGTTATCGAACATACCGTTAGAATCTTTCAAAGAATCTGTGCACGGATTAAAAGTCAACGTTCCTTCGATCGAAAGAGCCGTAACTAATTCCGGAGAAGTAACGAAAGCGTGAGTAGCTGGATTCGCATCGTTTCTGCCGGTGAAATTTCTGTTGTAAGAGCTGACAATAGTATTTTTCTCGCCTTTTTGAACATCTTTACGATCCCATTGACCGATGCATGGACCACACGCATTTGCTAACACAGTTCCTCCGAATTCACGAAGAGTTTTTGCCTGAAACGTGATATATATACATATTTATAAATTATACAATTATATAGCTTTGCTGGGTTTTCATTAATATTTAATTTTGATAATTTTTTGTATATGTATTTTGACGTATTTTAATGAAATAAAGGTTTTATATATATATATATATATATATATATATATATATATATATATATAAACTATTCGTATATTCTAAGTTGTTTATCGCTAAAATATTTATATGATCGAATTATGTATTACAAACTATAATTTTAAAATATTTTTTTATACTGTGTATAATATCGCTTGATAATGGCGTAGTTGCCGAAAAGCTTTGCGAAATTCAAGAAAATACAGTTTTAGTGATTTAAACTGATTTTTGTAATCACTACATTTCACAATCTAAACTTTATATATAATATGTATATATTATTGTAGGGGTCATGTATTCCTAAAATCTGGCATTCTCCAAAATTATTAAGTACGCAAATATTTTATACCTGCATTTATCAGCAACCCGTAGTTAATGTTCAAAATAAAGTCGTTACTACTATATGACAACCAAATTTGGGGAATTACACTATACGAAAACTTATACATAGATATATAAACTATAATTTTTCATTAAATGTATTTAATTAACTCACAATTCCATCTCGTTCTATAGTGGCACGAATTTGTTCTGAACCGGGTGTGATGTTGAACGGTATTTTCGATTTACGACCGTGAGACATCGCATCCTTAGCAATATTAGCGCAACGAGCCATGTCTTCGTAACTCGAGTTCGTACAGCTGCCGATTAAGCCTAACAATTTAAAACATCCCCAAAAAACCGTGTTAACGTAAATAACATCAAATTCTATGACAAGCTAATTACAATTATTACCAATAATCATTGACTTAAATTTAAAGAAAGGTGATACTCTATAAAGGCCTTATTCACACCATCTATGGGTATAGTGATCCACTTACACCAATAATAAAATATTAAATGGGGTTAATAAACAATAAAGAAAATTCATACTACACATATCCTCACTATGCAAGACTGCTACATTATTTGCTGCCAGTGTGTTAGCTAATATCCTACCCCTTGATCTATTTTTAATTGACATGGCCATTATTTCTGAATTCAGAATAACTGGTCATTTAAACAAAGTTAAGTCAATAACATACCTATGATTTTTCTGGTACTGACTCTTGTTTGTCCATCAAAACAGTTTAAAAAATTATTAGAGGCAAAATCTACAATATTTGGCAATTACAATGGGATTTAAACAACATTAGAAGAATCACCTACTCATTTTCCCTCTATATTCTCAATAAGACCAGTTTTATAAACATGTGCGTATAACCTTTTTTAATTAATACTAATTAACAATAATATAATAATAATTCACCGGCAAGCATTGTCATTGTTAATATATAATTTTATTTTATTTTTAAATTAAATTATATAATATTCTAAAAGTTTCACAGATTTATGCTATGAAACAGATTTAAATGATCCCGATTTTCCAGACGAAGATTTGGACTTGACTAATCAAGAAGAAGAAGACAAATCGAAATCGAACACCGAACATTTTATACCTGAAGTTTGCGGTTCTCGTTCTTTCAAATTTTACTGCAAAAATGCATATTATGCTGTTGGTGTATTTTAGACAAATATAGTCTGATTTCTATATGCTATGGAGTGATAGGTTTGGCATATAAATATTTCGCTACACAATCCGTTACCCAAGTTCTTTGTGAAATAAGCTTTTCAAAACTTCAGTTCATCAAGGACCGATTACGTAGCACAATGTCGCAGGAGTCACTTTCTAGCTTTATGCTTATGTCTATGGAGAAAGACATTCCCGAAAAAATCAGTAGCGATAAAATTACTGATTTAATCACTGCAAAACCGAAATTTTTGACTGAAACTTTTTTTTTTTTTAATAACTATTCTTATTCTTCGTTTGCTCTTTAGTTTTCAACCAAACAGTTGACTTTTTTTTTTCAAGTTCCGCTTGTATTTTTTAATTCATTTTTTCATATTTTATACTTATTATTATTATGAAATCCATTATAATTCATTCAATCATACATTGGAAAAAATTTTAAGTACAAGCCAGTTTTTTTTTGTTTTTATTTTTTAATTTTGACCCAAAATCCAAACTTATTCCTGATTTTTTTAATTATGAACTAAAATCCAAAGTATTTTTTCATTATTATTATCATATTTTAAAATCAAAGTTTTTTTCCTTCAAATTATAGGTTATTAATTTGTATTTCATGTGTTTTTTATATTCTTATATTGTAATTAATTGTATTCTCCAATAAATAAATAAAAAATTTAAATCACGAAAATCACCCCCCCTTTATTTTTAAATTAGCGCTATGCCCGGTTAACTGATTATTCGCCCATCCGCCCCTGATACGCACAAAGTGACGCAGTTTAACGTATTAATTTTGTTTACGTAATAATTATTTCAAATAACACGCAAATAATAAGTTTAACTAACAGATGATAATAGTAACAATAGTAACAATAATAATAACGTAATAATCGGTCTTCTGATGTACCACTTTATTTTATCGTCTTCAACGAAAACAAAACGAATAAAATGACGGCAAGAAAAATCTATCCTCATAACGCCCATTAATTACTTTATCACTATTCGAAAAAATCCATAATCATACTTTTTAATCATCGAAAATTTTAGCTTCACACATTCACCTTTAAGGATTACATCATTGCAAAACGGAAGCAATTAAACATTACATACCGCAACATGTGTTGACTAATGAATAAAAAGTCACCTTTATCAATTAAAAATAAAGTATTAATAAAACAATCTTAGAACCTGTATGGGCATACGGTACTCAAATCTGGAGAACAGCAAGCAATTCAAACTTAAAATTTATACAAAGATTCCAGTCCAAAACCATGCGAGATATTTTAGCAGCGCTATGGTTTATTCGCAACGATGACATGCACAAGGACCTTCGCATTTCAACAGTTAAAGAAGTAATTGCAACCTTTGCAAGAAGACATTTCCTTCGACTCAAAAACAACGTCAATCCTTTAGCAGTTGAACTCTCGCAGAATAGCGTGCGATTCAGACGATTAAAGCGACTTAAGACAGATTGAACTAGAATTACATCCGTAGACATTAATTTATAAAACTCGATAAACCACAATAAATAACAATATATAAACAAGGAATGGCAACTATTAGGAGCGTTTCATCATAATCTACATGTACAGCAATGCTACTTAATGTTAAAAAACGAATAGATTTTATGCAGAAAAAAGAAAAAAAACATTGTTCCATAATTGTATTAATGACAACCTTACCAACTTTAATATCAAGCGGCCAGTCAGCTTTCTTTGCATTTTCACCCAACTTCGAAATAGGATGCGCCAGATCAGGCGTGAATGGACCGTTTACATGCGGTTCTAATGTGTTCAAATCTATTTCTATAAGCTACACAGAGGGAAAAAATAAAAAAATTTATATACACTTTATGATACGCGAATTAGATTTTATTCCGCCATAGGGTATACATAATGTCACGTGGGTATATCGCTAATTTTGATACTCAAAAAATAATCACAGATAATCATAAATCCCAAAATGTAACAGCAAATGAAAGTAGCCACTTGTTTTTGAAATCGATTCCGAGTAAAATATAACGTTAACGGGATGATAATTACAATGGGCGATGAACAAACATATAATTAAATAATTATATAACCCTTTCAGTCACTATCGTACGTGAAATTTTAATGCTAACAAAAATTGTTATTTTCTGGTTAACTTAAAATGTCTCAATTTTAAAAGTATTTATTGAAAATTATCTACAGTTTACCTACGAAGCAATAATAAACACCCGTATAAAATTTATAATTTTGTTTCAAAATTTTACAATGCATGGTTGAAAGGTTAACAATAATAACGAAAACATTACGTTCTCTGACGATTAAGACCGAAATAATTCAAAACTGAAATAAGCGAAACATTTCGAGCAGCCTTATATAACATCGAACGGAAAAAAGGGCTTAATAGTATTTAACTGATACAGTATTAACAAAATTGATGTAGACACACACCGTTTCACATATACACATATATACATGGCACACACACATATATAAGGAAACTTTTACAAAAAACTTATTTCCGTAATTTAATGAATATACTACACATTAAACCATACTAAAGAAATAAAATCACTTCAAATTTTCACACACTAAAATATGTTTAAATATTTTTAAAAAATTATTCTAATGTATAAATAAGATTTCTTCGGAATCCGTGAAATTCCTTTTTTGTATATTTTCAAAATAAGTTACTTCTAAGATAAAAAATAGCTCACTCACATCTCACCCACTCTTATCTTCTTCAAGGCACGGACCCTACTTTCTGTCCTTTTAGCGAATTTCACACGTATAAGCATCTGGTCATGCTTTCATAACACTTAGAACCCAGCACAGCCTTTCCCTTCTTTACCACAACTCTTATCTATGTGTCTGCCGGCGATATCCACAACGTTTCCCGATTTCTGCATTCACTGAACCTTTTAGATCTGATGTAGGACACATGCAAGTCCCTGGACGCATATGGCTCGTTAATGCAACCGGCGCCCGTACTGCCAAATAATAATATGATGATAAAAAAATCAATTAATTCGTACGAACAAATTCGCCAATATAATAATAAATTAGAATCCAAAATAATGTAAATATCAAAAGCATTAAATAATTATCTTAAAATAAAAATGTATCCCGTAATGATAAAATACCTGATCGTATGGACAGCCATCATCTGGTGTTAATAAAGCACTTCTATACTTGTTCGCTAGATCGGAAATATCCTTTCTTCCAGTTGCTTGTAAATATTTTTCCATACGTGTATTATACGGAAACAAAGATGTTGTAGCTCCTATTTCAGCACCCATATTACAAATCGTTCCCATTCCTACAAGAGAACAGCTTGTTTTATTTCACATCGAAATTACTCTACTCACATTACATTTATATTGAAAATAATTTTCTATTACTCTTTCATGATATCGATAACTTTGTCATAATAATGTTTCACATACATTTATTATTAACTTGTCACGCTTATATTTCAAAATAAATACCTGTACACGATATGTTATCAACACCGGATCCGTGATATTCTATAATAGCTCCAGTGCCACCTTTTACCGTTAGTATGTCAGCAACTTTTAAAATTATATCTTTCGCAGATGTCCAACCTTTCATCTCTCCCGTCAATTTCACGCCGATAACCTATTTTTAAACAATAAATAAGTGTTCATTTGCTTTTCCGGCTTAAAAAATAAGAATGAACTATAATAAAAATAAAGACATTACTAATCTGACTCGATAAATTACATATTAACTGAATATCATAATTATATTCGTAAAAATTAATATCCGTGAAACTTTCAAAAAAGTTGAAACAACACTCAGTCATTAACTTATCAACAATATAAATAATATTAACTTTGTACTTATAACACTTTCAATTTACCAGTATTAATTATTATGTAGTAAATAAATATAAAAATAACTAGTATTTATTAAAGTGGTCTTTGTGGTCGTATACAATAAAAAAAAAAAATAATAAAAAAAAAAACAATGTTATCACAGTCATCAAAAACCCAACTGATACGTCCTTTTAAATCATAAACTATATTAAACTTACAGGACATAACGTTGAATCTATATTTTTATACCGTACTTTACATAACCTTCTTACAGTCTCCAGAAATCAATGTTAATAATATGCACAACATAACGCACACTTATACCCACCCAAAATACTACGCTTTGTATACTATGTTGAATTTCAATTTTATTATTACAGGAAGAGATCACAGTATATCTTTGTATATACTAGCTCCTAATCTTCTTAGTAAAATTTCTCGTCAAAATTATATATTCTTGAAACGTAGTGAATAAATTTATCGTTTACACATCGCGCTTTGAACTTTTGGTAATGAGATCACTCCAATACAACATGATAGTGATTTATATCGATTTAAATTTACCAAAAATAAATCCAATAAAAGAATAATCATCATTATGAGAATTTATGTATTTTTAGAAAAAACTATTTTGTTCCAAATTACAATTCAGAAAAAAATCATACTATAAAGAAATTAAACAAAGGACAAAAATAAATGTATTACTTAAATATCAACTAAATATTTCGATACTCCATTTATTTCAAAGGATTGATAGTGTAAGCAAAGAAGCAAGTTTATTAATCAATAGAAATAAAACTAAAGTAATGATCGTCGATGGCAAAGACAAGACAGAGAATCCACAAAACTTAGGTGGCCCCGAGTAGACGATAATTTTATCTACTTGGGATCGCTTATCACAAAAAAATGCCGATTCAACAGACGAAATTAAAATGCGAATACTGACAGCCAAGGCTGCACTAACTCAATTAAGAAGGATTAAAAGTGCCATGACATAATGATGACTAACGAAATACGCAAAATAATTTACTGGAATTCAAAACATATAGAGATGACATTGTTCGCAAGAATAATTTTTGTGTCGACAAGTCCCATTTCAATTTTATCTTAACACGTTTTCCTCCATTTTCATAATATTCCAACGAAAGTAAAAACGCTTCAAGCAATCATTAATTTTTAATTAACTAGGATGATAAATTTGAACTTTACCACATTCGTGTAAACTAAATTAAGTAAATTTAAGAGTAGAATAAAATTTGACTAACTGCTCCGTAAATAGAAAAACGCAAAATTAATTAGAAATTAATAACGGAACAGAATGAAATCGTATAATTGATCACTTAATTTACACACAGGTAACCTCGTCGTAGCAGCACGTCAGTAGACAGAATTTATTAAAACCCAATCCACCTTGAAATATACTTTATTTACTTAAGGTTACTACAAAACAACAACCATATTTTCACAATATATACAGTTAATATAAAAATTTAACATTTTTTAAAAACAAAAATCAACAATAATGCCGTCATTAAACCTGAAACAAATTTTACCAGACAAATCATTAACTTATCATTATTTAAACTGATAATGAATTCGGTTAATTGTTTACAGCGCAGACATAACTCATTAGAAAAGATTAAATTATAAATATTATCGATTACAGACGTAACTTATCGATGTAGTCTGTATTATAAAGCTAATCTAAAAATGTTTACTTTAGATGTCTGAAATATATTAATTATAATTGGAAAAATTTTATCGCAAATACACAGTAATAATGAGTAATAAATATTATAGTCAAAAATACTTTAATTTTTAGTAAAAAAAAAAAAAAACACATTCCAACAAATACACGATACACGATTATTTTTGTATCAGAATTATAAAAAAAAAAAAAAAACAATTTTTAAAACTATAGATACCGTAAAACAATTGATGAAAACAAAATTTTTATATCTAATAATTCTACATGATATTTCGAAAATTTTGTTATATTAACATTTTACAACGGAATAGGAACACTTACAAAACTACGATGCTGATAAAGATCCATGTTTTTGTACATAATATTGATAAAATAGACAAAACAGTTCAAGACTGCTTTATTATAATGAAAGTTTATTTACATATGACAATACCTTTCGAAAAAGAATGAGTCTTCCGTGGTGATTTTTGATTATTGCTCAGAATTTCTAAGACTTTTGTCCATTCAGTTTAATACATCTTTTATTATTAAAAAAAAATCGCGTCATCCATTCACGCATGTTTAACGTTTCAAGTACATCTACATTATTCATCATCAGAATCAAACAAATTTTATTTAGGTTAAATAATTTGTTTTCATACTCACATTCAGAAACACACTAACTCACGTATTTTTTTAATAAAGTTTAAAATGAAATTTAAAGTAATAAATGTCTTCAAGTTTTTTTTTCGGATATATATAAATACAGAGAGAAAGGGTGACATGAGTGTAAATAGAAAATAAATTATACGATCAAAAAATTTGAGTAATATTTCTCATCGAACATGAAGATATACAATACACGTCATTCATTTAAATACCTTTGGACATTTCAACTCCCACGGAATATCCGCCATAACGTCAACTGCGTCAGCACCACCTACACCGATACACAAACCTCCAAGACCACCACCATTTGGCGTGTGGGAATCTGTACCAATCATTACTAAACCGGGGAAAGCGTAATTCTCCAGGATAATCTATGTATCGACAGAAATACATTATCGTTTTTTCATCTGACACGTACTTCACCGCACATATTATAAACGTTTCGCTTGCATAAAACAAGACGAGCATTTTCGATATTTATGAAAGATTATAACAGCGGTACCATATAATATACAATGTAAAAAAAAAAATGAACAAAAGTATCAAAATATAAAATAAAAGTTAAACGTAATAAGAAAACTGCATATTACCTGATGAATAATTCCTGAACCTGGTTTCCAAAAACCAACGCCATACTTCGCACCGGCAGATTGAAGGAAATTATATACTTCTTTATTCAAATTTTTCGCTCTTTCCAAATCCTTATCGCCACCAATCTATCGTTAAAATTAAGTAAAAACTGCAACATCAGACATTATCAACGGAATGCAATTTTACTTGATATCATAATATGCAAAGATTTCCACAGAAAAACAACCTGCATATTTTGACGTTTTAAATCGAAAAATTTCACTTTAATCTGAATATGGCAATCATTCATAAATATATTCAAAAAATGATTTCACATTATTTATTGTCTATTGCAGTTATGAAACAGAAATGATTGATTTTATTTATATTTAAATAAATAAATAAATATAATTGATTGAAAATGAATGCAACACGATAATCGTTCATTTTTAACCAAAAACTGAAAGGGGGGTATAAAATAGTAGAGGCCTGAACCATTCTATAAGCATAGCTGATATTATAGAAGATCTATCTAAACATGGTCATAATGTAAGAAATGGTATAAATATTAAACATAGAATCTCAAAAGAACCATTACCTTTATTCTCAGTTGAATTAGAACCAGCTGATAATAAAGATATCTATCAACTTAAATGTTTGTTTGAATTCGTGTAGAAGCTCCGAGAAAAACTAATATACCTCAATGTATAAGATGCCAACAATACGGCCATACAAAAAATTATTGATATCGTCCTTTTGTATGCGTAAAATGTGGCGAAGGACATGATTCTAGACTTTGTACTAGAAAACGGGAAGAACCAGCTACATGCGCCCTGTGTGAAGGAAAACATCCTGCTAACTACAAAGGATGCGAAGTATATAAAACGGTACTGAACAAAAATCCTAACTTTAGAGACAAAACAATAACAAAAAAACGTATTGAAGAATATACATCTAGAGAGCAAATTTTACCGGCTCCTTAGTGTAGTGAATCCAATCCAATTTACATATCGAAACAAAAGATCATATGCGCAAGTTACATCAGAGAATACGAGAACAGATGATACTGAAAATATCGCAACTGTATTAATAACATTCTTAACGCGCATAGAAAACTTATTTACTCAACTGATAAATCAAAATAGAGCAATAGTGAATATGCTAACCCAACTAATAACAAAACTAGTAAAATGACTTCACAATTTCTAAGAATTGCACACTGGAATGCAAACGGTTTACTAAACCATATTCAAGAAATAATATATTACTTAAAAGAAGAGAAAATTGATATATTACTGATATCTGAGGCACGACTTACTAATAAAAACTATTTAAATATTTCAAATTATTTATGCTATTATACCCTAATGCGTATGGAGGAACTGCGATAATTGTAAGAGAAAATATAAAGCATTATGAAAGCGCCAAGTACCAAACTGTTGAAATCCAGGCCACAATTATTATAGTCGAACAACCAAGAAACCAATTATCTGTAGCTGCAGTATATTGTCCTCCAAGACACACAATAGATGTTACAAAATTCAACAATCTTTTATTAAAACTTGGACCTAAGTTTCTAGTTGGCGGAGACTTTAATGCAAAGCATGTCCATTATGGATCACAGCTAACTAATACGAGAGGCACGAATCTCTATAAAGCAGACAATAAACAAAAATTTAGATTTCTCTCAACCGGTGAACCGACATACTGGCCGTCTGATATCAATCGAATTCCTGATCTATTAGACCTGTTTTTGATCAAAGGCATACATTTGAAATGTACAACAGTACAATCAAGCTGTGATTTGATTTTTTCTGATCATTCACCAATAATAGCTACTGTAAATACTGAAGTAAAAACAAAAATGCTTCATAACAGGAAAACTTACTGGGAATAGTATAAACATCTTTTACAGCAGGAAACAGATTTATCAATCAAATTAAAAACATCGGCACAAATTGAGCAGGCAGTGAGACAATTTACTGAACAATTGCAGAATGCAGTTACAATTCTACTCCGGATGAAGCAGATACTCACACTGATAGTTATCCTAAATATATAAGAGAGCTTATAAATCAGAAAAAAAGAGCGCGTGCTCTATGGCAAAGAAGCAGAATACCAGAAAATAAACACAAATGAAATATACTAACCAGACGAGTTAAACGCGCATTACAAGAAATAAAAAATGAATTATTTTCCAAATATGTATCTACTCTAACACCAACCGAAAAATCTATTACGACGTTTGGAAAGCGGCAAAAAACATGAACAGACGAGTGAAGCAAAATTTACCCTTGAAACAGAATGATGGACAGTGAGCTAGAAGTGAAAAGCAAAAGGCTGACCCGTTTGCTAAATATCTGTCTAGCATCTTCAAAATAAATAATATAACCACCAATTCACCACTTCCCGATATACAACCAAATAATACAAAAATAAAAATGATCTCTCCTGCAGAGATTAAAAAATACATTAAGCTCTTGAATAATAGGAAATCTCCTCGATTTGATATGATAACTGCTAGGATGCTAAAGGAATTACCAAAAGAATCAGTAATCTTGTTGACATATATATTTAACGCTATTATGAGAACATAATATTTTCAATCTCAATGGAAGTTCTCACAAATTACTATGATCCTAAAACCCGGAAAGGATAGTACACAAACCTCATCGTACAGTCCAATCTCGCTGCTATCTATTTTTGCAAAACTGCTTGAAAAATTAATATCAGTCAGACTAACTAATATAATGAAAGAAAAGAAAGTTATTCCAAAACACCAATTTGGTTTCAGGAATGTAGATCCATAGAATTGTGGAAATAATTGAAGAAGGTATTAAAAAAGAACTATATAATGAAGCATTGTCTATAGACATTACAAAAGCATTTGACAGAATATGGCATGAAGGTTTGTTATACAAAATCAAAACAGTATTTCCTGAGCAGTATTATCAACTTATGAAATCGTATCTAGCGAACAGACAATTTCGTGTAAAATGCTGTGATGACTACACTGAACCGCATTCAATTAAATCCGGTGTTCCTCAGGGAAGTGTAATGAGGCCACTACTGCACAACCTATATACAGCGGATCTTCCAACCGTGGGTAATGTCACAGTGGCTACTTTTGCCGATGACACATTGCTCATTGCTCAAGACAAGAAGCCTGAAGTGGCAGTTTCAGCACTATAGAAAAGCTCGGACGCTGTTCTACAGTGGGCTCAATCCTGGAAACTAGAAGTGAATCCTGATAAATGCACCCATATCTCATTCACTAATAGAACAGAACATCATAGTCAACTGTTACTAGGTAAACATATTGTACCAAGAAGCAACAACATCAGATATCTAGGAGTACACTTAGATCGCACACTAAGCTGGAAGGTGCATATACAAAAAACAAGAAAACGACTAGATATTACATTAAGATCTCTCTACTGACTAATAGGGTATCATTCGAACTTCTCCTTAGCCTGTATTCCCTATACAAGAGAAGACGATGATCCTTCATAGATAGCCAACATGGCTAGGAATGAATTGGCAGAAGTAGAAAAAAATTTATATAATTCTGAGAGAATAAAATATAAATTGCAATTTCGAAAATAAAAAGTTCTATCTGGCTTGATATGTGCGATGAATACGTTTGGTAAATAAACGAACGAACCTGAGCTTGAATAAGATGATCGCAGTGTATAGTAGATGGAACAGCAACACGCGGTAATCCGGAGGATATAAATTGTAACATAGCCATTTGAGCGGTGGCATCTTGCATAGCAACTCGATCAGGACGCAATCGTAAATACGATTCTCCGCGCTTGATATCTTGGTTCTTAGGGTCATCTATATGCGAATACAGGACTTTTTCCGAAAGAGTTAAAGGTCGTTTTAATCTGGAAATTTAACGATTTAACGAAAGTGTAATTCAAGTAAATGGAACCTTTAATATCTGATTGCATAATCAACCTTACATAAAGTTAAAAAAAAACGCTTATTTTTAATATTGTTTTATATATATATATATATATATATATATATATATATATATATATATATATATATATTTGAAGCGTAACATATGTATAAGTTGCTAATAAAGGATTGCATAATCATCATGCTAATTATTACTATATAGATGAATTAATAAATTACAAATACCGGAGCGTGTATAATCATAAATTTTTCCTTCTGACATTCAGATGTGCTCCTTTGATCAAAACTAATTCATCATCCCGGCACTTTTACAAATAGAAATGTTGCTGGTATGGATAGAATCTATCCCGAATTTATTAAGCACATAGGAACAAAAATGATTAAATTCATAACAGAATTATTAAATTATATTCGAAACACTAGGAAGCTCCCAAAGCAATTTGAAGAAACAAAAGTTGTGGCAATAATTAAACCTGGTAAAGATTTTAACGATTTTAATCCCTATAGACCAATCTGATTATTAAGCGCGCTATATATAAACTGCTGATATAACAGAATAATCACGCTTGTTGACAACACCATGCCTATAGAGCAAGCTGGGTTGAGAAATAATCACAACTGCGCACATCAAATCATGACATTAAACAATCACACTGAAATGGGATAAACAGAAAACTACTTTTTATAGATTTGACAGGGAGGATTATTTTTAAAATCAGCAAAAATGATTCCGTGCAAAAAATTCGTATAGTTGTTAAATGAACTGCTAACGAATTGAATCTTTAAAGTAATAGGCGATAATATAGACGACTTTTCCGCATCAACCTTAGTCTCTTGCTATGCAACTTATACATCAGTGATATGCCTACAACTAAACCCACAAAGTTCCAGTATGCTGATGATATTTCACTTGTAAATCAAAACAAGTCCGTGAGTAAATGTAACGAAATATTAACGAAGGAATTCGAATATATTCGCAAACGCTTAATTGAACTAAAAAAGTCAAATACGCAATAATTTTGAATGTTTGACAATGTAATAAATCATGTTATTACACTGTATCAAACTAATTAAATATATAGGATGCCCAGAGAACACTGACGGTTTTGTTCTTTTTGGAATAACTCAAAAACTACTCGACCAAAATTGTTGAGTGAAATTTTATTTAAAAGTAGGAAAACGAGAGATTAGCTCACAATTATTTGTGGAACACAATATCGTTCATATAACCGTAATTTGCAACAATACATTCACTCAGTCTTTGCACAATTTTCGAATCTACTGTAATTCGGATTACGGTACTTTGTTATTTCTTTATTTCATCATTTCGGTGGGTGCCCGGGCTCCCTGGGCCGTGCCTGATGCCCCATGTCTACGTAAACGGTTTTTGGGCCGTACTTCTTTGAAGAGAGCGGCTTGAATGTGACTATAAATGATAACCGCTACTTACAGATGATAAACGAGTTCTTCTTTCACACTCATCATCAAAAACGTATTCGAAGCAAACAGTTGGTTTCAACAAGACCGAACGATGGCACATACCACTGGAGGTGTTTTAACGCGGTTAAGAAAGGAATTCAGCAACCATTTAATTTCGCGCAGCACCGATTTCATCTGGCTGTTTCGTAGTCCGGATATGACGCCGTTAAATTATTTTTTGTGGGGTTTACTCAAAATCCGAGTATACGAAGACAACCTTCGGACACAATGACCTTGAAATGTGCCATTCAACTAGAGACTATGGTCATACGTCAGCCCATGCTTATCAGAGTTCGTGAAAACTTCATGACTGCGTGAATGTTGCAATCTCCAACGTGATTATCTTCTTGATGTAGTATTTAAAAATATTTTTTTTATAAAATGACATACTTTTAGCTTTTTTTTTCATTATCATTCCATGATTTTAGTTAAAACCGATTTTTTTTACGAAGCATTTGAAAATCATTTAACACTTTTTGGCCCACCTTATATGTATTTATTTTTTTAATTTAATTTTAATTTTAATATTCAAATTTATATGACAATTTTTTTTCTTCAACATTATTTTGTTTTATATTGGTGTTTTAAAAAAGGTAAAATGTAAATAAAAATAATACTAAGTGGTTATGATCATAAGATAATACAAAATAATTAATTTGGGATGGAAAATATTCATAAATTGAATATGAAATTAGAATGTTCATCGTAAATAGATTTGTCACAAGAAAAACACGCTTTGAAAAATAGTACGAACGAAGGACAATTTTACAACCTCTTGCATCACTTTTATTCCGAGCAGATGTTGAAGTAGTCGGAACTTTAATCATTGATGTAGCATTTAACTCATTAACTTTATAAATATATTATTCATAATCTGTTGGTTTAGCAACAATGTGACAATTTTTCCAGCGGTCAAAGAAATTAACGACAACTGTTATTTTCTCGAGGCAGGATTATTTTTTACATATACAACAAAAAGTGTGATATCTTTATGTCGAAAAAGTCAATGGCCATTTATTTGTTCGCATGCTCAATCTGTACCCCCAAATAATTTGTACATAATATTCAAACTAGACTTAGATTATAGTAATAAATTATCTCGGGCTTGTTCTTTAGTCTAAAAATCTCGTCTTTATGGTACATAAAGAACAGCAATATGATACTCATATTTTTCTGCAAGACACGCTGTTACGTATTCGTTGTGTGCAAACAAAGTAGAATTCATATTTCGAGAATGCGTATCTTTTATTTCAACCAATACACAATGTTTACTTCGTTTTAATGTTCTCACCAATGTCAGTTTTCATGACAATATATGCGGCGGAGCTTATTATAATCAGATTCTTTTAAAGAAATTACTAAATCTTTGATAACTCGTTCCTCTTGATTGGTTTTTCAATCTAACGGCAATCTACCTGTATAATATATCCGATATCATTTGCGTATTTCGCCGTCTTAGACAATTCTAGTATAATCTTTATCGGCAACCTACCTCGAGCAGAAAAACAAAGACTATCTAAACCTCAAAGCGAACATCCATCTATCTACATTTCTGTATTAAGAGAAGGTTATATGTGCAAATTCATTGAAGAAATCGTTGTGTCTGCACGACCAACGTGAAGACTAAGTACAGATCTGTAATTAACATGTAAATACTGTAGGCTAAGAAACAACGCTTTGTATATATGTGTGTGGAAGGTGTGGAAGGGTCCTGTTTCCGGCATTTAAAAAGGGAGATACAAACAAGTTCACAATTTTTAGAACATAATTCTGATCGTCTGTTTATCATCATAAAATTATATCAATTTTACGTTACCAAGTAGTATACAACAACGAAAAATTTGGGTAGTAACGAAAGGGTTAATAAATTTAAAATGTTTATTCTAAAAATATTAAAACATATATACATATATATAAAGTTCAATATTTTAAAAATAAATAATATACAGAAATTTTAAACTTAATAATCAGTATTGCATAATCTTTTTTTATATTAGTTACAGTTTATTTAATAGTAAACTAAAACATGTTAATGCGTAAACGTTAACCGCCAAGCGAGTAAAACGAGAAGTTGAAATTTTCCAAACGTCATAACCAGTAGTCAAATTTCTTAACAACAACAAGGCGTACGTATTAAAGTTTGCTTAAGATTTAATCGTTGACAATACTTAAAAAATAGAAAGAGACATGAATAACTGTATAAACATTAAATAAATATATAACAAGAAATAATAAAACAAAACTACTTTTAACGTACCGTGAAAGCAAAATTTTTGTCCTGCGATCATTTTAACGTTTCCACTCATTCATTTGGTAACTTATTCACACACACATTTAATACAGCCACAGTCATACTGTCTAGTTAAACAAATATATTACCAAACTGGTTTCTATTTCATTATATATGTGATAAATCATTTACAATTGTTGCGTTATAATCGTACTGTATACTCCCCCCCATATACGTACACATATACAGTTCATATATTTTTTAAATGTGTTATCAGTTCGTACATGTAAAAAGATAAGATTATTTATTTTTATTAAGTAGTCCGTAATGTCGAACAATTCATCCCAATAATCACGAGACGGCGGCGGAAACAATATAACGAAATGTTTAGTCGAAAAATTTATCCTAATTTGGTCAGTTTAGAGCTAAATTAAACTATAACCGATTTTTTATTAATAATTTTTTTAATTCTACAATTTATTGATAAAAGAAATATTATCGTTAATTTACAATTATTCTAAACAGTTTTAATCGGTTATTTTCATTAATTCTTTTACAAATACTAGCTTATTAATAATCGAAATTATTCGGAAAAACTATTTTAAGATAGAATACATAAACCAGTTTAAACATCGAACCTTTTATTTAATTAATTTTATGCTCATTTTTCCTCAGTAATTATTATTTATCTTACAGACACACTTATTAGGAAGTACGTAATTAACATGAAACCTCTCGGTTAAAACTTAATGTACACCGAAAAAAAATGAAACCCACAACTACAATAACGAAGAACAAATATCGTCTATATAAATAGTGTATCCCACAAATCCTTCGAAACATTTCCGTCACTAATTGCACTTGAGAACTTAATTTTTATATTAATTAAAATGTGTTATTCATATAACGAAGAAACACAATTACGTGAAATGTAACAGATCAAGAATAAACCGTCAGGTTCTCAATTCAAACGGAAATTTTGAACTTAAATAAAGAGATACGTACAGTGGAAATGTGTATCAGGCAATAATCTGTTTCCCTAAGTATAAAATCTAAATGTACGCTTTCTCCACTATACAGATACATTCAAGTTTATAATTTAGTCCAAAAAATTATCTGTCCCCAGTTAGTAATGTCTAACGTTTCCCCGCATAAACGTCAACAAGTACACAGTTTGTTATTTGTATCAACTCGTTCAGTTTGTAAAGCAAAAAAATATATATTTACTATTGAAAAAAACACGCGTTGATTAGTTGATCAAATTCGAACTTCAGATTGATAAAAAGGAAATAATTGTTTGTTATATATATATATATAAATATATATATATATATATATATATATATATATATATATATATATATATAAAATATAGATAGGAAAAAACTCAATCATTTACGTTTTGCCGATGATATTGTGTTAATCAGTAATAGCGTACATGCTTTACAGAATATGGTAAATGACCTTCATAGTTGTTCCAAAGCAGTAGGATTGAAGATAAAATATAGATAAAACAAAGGTCATGTCAAACTCACACTTGTTACAAGAAATAACAATAGATAGACAAATATTGGAGCAGGTTAATGAATACGTGTATCTGGGTCAAGTAATCACAGTAGACAAAGAATCAATGTATAAAGAAATTAAAAGACGGACGCACCTTTCATGGATAGCGTTTGGAAGGCTAAATAATGTATTGAAAAACAGAGACATACCCAACTGTTTAAAAAAGAAAGCATATGAACAGTGCATCCTCCCAGTGCTCAAATACAGAGCGGAAACGTGGTGCCTCACAAAATATTTTGTTAGGAAACTGGCCGTAACGCAGAAGGCCCATGAAAAAATAATGCTGGGTATCAAGAGGCTGGATCGAAAACGCAATACGTGGATAAGGCAGCAAACCAATCTGGTGGATGTAATACAACGGGTAGCTAAATTAAAATGGAACTGGGCTGGTCAAGAAGGACGGACGATAGGTGGACCAAAAGAATAACGCAATGGACACCGAGAAAAGGTCACAGAATCCGTGGTCGCCGGTGTACGCGATGGCAAGACGACATTCAAAAGTCAGTTGGAGTTAAATGGATGACCTATGCTTGGGGCCGAGTAGAATGGAAAAGGGAGAGGAACGCTTACATCCAGCAGTGGGTAGAAATAAGCGAATCGTGATCGTGATATATATATAAATATAGTTTTGCATTGATCGTATTTTAAATTCGACTTTCAAAACCATGTTTCACAAGATACATAATTGTTCAAAGAAAAGTTTTCGAAACTTTGACCTTATATGTGAAATACATTATTTATTCATTTAAAACTTCATATTCAATAATATTTTCTATATTAACTAAATGTCACCCAAAATTGCTAACATGTAATTTTAACTGCATGATACACCAATTATCAGGAAATTACAGATTGGTTTTTGATATGTGAAAAATGTAGTTTTGAAAATTCGGTTTATCACAATACTTCCAAAATGTGATATTGCTAATCTATACATGAAAATTATTTCCAAGCTATCCCGTATTCTGTTTTACCTTCATCATAAATAAAACTTTCGAAGTATCAGCCATAAATAAAATCAATATTTTTAAAACATACGTTACTAAACTTTATTTTAAATCGGTTAAGAGTTTTTTTTTATTTGCGGGGGTACACTACGGTCATCAAATATTATGATTTTTACTGTGATTAAGTGAATATTATCAAGATAAATTTAGCAAGATGAACAAATAATTTGCAATTATTTATAATTTACCTTCCTCCTTCTGTTTATGTGTACACAGATAAATTTACATTTAAAAGTATGTGCAATTAAATATATAAAATGAATAAACCTTAACAATGAAACAGCCAAAGGTCACAAATAGTAAATATGTGTACTACATATTATTATAAAGTAGTAAAAATTTAGTAGCCAAAGTTTACGCATTCTAAGACATTGCCAAATATGTCACATGGCAACGCACCAAATTTCAAAACAGCTGACAAACAAAATATAATCTAACATTGAAAACAGAAGCAAAAGATTTAAAAATAGACAATATGAATTTCTCAGTAGTTTTATTATCACTACAATTTTAACTCAATATCTACGTCTACCTATTAAAAAATTTTATACAGCCTAAACGACGCGTTAATAAATAAACGATTAATTTTATTAAATGTATTTATAATAATACACACACACACACATACGTATCACTAATTTTTTAGAAACATCTCAATTTAAAATCAATACAATCAAAAAATAATTTAAAATAGTATCAAGACCATGAGAAGAAGACGCACAATATGGAATAGCAGGAATAAACTCAGTTGCGTAGAATATTAAAAGAGGCTAGGCAAAGACAAATGTAGAAAACCGAGGTGTCAATCCAACCTCCTGAATAGCAGATGAGAAATAATGATAAATCTAATTAACGAATAATACGCTTCGAAAATATGTAAACGGATTTATTACGAACGTAAAAATCGAATTCATTACAATTTTTAAAAATCATAAGAATCCATAGTGCAATTGAAACGAAAATAAAAGTTTTCCAAATAACTGAATTACGTGAAATTATTAACGATAAACCTTTGGAGAAAGCTATTCAGGTGGATATTTATACATTAAATAGATTAATTATAAATTTAGTCAGTGACTTAATCTGATAGTTCAAATCATAAACTTCATCTATAATCTTTTAATATGTAGTTTTCGTATATACATGACCTACATGAAGTAAAAAAATATAATTTATAATATTAAAAGAACAGAGAATAGAGTACACATACACATGCTAATTGTACAACCAGTGAGTTGTTTATTTTATATGTTGACATTTCTTTTACGTTTCTTTAAAAAAAAAAGTTAATTATAAAACGCACAATTATTTTCGTCTGTTGTACTTTGGTTACGAATAAATATTAAGAGAAAAAAACAACGGACTTACGCCGACATTCGAATGTGAGGATTAAGAACATCAAACAGTTAATATAACGAAATGGTGCAAGACTTGACAAAACTTGAAAAAGAAGCATAGTTAATTGATACAAAAAACCAACTTTATTTGCGATATCTGTCCTTACTTTGATTTGATCGCAATATCTTAACTTTTGTATATCAACACTAAATTTGTTTCAAAATTAGAAAACGAAACAATATCCCTTTAGACCAAGAACATTTATGTTAAAAATATAAGTTTACAAAATGTGTGCAAATAAAACTTTTTCATGTGTAGTGATTTTTAGTAGATTATCGGACATGTTTTAAATGTCCCTGAATGTATATTATATTATTCTCTAGGAATGATAATTAGAAATATATTGAGTGTTTTACGTGTTTCATTTTTATTTAAAATAACAGAAAGTGGCAACTATATATCATGATAAAAAACGTTTTAAGCAATCTTAATACATATACTGTAAAATGATTAAATTTAAATCGAATACCTGTTCCTCACAATTTGTAACGTTTCTGTCAGTTTCTCGTACGGTAGTGGCATTTTATCGAATTTACTAACTGAAACTTTTGAGGCAAAAGCGTTCGACACCGATATATGAAAATACCTGTGATGTACTTGTTGCAAAACAGCACGACTCATACGTGATACCTATTTTTCAAACAAATAAAAAAGCGAACACAATTTAGCAATACCGGTTGTATAATAATTTATCATAGGCTATAATATACATGCTAACAAATTAATACTATAATTTCACATACTGTCCAAAAGTGATTATTAATTAAAATATAAAAATCATCATCCTCTCATAGCTTTGATTTGCAATGTAGCAACTCCACTTAAATTCCGTTTAATAACATTAAGTGATCCCGTCATTTTTATTTATTGATTATAATAATACAACAGAATATTTATTATTTATCAACTATAAAAGTAATATAATTAAAATTGTCTACTATTACATATCATATATGACATTATCGTGCAAAAAAGAAATACTTTTATATTTCAATTATCCATTGCAGAATATTCATTTTTATATACCAGAATTTAGATTTCTATACATGTCTTTTATGAGGTAATGTACCCCCCCTTTTAGGACAACATTGCCAGCGACTTTTGTTTGTAAACAAATCATATTATCAATCATTAATGTCAAAAGAACAAAATTTACTAAATTAAATCAATATTTATTTAACCCAAATAATATTAAACAATAAACTTGTTTTCTACATATACTGCATATTCTAAATAAATTTGTAATGCGTACAAACTTCACAATGCAACCTGAAATTATTTCCTTGAAAACGCTTGATAAGAAATAACCTTATTACTTTTAAATTATTAGTAATATTCTTTAAAACATATGTCAAAATTATAGGGCCACATTGAAACAAATCATTTTTAAATTTAAAATTACGAAAATTGGAAAATAAAAAGTTATACTCTTACAATTTTGTCTAAAAATGTTCAGAGTTTATCCAACATACTATAAAAACTAACACTATATAAATAAAACTAATGTAAACAAAAGACACATTTTAAAAATAAGTTTCTATAATCAATAATTACATTTTAATATTTCCATTGTTCCAATGAAAGGTCAAATTCCACAAAATAAAATTTTCAAACTAAATTAATTAAATTTGCTACTCCATAATCTCAACAATGCGTAATTTCATTAAAAACTATAAAGTAGATACAGAAACCAAAATGAAAGTTTAAATAAAGGCTTCTTTAAATCATGAAATCCCTTCACAGTGCATTGGATAAGTAAGCCCATAATTTAAAAATCTATCTTGTGTAGCTTTTATTTTAACAATTATAATGTTATAAAGCCTTTAGAAAGTTAATTCACAGCACCACAGTTTTCAATATACGTTCGTTTTTACCTTTTTGAAAAATAATGAATTTGGAATCATAACAAATTACATAATTTTATATATAACCATGAATAAAAAATGGATATTTGTGTTTTTTATTAATTGCTCGAATTTTTAAGAATATGAAAATTAAAAAGAAAATACCAACTTACTTTATAATGTTCGTACCCCATATTACAACAATTTTTATATTAGTAACAATGGATATATGACAATATTCGCACTTCACAACAACCAGACACCGAGAAACCGACTACTAATAAAAATATAAAACGTGATAAAGATAGTACTCATCACAAACCACGAGGAGACGAGAACAAAAAAGTCCCTCAATATAAATAAGCTATCACAGCGCCTTCTATTGGGTTACGATGAATGTTAATATCAATAAAAATTTTGTTTCATAAAATAAACTTTATTTTCAAATTTTCAGTAAAATATTTTTTAAATCATGTTTAATTAATTAATATACTAAAATATTTATTATTATCATTTTTATAGTTTATAATTTTATAAAATGAAATAATTTGGATTCTAAATAAAGCATAAAAAATAAAAAATAAATGTTCATCATCGTAATCACGAATTTATGTTATACGTCAGTAATTAACAAACTGTATATTCGCGGCACCATCATTGTTCATTTGATGAATTTCTCTCAAGTTTCGGCTAGTTGCTACTTGCTACTATGATGATGCTGATTAAAATGCTTGTAAATGTAATTGTAATAAACTTAATCCAACAGACACAAGATGTTTTATTTATTATATACATAGATGAATTAAATTTAATTATAAAATTTGTTTACTGTAGTACTCTATTTCTGAAAAACGCGACATCATTTATAACATAAACGAAACAATATATATATATATATATATATATATATATATATATATATATATATATATATATATATATATTAATTTTATAAAATTCTCGTTAGATGACGATAACAACTGAACTCTAGAAGTGCACGTTAAACGTAAATTTATCGCGACAAACATGAAATGTGCTGTAAGGTCTTGTGTATATAACCAAGTGTTGCCCGCTCGATTCAGTAAGTCAACTTCTACTACTTTGCTTAAAATCAGCTCTTCGTATAAATAAACACACACAAATTAGTTCATTCTTAGCAATCATGTAGCAATGTTGATGTAAAGTTTGTTATCTTTAGTAGTTTTATGACTATACCAGTGGCGGCTCGCACGTAAGGGTTGCATGGTTGCAAAACCACCAGAAATATCCAGAACAACATAAAAATTGATGTAATAAAATAGTTAAAATTACTAATTAGTTCATAGAGATTAAACAAAATAAGTAAATTTTAATTATGTATGTTTCGTAGAATATATTATAAAAAGTTAAAAATCTTTTAAAAAGTGCTTTGAAACCGGTTATTGTTTGCCCGCTCGATTCAACCTGAAAAAAACATCGGAAATCTGTATACAGCGTTATATGGAGATTTTACATGTAATGCTACTATGTGTATAATTTACACGACTGCTGGGCAATTATTTTGCAATCAGATTGCTCGTAAATAGTGAAGAAAATATTCTTTCAGCCAGTTGTACGAGTGTCAAGAAACAATCATCGTACATATGATGACAATTAGAATTTAGGAAATGAAATGCGATCACAATGTATCGTTTATGTAATTTTTGTCAATAAAACATATGTTTCCAAGTAAATTTGGAGCGTAGAGATTGGTTTGAAAATCTAATGAATTTTTTTATCGGGAAGTTAAAAGAATTATGGTTGGAAAATCGAATGAATTTTTTTATCGGGAAGTTAAAAGAATTGAAATAAAAAGTATGTTTAAAATATTGAGATGACACAGAATTTCAATACGTAAAAAAAACAGGCATCATGGCATAACTTGTCTACCGACTGTTGTAGATATAGTAAACATGATTGGCGAGTTTCCTGAGATGATTCATTTAAAAGTTCCTTTGTTAACACTATTAGCTGGAAAACGTAACATGGCGTACAGTATTAATGACCAATTAAGTAAAAATATTAAGAGTTGAATTTGGATTTCTCTTGGATGAGGTTTAAAACCACCCTAACTCTTTATAATGTAATTAAAATAATAAACAACAAAAATTTTAAAAATGGAAACAGTTATTTATATTTTATGGTACTCGATGATAAAAATTAATTATTTATACCTATTATATTTACTACTACCTTATATCTTTCAAAACTGTTAGTTGTTTAAATACATACATATATATATATTTTTTTTTTTAATAATTGTTCTTATGCAGTAACGAATTTAATTGCGATGTTACTCTAGGCCTAATTTAAGATATCACCCTTTTTAAAATATATTTATAAAAAATTAAAAATGTACATACACAATAAATCGAGTAAAAAACTGAATTTTATAAAAAACATTTTAATTTTTTTTAATATTATGAATTTAAGTTATTGCATGATTTTTTTTTTTCTATAGTTAGGATATTTTCGAAATATTAGCATTTCTGAGTAATAATAGCGGGAGAGAAAATAAAATTTTTCCCGTTCGACGAAACACTCATATAATATTAAATTTACGCATTTTCTTTTATCCATAAAATTTCAGTTACTTTTGAAATTTTTTGATACCCCCGAATTTTGGCGTCCTAGGTCCGGGCCTCATGGGCCTAAGCCATAATTCGGCCTTGTTCTCAAGTAATTCCATGGAATTAGCATATTTGATATTTATGTTTCTACTATGAATTAGGGGATTGGGCCCTTTATAATAAACTAATAGCAAATAGAACACCTATTTAATATTTTAAATTCCACGTAGAATATTTATAAATCTATTGTTGTGGAATAAGATATCACCACATATTAAAATGTTGATTTTCTTTTAAATCGTACAAATTATACTCTGTAGCGGTGCATAAATTTGTTATATGAATAACTATATAAAATAAGAATTTTTTCAAAAGATAACATACATTTCTTTTTGTTTTAAAATAACTAATTTTTTTTAAAATTATTTCTCCTAAATTGTCAATTTTATTATTGAAAAGTTAGACCGAACGTTCAATGCTAGATATTAAAATCGATTTACCATTTAGAGAGCACAAAGATTAATGAATATAATATATATAATTACATTAAAAATAATTATTACACGAGTAAAAGCGACTTAAAAGTAAAGACAACATTGATAAGATGAGTGCATAAAGAAAAATAAACGGAGACATGATGTTGAAAAAGATTTACATATATAAGATGTAATCGATATTAGCAATAGAAAGAATAATTTCAATAAATTATTTGAAAAGGAAACATTATAAAAATAATTGAAAATATTTTCATAGAATTATAAAAGGACTCGTGGGATCAAACGACAGTGCAGATGCAGCCGCAAAAGAAGCGTGTCTAATATCACCTATTCCCGCTATACCAATTCTAACGAAGGACTTCCTTCACACCATACAATCTAAATTATCCGATAGAGCGAACGAAGGATTTTCAAACCTGCAGCAATACAACGTCAACTGGATAAAGTCAACTACATGTCAAAACTCAAACAGGAGAAACGAAGTAGTCCTGTGTCGTGTACGCTCAGGCCACACACTGCTTACTCACAAGCACTTATTTACTAATAGTGACCAATCGAAATGTACCGCATGCAATATTCCTTTAACTATTCCTCACTTGCTTATTACCTGTCCGTTATATTCCTCCGAACGTACAATCGCAAACCTTCCAAACTCTCTCCCAAATATTTTACAGCATTCTCCTACATCCGAATCTAGACTCCTTGCCTTCCTTCATTTATCCAGAATCTACCCGTTAATATAAATTCCTCCCGTGCCTCTGGCCTTAGTAGCAGTATACGGCACGGTTATCAACGAAAAAGAAGAAAGAAGAAGAACTGAATATGAAATGTTTACAAGAATAATGGTCTCATAGATCATCCACAATGAGTAAACATTTCACACTTTTTATGGAAATATTATAAATATATTCCTCGCTTTTTAAATACGGAACTGTTCCTTAAAGTTTAAATTGAACCAGTAAGTAATTTATAATTGTTCCACTCAAAAAACATACAAGTTTATTTTTAAATATACATTTAATAGATTAAAAGAGCGATTACTAAAGATCACATTCCAGTATAATTATGGTCAAAATTCTAAGATTAAAATAATACATATTTAACAGTAAATGATTTACTCTACTAAAAGTAAACTAAATGTGTCAATATATGAATATAATAACTTGTACGGATATATATATATTTTAATAAATAAACAAAGTAGTTACCACTGGTCAAGGAAGTTTTACGTTACATAGAAAATCTAAACAAAAATTTACATAAAATTATGCTTAATTTTGTTTCTTTAACAAAAAAAAAAAAAAAAAAAAAAAAAAAGTACATAAAGGTAAACAAATATATGATCTATTTTAATTTGTCTTGATAATTCGAACAATTGTATCTAGGAGGATTTGAAAAAATAATTATTTTATATCAATAACTCTAAAATAATTGTGTAAAGGCTATAATGTAGGTATGTAGGTCAATATATCAATCAACAATAACGAAGCAAGATTAAACAGAAATGTGTCATTATTCACATACTCATAAATTAAAACAAATATAATTATTTGTCTAGCTTCACATAATTACAAATTACTTATGATGAAATCGATCTCTTCTCGAAATACATAACCAAACTGATTATTGTAAAACTTTAATTAAAATTATATACGTTGACATAGAAGATCTGTTTGTATATCACATTTTAAAACCCGGTTATTTTAGGACGATGCATACATTCTAATAATTCTAAACCCATTTCATTTTAAAAAATAAAATTAGTCGGCTTTCATAAATAACTAGCATTCAAATATTAAAAAAAAAAAAAAAAATTGTATTGAAAAATAAATTTTTAATTTTTCATTAATAATTATATTTTTGTTATTGAGAACGTGGACAAACAAACATATTGAACATCAGTTGATAGAAAACACGTATTTCAGTACATCTCATAGAGAAAGAATCATCTTTAAATATTCTAGGTTTACGATATTGTATGAAAATTATATTTCACTTCAATGGATGTTAAACAATAACTGACTTTTGAAACCATTCATTCAATTTCTTAACATGTTTTTCTCTCCATTTTATATTTAATTCCAATTTTTCCAAGGCTTGTTTTCTACTAGCTGTACCAGCACCAGCATCAGGATATTTTGCAAAAAAATCTTTCATCTGAAAGAAAATAAATAAATTATTATATATTTATGAAAAAAATCATTTTTGATAAGAATAAATGTGTAAGGTTAATTTCGTATTGGTTATAATATTACTGCAACCAAAATAATTAAAAATATAATATAAAAGAAAATTTTTAAAGATAAATAAAGCGCTATGTTCATACTATACAAAAATCTGTGGATAACTTTCTGAAATACATATTAACCGAACAAACAATCACTGCTCGTATTACAGATTTATACATTACCGTGAAAATTTCGGAATCGACGCAATATGGGGAAATTAGCAACAATCATTTCCAGTATTGACGTAATTATGTAATTAATAAGGAGTTATTTAAATTAAATATTACTCCAAGATATATTAATCGATCAGAACAGTTATTATAAATAATCAACTTATGTGGTAAAACTGAAAATGTGCCAATTAAAGAAAAAAAATTGTTATTAAAAATTTTCTACTTTGTAAAATTGTGTATATTTTGATCGATTTATTCTAGTACTTTACTACAGATGCGCTAGGTCTACATGAGCTAAAAAATAAAGCAGAAAATAATCGATGTAATTTTGGAAAAGTTATAAAAAAATTGTGGGAAAGGAAAAGAAAGTTGTTATACACATTAACTTGTCGAATTTTAAATGTGTAAGTTTTATTAGAGTAGTCGCAATCATCAATGTGAACATAAAATAAACGATTGCTCAGATAGTTTTAAATTACTTTCATCGAATACCTAGGAAAATTTCTCTGAACTAAATTATGCTATTATACGAAGCAGTAACGAACGTTTTAACAAAATCTAATAAAACCATATTTTTTCTTACTAACACGATCAGTACATATATTCAGGTATTTAATTTGCCACATAGTCAATTTTCACTAAAATTACTCATAAGTCAGTTTGACATATCACTCGCAAAATAATTTAATCGATGATGTAAAAATATTATACACGAAGAATATTCGAAATATTAAATTTAAAACTTAAGTATTACACGAAAAAGTCACAAAAAAATTACAGAAGTCGGGAACATTTGATTATTACGTCGTGTATAGAAACTTAATTATTACGTTATTTTATGTGTCGCAAAGTTTGAAAAGTATTTATTCAATTCAGACTTTAATAGAAATTATATAATTTAACTTATTACTTATTACAACCTCCTTTCATCATTTAAAAAAAAAAAAATTAACAATAGTAAAACAATTTAATTTATAACTCAGGCGACAAGCGTTTACAAATTTTTCACATACAAAAACAACTGTCTAGTTAATTTTTACGCACCGTATTGCATTTTGTTGTTGACAGTTTACTTATCGCTTGTAACGTTTTAGTATTCATCTCATTAATCTCATTTTTATCGTGCTTACGTTTTTGTTTTGTAAATAGTCTTCTACCTGGTAATAATGGTTATAAAGCGTAAAAGTAGTGAGAACCTAAAACTTGCAAGACGTGAAGTATTGTTTAGTAAATGGTTTTTTCGAGTTTTATTAACAATATTTAGGGTGACCCATAAGTTTTTTGAATAGCGCAGTTGGTAACACTCTACAACGCAAACCGCGTGCTCCACGTTTAGTGTACACACGAGAGACTCATTTTTGTCCAGTTTCAGTTATCATGACATGCTATAATGAGAAGGAGCGCGCGTTTTGCATAGAAGGTTTTTTTCGGCTTGAATCGATCACGACAGTGCGAAAAGAGTTTCGAAAAAAATTCAAAGTTAGGCGATTTTTTTTATTGAGATAACTGTCGCGTTTGCGAAATACGCCCACGAGATCTGGGAGACCTGAAAACTCGGATTTCTGCAGGAAAAATTCAGCCACCTTATACTTTTTGTAAAGACCGAATAAATGCATTGTTGCAAATGACAGTTATCTGAGTTCCACAAATGATTGTATGTTAATTTCTTAATTTCCTATTTTTAAATAAAATTTCATTCAAAAAATTTGTTCGAGTAGTTTTTGAGTTATTCAATAAACAACTTAACCGTCCGTCTTCTCTGGGTCACCCTATACAGTACACCTCGAGTATGGAAACGGTCAGGAGGTGTTTATGCTACCTAACACAACTGCAATACATCAGCCAATTAACCAGTGTCAGTAGATTAAAAGCATGCAAAGCTAGAAGTTGTTCAACATTACGTCCTGTTATACCGTATTTTTCGTTGTAAAAGAAACTTCTATTAAAAATGTTATAAAATCGTTCGACGAGAACATTGTAATATTTTAAAGTTTTACTCGAAAGAGTGGCATTTCTAAATAATTTTAATGAAATGTGTTAAATGTTCACTATTATACGCGGTGTGACTAGCCAAACGGATACGGAGGCACTATTGTATTTTAGTTTATGTTTTTAACTTTTTAATTAATATACATTTATTATGTTGCAATTTTTTGCTTTTATTTTAAAAATTCGCCGTTTTATGCATCTAAAAAAAAAATGAATATCCATTGTTTACCGTTTTAAAGAGTTCTCTATTAATTTTTATTTTTAATATATACACTAAGTGATTCTAGTACTTGTGCAAGCTAGTACAATTAATAGGATAGGATTTAATTTTAAAATAAGAATTCATTTTGACAATTTAAAAGATATATAATCATTTCTGATGTAGTAAATCGGTCCTCAGCACTTACAGAATTTTGCCAAGAATGTACAAAAACATTATTCGGCATCTAATGGGATGTAAAAGCTAAAACTATTATCAGGAGAAAATAAATGGAAGGTGGAAAAAAGAAAGAAACCAGTATTTCGACCAAAAAAAAAAAAATAGAATGGGTCTCAATTGAAGAGCCGATGGAGAGCACGATAAACAGGAGATGGTAGTGTAAAACTTCACGTTCAGATAGTAATATATATATATATGTATGTGTTCTACATTATTTTTCTGAACTTAGAGTTTAATCCTCAAATTAAATGGATAGCTGAGTCAACTAGATGCATTCAAAATAAAAATTCCTCGTCTTCATCTATATTCGCATTTAAAACACTCCACGTTAGGAGACATACATCGAATGAACAACAACGAAAAATTAAGAATATAAAAAATTAAATATCCATTTAAAATATCTGTCAATGGAAAATCGATTTATTTATTTAAACAAAATCTTTTTATACAAAATATTATCTTATCTTAATTTCTGATGCTTTTCCTGATACATCATGAGACAATGACAACAAATTAAAGGTAAAAAAATAAAACAAAGAACTCACTTCTTTTAACCTTTCTTCGGTTGCAAAATTTTTCGTCACGCTAACAATCATTTGACCTAAATATCGATCGTTTATCGTATATCTATTCACCAAAAATGGCCATTCATTCCTATAATAAATAACAGTAGTAATTTCATTATAGCTGTTTCCAAATAAACAAAAAAATGAAAAATTAATATATAAGTGTGTATAGATATATTTCAGAAGCATAAAAGAGCGTACGGGGAAAAGACTAATTTCAACATTATTTATTAAACAAGAATAGTTTTTAAGTTGTCATGTGAAAATTACAAATTACGGTTAATTATTTTAAAGCACATTACTTACTATACCTCATAGTCTATTATTACGAAAAGTTTAATAATTATCAGTCAACATTTTCACCGTGAAATCTAAATTTTTCACTTAAAACGAGCAACGTAACAGAATGATATTGATAGATCGTAGACGATATTTTATTATAAGAACAACATAAATTCAATAAGAAAACGTTACAGGATGTATGACGGGTGAAAATATCGCAGTAAAAATCAATAGTTACACAATAATAACACAATTTTCTCTTCTGGGTAGATTTATCGGCTACACCATTATGTAATATTATTCAGATGTATACAAATATTTTAACTGACTATATAAATACTTTCCTTTTATTTTCGATTTTATTGTACTTGAAGACATACACATAATACTTGAGTTCTGTTTTATTTATGTTTTTTATGTTAAGACTATAGTCTAATTATCGTTCTGTTGATATTTCAATGACGTTGCACGAATGTCTAAAAATTTTCAACATCGCATTAAATATTATTAAATTTAGGCCCAGATTGAAATATATCACACAAATGTAAAACGATATTCGAGCAAAAACATATAGTAACATGAAGAAAATATCGATTTCCAGAGAATTCTGAGGTGTCAAATTAACTATCGACAAATCTTAACGAATATTGAAGATGATGACGTATTTCGAATTAAACGAATATGTTTATATACGAAAATACTTATATCAATTAATCTCTTAATTTTTTATTTTTAAATAAAATTTCATTCAACAATTTTTGGTTCGAGTAGTTTTTGAGTTATTAAAAAAACTACACAACCGTCCGTCTTCTATGGGTCATCCTATACAATGCACATCGAGTATGAAAACGGTCAGGAGGTGTTTATGCTACCTAATTAACGGAGTTCAATTATTTTCGTAATACACTATATATAACCCATAACTAATCGAAAAATGTTCCTTCAAATCAGATAACGGAATAATAATACTACTTTTATGTGGGGATTAATTTATATTAACGCTAACGAATTAATACAAACAATATATAAATATAAATCCTACTGTTACCTAACAAAATTCCACACGATAGCGGATCCAACAGGATTTGTTGCCATGTTTATTAACAGAATAAGGTAGTCTTGAGAACGAACGTAACTTTCATTTTTAGCCATTACCAAATATCTGCGTAAAACCGAGTAGTCAATATGAAATGGGTAAAGTATAATTTAATAGTACATAATAATAATAATGTCTCGTTCATAAAGCAATACAATGTTATTACGGATTAACTGGTATAAAGAATTAATTATTTCTTAAACAATATATTAATTTACTATTTACAACTTCGATTTTATTAATTCTTTCGGTACACATTATCAATTTTTTACATAAAAATTATACAATTGGGCACATGAAATAATTACATAATAAAAATATAAGTATAATATTGCTTTCAAGATAACACTAGATAATTTTCAATGCGTTATATAAATATCTCTAGACTTGAAACACTCCATGCTAAATACCTCTTATAAGATTTCTGCACACTGTATAGCGGTGTCTAAAAGGATTTAAACTTACACCACTGACGTTACATAGATTAATTTTTATTTTCACATAATGTTACAGTGCCCTACATATTTTAATGTAGCTTAAGCCCTAATTCGCAATAATACTCAACATTTAGACTTTACGTACAAAATCTAAAACTATTAATTCACAATAATTTTTCGAATTAAAATTTATCAAAGTAACACCTGAAAATTAGTAACTTATATTAACAAAAAATTATATATCTTTTTTTAAAAGTAAAATTAATACACCCACATCTACTTTCTACATCTACTACCGTTTTATTTAAAATGCTCGAAGTTTGATGAATAAAAAAATATCACTAAGTCTTTAAAACGGTACAAATAAATACAGATATCGATTTCATATTATATTAAAATTAATTCAAAATAATATATAAAAAAAAACGCTATTTTAAGAATTTTACTTACTGTTCTAAAATATTAACGTTATTCGAAGCGGTTAAACCAACCATTAATTTTAACTTATCTTGCGGGCTTTGCTCTGCGATAAATATACCCCACAACTTGTTCCATTCGTCGGCTTCGGTATTTTGTATGCCTTTAAAAAATCACGAGGAAAAATATATTATTCCGTATCAAAAAAATTACACTAAATTTTTAAGATTTCTATGACATACCGTAATAGTAAATGCTTTCCGATAAATCTGGGCTAGCTCTTATAGACCGATCTACATTTTTTAATTGTTGTAAAAACATTTGTTTCGCTTGTATAACAAATTCAGGATGACCAACGGAGCATCCAAGCTTGAAAAGTGTAGTTTGTAAATACCTGAATATACACGTATAAATTCACAATTATTAATTATTAATAAATTGCAAAAATTCATCGACAATTACATCATAGCCAAAAGACTTTTAGTAACGAGCAATAATTGACATTAGATTATAACAACCACGTGCAGTACAGATATATATATATCACAAAATAATAACAAAGAAATATTAACAAAAGCGGTAGTAAGAAAAATATCACCGTAATTGACTACAATTAGAAAATTAAGCTTGTATTACGCTATAAATTAATGCCAATTCATCTAAAAAGTAAAAAGTAAGAAAAACCTGTACAAATTGTGTTCTACTGGTCCTTATATACGGCTCGAAAATGTGGTATACCCTTGTATGTATTTGATCTCATTTAATTTTTATCCTTTCGTAAATGTGTGTCGTATACCGAAAGTGTTTTAAGGATATTTAAAATGGTTTCAACTAAATCAAATTCAAATAAACAACAGAAAAATAGTTAAAATCACTAAATTTTTTAATATTAAAAAAACCACAAAACTTTTCGTTTTTAATATAAATTGCAAAAATATAAAATGAAAAAACAGAAAACAAGATATGTGCAAGAAAATACTTCACTTAGTTGTACAATATTACAAAAAATAGCAAAGTGAAAAAACAAATTTGAATATAAAATAACGTGAAATGCGGTAAACTATACACAGACTCTATCAAATAATTTTATAATCAAATCTGTTTTTCCACTCTGCTATTTTTTGTAATATTGTACATCTAAATTTAGTATTTTCTTACATTTTATTTTATTTTTTCCTTTTATACTTTTAAAATTTGTATATATTTTTATATTTTTCTATGTCCACTTGATAATGACTTAATCACTTAAAAGCAGCATTGTGTGATCTTTTTATATTAAAAATTTAGTTATTTAAACTACTTTTTTATTGTTTATTTTTTTTAAATAGTTCAAGATAGATAAAATTTGTTTATTATTTATCTTATCTTTTATTTGAAAGAAAAAAATTATATCCCTTTCATAATTATTGTAGTGTATCAACTACACGTGTTATTTTTTCCTTTTATACTTTTAAAATTTGTATACATTTTTATATTTTATATTTTTCTATGTCCACTTGATAATGACTTAATCACTTAAAAGCAGCATTGTGTGATCTTTTTATATTAAAAATTTAGTTATTTAAACTACTTTTTTATTGTTTATTTTTTTTAAATTACTACATTTCACGCTAGTTCAAGATAGATAAAATTTGTTTATTATTTATCTTATCTTTTATTTGAAAGAAAAAAATTATATCCCTTTCATAATTATTGTAGTGTATCAACTACACGTGTCGTGTGTTTATCTGTTTCTCAAAGTTCGCTTTTATAACAATCAGTTTATCGCGCATTACGTACTATTCGATAATATAGAGAAATATCGATAGAAGAGGATAATTACACTCGGTGAGTTTGTTCCATTTTATCGGGCAGGGTTTAACCGCATTGTTTGATAAACTAACCGTATTGTATTACCCGTTCTTATATTAACGTGTGATTTTTTTATATACCATTCTATCGTATTGTATTATCTACATTATAATAACGTGCGATTTTATATACTTTCGTCGTGCGTAACCACTATCTCGTAATTGTAACATTTAAGAATAACGCTATATGTATAAGAATAATATATATAACCCAATTTCGTACATTACGTGCGATGTCTAAATTGCACACCGTCAATAAAACAACTGCGTGTACCAAAGTTGGTGCCGCAAGTTGTAGTGGCAACAGCAATACGACTACTCTCAGTACTGTTAATAGTACTAGTAGTAGGAACAGTAACAATATTAATAATAAGAATGATGAAAGTGGGAACTGTTATGCCCCTGTTAACGATAATACCAACGCTACCCATGAAATAGAAATGGAAGAAAGCAACAATCTTAAAGAACCCATTAAATCAGTACCACCATTAAAGATCGTATCAAAACCGCATAATACTTGGCAAATAATCCCTACCCGAAAAAGGGCGCGGATTCCAACGCCGGAATTATCACCACAAATATCTTCAAAATGTACGAAAAAAAGTAACAGATTCTGGCCTTTACTGAACCATACAGATTCTGATACTAATCAAATACTCTCTCAAGAAAACAAAGAACTGACCGCATTCAAAATCAACGAAGTTAAAAACTTGCCGAAACCACCTCCTATAATTATATACGGGGTAATTAACTACAAAGAAATGACAAATTGCATATCTTCGATTATAACAAAAGAAGAATACACTTGCCAAGCCTTAAACGATAACAAAATTAGACTGAAAACCAACAGCTCTGACAACTATAGAAAAATAATCAAACTTTTGAAAGACCTAAATGTAATCTACCATACTTACCAACTTAAAGAAGAAAGAGCATACCGTGTGGTAATTAAAAACCTTCATCATACGATTCCGCCCGATGACATAAAGGATGCGTTATATGAAGCAGGCTTCACAACAAGGAATGTAATAAATGTACTTAAACCTAAAACAAAGCAACACCTTTCAATGTTCTATGTAGACTTAGAACCTGATAGCAACAACAAAAACATTTACAACCTACAATATTTGCTCAACACGAAAATCAAAAGTAAAGGGATAATACAATGCACGAGGTGTCAATCATTTGGTCACAGTAAAACATATTGTACATTACCATACATTTGTGTTAAATGTGGCGAACAACACGAAACAAGGAACTGTCATAAATCAATGGATACACCTGCAAAGTGCATCCACTGTGAAGGTAGCCATCCGGCTAATTACAAAGGATGCACTATATATAAACAGTTACTACAACTAAGAAACAATTCTAACAAGATACCGCAACGAAGACGAAAACAACAGCCGCAGCCAACTGATACAAATTATTCACGAAGCATTATGAGATGAATAAATACTCAAAAGAATACTTACAGGCTACTACTGTAAAAATTGACACCTTGTTTGGTCCACTCGCACTATCGTCTGTCTACTGTCCTCCAAAACATAATATACAACAAATTCACTTTGAGGAATATTTCAAAAGCTTAGGAAATAAATTTATATCCGGTGGTGACTATAACTCAAAGCATATTTCATTTGGGTCACAGCTGACAACACCGAGAGGAAAACAGCTTCACGCATGTATTCAGAAAAATAATTATTGCACTCTATCAGATGGAATTCCATCATACTGGCCAACTGACAGAAGAAAAACTCCAGACTTGCTGGACTTCTTTATCAGTAACGGAATTAATAAGAACCATACATTAATCGAATCCTCTCTGGATGCTACCTCCGATCATTCACCAAAAATTTTAAACATAAGTACCAGTACAATACAGATAGCAACAAAACCAATACTATCTAACAAGAACACCGATTGGACAGCATTCCAAGAGTTTGTAGAAAGCGGAATAAACTTGAAAGTGCCGTTGAAAACACGAACAGATATAGAAATAGCTGTAGAAAACCTTACTAAGTGTATTCAGAAGTCTGCATACTTAGCCACGCCTGTAAATGAAGATAAAATGATTATAAGAAAACATCCGAAAGTAATAAAGAAGATGATCTCGGAGAAAAGAAAATTGAGAAGAATTTGGCAGATCGATAGAAATCCCGTTAATAAAACTATTCTAAATAGAGCAGCTAGACAATTAAAAAAAAAACCTTCTAGAACTAAAAAACGAAACATTTCGAGAGTATATAGAAAATCTAACTCCGACTAAAACAACTGATTACAGCTTGTGGAGGGCTATAAAAAATATAAAAGCAGATCACACCTATCAGTGTCCCCCTATAAGAATGAAAAACAAAGAATGGGCACGAACTGAACAAGAAAAAGCGGATGTCTTTGCCGAATACCTAGCAGGAATTTTTGAACCACACAAAAATGAAAACTCTATTCATGAAAAGAAATTAATGGAATATCTAGAAACACCATTGCAGATGTCACTCCACATTAAATTAACATCGCCTATGGAAATAAATGCACAATTAAAACAACTTGATACAAAGAAAGCTGCCGGACACGATTTGATAACTGCAAAAATTCTAAAAAAATTACCGAGGAAAGCTGTTACTTTAATAACACTCATTTTTAACGCAATCCTTCGTACGGGATATTTTCCGGTGCAGTGGAAATTTGCTTCAATAAAATTGATTCCAAAACCGGGTAAACCTCAAAATGAAGTGTCCTCTTACAGGCCAATTAGCCTGTTACCGGTTCTCTCCAAAGTATTGGAAAAACTACTTCTCCGGAGAATCAAACCAATCTTGAAGAAAATAAAGTGATACCAGACTATCAGTTCGGATTCAGGAATCACCATAGCACCATTGAGCAAGTACATAGAATAGTCGACATCATAAACAAAAGTTTCGAAGAAAAGAAGTATTGTTCAGCGGTATTGAAAAGGCCTCTGATAAAGTCTGGCACGTTGGCCTATTGTACAAATTAAAACTTAAATTACCTCACGAGTACTACCAGCTAATGAAGTCATATCTAACAGAAAGATATTTCCATGTTAATGTTAACGGGAATTACTCACGAATTCATTCGATACAATCGGGAGTACCTCAAGGCAGTGTACTCGGACCAACACTGTACCAGCTCTATACATACGACTTTCCAGTTAACGAAAATACTGACACAGCTATGTTTGCCGATGACACCGCTATTCTCTCGACTCATCGTGATAACAATTTAGCGGCCGAACAACTTCAAAACCATCTACTACACGTAGAAAAGTGGTTTAGACTGTGGAAATTCAATATTAACGAATCAAAATGCAAGCAAGTTTTATTTACTTTAAATAAAAGCAAAAATTTACCGATTAAGTTAAATGGACAAACAATTTCCGAATCGTGTAACGTAAAATATCTTGGATTACACCTTGATAAACGGCTTACCTGGAAAAATCATGTTATTGCTAAACGTAAACAGCTCAGCATTACATACCGAAATATTTATTGGCTGATGGACAAATATTCAACACTGTCGTATGAAAATAAAGTATTACTATATAAAACAGTCTTGAAGCCAATCTGGTCATATGGTATCCAGATTTGGGGTACAACGAGCAACTCTAATTTAGACATAGTACAAAAATTTCAATCTCAAGTATTGCGGAATATCGTGTCAGCGCCACGGTATGTCCGCAATGACGACATACACAAGGATCTCCGTATACCGTCTGTTAAAGAGGTAGTCAAAAGCTGCGCTGAAAGATACTTGTATCGACTTCAAACCCACATCAATCCACTAGCAGTCAATGTTCTACGTAACGGCGTGCAATTCCAACGACTAAAGAGACGCAGTCAGATCGAATTGGGAAATCGACCGTAGCGATCAACTAGTTTATATATATTATATATCATATATTATATTATATTGTAGAATAATACTAAGATAAATTAAGGGATACGACCGTTGGGAAGTGTCCCGTTATAGCTTTTAAACAGATCAGTGCTGCTTATTGTTCAACCGAACAGATTGCACGCATCTTTAAGCGTTAAAAAAAAAAATATCTCGAATATTGTTAATCAAAGCCAAAAATAAGTTTTGTACCATACTAGAAGAGTAAATATATCCGACATTTGATTAAAATCTTCCAAAATTAAATTTTTCTTTAAAACAAAAACTCTATGTATTACACAATAGAATTTATTCGTTTATCTTATGGACGTTCGAGAAAATTGTAAAAAGAAATATATGAAATCTTGTAAGTACATGGTTTTATTTTATAAGTAAACTTACACGTACCAAATATTTTGATATATATATATATATATATATATATGTTACCTTTCCAAAAACGATGATCCTTCAGTTATGCTCCAAATATCGTCCACTTTCGCTGTTAATAAATTCTGTACGTAAATCTAAAAATTAAACAAAATATCGTACGTAATAAATATTTGCACTGTTTATTTTTATGTATCGTTTCGCTTCTTTATAAATAAATTCAAGTGACGATAATTTAATTATTTGGTATACAAGTAAAGAATAAAAACGACTTTAGGTTTCATATAAGGTGTACAATTTTTACATAGTTTATAAACTATAGACTTTATAGTGTAGCAACATTTCTAAAGATCAGATACATATGTTGTACAGATAAGATAATGTGGAGAACAGATGTAACGTTTATGTTAAAATCGATAATACGGACAGGTTAATTTCTATTGTCATTCATACTGTAAGAACTTAATATGTTTATTGTAATTAATGGTTTGTATTTAGAATAGACGAAGCATACAGATCTGCACTTCACACGTATAAGAAACATAAACCAGTAAGAATTAACTAAATTCTCTGGGAATGATAACATTATTAAGTAATATAACTAAAAAAAAAAAATATTAAGTTGATTAAATAAATGTGTAATGTTCCTCAATATTTTAAACGTGAAAACTTAATTCTTAAACGTGTAATGATTATAAAACACTGAATATAATACAGTTTTAAAAATTTTAAGCTTGGTTTTACTTTATCGATTAGAACAAAAGATTTAAAACAATTCAAGACGATCAAGTTTGCTTTCGAAGGAATATAATGTGAAAACCCTACTACAAAAGGACGCTAAAAAATGCAATAGTTACGTATCTAATTAGATATTATATATGAATGACAACTTATTATTATATTATAATAATTGGGCTTATGGCTAAGAAGGCAATTGTGGTTGGAACGAAGTCTGACCAGAATGGAAAAGAAAAGCCAAGGTGAGAGGTCCTTAGGGAGATTAAATGCAAGTATGTATGTGGTATGGATATTAGGTTGGACATTCATCGATGAAAAAGATCTGCACGAGTGGATGCAACTAAACAGGAAGAAGAAATACTCAATGAGAATGCCTTGCGAAATCCCCAAGTGTAGCAGTCCGATCGCATAGTTCATTTCCCTTGACACCCTCATGCGTTGGAACCCAAATAAACAATACAAACACATGGTTATTGTATAAGTAAAATAAATTTTCTACAATGGTTAACAGAATGTACCTATGGTAAGATAGTCTAGGTTTCTTCAGGGCTTTAAGAGAGTCACTTACGATTAATATTTTCCCCTTGATCCCATTAGATCGGATATACTGAATGGCTTTGGGAATGGCGAAAGCTTCTGATGTAAACCCACTACAAAATTTCGGGAATCTAAACAGTTTGGTGTAATTTAGACGAGGAATATAAAATGCTGCTCCAGTACATGTGATCGAACCATAAAATAGCACTCATTGATAAAAATATACTATTTAATTGACAGTGACTTCTAATCTGAGGTAGGGAAGAAAAACATGTAGTGTTAATATCGATCTTTAAAAAAACACACTTATAAGGAATGGATGAGTATTTAAAGAGAATGTTAGTTATAATAAGATCAGTATAAGGTAGCCAGGTCTAAGTTCTATCAGCAAAGCGGGGGATTTTTTACGGGATAAATCTTTAATGCTGGCTAATGCGACTGAAAAAATTAAAAATAGATTCTTTAGAATTATCAATTCGTTTAAATAAGAATCGATCTCCCAGCAAGGTATATGTTATTGCAAGAAAAGAAAAAAAGTTTCTACTTTAATAAATGTAAAGATGAATGAATAACCTAGTAAATAAAAAAAAAAAAACAAAAAAAACTAATATTGCTATCATAAAAACACGCAGCTACTCTATAAGACTAGTCTAATTATCAGTCATCTAACATTAAGAGAAAATGAAGAACTATACACACGATTGAAGTCACAATATTATAATAGTTAAAGTATTGCTAATCTATCATAGCTTTAGATAAAATTAACACAATTAATCGTCTTTACAAAACTGGATCGCAGTAGACGTGAAACTTTTTAATTTCAAGGACATTGGATTAGAAACAACAGGCTATAAAAATGTAGTTAGCTACATTATAAATTTATAATATACAAGATTAGATTCACTCAAGACGAATTAAAGAGGTATACAACGTGCATAAATGTGCGAATGAATTTGGAATTAAGATAAATTTCGATAAAACTAGATATATAAGAATATATCTAAGAAGAAGAAAGAGAACTATGAAGTTAAATCATAAATGTGAGGGAACTGATAGATATATCGCGGTGAATACATTGGTCGCCAAACGTTCATTAAACGAACAAGGCCAGAGAATAACTAAACGCACGCACAAGCATACTATAAAAAAATAAGAGATTATTCATAAACGCGATCAGTCATTATTGGAGTAATAAGAGAATTTATGGAAATTCTTTATTTTATATAAAATTAATTATTTATTTTAATTTATAACAAAGGGTTAACTCTATTAGCGCTATCTGTCGAAATAAACTAAAAAGTAATTTTGAAATCACAAAAAAAAAGTGTAATCCCTCAAATTTATGAAATCCTGGTAAGTAAACATATAGGAAACCTATTTTTTAAGCTTATAAATGAGCGTAACATTTTATATATATATATATATTTAACGTAATACTTAAATTATTTTATCAAAAATATAGCATTATTATTAAATTTACGCGCTCATTAAAGCATCTATTCTAAACGTTAACATAATTTAGGAGAAAGAAAATAAACTAAATAACTTGCTTATTACCGCGGACGAGTTATATGCGGGAGTTTCTTGAAGTTTGTTTCTAAGCGATAAAAATTCGTTCTGTGCCACAACCCAAGGCACCGTATCGTCTTCGTATTGTAAAAAATTACTTAATTTTAATGGAATATCGTAAGCTATAATTTCGGCGTTAGCTAAATTAAAAGCATCATTCAATAAATTAGCCCTGTCGGCAACAGGTAGATCCTGTAAAAATTTATTATAACGGATAATAATAAAATTTTTGAATTTTTAAATTTAAAATAATAACAGATCATAGTAAATAAGAAAGTTATCCTCTTCAAATCTGTATGAAATAATAATACAAAAGTATATAAAGTATACGAATGAAAACAATCAGCTTAAATAAAAAAATATTGTTTTCTTAGAAATGTATAAATAAATCACAAAAACCAGAATGAAATAGAAATCATAATCATGAATTAACAAATACATTGGCTAGTTTTCGAAATCATGAAAAAAAAAATTTGTAATAATACAATCTAAAGTTAAATATCAACGAAACAAAATATATAAAGTTTTTAAATAAAAATGCGAAAACAATGCTACAAATGTGTGGACAATTAAAAATATTTATGTGTCACTTCCGATAAGAATTTAAAATTCTATAAATATATAAATAATATGAAATTTAATAACATATTTGTTATCAATACAGTAAATTATAAAAAAGTATATTATTCGAAACGATTATTTAACCAAATATAACATATCCTACATACAAATATGATTAAATTAAACAACCTTTTAAACTTATTTCATAAAAATTGAGTCCTATAAAACAGTAAACTATAAGAAAAACGGCTAACAATTGCTGGAATAATGTAATTATAAAAAACCAATTAAAAATTATTTAAATCACTAATATTTATTTTCTTAAGGAAAACACAAAGCTTTTCGGCATTTACGCCATTATCAAGTGAAAAATTTAAAAAATATAAATTAAATATAATATAATTACTTAAAAGTATGTGATGGTAATTGTGAAAATATGATCCAAAAATGATGTCTGCTTCTGTCGGTCTATTTTTTTGATTTGTTGAAATTTAATATCAATATATTTGTTTATTAATTTAGTTTTTTTATATTAATTTTTTCTTCAATATTATTTTCCTGATTCTGTAAAAGTTGTATACTGTTGGAATTTTAAATTTTTCATTTACTATTGCGATGTATGATGTCCAAACGTAAAATATAAAATATAAAAATATACAACCACAAAATTTTTTAAAAAACACAATTTTACAAATAAAATGAAAATAAATATTAAAAATCTGATAATAGATTTTTAATATTTATTTTCATTTTATTTGTAAAATTGTGTTTTTTAAAAAATTTTGTGGTTGTATATTTTTATATTTTATATTTTACGTTTGGACATCATACATCGCAATAGTAAATGAAAAATTTAAAATTCCAACAGTATACAACTTTTACAGAATCAGGAAAATAATATTGAAGAAAAAATTAATATAAAAAAACTAAATTAATAAACAAATATATTGATATTAAATTTCAACAAATCAAAAAAATAGACCGACAGAAACAGACATCATTTTTGGATCATATTTTCACAATTACCATCACATATTTTTAAGTAATTATATTATATTTAATTTATATTTTTTTAAATTATGATTTTTTAAATTTTTCACTTGATAATGGCGTAAATGCCGAAAAGCTTTGTGTTTTCCTTAAGAAAATAAATATTAGTGATTTAACTAATTTTCAATTGGTTTTTTATAAAAAATCACTACATTCCACATTATATAAAAAATTAAAATGTAATTATAGTTTGAAATATATAAATATATCGAAATATTTGGCATTAAGAACAAAAGCCTAAAAATATAACAAGAATATCATGTGCAAATAGTAAATTCAACAATAAACTATTTAAATAATATATAAATCATAATTATGAACGAAAATATGCCGGATTAACCAGACTGTTTTTTTTTTTAAATTTTCTAAGAAAGACAACATAAAATTCTTTCGTCTAATTTTTACAAGTTACGGATAATTTACAATCGGAGAAATTTCAAAACATCTATACCGTTGTTATGTCAAATACTGAAAGCACCTTAGATAATACTTCTCATACATTAGATGTTGCAATTTCAATATCTTATTTATTTCGTACCTTCTTCAACCTCCTTTTTCCAATGTCGGCTTCGCACCAAATAGATCAAGTTTTCTGTTCTGGTGAAATTACCGTATATTTGATAGCCAGAAATGCCCCCCTTTTGCGACCAACCCTGCGAGTATCTGCTACCGCATCATGAATGTGGTTTGTATTAACTTAATTTTTACTTGCGCTTTAAATGACCTACATAATCCAGTTTTATTATTCTAATTCTTTATCTATTTCATAAGTTCATGTTGCTCCTGACATTATCTTAGCCGACTATAGTACTGATAACAATTGGCTGTAAATCTATATCTTGAGACCTTCTACTCGTTTCATGTGTTCAGCATTCAATGTCGAACTTTCTGAAGAATATAACAAGATTAGTAGCTCACAAAATTTAACATTTCTCCATCGTAAACTAAAGGCAATATCTTGGCTGCATAAAAAGCTCCGCAATTTATTTAAATGCTCAACACACGGCCTAAATTCTAGTTCCGATGTCCAAATTAAAATAACCTGTGCTCATCGTCTAGCAACTAGGGTAAGCTTTTTATTTTTATCGTTATATTTATTCTTGACAGGTTTTTTTATTGACACAATCGTTTTCGTTTTTAAAGCATTAATTTGCACAAATAGTTATACGATTAACTAACAATTTCAAATGTTCTTATTTATCAGTTATTAACATTGTATCACCTTGCGTGGGTCCATCCAACGCTAGACTGAAACTTCTCTCCGCATTAAAATAAATCAACAATATATAGTATTACTCTTTCCATTGCAGGTATGATTCTTTGTATCCTTACCATACTTTTCACAGCGTTATACGATTAAATAAAATGTTGATGTTTATCGATTATGAATATTGTATTATTATCATAACGTAGGTTATTATTATTCTTTATATCTTACGTTGTTGCATCCAGCGATCTACAGAAAATTCTCTCTGCATATAAGTTTAACAGCAGTGGCAATAATAAATATCATTGTCTTTTCAATTACAGGTATGATGATTCTTTGTAGCCTTGTTTGAAGATCATTTATAATTTTGGCTGTCACATATGCCAATTTACTAGGAATAAAAATAGTGCGATGTTTTTTTCATCACCTCCCGCGTGTTACTTACAGCCACTCCTAATCTAATTAACATACCCTGACTAGATAGCGCTCTACAGGAGACATAGACTTCTGCATTTCAGTTTTTGCCCTATTTCTAAGTTTATGCTTTCGGCAAAAAACTTAATCGTAAATCAGTGACGATGACCGCATAAAACGCCAGACACTCGTTCGTCTTTTAGTCGCCTCATCCAGTAGGCAGGCTAAAACCATCAAATTAGATTGAGATTTATCACAGATGTAATAGTAAATAAAAGAATTCAACAAGTATCCGAAATTAAAACTTATGTTGTTTGACTAAATACATTTATTAAAAAAATATAACAATTAAAATTAATTTTAACGAAAAATAAATGTATGAAAAATTACACACGCTTTACGAACATTTTCAAATTCCAACATCATAAACAAAGTTTTCAATAACTTTATTTCCTTTATCATTATTAACACATTATCAATCATTTTAAACAATACCCGGTAGAAGATCATAAAAACGAATAACTTGAATTACCTGAAAACTATCTGGCGACATTTCTATAAGGTTATACCATTCCGACAAATCGTAATTTACTCTGTAATAACCTGTTTGATGGTAATTAACTTTCAGCCATGTTGTATTTTTCGGTAATGTAATACTAACTGCAAAAATTTTTAAACAAATAATTTAACTAAGTAAATTTAAATTTTTCATAGGTTAGTTGTAATAGCACCCAATCGAAAAATCAGTTTCTCAAATTACTAATGAAACAAAAGTAAACATAAAAAAATTTGAAAGCTCGTATAAATACAATTTTATTTCTGATTTCTGGACATGGTATTAAAATAAATTTAAATATATTTATTCGTTTTTAGGATCGTTTTTAGGAAACCTGATGTAAACATTAGACTATTTCTATGCACGTGTCAAAGCAGATCGCATTGAAAAACTACTAAACATATATATTTTTCTTCAGTGCGGTATAGCTTTTATATATTTAATATGAAAATTAAGTTAAAATTATTGACAAATTAATAGTTATTTGATAATAGAATTTTATAATGACGCCATACGATGTAAAAAGAAAATTAAAGTTAAGGTTGATCAAACGCAGTGTAACAAAATACGCGAATTATATAGATCTAACCTGATTCTTTGTCATGATGCAACCACACTAATTCAGGATGACTATTCAGTGACGTAATGAAAGTAATCGGTACTTCCCACTTATATCTGAAAATTAACAAAGACAATTATATTGGCATAAAAATTAATACCGTCTTTTTTAGTATTACAATATCATTTTCGAATCAGTTTGATCCGTTGTTATAAATTTTTTCGCAGCCTATAAAATAATTAGATATATTTCAAAATACAATTACATATCTATCCAATTACCTATTTATTATATATTGTAAGTGCATGACCGAGAATTTACTCGGCATTTCTTTTTGTAAAATCGAATTTCTTCATAAAATATGTTCAAATAATCATTACATATATAACTATTCTAATCGTATACAATTTCGTTTCATAAATTTCTGGAATTATAGCTAAAAATATCAGTTATCACAAATATCAGATGGGGAACTTACTATTTTGTTGGAAATTAATTTTAGAATTTTAAAATTTTTTGTTCGGTTCTTTAACGTAAATTAATTCTTTCATAGATCAAAAAATATTTCCGGAACGTCCGATATCTTAAATCGAAACGATACTCGATGTATAAAATTTTAATTGTATATATTTACTAACACATATGCGGTAAAAAACAAATTTCTAACCTATAACTTTCGAACGATCATATATATATATATATATATATATAATCATCTTTACTTTTATAACATTTTTTAGTCGAGCGCTCCATTTATTTTTGGTTCGTTTTCTCAAACAATTTTCTAAAATAGTCGATGATATATGGTGACCCAAAGAAGACGGACCGTTAAGTTTTTTTTAATAGCGAAGTTGGTAACACTGCTACAACACAAGCCACGTACTCCACGTTGAGTGTACACACGAGAGATTTGTTTTTGTCTAGTTTCAGTTAACGGCATCCTATAACGAGGAGCACACGTTTTGCATAGAACATTATTTTCGGTGCAAATTGATCACAACAGTGCAAACAGAGTTTCGAAAAGAATTCAAAGTTATGCGATTTTTTTTGTGGAGATACCTTAAAAGTCGCGTTTACGAAACACGTCAACGAGATTTGGAATACTTGAAAACTAGGATTTCTGAAGAAAATTCAAAAATTCAACGATATAAATTTTGCAGAATGCAGTAATCTGAACGATATTGTGTGTCCACAAATGGTGGTATCTCATTTGCCTATTTTTAAATTAAATTTCATTCAAAAATTTTGGTCGAGTAGTTTTTGAGTTATTCAAAACAACAAAACCGTCCTTCTCTGGGTCACCGTATATAATTAAACAATTTCTATGTATTTTAAGTATTACTCATACAGCAGCTTATCGCTTTTAAATCGTTAAATTCCAACATTTCGGTACAAATGCGTAATATATAGTAACCCCTGGGTTTACCATTCATGTCTTACATCTATAATTATAAGTCGAAAAAACAGAGAGACAAACAAAATATTAATTAAACATTAAATACTCTGTAATAAATAACCTAATGCAAAAAAATAAATAATAAAATATAAAAAAAATATTAATATTTCCTACTAAATAAAGTAAAGTGTTCACTTTTGTATATAATATATATATGTGTGTGTGTGTGCGTATGCATACATTTTCAACACTAAAGAAATTACGAAAACAATTTCTAGTAAACAAGACGTAAATCATAGTCATTTTTTAACGTTGATCAAAAATAATTGGATGCAATTCAAAAAATAATACACGGCTACACTGATGCTTGACAGTTTTCAACTTTACACACACACACACACATATATATATATGAGAATTGACCGAATTCGTTCAGAAATTAAATAAATGAAGTTCATTGCGAAGAGGGCAGTCAGCCTGAAATGGAACTGGGCTGGTCACTTGATTTTTCGGGTTGGTTTGGCGGTTAATGACCAAGTGGATTTCAGATTACAATAAAAGAATTGTAGGTAGACAACCATTAAAGTGGGAAGATGACTTCAGACAGCAGATGGGTTCTACTCGGCTGCAATTAAGCTCGGATAGAACCAAATCGAAGGAAATGTGCCAATTATATGATGTTCATAATGATGCCTAACTATTATTATTATTTATATGTATCTGGTATGCAGTTTATATGTTATATAATATTGTTAGTATATTTATGGGTGGGAGGTCTTCGGCCAATATTTGGCGAAATAAAGGCTTTATATATATATATATATATATATACCTTCTGAGATCCGGAGCTAGAACCGGAATAGGGCGCGTCCACAGCTAGCGGATAGTGGAATGGCCTACAGATGTTAGCTGTGAATAAGACATCAGTCGAATAAACAGTCGCTGATCAACAGCGGCTACTGGTGAAAAGTCTCTAACAGACTGACAGGGCAAGGAGAAACGAGGATGCAGATGGACAGCTTGAGGACCTGTCCACCAAAAATCTGCAGAAATCCTATGACTGTCTCTTCCTCGGCGGGTTTAGGTCGCCGTGAAAACCTTAAATCGTTACCTCCTCAAGAACAACCCGCTGCCTTGCGGTTAAGATTTTTGAAAATTAACTCCTGAGATACAATATTCCAATTTGCGGGCTTGCTAAGACTCACTACAATCAAGATGGCTATTTTAATATCCAAGATGACGTTGTTTATGCTTCCAGTAACATGAATTTACCTACAGAACTGAAAAAGATGATACAAAACAATCAACAGCCGTATAATTATGATTTGTTTAAGAACACTTCCTATTAACATAAATCTGGAACAAGTATACGCTCCGACAGCCGCTGCAGTTGATGCAGAAATACAGTCTTTCTATGATTCGCTTTCAAATCTGCTGAACTCGCTTCCTTCTAGAGAAATTACAGTTGTGATGGGGGATTTTAATGCCAAGATAGGCAGCTCAATCGCTGATGACCATATCCGTGAGTTTATCGGTAAATTCGCAATTGGTAAGCGCAATGCAAGGGGCGAGAACTTAATTCAGTTTGCAATTGATACTCAGATATCAGTTGAGTACAATGTTCCAGCATCATCCTCGTACGTTAGTTACATGGTTATCACCAGGTGACAGATTTAGAAACCAAATTGACTACATACTTATGAACAAGAGATGGAGATCATCTTGTAAAAATGTGAAAACATTACCAGGTGCAGAATGTTGTTCAGACCACAGATTGCTAATTATGGAATTTCGTTCAAGACTCCGCGCTCCATATGAATGCAAAATGACTCACAGAATGAAAGTTACAAAACCAGACGCCTTCAAATTAGCATTGAATAGAACAATGCAAACTCAAACGCGATCTGCCGAAACATCACCTGATCAGCAATGGTCTGAATTAAAATATAATATACAACAAGCTTACTACACGTCGCAGTTGAACAAATCAGTTAAAACGTGGAAACATTGGTTCTCGGATGAAACAATAGCTACCACTGAAGAATAACGAAACCTACCCCGTGGTAATGAACGTTATGAAGAGAAGAAGAAATACATTACACGGAAAATTAATAAATTAGGTCGCAGAGATAAAAATAATTATCTAACATCTATTTGCGAGGAGGTTCAGTCGCATGCTGATAAAAATGAAACAGATTTCCTTTTCAAGAAAATACGTTTAGTAGCAAGAGAATTCAAAATGAGGAAACAAACAATTTGTGATGAAAACCATATAATTCGCACAGGCTCCGAAGAAGTAGCGGAAGCATGGAGAAAGTATTGCGTCAAATTATACACGGCAGAACATACCAATGAATTTGTTAACACGGCACTTAATAACTCCGTTTGGAAATTTTGTCGAACCAGAACCGGAAATTTTACTGGATGAGGTTTGGAATGCTATTACATATCTGAAGATAAATAAAGCTCCCGGACCAGACGGCATCCCTGCTGAAATTTTTGAAACTGCGGGTGAACAAATTATACAAGCAATTTACCATATCTGTGATACGATTTGGTTCTTTGGAGACTGGTCTGAAGAGTGGTGTCAGGCAACTTATATTAACATACATAAGAAGAGATCACCTGAGTATTGTAAAAATTATCGAACTATCTCACTATTACCTCACATAAGCGAAGTGGTGATCAAAATTATATATGACCGCATGTACTCTTTAATGCACACTCAGATTTCGCCAGAGCAGCCCGGTTTTACAAAAGGTAGGGGAACAAGAGAACAGATTCCCAATCTTAGGCTACTCATTGAGAAAGCACGTGAATACAAATGTCTCAGCTATTACTATGTTTCATTGATTTTAAGAAAGCATTTAACTGTGTGCACTGACCGAAAATGTGGTCGATATTACTGGACATGAGTGCAGCACCATTACATCTTGTGCAGCTGATCAAGCGGTTATATGAAAAAATCACGGCAAAAGTTTGCATTAGTAAAGATACTTACTCGGATAAGTTTCATCCTGAGCGAAGTGTTCGCTAGGGTTGTATCCTCTCACCGCTACTGTTTAACCTACGGTGAATGTTTAATTCGCACATTATGCCTGGCATACCGACATAAACATTTAACTATAGATAGGACGGCCAGATCGAACTTTAAAATGTGTACTTATTTATATCCATATACTCGCAATCCTCTCAAAATTTGGAATCCTAAGATAATTTTTTAGTTCGCGCACATTACTGGTGTATTGTACTCGATGATCAAGAAGAACACAGATCACTGCAATAGGATGTAATAGATGTCATTTCCATTCTTTATCTGTACTTTGCTTGTATATTCATCCCCAAAACCCTTCTGTATAATTTCAGTAATTTCTAACTTTTTACAAGTTCAAAGCACAATTAGATTTGTTGATTGCATCTCTTCGTTATTTTCCACGGTAGGAAAATCCGACGAACGTAAAACTCATACTGTAAAGAAAAACCTTTAATTAAACGCTCTTTCTTAATTAAATTCTTTTCATAAAATTACTGTTTTCGTAATTTTCTATCTTTCTCAAATACTTGTACACACCAAGAGTCACTACTATCCGTTTCGTACAAATTATAGCAGTTCTTTGCTCAAAATTTCATATTAATATATAAATGATAAAAAACCATGTATAAAAAATTATTTTTTAGTTTTATTATAACATGAAATAATCCACCTCTACACCCGCACATTCATTTTTTCATACGATTAAGAAATATATCACTATACGCTGCCTTATTACTAAACTAAATCCATATACATTTTTGATTACTTTAACTTGTTGTGCCATCCTTAATAGCAAATTAGTAATATAAAATACTTCGCAATTTTTAAAACGATGTAACACGTTTAAAACTTTATTTTTCCCAAAACATACAAAAGTGAAATTCCTAGAATAATTTGCGTAAAACATACTTAAATGGCGATTCATCTTTATCGTAAGTTGTATTGGGATCGGTGAGATATCGTTCCTGTTTGAACGTTACAGTCTGATCGGTTCTGGAAACTGTAATTAACGGATATCCCATCTGAAGAGTCCACGTATTCATAAAAGTAGTTATATTGTATTCCCCTCCATATTGTTGCATGTGATTCCACAGGTCTTTAGTTTCCGCATTGCCGTATATAAAATTCATCAAATAAGATTGTATTCCTTTACGAAAATTTTCTTCACCTATTGTAGCTTCTAACATACGTATAATTGAAGCGCCCTGTAAAGGAAAACAAAAATTAATTTCTTTTACGGAAAATTGTTGAAAATCATATTAAAAATACTAAAAATTATGTATTACAGCGTAATTTACTTTTAAAATCACAATAGAGATAAATAATATTAGTAAGATAGCGATAAAAAATGGAGAAATGAGTAAATATTTCTAAGGGAACGATAAATAATTGAGGAATGAGTAAATGAACATATAATCAAACTTTATAAACAATTTATTTCCTATTGCGAAATTTTAATGTAAAAGATAGTAGATAACATTTAATACATGATATTCTTACATTTATATGTATATACACAATATCATATATACATACGTCACACATAAAACATAAGTATATATACATGTACTACATGTTCAAACGCGCGCGCACACACACACATATATATATATATATGCCACTGTATATGTTTATGAGTTTAGCGTATAAAAATAAGTGAGAACTACGTAATACAACAAAAAACAATCATTTCACCAAGCATGTATAAAATGGGTAATGCATACAGACAATGTTCCGCGATATACTCATTAGTTTGCTGTAATTTAACAATTCTTTCCCAAAGATACATACACATATGTTCTGTAATTGTAACCAAAGGAGCACAGTTGTTTTTAATAATTAAAGTAGTAAAATTATTAAACATATATAATTCAATGAAACTTCTTAATATATTTTATCAAATATTATCCTAATCATATGAAAATATCTATGACAAAAATTAAAAATATAACATCAAATATGAGCTATTATAATCAAAAGTAATGCTTGAATATATGTGCAAGAGACATATGAAATAACGAAAATGCGTAAATGCCAAATTTGACTCCTAGTGAATGATGATTTACTACAGACACGCGCATGTAGGACTCCCGAAAATAAACACACAAAAATCTAATTTAATCTTAAATACTACAAGCATCCACTCTCATAACTTTAATTTAAAATGCGTTAACTACAGTAATTACCTGTTAATTTGGAAACGGTTTGTTAATTTTTTTTTAAGTAAATAAATTATACCAATTTTTTAATTGTCTCTAAAAACAAAAAAGGTACACTAAAAAACTGATTCGAAACTTATTCTACAGAATAACGAATGATCATAAAGCAACCGTTGGTGAAATATAACTTTTTACAATATGTGTATAATCCGTTTCTCGATATTCCATTGTTGCATTCTGTTTTGTGTTGTTTAAATTACAGGTAATCCGAAATATAACTTACAGGTGAACGGCCTTTTGATCTTCACCGACCATCCACATATTTCGTAAAAAGCATTCAACCACTGATCAAAAAGCAACTACAATAACTAAATTGATGTATGAAAAATTACCACACATTGTTTTTCGACATACCGCGTTTTAACGAATATATTACGGATTAATATAGTTGCTCAAATAATCAAAGAATACGTGTCAACTACTCATATTCTGCCTTATCAAAACTTTACTCAAACATCAAACCTTAAATCATTATTTTATTTAATAAAACATTTCAGAACTTCCCTTATCTCATACATACAGTAGAGTTAACAAATACAAAAACCGGTGTTATAGCTGAAACAATTGATTCGGAGAGACCAGAAAATAAAATCAATTAATGGATTCTCGTAATATTTGGAATTAACATACAAAAGTAATTTATATATTTTCCTTTAAAGTACATAGAACGCACTTCTTGAATTAGAAAATACAATTCAAAATGATACGTAACCATATGACCCATAAATTGAAATAAAAATATCGGATAACCGAAGCAACTTAAAATAAGTTCAAAAAATTACTTATTTATCAATCGAACACACAACATCAGTTGTATAGCTGTATTAATGACTGCCTAATAATCTAGTGAATTTTCAAAATATATGCGTACTATTACGATATTTATACAAATTTTAACATCTTATGGGGATCTATTTAAAGTCTAAAATACAATTAATAATAATGTTAAGTAAAATATTTTGAAAAATATAATTTTAAATTGTATCGACACAGTATCGTGAAAATTCCATTCATAGAACAAATAAATGTTAAATACAAAAAATGATAAATGCAAAAATGGTGTAAATTAAAAATACATATTACCTTATTATAAGAAATCGTATCGAAAATTTCGGTAATTTGGTCAGGATTAGTAACATCATGTACAATAGGATGTGAGCTTAATATGGAATCTAATTCTAATACCGGGTGTAAATCGTATATTAAGAACATCGCATCCTAAAACAGGAAATATTTAATTAACACATTAAATAACATATATTTTTTTAATTAATCCTTAAAACATGATATTTAACCGGGTGTAAATCGTATGTTAAGAACATCGCATCCTAAAACAGGAAATATTTAATTAACAAATTAAATAACATATATTTTTTTTAATTAATTCTTAAAACATGATATTTATCACCAATATAATAATTTCCATATAAAAGTTAGGCAGAAAAATTCGGCAGCGCTCATTATCGACTGCTAAATCACATAACAAGCAATAAGCTGTGTACTCATTTTTTCTTTGAAATAAGTATTATTATATATTTTGTTCTAAATTAATAAAATTCGAAATATTTAACAACAACAAAAATATATGATAGTCGTTATTTGAATCCTCGTTAATTATCATATTTCCTAAAATCAGTTTTTGGGTCTCGAATTTAAAATAAATTATTTTAATTATTTTAAAATCGGTTTCGGCATATAATTATGAACATTTGAATGACAGATTTTTGGTTTTCAAATAGCACTCAAAAACACAATTTTCAACATAAACAAATCATATTAACTGTATAACATTTCATTATGGTTGATATTTAATCACTGAGAATATCACAGTTACAGACTCAGTACATTGTTTCATAAGATAATTTAAATTTTGTATAATTTCACGAGTAATTATTTTTTTGACCTGGTATATTAGTTTCACTTATTCATGAACACCAAAAGACATAATTTTCACAGGGAGCATATTATTTTGTATAATGTACTACATTAAAAAGAAAAGAAAAAAGAAAATGTTTTTAAAGGTTTTTTTTTTCAAATACATTAATTTAAAAAAAAACTGATGAAAAACGATAACAACGCACGTAAACTCTTTATGGAATAATTAACACCTGCATCTTAATTTGCTTCAAATGATTTGTATAATTTCTGTAATATAATAGTAAAATAACCACGATGTTAGCGTCTGCAAATAACCGACGTTTATATCTTTAGGAATTTTTGGAACTGTCAATATTAATATAATTACCAAATTCCAATCAGGATGTTTTTTTGAAACAGCTTTGTATTCCATAAATGTTGCATAACCTTCATTGAGCCATAAATCGTTCCACCATTTCATTGTAACTATTTTTAATACAAAACGGCAAAAAGAAAATATTAGCATGTGGCAAAAAAATAACGCAATACAAAAATTTAATCGGATAAAAAAAAGTAAACTGATAAATTCTTTAAAATACCTAAGCCAATCAAAACATTATTTGAATATATCAGTTTAGTCATATGAATTTTCGTATTATCTGAAATAGTACTAAAAATGCTTGAATATATTTTTTATTAAAATAAATAAGTCCAAAATCGATTTATCAAAACTATTTCAATTGTTCATAATAAAATGAATTCTTATATAGGTTTTATTAGAATATGAATGAATCTGATTTATTAAAGAAACAGTAACATTTACTTTTAAAAAATAATTATAATTTTTTTTTTTTAAATTTACCTGTTACAATCTTAACTTAACGTTAAATAAGTAACTATATTATAAAGCTTATCACATAACACAGAACATATCTTATTACGTGATACAAACGAATGTGAAGCCGTTAGCCCACTGGCTAAAGCTTCCATAAAAAAGTTTATCGCCTACAAGACTAGGTCTTGCGGTTTACTACGCTTAAGGCGTCTAATGTCTAATCGTGTGTCGAGAATTTTCACTGCTTCCACGTTGACATGATGGGAAAGCCGTTTCTCGTGCTGCTTTGCGCATTCCTTGATTACATCGTTGACGAACATGATCTGAAGATCGCGTGTATATCATCGTTACGCGAAAATCGATATGCGTCGACTATCGTACGCAGGATGACATCGGTTTTATTATTTGTTGGTACAGTAAACGCTTACACGATACGTCCAGCCTTAATCTGTTTGATTTTGGATCGGATGTGGATTTCCCACGTAAGGCGCTTATCCAAGTGCATACCAAGGTATTGAGCTGACTCTGCTTGTGGGACAACTCGGTCACCCAGATAAACCTTATGCTGCGCATCGACTTTGCGATAAGAGTAAACGACATGTGAAGATTTAGCTTCATTCAGCTTGATCTTTCATGTAAATGTCCAGTTTCTAACTCGATTGAGCGCGCGTTGAAGTGTTGCTGCGGTTTCAGCTTGACTGTCGCTAACCGAAAGTATGGCGGTGTCATCAGCAAAAGTCGCAGTTGTTGTTTCGTCATCTGTGTGCAAATCTAGCGTATACAAGAGGTACAAGATAGGTCCAAGAACGCTACCTTGTGGAACTCCAGCTTAGAATTTTTACTCAGCATCTTCAATTCTAATAATTAAGACATAATTATCTTGATAATTTTACCAGTTTTTTAAAAATTTGAGTGTAGCTTTAAATTTACAAAAAACTTAACTCATCATTAATTTTACACATAAAAAAATACGATGAGATAAAGCCTGGGAAAAAACCTAAACCTTAATTTACGTGTAGCGCACACGTATCAGGCATTCTATGTAATAAATTTTTATTAACAAATAAAACTATTTTTAAATTAATAAACTTCTAAACGCCGGTCACTTATAAAAAGCTTAAAGCGAATAAACACATATAAAAATCGATAATTAATGTCGCAATTTTTTGAGCAATTTGTTTTAGTCAATTTAAGTTTAAATTATATTTCAATATTTTACTAATTTTAGTTCAAAAGAATAAACAAAAAAGATGGTATAATTTGAGTCGAAAACAAGAAACAGAAATACCAATGAATAGTTAATATTATAAATTCATGTACATATTTCGGATTTTTTTTAAATGTTTAAATTTATAAAATCCTTATAAACAAAGTGTATTTAATGACAATAAGTTCAAAATTAATTTATCCGAATTTTTATTCTAAGTTTTTTATTGATTGAATTGGGTGTTTACTTATGAAGTGGTTGGTATTTTCAGTAATAAACGAGCTACGAATAAATACGGTAATCCAGATATTAAATTCTGTAAATCAACTCCTTTAATCAACTTACTGTCTGTAACATTTATTAACCCTCTGACTTCAAACCGTCATTTCAGGAAATAAATAGAGTAATATTTCAATTTCCTAAATCATTTATACTACTTTGGAATATGAATGCATACAGTCCGCTATGGAGACCTAATAAAACTAACAGGAAAGGGAAAATATTTAAAAAGTTGCTTCGTGTAAATTTATACATATCATTACTAAATAATAAATAGCCGACAAGACTCAACTCCTTTAAAGGCGCTCTATCGGCCATTGATTTAACATAATCAACAAATGAAGTCTATCCAAATTTTCAATAGTCAACCCATCCCGACTTATGCCATAGTGATCACTATTCAATTTGCTTACAGATGAATAACATAAACCGGAAGAACATAATTAATAAACCACGGCGTTGGATTACTGGATTATAGAAAAAGTTAATTGGGATAAGTATCGTGAGCCATGTAATTTACCCTTCTATTCCAATCTCGCTAACATCGATACAGTAGTTGATAACTTTAATAATTATGTTATTGAAGCGGCGCAGAAATCTGTTCCAAATACGTCCCCGTTTATATCAACGCGTAATGTCCCCTGATGGTGTCATGAAGTAAAAGTAGCTATCCTAACCTGAAATAATGCTTTAAGGAAATTTCGAGCCACAAGACAGAATGTAGACTTAGCTAACTTTCGCCACAGTAGAGCACGCCCACTTTCAATTATTAGACAAAATAAACGGAAAAGCTGGGCGGAATTCATTTCCGAAACCGATGCAAAGTCCAGCATTAATTTTTTGCCGATATATCATCAAATAAAAATTGTCACGAACATTTTCTCACTTATGAATAAGGAGTCAAAAAATTAGGAAGATTTTTTCTTTTCACGGAAAAAGAGCTAAATGAAGCGATTAATAGAATGGTTTAAAACTTTGCTCCAAGATCAGATGGAATTTCTCCCCTATTTCTCGAAAATCTCCCACCAGATATGAAAAAACACCTGCTAAATATTTTTAATAAAATCTGGACAGAAAACTGTTATCCCCGATTGTGGAGTAAAGCAGTTATCCCTTTTTTGAAACTTAAGAAAGTCCTATAGACGCTTTTCCATTACCTGCGCCACAGGTAAGTTGATGAAAAAACTTGTAACACGTTATTTATTGTAGCATTTAGAAGGAAATGAACTTAATCCTGAAAATCAGACAGGTTTTCAAAAATATGGAAGTTCACTCATGCAACTGTATAACGTACAACAGGAAATATTGAGATCTTTCCGACTGAAACAATATCTTATATCAGTATTTTTTTATATACAGAAAGCATATGATACAGTATGGCGATAGAAATTATTCCTCAAGATGGACTTGAAGGGCCGATTGGTTCCATTTACCAGCAATTTCCTTTCAAATCGTACGATGAAAGCCCGAGTAGGAAATAAACATTCTCAGGACTTTATTATAGAAAATGGAGTGCTGCAAGGCAGTATACAATGTGTACTGTTTCTTGATTTTAATAAATACGATTGTAGATTATATTCCATCACCAATTTCAACCAGACTATTTGCTAACGATTTCAACATAGCCTTATAAACAACTGATGTTCTTTACGGAAGTGCCTAAATGTTTGCAGGAGTGAATCAGAACTACGGGCTTAGAGTTCTCTCCTCAAAAAACTATAGGCATGGTACTGACAAAAAAAACGAAGCCAAGTTATATTAAATCTAACCATCAGTAATTCAATCTTACAATGTACAATGAATTTATAAATTTCTTGGGTTACATTTAGACCCTAAAATGACTTCGCGTAGCCACATAATTACACTTAGACAAAAGTTCCAGCAACTACTTAACGTAATGAAGATGATGAGTAATAAGACTTTGGGTCAAGAAGTTCAACATTACTTCGGATTTACCATGCACTTATCCGCTCAAGACTCGATCATGGTTCACTGATATATTCGTCTGCTAGCAAACGACTATTAAATATACCGGATATAGTACAAAATGCTAGACTCATAATTCCGTTGAAAGCATTTACAACCTCACCAACAGCTAATCTTCAATATCTCGGTAGCACTCCGCTTTTTTTCTACTACCGAAGGAAAATACCTGCTACTAAGTATGCAATAAAGGTAGCTAGTCATCAGCAACATCCAAGTCGCACTCATCTACAAAAACTACAGCTTCAAATTTAAAACCCATTAAAGATGCTATGCAGTACCTTGTGTAGAATACCTGTGGTTTTACCGCCTTCGAGCCAATTCAGTCCGAGTATTTGTTGGGACCTATTTTCAACAGACGTTAAAATGCAACCGAATGTGGAAATCCATAGGAAGCTTTTGATTGTTGAAACAGCAACCCAACACAGTCGTTTGCTTCATCGACACATTTAAAACAACGCAACATATTGGTGGTCCCTCCTCAATCGAAATCAAGATCCATTATTTCAGTCTGTCGATCATGTTATCAGTCCTATTGCTCCAGTGTTTGCTGCAAATCGCGGATTTGCCTGCTGTCCAGTATGTGATACTGACTGACTCAGTTTTGGCATTACAGTACATTGAAGGGTGAATCACTACGTTGGCAACAATAAACTAAATATGCAGGGTATTCATGAATTAAGCGAATGTAGCACCAGCATCACTTTCGTCTGGATTCCGAAGGGATAAAAGACCACGATGAAGTACATCGTGCGGCACAAGGGACTACCAGTTTCTATGAAAAGAGAATGCAAAATATTATTGCCAGAAAATTCTGGACGCGTGAAACCAGTCCTTCCATATTTGGCCAACGAGCAATTAGCAATTTGGCCTTTAAAACTTGGCAAAATCTGTTAACCGAGATTGGAAACAGCTGTCAACAGAATATATAATGGATACAAGCTACTCGTATCTACTGAGTATCCAACCATCGCCAATATGTGAAATATGTCGTACACCATTAACGGTGTATTATGTTGTTGTAACTCAATATCTTTTCAATCAGTTAAAAATATACGACTATTACAACGCAGGAAAAAAAAGAAAAAAAAATATATGAAAACAAGTATCCTGTAGGTAAACAATCTCCACCTTCTCACCAACTTTATAATAAATGCTAAACTTTGTAAAAAAAAATTCTTCAATTTGTACAATTATTTATGAAAATCATGTTAATTTGTATATTTTATACGTATTGTCAACTGTTGATTGAATTTATAACAGCTAATTTAGGTCGTAAAGCGGAAGCTTCCGTTGCTGTTGTAATAATGTTATTTTGATCTGCCACATTCAAATGAGGCGAGAACTGTAACGAAACATGTCGACTATTTTACCAATTCATTATCCTATAATAGCATTAAAGCGCCACGCCACATATATTTTTTTCACACTCAATTCGCGTTTCGTTGTTCCGTATTTTCTCTAAAGTATACAAATCCAAGAGCTCATAAGTACATAATTACATAATATTATGTATGTGTTTTACAGAGAGTGTCTACATTTAACAATGAATCGACATATAAGCACGTCAATATGTACAGATAATCCTTCCGATTACCGAAATCGGTTGAAACAGAATCAAGCGTTCCGAGAATTCGGTAATCCAATCCATCAGGGTCGTCTATTATTTAGTCAAGTTCGTTTAATATAACAACTGGCTGATAACATAACCTCATTAATACCATCTTCCGATTCAATGTAACATCTCAGTTGTTTAAGTTCCACCTGCCCCGCTCGCTCTCTAGCGTTAATTACTAGCTTTTACTTTGTCATAGATTAATTGGTACACGCACAGGTAACAAGGACATCGAATCAGTGCTTTCATAATAACGCAAAAAAAAACATTTTCAAATTCAATACTTGCCAATTTTATAGAACTTAAACAAATTTGACGCCAAAAAAAAAAATTCGCATAACCTAAATAAATTCCCACTACACTCAAGTCACAACCGGTAGATTTCCATACTGGATAGTTTTGACATAATTCAATTTTATTTTGAATATAACTTCATATCAAGGTTATTTCCTTGAAGGAAACCCCAGTTTAATTCATCTTAGTATTACAAAATATACACTAATCAAACCTATAATTTTTTTTTTAAATTAACACTTCTATAGGAAAATTCGAGATATTAATCTAAAATAAAACATCCAAATAACTGTATGTATTAAAACGAATCATGTTATATACAAAATAAATAAAATAATATTCAACATTACCTAAATTACCGAACCACATATGAGCCAATTCATGAGCGACGGTCAACGCTACACGGAACTGACCTTTAGCCGATGTAATTTTATTATTATACAATATACTCGTTTCACGGAAGGTAATCAATCCCCAATTTTCCATAGCACCAGAAACGAAATCTGGTATCGCTATTAAATCTACGTTATAAGATGCTATATATTAGTCAATACACATCATCACAGACGTTTCTAATAATAAATTTTATTCCACAGGAACGTAAAGAATACTTTATTACGAAGTAACGTTATCCCATGGGAAAGTAAGAAGGTAAATAACGCGTAATACGTAATTTTATATTCAGCACTACTAAAAACATGAAAAGCGATTGATTTACTGATTTCAACTGAAACCGCGAGTAACAGATTTCCCAGATCTGTCTTTAATTTCATCTAATAATAATAATAATAATAATATCTTCTTAATGCCGAGTTCAACCTAATTTAAATACAATGGATTTGTTGCGCTTTTTGTAACCTCATCCCCGAACTAGCTTACGTCACTGGAGGTGTTACTCGCATACACTTCTCCTTTTCAATCCGTCCTTCCATTTTCCTTACCTTTCCTACTTCTTCAATTCATCACCGTTGGTTGTGGCATACAATTATCCGTACAACGTAAAATTAAATTTAAATAAATTAATGTTTCATTTTGCAAAATTAAAAAAAAAACATATACTGCAAGTATAATATTATACAACTGTTATCATCATTATTATAATACATTCATAGCGTCTTAATACATTTACTAATTTCTTATGTGGTGATAATTGCCACATTTCTATGATATACGTTATTTCCGGCGTAGTAAACTATGTGATATTCAATTTTACATTTCATTATTTTTAAGCGTTTTATTTCCTTTATTATATTATGAACTTTAAATTAAATAACCGGGAACCCGAAAAAATTTTAGAAATCAAAAAGAAAAATTGTTTTGAAAACTTTAGAAAATGTAAAAAACTAATAAGAAAAATAAATACATAACATTACAAATACCAACCAAATAATTTTTACCTGTATGTTACCATGTATCTTTATGATTTGTATTGTTTTGTTTTTTTGTTGTTTTTTTTTAAATATTAAGTAAACCTGTTTCCTTATGATTTGTAGCGTTTTATATTTTTCTGTTATTAGTTTTTACGCTTTCCAGGTTTTTAAAAATACCACTTTTTTATTTCTAAAATGTTTCTTTGCTCAGAAAACTTGCAAGAATTAACATAATTCAAGTGTATGCACCGACCGCAGACAGGGAGGAAAGAGAAATAGCAACTTTTTACACTGATCTGAAAATAAAGTTAACATTTACGGAGAGCCATGAAACTACGAAATACTACTATTAAAGAGGAGATGTTAGAATACATAGACTACAGTCTTCAGAGAATTACTATAGAAGACACAGAGAAAACCTGAGGTGATCAAACAAAAATCCAAGAAGCTTCAGAAAAATAGATACGACACAAAAAGAAAAAAGAAAAAGTGGATGACAAAGGAAATATTGGAGTTAATGATAGAAAGAACGAAGCATAGAAACAAACCGATATTGAGGAATACAAAAGATTGCAAAAAATAATAAAGAAAATACGACAAACAGAGAAATAGTGGTTACAGGGAGAGTGCAGAGAACTGGAAGAACTCGAACGGAAACATGATACTTTTAACACACACAAGAAATTAAAATGTATCCGGAACGCGAAAGAATGTATCTACAGCGTTCAGTATGGAAAAAACTGGGAAAATAGTAGCGGATAATGAAGATAGAAAGTCATTATGGGAAAACTATGTATGGGAACTATTTAGCATAGAACATAATAAAGATAAAGACGAAAATGAGATAGAATGCTAATCAGGGCCAGAAATAACAGAGGCGGAGGTATGGAACGCCATCCAGAAGGCCCCAGGAGCAGACATCACATCGGGAGTATTCAAAACACTAAACGCGACAAATGTAATAATGTTACAAAAATTATATAATAAAATATATGAGACCGGTGAAATTCCTACAAATTGCCTCCATATATTTTTATACCAATTCCAAAGAAACCAGCGGCGAAAAAGTGCGCTGATTTTCGATTAATAAGTTTAATGAGTAATGCGTTAACAATTTTTTTGCAAATTAACCAAAACCGAATTTATAAGAAACTAGCAAATCATATAAGGTAAACCCTCTTTGAATATCGGAACGGAATGAGCACGCGAGAAGCAATATTCTGTATTCAGATTCCAGTGCAAAAATGCTATTACCAAAGCCGAGACATATACCGTGGTTTTATACATTTTGAAAAGGCATTAGACAAGATCAAGCATAACAAGATGTTAGAAATATTAGGAAATATGTCAATATATTCAGATTCATCATGACCTATTCTATCACCAGAAAGCCAAATTACGACTGGGAACAGAAGAAACAAAAGAGATAGATATCAAATGTGGTGTATGACAAGGCTGTATCTTATCACCGATGCTGTTCAATATATATTCAGAACAAATACTACAACGAGCCATAGCTATTTCACATGAAGGAGTGCGAGTCAATGGAGTATTGATAAATAACATAGATCCAGTGAAGAACTAAAGAAACTAATAAAATATGTACAAAGAAGCGCTACGCAGATGAGAATTCAAATAAATGTAGAAAAAACAACATATATATATATATATATATATATATATATATATATATATATATATATATATATAAATAGATCCAAAGATAACAATACATATGGATGGAAAAAAACAGAGAAAGTCCCGGCCTTCAAATACTTCGGAAGCTGAATAATAGAAAAGAGGTACTTGGATACGGAGATCAGATGCAGCATAGAAATAGCGCGGAATGCATTCTAACAATACAAATGTGTACTGTCTAGCGATGACATCAAAATAAAGCTGAAGCTGCTAACAATCAGGTGTTACATATGGGCAACAGAGTGGAAACATGAATGATCACATCAGTCGCGATAAAGAGAATCATGGCTTTCGAAATATGGGTATATAGGCGTTTGCTGAAGGTAAACTGGATGGAGAAAATAAGCAACAAAAATACACTAAGGCGTTTACAGAAGGAATACGAATTAATAACAATTACTGAAAAACGCAAAATTCGATATCTAGGACACGTCTTGAGGGAGAAACAAATACGGGTTGCTGCAATTAATATTACAAGTAAAAATAGGAGGAAAACGAAGTCGGGGTAGACCAAGGATATCCTGAATGCAAAATATAAAAGACTGAACGTGAATAAAAAAAAAAATGTTTCCTCCCTTCTAATCCAGAATTGATTAAAACGCAATCATCTACTGGATTTTATGGAGGTATATATCAGGAGATGGAGGTTTTGCCCATTAGCAAATCTAACCGACTTCGAAATCAAAGAAATTGGAAGACAAACGAATACGGCCAGAGATTGAGATGCGTGGGACAGTTTGGTCGCCAAAGTCCGAGATATGACGATATAAAAAGTATAATAATAAACAATTATTAAATTTACTACTAACCTTATTAGTATTTTTTTCTACAATATTTATACAACAGCACCTGATTCAGATAAAGAAATATAAAAGTACATACCTAACTTCGGAAGTGGATATGGAATACGGAAATATTCGCAATAATAGTTGATGACCTCGATAGCAACTTCATTCGCGTACTGCATATTGTTAATTTCGTTTTTCCTGGCGTACACAGTTATCGGAAACATTCCACGAGATACGGACGAATTTAAATGTTTAAAATCGCAAACGATGAAGCAAACTAAGTAAGTAGACATAGGTACACTGGTTGAGAATATAGCCGTTGTTTCACCGACATCAGGACTATTTTCAACTTCTTCCTAAACCACGTTGTAAAGCTTAATTCGAAAACATACATAGTAATACAAAAATAATCACGTGAATTATAAAAGAACTTTGAAAGAATTGTAAAAAAAAATAGATTAAATAAAAACAAAAACAAAATTTGCACGAACTTTGAAACCCCGTTTTAGAAATAAAACAATTTTAATCAAAACGTAAATTCTTATTTTAGAAAAAAATAATAGAATAGTAGATCTTTACCTTTCTGAGTTTGTAGTTGGAACGATTTTATCAGTATTTAAAATAGAAGCTGAAACGCATTTACAGATTAAGTTTCGAACATAAATAAAAAATAATTTGAAGTGTCATAATTTGATTTTTTAAAACAAATTTTAGTAAATTTGATAAACTCAAAAATATATACAACTCATATTAGCTTACAATCCTTTGTAGAATACAATATCGTTGAGATGACCGCCATTTACAACAATACATTCATTCACTCACTGATTTCTTGAAATTTATTCAGAAATCCGAGTTTAATGTCCTTGCACATCTCGTAGATGCGTTTCATAAACGCGGCTTTTAAGGTATTCCCACAAAAAACAAATCGCTTAACTTTCGAAACTCTATTTGCACTGTCGGGATCGATTCACGCCGAAAATAACGTTCAACGCAAAACGCGCTAGGATGCCATGATAAATGAAATTAGACAAACGAATCTCTCGTGTGTATACTAAACGTAAAACACGCGGTTTGCGTTGTAGCAGCGTTAGCAACTGCACTATTAAAAAAAAAAACATCCGCCTTCTGTGGATCACCCTATATATATCGGAATATGGATAAAAATAAAAAAACCTAATATGATCTTTACGTATGTACAAGAAATAAATGTAAGAGAAATATATATTATCATCTATTAAACAAAATAAATAATATTCATAATGAATACTTCCTTTCAAATAGTCATTTGTCCTTGCGCAAAAACGAGATTTATTATTAACTTTTTCGCCAATTATGTACGTTTGAAATATGATTACAAATAAACTATAAAATGTAAATAATGATGGAACAAAAAATCGAAATCACTAATAAAATATAAAAATGTACATTAACTTACTTGCAAGTTCATATTAGACAACGCTATGTATTCGTTCGAAGGGCGCACGAGCTTGATATTAAATTTGGATTTAAAGCTTGGCTCGTCAAAACACGGAAACGCTTGTCGAGCAAATGTCGGTTCAAATTTGGACGTAACAATCAATCTAAGAAACAATAATAAAAAATTTATACCGATTTACACATATGATCTAATATTTTTAATTCAATATTTTCTTCGCAATATATATATATATATATTTATATATATTTATATAAAGAATTATTACGTACTTAAGAACATAATAAAAAATTGGTACGTGATATCATTAAATATAAAATTACGTTTGGAATTTTACAATAAGCGATTATGAAACACGAAATAATTTTAAAAAACAAAAGCACGCAACAGAATAATTTTATGAAATAAAAATTTGACTAGTCAAGTTAAAATTTCGATCAAATCGCAGTAACTACATAATTACACAAATATCTAATTCAGAATTATGCAGAAAATTACCGGAAAGTCATGAAAATAATTTGAAAAAAGTTGTTTAATTGAGACTAATTTTGAAGTATGTAAAGTTACAGTCAAAACAATTTCAGTCAGCGTCAGAAAATAAAGAACAAGTTAATGCAATAAAGAACTGGAATAAGGTAAATACGAATATATTTAATAATAATGATAATAATAAAAGATTATGTTATCGATGTGGAAAATATAACCATTTATGTTACGATAAGAATTGCCCTGCAATAGGAAAAAAATGCCATATATGTGATCATTTAAATCATTTTTTAAAAAGTTGTAAAATAAAAACGGAAATTAAGAGAAAAGTAGTAAAAGAATCGATAAGACTATTATAGATAGTGAAATAAAAGACAATTTATTATCTTTGAAACAGGTGGTGTCAAAGATCATTTATTAGTTGATTCAGAGGCAACCGTTAACAATATTAATAAAAATATATGGGAAAACTTAAAAAAAAAAAGAACAGAAAGTAAATTGTAAATGCTTCCACGTCGATCGGGAAATCGTAGTTTATGGAAAAAAACAATTCGTGATCAAATAAAAGCATTGATTAAAACAAACAAGTCAACGATTGTTGGGTTTTATGTTTTACATGATGATAGCGACAATTATGAATATTTACTAGGCAATGAAACAGCTAAAAAATTAAAGTTGTTACGCATTAGCGAGGAAATTTATATTGTACAAGTTAAAAATAAATCAATAGGGAAATTAAAATATTTTCAATTTACAATATAGCTTTTAAAAAAATTAAAGTCAATGACAAAAATAAATACGGTATTTGATAAAAATGCGAATCTATCAACAATTACATATGTTGGTTCTGATGTATTAGATGTTGTATTAATTAAAGATGAAAAACCAAAACTAGTAATATATGTTAACAAAACCCTAACAAATGTTGGGAAAAATTATTTTCAGTATGAGAAACAATCATTGACATTTGTATGGGGTTGTGAACAATTTCGTATCTATGTTTTTAGGGAAAAAATATTTTAACAGATTACAAAGCATTAGAATTCTAGTTTAATTTAATATTTCGACCAAATTCTCACAGTGAACGTTGGCTAATAAGATTACGAAGTTTTGATTATCGTATAAAACATGTACCAGCGAAAAACAATATATTATTTTTTTATAAAAGATGTTTTCAAAATTTTTGAAATCTAAGGCAAAATTGTTATATAAGTCTGAAAACTTTTAGGCAGCGGTATAATCTTAATGAAAAAGACCAATTCTGTATTATGCAATAGAAAACAAGCATGACCGAAACTACATAAATTACAACACGCTTTAGAGTAGACCGAAACTACATAAATTACAACACGCTTTAGAGTATACGCATGCTATCTGGACTTAATGTTCGTTTAAGCCTACATGATTTCAATGTTTCATATACATCTTTTTCAGTTACACATTTAACAACTACAAAATTTATACTTGTTCTGATAGGACGAGTTCGTAATTCATGAGGCATGTAACAGGAAGGTACAATGAACCAGCTGTATTTCACTTAGAAATGTAAATTTACCGTCAGCTACCAAACTTATTTTTCCCTTCGTACAATATTAACATATAAGCAAAGTTACTTCTATTCTGAGTAAATGTTTTAAATATTTGGTTTTCTCATCTCATTTTAGGCTTCAATATCTGCGTCAATTCTGAAACCTATACTTAAAATATTCAGTTGTCTTTTTATATTTTGAGCGATAAGGTTTTTCGATTAGTGAGATTTATTTTATTGCTTTCGCAAGCCAACGTGGACACTGTTTCACTTAACACATGTCCTTTTGGGTCAAAATGGAGGGCCTTATAATCGATATTTTGAATTTTATACAGAAATTGCCAACCAAAGCTTATTAAATAAATTCTATATACTGAATGTTAGTTCACCTTCTGACTAATCACCATCTTAATGAATCACTGAATATCCAACTAATTCCGAGTTGTGAATATTAAAAAAGAATCTTCTCTCTCAACAAGTTATCAAATCATATTTATAAAGGAAATTGTATTCTTTTGCTGCTTCCTACTTTACAATCTTCTCTCTCAACAAGTTATCAAATCATATTTATAAAGGAAATTGTATTCTTTTGCTGCTTCCTACTTTATCATTCTAAGCAATTCTTATACCGTTTAATAATTTCCTTCTTTCTTAATAATTCGTTTCATTAGTTTTGTTAAATTTAAAAAACGTTGCACTTGAATCCATAATCAAAATGCTTATATCTGAACTATCTCCCTGCTAAACAATTTTTATAATTGTTTGTAACCTACAGAACAAAAATTCAAATATTTACTTATTTACAAACGAAAATATTAACAAGAGGTTTATGTAATATATCAATATACTATTATAAAAAAATATGTTTGTAAAGTCATTACCTTGATTTACCATTTTCATCTAGATATTGACTGTTGTAAAAGCCTACAATTTTATCTGCGAGCTGACCATTGAAATCTAACTGTAATTTATAACGTCCATGATGAAGCTTTCTTTCAGGAATAATTACCCAAAATTCATGGTTCTGGTACTCAAATGCATCCGTAATACGTATTTCGTGGGGATTATTACAGACTGTGATTATACGTGAGGTAGTTATGTTAAGTCCTTTAATGTGCAAAGCTATGAACGATTGCAGGCCTTTAATATCCAGTAGGATATCAACATGGCCACTGAATACGGCAAAATCCATTTTAGGATGTAAAAGTAAATCATATTCAATTGGATATATATTCGGGGATAAACGCAAATCTGTTTTCCAATTCTCCATATCTGTTTTTTTTACCTACAGCAATCATTTGTTAGAATAAATACACGTAAAAACTATAGATTTATGTGCAGATTCCAAATAACATATACGAAAACTTTATAAAATATTACACATTCATCAGCATTTTTTACATGAAGAATACTTTAAACTAACACTTTAAACACTTATTTTCTAAATCGTGGCCACTTTGAAGTTACACCCTACTATTAGACACAATAATTCATTATTCTATGCTAAATATTTTAAACACATAAATTAATAATGACAACAGCCATACTTGTCATCTACAAATACTCCTAAATGATGTTTTAAAGTACTTACATAAAACCTATGAGCTACTTCACTTAATTTTTTCCAAGAATGTAATAAATTGTAGTTTAGATTTTTTTTTTTAACAAATAATCTCCAATTATTGGAATTAATAAACATTCCTATGTAACAATGAATAAACGAAATTATTTTATCAAAAGAAAATGTATAAGCTTTATCAAGGAAAACCTACTTTAAATAAATAAACGTAATAAAAAGGAAGAATTTTATCATATATGAACCACCAAACAATTTACTAAGAAATAATAATTACACACCAATTTAAATAATGCGTATTACAATATATTTTTCACTTATTACAACGAGAAATTCAATGTAAAGCTAATAAAGCACTAAATATTGAATTACGATTAATTCAAGTATGTTTATCATTTTTGTCAAAGAACAAAAAACCTACATAAATACATATTACATAACTTAAGTACATAACTTATGTTATGTAATACTTTTTTTAAATTAAAAAAAAATTATTACTATTAGCATCACCGACTTTATGAGTTTAGGAACCAAGTGTTGCCAAACCTACTGTCATTACGGTAGTCTATCCATTTTTCAGTTAATGTAAAATGTACTGCTTTTTCCAATATTTATGTTAATTTATTAATTCCTGGTTTTTTCTGCATTTTCAATATTTAAAAATGTAACTAATAATCAACCAACATTTATCATTATTCAAATATTAGTTATATGTTAGTATATTAATTGCAGTGGGGAATATAAACAGATTTACAGATTGAAAGTTGATTTTCTTCGATTGGAGTGGAGTTTTGATGCTGCAGCCAGCGTCACGGCAAAACAATTCCCATTGTAATTTTTTTATTTTATGTTTAAAACAAAGTACTTGACAATTTGTTGTTAGTGAAGATTAACAATATATTTTGAATTGGAATGATTGCAGGAATATCGTATTCAACCCTTTTTTTGTAAGGTCAACTATCATGTTATTCTTTCATGTTTGAAAACATTATGTTTATCTTTAACCTATTACTCTATAATTGTTTAACTTTTATCATGTTTCACTACAGTACTTAGTACTTACGCAAACTGCGCATTAGCGGAGTATATTTTGTAATTTGGAATGTAACAAAAAATTGATACAGATATGTGTAGGAAACCTATAAAAATATACATATTCCACCTAAAAATGTACGAGCCGGTTAAAAGAATTTCATCAATAGAGCAAAAACAAGTTTAATAGATAGTGATAAAAATATTAAAAAATAGCAATTAGTAATAGACCCCACTATAGTTGATAAAATATGGAAAAATCACAATAAAAATACATAGAAAGAAAAAGAATTGGGTTCAATAAATTACGTGGGAATTCATACCTATAAATTGATAAAAGTATTTAACAAATGTAATATAGATTTAGCAATAAGAAACTATAATACATTATTGAAAGCAATTACAAAATATATGAAATAGAAGTATATTAAAAAATTCACAAGTATATAAATTAAATTGTAATCAATGTGAAAATATACAATTCACAATAAGGCATAAGAACTTTTAAATTCATATATAAATAATCATGAAAAATTATTATTTGGAAAACATCGTAAATTAATAAAAATTCTACATACAGGAAAACACCATTAAAAAAGAAAACTACTAAAAAATGGAAAAAAGAAAAGAAAAATATACAAATAGTTTATTAGGGGGGGTGGACGTTATTTAATCTTGAAATCTTGTTTTTAATTAATTTATGAATTCTGACATTTCAAACGGAACTGGTAACTCATCATCCAAATATAGTTGCTTTTGTTTTATTATTCTGTAGCATCTTTTTGTCTTTTTACGTTCTCGTTTTACTTCTATTTACATTATTTGTCAATTCTAACCATTTATTTTTAGAAATCTATCTTCAATTTTTTCTGGTTTTATTTTAGTGATACCACCAGGCTCCACATTATCTGTGCTAAGTTCATCAGCGTCCGTCATGCTTTACTTGAATGTGTTCAATTGGAACCGTTTACTATGCCTGTTCATTTCATCCGCCACCGTTCAAAAAACCGTGTAGCCATCTTTCTGTTCCTGCATCACATATTTCTTCAAATTTATTAAATAGGTCTATTGCTTCACATAGAGGCATAATATTCTCTGAGGATGTTATTTTTAGTACACTGAATAAATAACTGTAAACTGATTATAGCTTGTTCGATTCTGACTATCTCCTTATCAAACTCTTGTGAATTTTTCTCAATTTTTGATTTGCTTATTCCGCTTTCGTATTTATTAAAACTGATACATGCTGATATTCGGGAATTTGATTCAAGTACAGTATGTCTTCTTTAATTGGTCTGTTCCAGATGCATCTACGTCTTTGGTGGTTAATTTCTTTTATCCAATTAATTTTCATCTGTATCCATCTTCCATATCATATTCCCACCTCTAAGACGATTTTTGAAATCTTCAAGATAAATACACACGCCACTTTAAAAAATCGGTGCTTATAGTATGTTTGATACTTTGTGGCATATTTATAATGGTGTTTCCTTCAACTTCAACGGTAATTACAAGATTTTTTTTACAACATATGTTTCATATTATCGAATGATGAGTTTTAAAATAGGAAACAATTCTATGCAGTTTATGAAAAATAAAGGCTACAGGTGTAAAGTTAGTAATTTTTCTTCCTCGGATTAAATCACAAAAGTTATATTCCTCTTCTTCTGTGTCCATGAGATATTCATCTTGCCGCCTAAACCACATATTTTGAAAGCTTCCAAACAGTCTTTTAGATTATTTGTTAGCATCTACATGTAACTAATTTTCAATATTTTACATTACATATCAAAAATTTGTAACTTGTACTTATATTCAAACTAAATATTTGTAAGAATAAAATAGCATTTGCCATTTTTAAAATTCACATTATTATAGGATATGAACTCATAAGTCCATTTTTTTACTAGCATGACGTCTACCTTGCCGTTTCATTTCTGTTCTAAATATTCACATTTGGCCTTCTATATGAAGTTGAAGGATTCTAAGGCGAATCTCCATTTTTGACGTTAAATAACGCTAAAGGTACTATTTCGGTTACGTACCGATCTTCTCTATTGTTTCTACTGTAAACGATGCCCGCGGTGTCAGTGTAAGCGCTATCAGGAGACAATGGAACTCATTGAAAATTTTTCCAGGAATACCATTGTAGTTACGCAGCAAAATGTTGCAAAAACTTGGATACGAAAGTTTTTCAATACTTAATTGGAAAGAATAAGGGAAAACTGAGTTGGTATAAAACATGCAAATATATGCAGAAATTTTGAAAATGTCCAAAAAAAAATATTTAAAAATAAATATAAATGAATACTACTAATTGAGAGTACATCATTAATACAGTCGGGCCAGTTTTCATGACAAATTCATTAAAGATTTAAACAAAAATTGTATACATATATAAGTTATAAATGGAATAAACTTTTAATTATTACATAATTACTATTATTATTATCGTATCCAGCCGACTCAAGTTCCTTCTTTTATAGAGATTATTTCAAATAAATAAACATTACACCTGATAATGTAAAAAAAAACTTAATTTGCAAAATGAGTTCTAATATTTCATCACTATGATTGTTTAGTATTATTAATATTATAGGTAATTATTCATATTATCTATCGTTTAAACTATCGCAAATTAATATAAGATTAATCACTAATAAAACGGTAAGTTCAAAAGTCATGGTTCGATGATAATACAGCTGTATTTTAATCAGGCGTTTATTCCGACAAAAGCATGGCATAAACCACAATACCACTTCACATTGTTTTTCATTGCCTGTTAAGTGACGTCACACCATTTACTTGTGAACAGACACACATACCTATATACCAAAATAATATTTATATTACACTTATTCGTTACTGATATTATTTTATGGTTACATTTTCGTTATCTAAATCTGGTTTATAAATTTTGAAATCAAATTATTTTTATCGCATATTTCCGAAAAAGTTGATTTTAAAAGATAATATTGCTTTAATAATGTATATTACTTTTTTTTTCCAATTTTGAAAAGGTAACTAGAAATATATAAATATATATTAGAGGACAAAAGTCAATTGCTCCTTATACTTCAAAGGTTAAATTCATATAAATACATCAATTTAGTACATGAAAAGTGTAATATATATAATATATCCGCAAATATATATATATATATATATATGTATATATATATATATATATATATATATATATATATATATATATATATATAGAGAGAGAGAAAGAGAGAGAGGGAGATAATATTATCCTTTACACGAGAAAATATTTTATTTCACCCTTATAACCAAATATTGTTAATGGTGACCTTAATTATGGGACTATAGCATAATATTTTATTTCTGAATTTGAGAACGTTTACAGCCAACATAATTGTAATTATTACATTTCGTAGAATGTTTTCACATACTGAACATAAGAACTTAAAATTGAATAAAAAATGTTAGCTCGTAATTATATATTAAATAGGATGATAATTGACTTTATTAGTTATTTAATAAAATTTACGATAATAATAATTATATGATAATAAAGTATTACACATTACTAAAATTCACATTTTTTAGGGTTTGAAAGTTCAAAGGAAAAATAGTTCCAAAATCGAGCGACCCCGAAGTCATAAAAAAACGGGAGAAAAAAATATACGAGAAGCACACAATCGTGATGTAAGTAAAATTTGAAAGTTTTTTTTTTTAAAACATCATACCAGCATTAATTACTGCAAACAACGGTGATCACATAAGTAGAAAATTTGGTATTAGTCTAGTGACTCGGGTGAGAACTATGAGGAAGGGAAACGAATAACTTGATAAGAATAGTACAGAAATGATCAAATACAATAATTAGAAAGAAAACAACATATTATGTTTTGAATAAGGTGAAAAACCAAATTTATAAGTGATCGGAATTGCATCTCGACACCACTCCTTCGCAGACTCCTTGGAAGATTGCCTGGAAGACTGTTTGTGCATTCTGTGAACATTAGGATTGTTGCTGACTTTGAACTTACCGAATAATCTCTTATACTGCACGACGTGTCTGTCGCTGACGTACGGAATCTTGAGATCATTATGCAGCGTCAAATTAGAAACACAATGTAGAGCAGACGTAATAGTACGGAGTATCTTGGACTGTTGTTGCTGTATTCTTTGAAGGTTACTTTTGCAAGTACTACTGTACAACTCTAATCGATAGCGCCAAATGGAAGAGATTGCCACGAGATAGATAGTCCGTTTGGTAATTAGTTTTAGAACCGATTTCTGTCCCAATAACGGCGTAACGATTTCGCACGGATAATGATGGCTCTTCTAGTGTGTACCACATGTAGTCGCCAAGATAACGTACTGATTTTTTTTTATGAATTTCTATATTGTCAATTCTTACAGCCGGACACTTAACTTTTTTATTTGTAAATATAACATGTTGGCACTTATTGGGATTAAAAACATACGCCAACTTTATTTCAACTGAACCAGCCTATTCAGTGAACCGCAATGTTTGCATATATTGCTTCTGAATTGAACGCAAGAATAGCAATATCATCGACGAATGTTGCTAAGATGATTTGATTGCTAGTCGGCATGTCTGCTGTGTAGACCGAATATAAAAGAGACTCGAGTAGACTACCTTGCGGTACAGATGATAGAATATTGTGTTCTTCTGAAAAATGTCCATTACTTTTGACAGTGAATATTCTGTCAGATAATTACGAATAAAGTATTGCATATAAATCAAAGGTGAGAAACTGTCTCAGTTTATAAAGAAGCTGCACCGTAGAATGTTCAGTGCGAAATCCGAATTTTGATTTGGTATTATTCCACGACTGCTCATAATCGACTGAATACGACTTAGAATTAGTTTTTCTAATATCTTCGATAAGGATCAGAATAAATTTATAGGTCTATAGGATGATACATATGTTTGCGGCTTGCCCGGTTTATGTATCATTACTATAATCGATTTTTTCTACACTTTAGGAAAATATCTAATTCGTAGTACTCCATTGAATATGTAACATAAAAGAGTATCTGACTTTGTTGGAATGAAAAGAGTATCTGACTTTGTTGGAATGAAAAGAGTATCTGACTTTGTTGGAATGAAAAGAGTATCTGACTTTGTTGGAATGAAAAGAGTATCTGACTTTGTTGGAATGAAAAGAGTATCTGACTTTGTTGGAATGAAAAGAGTCTCTGACTTTGTTGGAATGAAAAGAGTATCTGACTTTGTTGGAAGCCATGAAATGATTTCGCCCGTGATGTTATCTACTCCAAAGCTTTTTCATAATGATTCTTTACGAAGGCATTCTAATACCTCTTTCGGAGTAAAAATTTTTGTTTTCCTCATGAATAAGGTTCGTTTAAGTTACTTTGTATATATTCAGAGTTTTCACGACACATATTAGGATGTGAAACTAAGCTGAGGTGTTCTGCAAATGCGTTTGATTTTTCTTTATCGGTTCTGAATTCTACTTCAATTTATATTTATATATACAATATATATTTTGTAACAATCCGTTTAAAACAAAAAACAAGTATATTGAAATATTATATATTCTTACTTTTTTTTTCTTCTCTGACACGCAAGATCTTATTTAGTATTTCAGGTAAGAAGTGAAAGTTATATCCTTATATTAAATGATTTTCTTCCCCGACAGTTAATAGATACTTAAAATTTAGGTGAAAAACTTTCGTGACTTTGTTTATACATATTTTAAGTGCTTTCTGAAGTTATAAAATAAATAAACGACATTTTCTTAATAAACCTGTATGTATCATCGTACTGAATTATTATTTCTAATTAAATATATTTATTTACTACTTCCATATCGGATAATTTATCATACGGAATTTCCAGAAAAGACATGACTTTAATCTTATTTTATCACGTGAGAGATTTACTTACGAGATGATAAAAAGTTAAGAGTAAATAAAATCCAATTGGATATCTGTACAAACGCAGAAATTTTTAAAATTTTAATTGTACAGTGACCGGTATCCGACACATGAAAAATCAGGTATAGATATATAAAAATGTAAATTTTCAAAGATATATTTATCATTCTATAATGGATATTGTTTCACCTAAATCGCGTTCTTGCTGCTCGTTTTTTGACGATGTTATGCAACCGTTATAATATCATCCAGTCTACAGGATCATTCAAAAGCACTTAACCTTCGAGTTCGCTCGCGTTGTTATAATACCCATAAAATTATATATGACACGTGTGTATCTTTAAAAAATAGTTTGATGTATTCATGCTTATTAAAATACCTTATTTATTATGGTAATATATCTAAAATATGAATGACGAAGTTTGTTTTTAAAATTTTATTTACATCACCTTATCGATTAACTAAAACGCGTATATTAAATATCTGTAGAAATAATATACGCTAATCACATGATTACAAACTTAACTTTAATCCAGGTTTAAATTATGATATCGAATGCGATTTATACCAAACAAATTTTGTTATAATAATCGATTAGTGTGAATAATGCACTTCGTAAATATTGATCACAATTTTTTCAAGTGTTTTAAATTAATTTTTAAGTGATTCCGAGTACACACTTTAATATTAAACTACATCGTGATATGTACTCCCCCCCACACACACATATATATAAAAATAAATTAACAAAATTTATCACCATATCTACTAATTACTTAATTTTTTAGAAATATGTATGTTGAAAAATGTAATTAAGAATTACTTTACCTCTTTATTCAAAGTTTGTATAACGAGCAGAATGATTCCGACTACTATAACTACGTTAATAACGGTTATGGAGAAATATAGACATTTATTACTGTTTTCACAAGGAACGGACATTTCAAAAATATTCTTTAATACACTGAATTTTAGTCATTAACCTACACGAAAAATGATTCGAAGAACAAGCAATCGAAAAAACGTAATATAATAACGTCGGCCTTTATGTTGTTTATAACATTGACCTAAAGAATTTCGTCCACAGCTACAAGCGTTTTCGAGGGGGTAAAGGCATAGTATGCGCGTCTAAAATTTAGTTAAATAAGCTCTTATCTGATAAAAATGGCGCCACCGCTAATAATTTAATTCCGTGTAGCGTGTTTTTCACTGTAATTATAAACATAAAGCACTAAATAACTTTCAATAATTTTTCCAGCTAAGCATATTTATTCTATTTATTTATTTGTTTAAATTTTACGTTGTACTAATAGTATAAACTGTTATAATAGAATGAAAATAAGATAGAAGAATCAGATACGAATCATAAATATTGAAAAAAATTGTCCAATACTCAAACCAAATAAACATCCTTCAATTCTTATCGGTTTAACTCTTTCATCATGCATTGGAAAAACGTTCAAAAATATCTTATAAAAAATTATTATGATGGTTTCCTAAAAGTTCCTCAAAATATTTTCAATAGATCAGGTACTCAGGAAAAATTTACCATCTATACTCTGGATGTAATGTCTGCAATAACAAAAAATTGGTATATAATTTCATTGTTTATCGACATGAAATGTATGTATAATTCAGTATTTCTGCGATGGGCTACTAACGGTTCGTTACAATCATATACCATAGTGAAGATGCAGGCCTAAAAGTCATTATATTAAGTTTTTTTATTATTTATAATATGCACCCAATGATTAAAGAAATTACAAAGCAAATACATCTATTAATGCAATAAATCGATGATTTAGAAACCTAAATACAGGTATCAAAAGAACAAAAGAAGTTATATGATACGACGATCGTCGTATGTTCACGTTATGATAATTTAAATTGATTAAATTGGGAAATGAGGATTAATATTTAGTTTAATCAATATAATAAAAAAAATATATAATTATTTGTTTAATTAAAGTAAAATATATTATTATTATAGTAAAACCAGACTGGATTTGTAGTGGACAAACTATTATTTTTTTTATACAATAATAATAGTTAATTTTAATTAATCAAGAAAAAAAAAAGTAAATTAGTTTAACCAGTTAATTTTAGTTAATAAAAATACAGTCAGTAAAATTAATTTAGCCAGTGAATCGTGAAGAACCAGTGAATTTTAGTTAATAATGAAGAGCCAGTCGAGGAATTTTTGTTTAACAAGGCTCAAGAAAGAGGTTAAAAAGTGACTGGTTGTTGTTTTTAGTTCAGTTTAGTTTTGTTATTTCAGTTCAGTAGTTCAGTTGTGAAGTAGCTTTCAATCAAGTCGGTTATCAGAATAAAAAAAGAAGAAAACATGGTTGATGGGTTACACTACAAATCTGTATATTGTATTGTATATTTTTTTTTATTTAAAGACGCTCGACATCTTGGTCTTTTGCGTCTGCTATAACTTAAATAATTAAATACAACAGAAAAGTAAATCTATATCTTATGGAATACATTTATACATTTTAAAAAACTAAAAACATATTGAACGATAGCTTCATCATCTGCAAGCATTTCTTCTGTCGTCATTTTTCTATGTCCGAACGCTTTCTCTCGTTCCTCGGTGAATTCTGGACATTCAGTGATGACGTGACTGATGAACATTTTTTGATTACCGCAGTATATACACGACGGCGGGAGTCCTGTATGAAGCAGTGGACCATGTGTTAATTTCGTATGACCAATACGGATTCTGCATAATACAATTTCTTCTCGTCTGTTTTCACGGTGAGATGTTTTCCAATGATCCAATTTGCCTTTAACTTGTCGTAAGTTGTTGTTGATTTGATTTGTCCATACATTTTGAGCGGCCATCTTGATTGCCAGTATTATTTGCTTTCTTGCATTTATTAATAGATCTTTTTCACGTGTCGTTTTGATCTGTTTAATATTTTCCCATTTGTAGTTTCGGGTGGCCTGATGTTAAACCGATTTATACGCAAATAGTTTAGATAGTCATTACATCTAATTCTAAATGGTTTGTTTTTGTCCCGGTAGATTTGATTTAAATTGGAATGAAATGTTTTATAGTAATTTATATGCGTTTTGTTACCGCTAAGTTTCGTATAGTATTTCAGTACTAATATAATTCGACGGTGTTTTAATGACAATATGTTTGTTTCTGCATGCAGGCTTAAAACCGGACTTGTGCAAAACGCTCCACTGCATATTCTGAGCGCGTTGTTTTGGATTACATTCAGTTTTCTTAGCGTACTTTCTTCAGCTGAGTCGTATGCGATCGCACCGTAGTCTATTATTGATCTGACATAAATTCCATATAGTCGTAATAGCATGCTTCTATCAGATCCCCATGCCATGCAACATTTTTAGTAAATTAAGAGCTTTCGTAGATTTTAGTTTTATGTTTTCAATATGTGGCTTCCAATTTAATTTATTATCCAATATAAGCCCTAAAAATTTTGTTCTGTTTCTGTTAGCTATAAATGTATTATTTAGTTTTAACTTGATCTCACGTTCAGGTGTTTTCTTTGTAAAATTAATTACACATGTTTTTTAGGTAGAAAAGTGTATATTCTTAGTGATGCCCTACTTTTCTATTTCTGTTATAATCTTTTGTAATTTTTCTTCTATTTGTGAAATATTATTTCTTCGTAAATAAATTACTAGATCATCCGCAAATATTGAGTAGTTAACAGGGTATTTGATTAAGTGTTGTAGATCATTTAGTGCTAGTATAAATAGTAGGGGACTTAAAACGGATCCTTGTGGCACATCTGACATTTGGTTTCTTTCAGTTGAAAGCGAGTTACCTACTCGAACTTTAAATTTTCTGTTTTGAAGGAATGCTATGACAAATTTTGGTAGGTTGCCTCTAAAACTCATTTCATATAGTGTGTTTATAATCGATTCTTTGGATATATAGTCGAATGCTTTTTCTATATCGAAAAACACGCATACAGTATATTGTCTCATTGTAAAACCATCTAGAATTTCTTGTTGTAGTCTTAATATATTGTCAATAGTCGACCGTCCTTTTCTGAAGCCACTTTGATGTTTGTCCAGCCAGTACTTATTTTCTATAGTCCACATCATCCTTCTTGCGATTATATTTTCTAAAAGTTTGCACAATACGCATGTCAATGAAATAGGACGATAACTAATTGCTTCATATTTATCTTTGCCGGACTCTAATATCGGCACAATAGTTGCCTCGTTCCATTTTTTAGGAATTTTGTGTAGTTTCCAAATTTGATTGAACATATACAGGATACATTTAGTATTTTCTTCTGTTAAATTTTTTAGCATCTCCGAATGGATATAATCTGGACCAGCAGCAGATCTTTTTTGTTCTTTTATCACGTTGTTTAATTCGTTTTGAGTGATATCTTGATTATATTCTTCATTATTTGATGAGTCAAAGTCTGAATTGTTTCTAGTGATATGAGTACTGAGATGTTTATGCAAAGTAGCTATTTTGTAATAGTGTTCTGCCATGACCTCCGCTATGTCTTTACTCTCATATTGTAATTTTCCGTCCGAATCAGTTATCCCCGCGATGGTATTATCATTTTTCTTATTTAGAATTTTCCTAATTTGATTCCATACTTTTGTAATAGCGGTTTTTGAGTTTATTTCTGAAATGAAGTCTCGCCAACACTTTTTTTTACATTCGTTGATGGTTCTTCTTGCAGAGGATCTTGCTTTTTTAAATTTTACACGGTTCTCATTAGTTGGATGACGCTGTTAGTTTTTATATTCAAGTAAATTATTATTTTTATATAACCGATTCGCTAATAATTAATAAATATATAATAGTCTTTATTATTTCATTTAATTAATATAAAATAAACTATTTCATTATAATCACCGTGTTGTAGTTTATCTTTGAAATAAATAAAGAAGAATATTTAAAGTCGAGTTAAATTAAGAGAAAGAAATATATGTGAGGACCCTTAAGTAAGTAATGACGAAGTCAGTAGAAATCCGTTGCAATGAAAATGAGAAAGTATATTGAATTTGAAGATAAATGTTCAAAAAACGCAAGGCGCAGTATTTACCACTAAAGGAAATACTACCTCTCCACTAATTCGAATAAATCATAAATCATTAAAATTTAAACCGTTATGTAAATACTTAAGAGTTACACCTAATTCTAAAATTACGTGTTCGGATGAAATGAGACATTTATTGAGATGCTAAGGGCCATCTCAAAATTTAGGTGGTTGCGTTTCAGACATAATAAAGTTCTATCCGAGATAAATTATGTAGCCCCATTTATCAACTTTAACAAAAGAAATATTCAAAAATCGCAGTCAATACAAAACAAGGTCATGGAAATATGTATAAGAACTATAATAATCACTTCTTGTTAGTGTATGTTGGTAAAAACATTCGACCCACCTATACCGTTAAGCACACAATATATAGAACATAATTTTAAAAAAATTAATAACAAAGATACCACTTAATTATGAAACAAAATGAAAGCACTGAATAAGTAAATGAATAATAAATGCTAGAGACAAAAATATTTCTCCTTTATTGATTAGTTTCCATAAACTAAATGATGAAAGATAATATCCGATGCATAATAGAAGATGCTTGAAATAGAATGTGAAGAACTTTGGACTCCACTACACGTTCAAATTGAATATATTATCCGAAAAGACACGATTTTAAGCTTTGCTCAGTCACTCGAGTGCTATTAATAAAACAGTCTATGGGAATCCATGATATATGGATAAGAATACAAAGAGGAACTATATAAATTATAAACACGGAACGCAGATTATGCTTTAGACATCACCAAACACCATTTCACTTGTAGTGTTTAGGAATTATTAATAGTCCGGCATGCGATTATTGTGGTTGGAAAGTGATAATAGAAGATATGATATAGCAATGTGATAAGTTCGATCAAGAAAGGTGATTATCAACATTAGGATCCCTGTCCCCGAGTGTTCCATAAATAGTAACAAAAAACATATTGACATAAAAGTGCAAGTATTGAAAACTTAAAGCTAGCCAAAAAGTGAAAAACCGATTCAAAAAAAGTAATCATATTCTATTTTTTTTTGAAAATGTATATTTTTTAGATTTATTTTTCTCCTTTTATATCTGCTGACAGAAGGAAAGCACGACGGGAATGGCATAAGTCATGTAATCCACAGATAAAACCATTTCAAATCACCTGAATAACCAGCTAAACAGATTAATTAAGGAAATACAACAAAAAACATTTGCAACATATTTTGAAGAGCTCAGTCCCTACGCTGATAAAAACTACACGCTTTGGAGAGCTACCCACAGGATAAAGCGACCTATTATACAAGTTCCACCGCTTAAAGATGAAGTCGGAAATTGGATTAGAAAAGATCCAGAAAAAGCATAACTTTTTGCTAGACACCTAGCTACAGTCTTTCAGCCACACGACATTTTGTCAGACGTGAGACCTTCAACAAGTTATCAGGCAGATCAGCCATTGAAGTACTTTACTTCAATGGAGATAGCACAGGAAATTGAGAAAAATATTAACCCAATGAAGGCCCCAGGCATTGATCATATATCACCACGTATATTCAAAAAAGTTACCACATAAAGCTATTGTTCTACTTGCGTACTGTTTCAATGCAAGTCTTAGACTTGAGCACGTACCAGCCTGTTTCAAGGTAGTGCAAGTGATTATGCTCAGGAAAGCCAGCGGAGGAGGTAACGTCTTACCGCCCAATATCGCTTTTTATATGAAAAATTAGTACTAAAACGAATGAGATTATTTTTGGAGGTCCCAAACCACCAGTTGGGATTTAGGGACCAACATTCCACAATTCAACAGGTGCATCGGGTAATGGCAGTTATAGAGCGAACATTCGAAGATAAACAATTTTGCACGGCCGTTTTCCACGACATAGCTCAGGCTTTCGATAAAGTCTGGCACAAAGGTCTCATCGTTAAAATGTGTAACCTTCTGCCAGGGAATCTATGTCGTTTGCTAACATCATACTTGTCAGAAAGATAATTTCGGGTAGCACACGAAGATGCTAAATCATCGTATCACCCAATACAGGCTGGAGTTCCACATGGTCGTGTCCTTGGACCTATCCTGTACCTCCTATATACCAACAATTTTCCTACTGATGATAAAACAATTACGGCTACGTTCGCCGATGACATCACCATTCTATCCAAGAGTAGTTGCCAGAAGGAAACAGCAAAGAACCTTCAATGACGTCTAGATAGCGTCGTCAGTTGGGCTCAACGATGGAAAATCATGTTCAACAACTCCAAATCGCAACACATCGTATTCACCCTGCGGCACGCTAACGTGTCCCATCGGGTTTATATTGCAGATCAGCATATTCCGCAAACCAACGTGGTAAAATATTTTGGCATGCACTTGGACTCTCGTCTTTCGTGGAAAAACCATGTCATCACTATACTGGCTAATAGGACGGCGTTCAACGCTCAGCATTTACTGCAAACGGCTGATATACTTACAAATTATAAAACCCATATGGACATATGGAATAGCCCTATGGGGCTGCGCTAAGAAAACCAATCAGCAGCTTGTCCAAGCTCGGCAAAACATAATCCTACGAATAATCGTAGATGCCTATCGTTTCTCCCGCAACGATAATACACCGCGACCTCGCAGTAAAAAGTGTACGCGAAGTAATACAAGATATTGCAAAGATGCATAAACGACGACTGCATGGACATCCCAATCTTGAAGCAAAAAAATTGCTTGACATCGAACTCGATACTCGCCGTTTGAAACGAATGAAACAGCATGCCTTGATTTAGCATTAAGTAATAAGTACTAATCTATATATGATATATGTAAGTTAGTAAGAAGCCTTGCTCGCTAGAGCAAGTGTCTTCACACCCGTCTTTATGTTTAACACTAGTTTTAAGCATATACACCATCGTAATAATAGTAATACTTATTTGAGCGTAGTCTTAAGATCGTATTAACTCTTAAAATAAAAAATATCATACTTCGATGTCTCATTACTACTTTATGTAGATTACGATTTGGAAAAAATCGTCTTCCATCGTCCCTATACCAATGCAATCTTATAAATTCTCCTTTTTGCCCTCATTCTTCCGATGACAACAAAATAGCAGATGCAGATCATGTATTTTTTGAATGTTCTTACTACAGCTCTCAACAATCTTTATTATATAATCAAATTATATCTCTCAAAGTACCATTGCCAATAAATATGTGTATTTAAATAAATACATAATTTTAATTTGAATAATCCTAATGCAAGTTGCAAGTAATGTTGTTTAGTTTATAGTTCAGCATTGCAGCTGCCGTATTTTATAGGCATTTGCGCCAATTGAGTTTAAAAAGCAGTAAAGTTTTGTTAACAGCGATCTATAAAATATAAATAAAAATTTATCAAAATATAAAATTTTAATTAAAATTTAAAACAGTCGAGCCACAATAAAAATATGCAAAAATTATAATTATTTAAATTTGAGCAATTCATATAACTTTTATATGTGTAACTATGCCTTTATTTTTTTAGGGTCAAGTTCAAAAAAAGCCATAAAAACTTAAAAAATTGGGATTTAACTTTATGTAATTGCTGTTTATTTTATTTAATAAAAAAATAGTTTATTAGTTTATTGTTAAAAAAGATAAATTTGAGCATTTTATTTAGTATTTAACTATGACGTCTCGGTCACAATTAAACCATGTACATAAAATGAGTAGGTATTTTATGGATTATTGGTTATTTTTATTTGGAATATGTGGTAGTATTGTATGAATAAATTTCTTTGTGGGTTTATTAACGCTTACTCTAATGGATTTAAATTACAAATTCTATTTATTGATAACTGAATATGGTATGTAACTTGTTCAAATTACTACTATTGAAATTAATATTAAACATGTGTAATTACTTAGGAACGTTGTTAGCTTTATTAATATGTATATCTCACTGATAGAAAACATTTTTTAAGCATTAAAACTTGTTATCTTATTTTAAAGTTATTATATGTATTACTTCTTTTTTGGGTTATATATAATGGTATGAGTGTTGTCTAGAAAAAAACCTACTTCGAAATATATCAGCAGTGTAAGTTCATGTGAAGAAATATTAGTTTTCTAGTTACCATTTTGCCGTTTATACAGTTTTGTGCAAAAATTTAATATATGCAATTTTGTATTATGAAAGCGGCTAAAATTATTAATCTTTTACGTATAATAATTAGGATTTATTATCTTGATTAATACTTGCATTTTATTATGAAAAAATCTAGCATCAAAATGTAGTGTTGAAACAACAAAATTTTTATGTAGAAGTTATTATGTGTTCTGATATGATTATTTTAAACAATTTAAGGAGTTAAATGAAAGCGGAAAATATTTTTTAAGTAAAAATTGTGTTGTTTTTTTTAAAAAAAAAAAAGATAGTCTGGCTTATCTAATTCAGAACGGATTATTTAATTTATTTATCTAATCCTGTTGAACATGAGCTAATTTCAAATGAAAACAAAAGGAAAGTAAGTTTTGTAGAAGTTTTTAGTAACAAGTCGAGCAATTTTCGGAATAGAAGACAGTTTAGAAGTATAGTAAAAATAAATACAATAACATACGTTTTATAATTTAAATGCTAAATAACTTTTTTGACGTATGCAATATGATTGGTCGTCCTAATTCTTAAAGCGAGTTGTTGTATCATCTAAATTTTGAATACCATTAAAGCGAATAATAATAAAATGTTATGTAGCAATGAGTCACTGGAAAGAAAGAAATAGAGTAAACGGATATATATATAGTGGAAGCTATATAAATCATCATGTTCTGTAATTCGTCATCCCTAAAAAACAATGGTATGTTAACATCGACTGAGCATTGATAATTGATGAATAAGCTACTGTATCTACTGCGTACGCTACATCAATTCTGAGAAGTATATCCGGTACGTTCCCTTAACTGATGCGTCATACCTAGGCTACATAAACTATTTTGAACAGTCACCTTCTGTTATTCTATCATTAATTTTGTATACAGTATTCTTCCACTAAGTTCTTTACGTATTTATTTTGACAATTTCGTTTTCCGTATTGTTTTCTACTGTTTTTTATTTTGAATTTTTAGTGAGTTTTTGTTATCTTTAATTAGTAATGGCTACAAAAAGACACTCAAATTACAAAACTACAGATCTGCCAACGAAATTTGAAATTTTACAACGTCTTAGAATAGGAGGAAGTGCCAGCAAACTTGCCAAGGATCGAAGATTTTATGGCAAAATGGAAGTTTGAGATAGTGATGCCAGTAAATGGATTAGACCCACTCCATCGATAATCTAGCAATTAAATGAGTCAATGTATGTCTGGTTCGTGCAACAACGATGTTTAGGCTTACCTCTGAGTAGGCCAATTTTAATTCAAAAGGCTCTGGAAATGAACGCAAAACTTAATGAAACCCTGAATTCAAGGCCAGTGTAGGATGGTTAGGAAAATTTAAGCAAAGATACAGGGTCCGACAGCTTGAAGTCATGAGTGTTGATAGCGATTGTGTTAAAGGTTACCATGAAAAATTAATTTGCACAATTACTAATTTAGAATTAACTAGAGAACAGATTTATAACTGCGACGAAACCGGACTCTATTGGAAAGCTTTATCTATGAAAACCTTAGCTTCTGGTTCAGAAACTTCGGCTCCGGGCTATAAAATGAAGAAAGAAAGACTGACACTTATGGTTTGTTCCAATGCTAGTAGATTTCCATTAGCAGTTATTGGGAAAGCTATAAGACCGAGAGCGCTGAAAAATTTTAATAGAAATTTGTTGCCAGTAAATTGCTATGCTCGAAAAAGTGCTTGGATGAACCAAGAAATTTTTACTGTATAGTTTCAAAATGTTTTTGTTCCTCAAGTGAAATCTTACCTTAAATAAAAAAAATTACTTGAAAAGACAATTTTAATAATGGACAATGCACCAGCCCATTCATTAAATGGACTAGAATTTGATGAAAATATTAAATGTGTATTTCTTTCTGCGAATACAACTTCTCTCAGGCAATGAATCAGGAGGTTATTGAAATATTTCTTCAAAATAAAATTTCTTGTAAATCTGTAATATGGAGGACTAATTAATGATGCAATTTTCAACATTGCTGACGCGTACAATAACAGTCCAAACAAAACACTATTGCGTAGCTGGAATAAACTTTGGCCAATAAACAAAGCTAACGAAACTGACAACGTTGAAAATAAACAATTTTTATGTGAAATCACTCAACTATGGAAAGAAATTCATACTTTTTCAACTGAAGAATGTGACGTGCAGAGTGGTTAAATGTTGATCATTTAGATTTGGGATACGGGATTTTAAATAATGACGAAATAGTTTAACAAGTAATCAACAAGGACACCAAAATCGACCAAGAAGATGACGAAAATTATGTTTCTCATAGTCAAAGTGTTCATTGTAAAGAAGTAGAAGACATGTTAACCAAGTGTATTCAATAGTATGAACAGCAACAAGAGGCGGACATTTGAAACTAATTGGACAAGTGTGTAATTTAGCAAATACGAAAGGACGTGAAAAATTAATTCAAAAAATGATTACAGATTTTTTCAACAATTAAATCTGTACGATAATTGTAAGAATATACAATAAGTGGATTAAATACGTATGCATTGTATTTCTTTCTTATATTGTCTGGACCTATTCTCTAATTGGTCACCCCTCTGGTCCCAGGCATGACGAATTATCGAGTTTTGAGTTTACACTATATATATATATATAAAATGCTTAAGAAATATTTAAAACCTAATAATATAATGTAGTATTTTAATGGGACAAATAATAACATCGTATTGATATAATAATTTAATTAATAAATACATTTTTTAATGATTTGAGTAATTGTACATAAAACGATATTCTCTATTCCATAACATTCTTCATAAAAAAGGACAACTTATTGATAATTCATAAATGGGATTTAAAGCACATGCATATAGCCTCATTTTGATTAACGACGAAGGTACTTTCATAGAAATGCCATGACAAAGCAAAAATAAAGAATTGAGATAACGTAAACTTAAGTATAATATAATAATATAAATTACTATTATGCCTTGAATTGAATACTATATATTCAATCCTTATAAAATAATTTAGAACTGCGCAAATATAAAAAACCATAAACGCTGTTCCAGTTAAAAAATAACGAAAATAAAGAATTGAGATAACGTAAACTTAAGTATAATATAATAATATAAATTACTATTATGCCTTGAATTGAATACTATATATTCCATCATTATAAAATAATTTAGAACTGCGCAAATATAAAAAAAACATAAACGCTGTTCTAGTTATTATTCATACATTTGAAAAATTTTTAGAAAACAAGTTGTTAATTGTTTTTATAAGCCAAAGGTCGTCGTTATTGAATTGTTGGTCCGTATGTTATGACATCATAAATGTGTAAATAAAACTGACGTTATAAAAAACTTTCATAAAGTAAGTGTAAATTGTTCAATGTGCGACTTTCTATATTTCTTCTAATTAGCCAAGTGTTACTTCGGCCGTTGATACTCCATTTTTGATTTGTTTATCTGTGTTTAGTAATTAATTATTCTAGGTATATGACCATATCAAATACTCACATATTATCTAATTATTGTACGTTGTACAAGCTGCAATTACTATTATTTTCATTTTATCCCAGATTTTTATTTTACTCGTAGATACTTTATTTCGTTTATTCATAACAATATTGGATCATTATTATTTTTATTATTGCGGCCGATTGTTCAAAAACATTTTTGATAATATGAATTAATTTTTTTTAGTGAAACTGTTAAATGTCACCAAGCCGATTAATAATACCTTAGAATTGAAATAGATCGTATAAATAATTTGTTCACATTGTTATAAATGAGCTAGTTTTACAATATTTAGCATAAAAACCAGCAACTCGTTAGCATTTGTTTTAATTTTTTCTCGAATCAACCTTAAAAATATTTACTCTATGTGGCAATACGAGTTAATTAAATTAACTTTTTTTTTAAACTGTATTATATGTAATTGTGTTCTTTATATAAATACACTAATTGTATTTCATATGTAACGTTTTTTGTCCAGATAGATCTTTTACAAGAACTTTCAAAGATATCCACAAAGCATCAGCAATATCGCTAACATGGATTCGAAATATAGATATTGTCCTATAACGAGTTCAATTCCGCATCAGCCATACGAAATGAATGAATGAATCTTTAGCGGAATCATAAACTGAATCCAAATAGCTATTGGTTGAATCAAGGTGATCTTCGTTATTAAACTGTTTGAACCGTAGTGGATTCAAGGATCTCTACATCAGATATATCTGAAGGTGTAATACCTAAAGAAAAATCAATGGAAACTATGCTACTTTGGGACTCATTAATTTTGGGACTACACAAAACGTGTCTGAAATAATATTAAAACATTACATATGAAATACTAGTGTTAGTATTTCATATGTAACGTTTTAATTTTATTTCAGGCCTATTTTATGTCGTCCCAAAATTAATGAGTCCCAAAGTAGCATAGTTTCCATTGATTTTTCTTTAGGTATTACACCTTCAGATATATCTGATGTAGAGATCCTTGAATCCACTACGGTTCAAACAGTTTAATAAAGAAGATCACCTTGATTCAACCAATACCTATTTGGATTCAGTTTATGATCCCGCTAAAGATTCATTCATTCATTTCGTACGGCTGATGTGGAGTTGAACTCGTTATAAGACAATCAGATGAAACAGTAATAGAAAGCGACATATCAAGATTTGATTTCAAGTATTCTTGCATGAGGTATACATATATATGATGAATATTGTGCGTATTCATTATATATATATTATATATATATATATATATATATATATATATATATATATATATATATATATATATATATATATATAGTGTGTGTATGTGTAAACTATGGATGTTTAATCTGTATCAGATTTTTATTCTCTGTAGTGAATAAAATTAAACAAAAATGTGATTAGAGAATACTTAAAACATCAGAATTGAATCATAATCACAGTATTTTAAGACATTTGTTTTAAAAGATCTTTGCATACAAAGTTTGACAATCATCTTACCTAATTTCGCCTTTGATATTGCAGCCAGCTGTATCTTTATTCACTCATTCTAATGATTTAAATCATTCATCCAATATAGTCTTTTGCAGGTTTTTTGTTATAAACTTTACCATGTAATATGTGCTGCCAACTACTGCTGTCCTGGACAACATTCTTTGATATGTTATCCGATATCCAGACAATATTATCTTGAGTTTCAAACATGAGAAACATGTTCCGTTTCGACTTCAATAATGTCTTCTTCTATGACAGTTAATCCAAAAATCATTTTAGAGTGTACATTAAACAGCGCAAATGGTAAAATGTAATTTTTACTTGTTTTTTAATTGTAATTTCACTGCGCAATTCCGACTGACCCAGCAGAAGATCCCAATTATTCTTCATATTTTGTGGCCAATACTAAAATTTGACTAATACCAAAGTTTCATTAGTTTATACAAAGGTAAAAATTTACATATATCACAGCCATCTGTAAAGCCAAATTAGTTAATTCTCTCAGTTTGTATATATTCGACAATTAAGCCTAAGGGAATTTGTGACAAGGTTGTTTGTACGGCAGTCATCGAAGTATCTTCTTTGTTACAGTTAGTTTATGTAGCTATCGTGCATCATATGTGATGCAACAGTTTTTCCTAATTTCAGAACAGCTTTACAATATTGTCTACCAAGTCATCAATCTAATTAGAATTTTCAATTACGAGTTTAATTGTGTTTTCCAGCGTTTAATGTAATATGTTTTCCCGCTATCTTCCCCTCTTTGTCGCTTAATCTTTTTCCACATATATTTCAATTCGAACTCGTTAATTCTCAATATCATGACATTTACCATTCAGTTAGTTGATCTTTTGCATCACGAAGTTTACGACAAATTCCTTTATTTAATGTGTATGTTACCTCATCGTGTTTAAATGTTTTCTCTCTTAAGATATAATATACTATCCCTTACGCTAGGAAAGCTTCTATTCAACCTATATCATTTTGATATTCTTTCCGATTTATATATTAAATAAATAAATCCTTTATTAAATAATTAAAATACAGTCAGTAAACATAATTTATAGATATATCATATATCGGAATTCGCCTTACGGTGATAGCTTACGATATTAATTAATTAACGTAAGTAACAAACAAAAAGAAGGAGTATGAAAGAGTGTGGCAGACCCAGGATATCTTGGTTAGACAATATAAAAAGCTGGATGGGCATTAAAAAGAGATTTAATCGACACATAACGCAACAGAAGATTATTAAGCACATTGTTCGCCAACGTTCGCTAAGCGGATAAGGCAAAACAAGAAGAGGAACAAACAAGAAATGTACAAAAAAGAAAAATCCCCGCAAACAAACAAAGCAATCATAATATTTGATAACATTCAAACTAACAAATGAAAATAATGTAACACCACACTGATAATTAGAGTAATATTAATAAACGAATATCTCATTACAATAAATTATGTTTAATACGCCTATGCTTATATCTTGTATACATAAACATTAGCTGCCTGGAATCATCGTAATTACCCATTAACGAGATAAACATCATATATATGACAATCATCGAAAAATTTACGCGATATATTAAGAATGTATTCCTTAACACGAGGTAATTTCAGAATATCATGCATATAATCTATTCTGGTATAACGGGGTGCACTTATGCACCTAAGGTACCTGTCTTGGATGAGCTGCAATTTATTACAACTAGCGTTCGATATCGAACACCAAACAGGACAAATGTAAGTAAATATCGGATGTATTAGTGTTTTATAAATATATATTTGTGGCAGTTGAAGTGGAACAGTTATCAGACTGGAAGGAAGACCTATATGTTCTTCCCAAATGTTTATGATAGATCTGTTTAAAAATATTAATACTAATTTCTATAACACGCAAGTGCTCTCTGGTCATGGTAAATTTGGTGCTTATTTGTTTAGGTTCCATCTTTTCATCGGTCCAGGGTGCATCTTTTGCAGCTCTAGTTCGTTTAGTGTTGTTGATATGGAACATTTCATGTTTACTTGTCCCTTATTTTCAGATTTACGCCCTAAATATAATATTACAAATGAGTTTTCCTTAACTCTTACTAAAGTAATATCTATCAACTACTTGCGTGTGGTCATTACTTCCCTTACTCTTGTAAATAAATATTTTTTCAACTACTTGCATATATAGAAATTTATATTTATAATCTTTTTAAATATTCGAGAAAACTAATTCAAACGTGAATCCCCATCTTTTAGTGTGGTCATTACTTCCCTCACTCTTGTAAATAAATATTTTTACTCCATTAGTTTAATCGTATATGAATATTTTTATATATATATATATATATATATATATATATATATATATATATATATACGCTTTTATGTGTATGCACACTTCTATATTTAACATATATTATAATCTATTATATAGTCTATATTTTTATGACTATAATTTAATGTGTGGAGCATTTTGTATTACACTGTACATTACAGTGTTGAAAAATTCTGTTTCGATATTAAAGCCACATGTGAGCTAATCTCCTATGCTAATGATCTATGCTTAGTGTTTAAGACAGAAAGATTATCGTCACTGCCACTTCTCGCATGTATTTCTAAATATCTGGAGAGTGTGGTGATGGATATAGGTCTTAGCTTTTCCCCTAATAATGCAGGTTTTCTGTGTTTGGTAATTCCTCGCTTGTTGGCTGGGCCAAGGAACTTGAATTATTATCAGATCCGAGTATTTTGCGTACCACGTCTTTAAAATACTTAGGGATAATTATCGATTCAGAATTATCATTTATCCTTCCAATACATTTTTACAAGATGTGTGAATATTTACAATGAATTATTACGTTTGCAAAAAAATACTTGGGGATTATCATTTAAAGAACGATCGATATTATATAAAGGCCTTATTCAAGTCCATTTTGGGTATGGTGCAGCTATATATATTAATAAAAGAATTCTTGATCTGGCCAACAAACAGCGAAGGAAGTTTTTACTTCGAATGTCTCCTTTATACCAGACTACTCCAACTTCTGCTGCTTGTGTCATTTGTGGGGTCCTCCCTCTTGATTTATTTCTTGTAGGTAGGGCTCTGGTGAGCACAGGATAGTTGGAGGGAGTAGTGTGGGGTTGAAATATTCTAATCTACTTCAATGACCAATGCAAATTTTAAAAAACATATTACTTCTCTATTATTAGCGAAGTGGCAAGCCAGGTGGGACGATGCTATTGCTGGTAAAAAGACTTATGCCTTTCTGCCAGATGTATCAATACGATTAAAAATGCTGAAGTTTGATGTCAACTTCTATAGCGCGCAGGTGTTGACCGGTCATGGCAAGTTTGGATCCTATCTACATAGGTTCCGGCTTGTTAGTGATCCGGTCTGTGCCTATTGTACTACAGGTGAGGTTGATAATATACAACATACTCTGTTTATCTGCCCTACGTTGCAAGTTTGACATTAAATACACTGATATATGTCCTCTTCGCAGGGAATCGAAAGACTTTCTCTTGCTGGCAGAACAGGTAATGGGATTTAAATTTAAAATTTCCTAGTTTTCAATTGGCCTTTCAGTCGACCGTGACCCCAGAACCGATGCAATTCTTATAGCGTGGTCAACTATTCTTATTTTTTATTTTAATTAACTTTAATCTTTATCTGCTCTAATTAGTGTTTAAGTATTTTATTTAATTTTTTTATTCTGTTAAATTGTACTGAAGTTTTTCGTATTTTTTTTTCTTTTCAAACAGATTATTTTGTTTTGCAATGGTAGTAGTAGTACCGATTTATAATGTAATTAACTTTATTTTCCGATTGGTATAAGATGATACTATTCTTCTATTTATTTATTATTTTATAATTTATTTTTTTAATTAATGGGGCTGCCTTTACAGCTTACCAAACGTGATACTGTGGGAAGTTGCTATATGGGGGAATAATTGTAGATTATCTAGATCAATAAGAGACGATACATTGTACGGAGGTGTAATACCCGAGGAACGTAGCAAGACAAGGTAAAGCTCCGAACGCAATGGCGCCACAACAAAGTATTAAAAAAAAAAAAACATGATCGGAATTGCAGGCTGCCTGTTCAGAATGGAGGGAACAGGAGGGACTTTCTCTAAGCTGCATACGGAAAAGACGGTCAGGCAACAAATGATGTCCAAATCGCAATGTATTTATGAGTACAATTCCCTTGCGACTAATCTTCTTAAAGAAATAGAACCATGGGAGTTTGGGGAGAGATGGCTGGAGCTGATAGTAATAAGTGAGAGGTGATTGACTAATGTTCTCAGTGTACATTAGCTTCTATCGACCCCTATAGATGACTCGTCTTTAGCCAATGAGTCAACAAATTTGTTGTTTGGAATACCTCTATGACCCGGCACCCACAAGAAGGACAAAGATACTCCCAACACGTTCCAAATGATTAAGCTTTAGCAAAACTAAACCAATTAATGTATCTGACACGTCACGTTTATTGTCTGCAGGCCGTCACCACGCTTTTTGAATCGGTAATAATAAACTAATTTCCGCGAAGATTTAAGTCCAGTAGAATTGACAAGGCTTGGAGTACTGCTACACATTCTGCAGTAAATATCGAATTCTTGGCATAATTTGTACATGTTACTAATATTGAAAGATGGAATGAACACTGCTGCTCCCGTTCCTCGCGTTGACTTTGATCCATCCGTGTAAACAAGAATGTGTAGTGGAATCATTTCGGAGATAATACTATTGAAAGCGGCAAGGATTAGTGTAGAAGGATACAAATGAATTTTGTTTGTTGAAGAAGTAAAAATATGGTGCCATAAATTGAAAATTAGCTTCCATGCACGTGAGACGTACACGAAACTACTCCAACTTTGTTATAACGGAAGAGAGCATGGGCATTTTTCTATTTGTAAAACGCCAGTTGGAATAAATATGACTAAACGTGTTAAACAAAGGGAAGCGATCATTATTCATCCTACGTACCAGCAGTTTCAGGACTAAATAAGTCCGTCTAAGCTATAAGGGTGGAACATTGCATTCTGCCATTAATTCTGGTACCGAAGCGCTTTTAATACCACCAATACACAGCCTAATGCATTCACAATACTGCTGACGCAGTTCCATAAAACATAGAACCATATTCCAGTTTAGATCGGATTAGTGATTTGAAGAGTAGTAATAGAATAAAAGGGTCACCACCCCATCGTGTATTATGAAAAATACGGGAAGCGGTTCATATTCGGAAAAAGGATTTGATTGTGTTTTAACCACCAATTAAGACGTAACGTTATAACTGATTCACATAACTTCCTGAAACAAGAGGAAAAAAAATAGGTCGAAATTTTCCATTTTTCTTTAAGATGGGAACAACAACAGATACCATCCAAGAATTAGCGTTCAATTTGAACTGTCAAAACTTTATTAAGAATGTCCACAAAGAATGTGAAAAAGTTGGTGGTAGTTTCTGTAGTACTTCGAAAGACACACCATCATGGCCAGGTGCAGTCGATGTTTTGTTTCCTAAGACATAAGCAACCTCATTCTTTGTAAAGGAAAAATTTAAAAAATGGTTGGAAGGACTACTGAGAGGTTGCATGACCTCTTCCAGTTCAGTTACATGAGAAGGGACCATTGCTTTGATGAAGGAATACATATGTTCATCACTTAATTGCTTAATCCGGTTATAGATGGAACATCTGAAGGCTTTTGATAACTCCCACACCTTTGAAATTGGGGTTTGCCGATTACACTGTGTACAAAACTGTTGGCATGCTTTCCTTTTCGTCAGTTTAAATTCACGCTTGGCTAACGCAGCTTTCCTTCAATGAAGGTAATTTTCAGTGGTGCTATTGTATATTGTAAAAAATATTTCCTTCTATCATGCTACACGTTGACAGGAATCTGACCACCAAAGGTTTGAATTACATTTATATTTATTACGATATAGTGGTGGTGTTGAACTAGATAGAGCACCATCGACAGTTTTATAGAACATTTGAAACTGGATTCTGGGATCAGTTTCACTGCATATAATGAAATCGGTCATCTGAAGCTGAGCTGAAAACTGATGCTAGTTGGTACGTTTATAATTCCGCTTAGGTATTGAGGAGGGTCTTAGAACCTTGTCATCGTACGCGCCATTTATATTTATTTGGGTCAGTATGGGGCAATGGTCACTTCCTGCAGTGTCTAATGTGGTCTTCCAATAAGCTAAGAAACCTAATGAAGGTGAGCAAAACGTTAAATCTAATGGATTAGCGGCCGTTCCAGGCCTGCCAAAATGAGTAAGGCTACCGTCATTTAGCATACAACAGTCTGCTTCTAGGAAAGCATCATACATTTAAATAATTATTTGCATGCCCAAGGCAACATTGTAGGCATTTCTTTCCTAGTGATCTAAAAATATATATGAATGGAGACGTATTGGGTCGGAAAGAAGGTTTAACGTATATACTATAAACAAATAAAGAAAATGACAAGCTTATGTTAATCTTAGCGCCTACCAAGTTGGAGATATCTTCCGATAAGTTACAGGAACAGAAGGAATGTTATCACGCACTAAAATTTCAGCTCCGCCATATCCATCTCCCTTGTCGTCTCGAGAAACAGTAAACTTATTGTAAGTATATTGTTCATTGGGATCAAGCCATGTCTCTGAGAGAGCTCATCGATTAATTTTTCAAGGATGCCACAGTTATATTTCAGGATGTGGCAGTTCCATTGCAAAATATTAAAAAGTTTCATGGTTATGTTCTTTGTATGCTCGACAATTCCTCTTTATTAGAGGTAATGTCTTCGCATTGCATGCTCGACAATCCCTCCATAAAAGGTGATGTCTTTCCACATGTGAACGTAGGCTGCTTACTTGCAGATGGCATTGATCGAATTATTATTATTATATACATACATACACATATGCACACGCACACACCAAAAAAAATTTTGAAGAAAGCATTTTTCAATCAACATATTATGCTTCATTCGGAATTAAAAAAGTGGATAGCCTGTATTGTTTGCTCTGTTTATTCGAATAGCCAACTTCTTGTTCAATTTGTTGCCTACCAATCATCCTCGTTTATTTAATTTTAGTCAGCGTCATCTTTGTCTTTATGGCGCTAAACTTAGATAAAGTTTAATTTAATATTTTAATAAATTAAAACATGAGAAAATTGTTAAAATATTTGTGTTGAATCGATTTTAGTTTGTGTAATAGCAATCAAATTTTGCAATTGACCATGGTATTTTAACTGTTCAGTTAAATTTTTTAATAATAGGGAAATTTTTGTGAGGATAATATTAGGCACGATTAAATTATTTGTATTTAATATTTTTCCATATGCCTTAAATATATATGTAAAGTAAAGGTCTGTTTATTCCGAATCTTATCAGAACTAACTATAAAATCATGATTAAATTAATAATTATTTGATGTAAAAAACAAACCGATTTTCAGATGCTGTAAGTAAGGGTTGTATGTGCCTTTATTTGTAACTGACCATTTAATGTTATAAAATTATGGCATTATGAACGCGACAGAAATAAATTAAAAAAATTAATGCGCTGAGAATAGTAAGAAAAATAATAGTATTTGATTTATTAGTTTAATTTGTTCAATTCGTGCACCATATCAAATAAAGTTGTATATGTTATTCTCTAAAAAAATTTTAAAACTACATTTTTTGAACATAAGTGTGTGTGTATGTTTATACAAAATATGCGAATAAAAATTTATGAATTTAGTTGTACATTTGAAATTAGATATAAGATATTGCACAATATTAACTAAATGTTGATTTTAAAAATTACTAATATCGAACAATTAGGTTAACCTAAGATATGAATTGAAACAAATTTTGATATTTTTAAAATGTAATATTTAATTTTAAAATAATTTCATGAAAATGAACTATTTGTGATCAAATATCTAATTTGTTATTGCGTTTATGATTTACAGACCACGTGTTGAAAAACAGCTTGAGAATTTGGCGGAAGATACGCCGTATACGTCCATTAAGAAGAATGAAGATGGCAGTAAAAATCTACAAGATCAAAATTACAAGTCAAGTCAGCTTAATATAACGAAATTGTTTGATCAAAGTATTTTTACTTGTGTAATATTTTGTAACGTTTTCGTCTGACTGAAATGCGTTAAATAAAAAAAACAACAACATTGTACTTAGCCTTGTATAACTTTGCTAATATCGGTGATCGCATCGCAATAATCACGAATTCGTCGCTACCAATTTTCACGATAGACAATTAAAAATGCCGTTCTCGAAAGTAATATACGATGTTTATTGTACTATACGAATAACGCTAGTTATAATAACGAATTAGCCATCTCGACGTACTTATCGATTATCGTCGATATCGAAATTTGCGAATTTTTTACATTTTAAAATCTATTTTACGTTCGGCGTATGTGGTCGATTTAAAATAATATATCGCATTTAACGACGTTATTCGAAAATTAAATCAATGTAAACGGGTGCCGTTTATGTATGCTGATAAACAAGATATGTTCGTCGATGTATTTTAAGTTTATTACAAAATATTCGACAAATTAAACAATACTTATTAGCTACGTATACTAATTCGTTAACGTCGATAAACGATCCTAGTCGGTATACTCGAAATAATCTCAATAATACTATTCATACCAATAATAATGACACGTATCAATTACACCAATATGTTTTTTATAAAGAAAAAAATAATAAACCATCGATACGACGTAAAATCGATAACTCAATTATTAAATGAGTTTTTTTTTTTTTGGTTCTTTTTGTTATATGTACATTTATATATTTGTTCGTGTATGTGTATATATATAAATAGATATTTTAGTCAAGATATTTATTTACGCGCGTACATATATGTATGTATATGAATATTATCGACGCGATATACATGTATGTAGTTATTGTAATTGGGCCGAAAAAACAGTTTCAAACTGATGACCTCCCGGTTCCTTATAACTCGTGCATGTAATTCATGTTTATTTATAATAGCCAGCACATTATTATTACGTATTTAATAAAATGGAAAAAAGGCAGTGCCTGTGTTTGTAAGTTATATGGTGTCAAACATATTGGACACAACCTTTCTAAATTAAATGATGTAGGTTGTTAATTTTTGAATAATTTCTTCGATTGCTGAAGTGTGTACTTAGAGAAATGTATCTACATCTAACTTGACATTATACGTCATAAGATTTATCATGAACATTAGGCAAACTTTATTGGATTTTAAGATGTAATTATCGCTAATTATTATATTTCTAAACGCAACGAAAAAATAATATAAATATCATTATACAGTGGGGAAAAAAACAAAGCGTTATATGATAGTGCTATATTCTGTATATTTTTTTACTTCTTGAAGAAGAATTATTGGCGACTACAAAAACTTTTAATATTATAAAATTTTACACTTATATTTTACAATTTTTCCGAAAGAATCAACGAACCCCGATATTTTCAAAGTATTTTAGTTTTTGGTACGTATATGCTTCGTAAAATAGACAGAAAAAACGAAGCTAAGTCATATTCTTTTATATCTTCTTCGTCCAACTTTGTGACCGATGTATAGTGACTATGAATTGGTTAAGCTGTTAGATTTTTCACGCATCTACGAACTTCACGCCACGCCATCCTATTATATATTAGTCTGGCCGCATGTTCTAGATTTAGCCCAGTGATTTTGACAATTCCGTCTATGTTGCTGTCGTCTTTTTTTCCGGTTTGCCTAGCGATTTCCCTTGGACAGCAACTTTAGAATTCATTCCATACTGCAAGCAATAAAGATGAATCGGAGGCTGCAAGTCGCAGTACAGAAACTGTTAAAACCTTCGCCAAACATATCATACGACTAAATGGACTAGGGAAAATAAATATGACTGTATGATTGAAGGTTGTCGTAAAAGAGGAAGACCTCCAACGAGATATCTTGATAGAATTAAAAAAAATATATATATATATAAGTTAAATCAAAATGAGAAGTAATAGATCGGACCCAATAGTGTCTAAACAGATTTCTTCATGAAGATCCATTATATCACGATGCTCTGAACAAGCCATGATGATGGTAATCCGTTAATATACTATTGTTAGTAATTGATGTTCTGATTTAATTCGCGTAGCCCAGAATCACTCGTTCTTTCAGCTGTCCAAAGTATTCGCAACAGTCTCCTCCTGCACCATATTTCAAAGGTTTGTATTCAACGCTGGTCTTTAATATTTATAACCCACGTTTCTGTACCATATAGGAATACAGGGCATACTAAAGTTTGCACTAGGGCCATTTTATTATTTTTAGTAATATCAGCGCTTTTACATATATTTTATATTTGATTTATTACAGAGCGATCTAACTGGATCCGTCTACGTATTAGCTCAGTACTTCCTGTATTTTCCAATTTCGAGCTTAAATATATAAATTTCTGTATCATCTCATAGTTCCCAGTTAATTTGGGTTCTTCCGTATTTATGCGTTTGCGGTCAATTATCATTATTTGAATTTTATTGTAATTAATGTTCAGTCCATACTATTTACTTCTCTTAGCGAGTTTGTTCAGTATACGTCTGAGCTCACTTTCTGTACTTGATATTAGAAGAGTATCATCAGCGAACCGTAGATTGGTAAATTTTGTTCCGCCAATACTGACTCTACTGTTTCAATTTTCCAGAACGGCAATCATTACTGTATATTTTGTTTACTAGCGATGAAAGTATGCACCTGATGAACTCCCTTTTTAATTTGACATTTCCCCTATAAGATTCTTTCGGGTTTTCACGCATTCTTTTAAATATAATTTTTTATTTCGAGTAGTTAAACGATTCGGTACCTCCATTTCATTCAATTTCTTCTATAATTTAGACCAACAAACATTGTCGAAAGCTTCTTCGTAGTCGATGACGTAGGAACGTGACAGGCAGCGGTTTCATGTCATTTGAATAATCAGTCTACGCTCGCATCGGAGCAGCTAACTTTTCCATACGTGGATTTATCTCAATCTCGTCCAACTGTATTTCCACCGCCAGCATGCTTTAGATCGCAGAATCCACAGTTTTCCTTATCATCGCCATGTCAATCTGATGGAAATATTAGGAATTTAATGTTACGACCGCAACTTTCTAATTATACAGCCAATTTAACTCCAATACCAGTTGCAATTCCGTTGAACAATATGTCTTCAATAATGCCATTTTTACGGGTAACAAAGTTTAAAACCAATCCATTCTATGAAAATAAACTTAAATTACTGCCTCCGACTAGACTAATACATACGAATGAGTTAACATTACCGCAAGACGCTTCCTCTATGAGACAATATTTTAGTGAATGTACATTTGCGTTTTCATTAACAGCCCCTGACAATATATAACAGCATTTTGTTAGTGTGGGTTATCGAGATGAACCGGTAATTGTTGCAGGATATTGTTCTTTTCTTGTATGTGGGTATCCAAGAATTATACATTTCGTTCATTCGAAGATAGTTTTCTATGTCAAACATTTGCACGTGTTGACATAACTTCCCAATACTCGGATACGTCATGCGTTGCCCAGATAACGGACAATTTAATGAAAAACGCGCTGTTCTACGTCCAACACCGTCTTGTTCAGTTTGATATTTAATTAGATCGATGACACGTAACAAGGATACATCCCAATTAATGTAATTAGCGATCAATATATGACAAAACAGTATATACGTCCAATGGATATATCAAAATAAAATATTTTGTCCGTTTCAGGAACCCGATTGATGACAACACAATTCGTAGCACCCGGTGTTAATTGCGTTTCGTCAGTAATTACTACATATTTACATACATGTCTACATCCGAAATCGTGATATCGTAACGGTGGTAATTGAATATAATTTTGATTAACTCTAATTTGTAAATTTAAAGGCATTACCTCTTCGTAAAATTGTGAATTTTCATTAAATTTTCCTATTCGTATGACAATATGATGACGGTAAATATTTGATTCGTTTAAGACAGACTGCATTAAAGATTGCGAAATCGTAGAACCGTCAGGGGCTGTTAATGAAAACGCAAATGTACATTCACTAAAATATTGTCTCATAGAGGAAGCGTCTTGCGGTAATGTTAACTCATTCGTATGTATTAGTCTAGTCGGAGGCAATAATTTAAGTTTATTTTCATAGAATGGATTGGTTTTAAACTTTACTACCCGTAAAAATGGCATTATTGAAAACATATTGTTCAACGGAATTGCAACTGGTATTGGAGTTAAATTGGCTGTATAATTAGAAAGTTGCGGTCGTAACATTAAATTCCTAATATTTCCATCAGATTGACATGGCGATGATAAGGAAAACTGTGGATTCTGCGATCTAAAGCATGCTGGCGGTGGAAATACAGTTGGACGAGATTGAGATAAATCCACGTATGGAAAAGTTAGCTGCTCCGATGCGAGCGTAGACTGATTATTCAAATGACATGAAACCGCTGCCTGACTCGTTGATGGTCGTTCGTTTTCTCCGGGCTCCTAAAATAGAAATCCGAAAATATATTATACATATACATAGTATCCGTATGTATTTTGCTACCATTTTACATATAACTGAAAAATCGTTCTTTTTTAATGTGATACAATATTAAACTATCATGTTTGTTCTATTATAAAAAACATACAGCGCTGGTGTTTTATTTTCACCTAATTTTAAATAAGCCACACATTCAATTTTTTAAATTAATCGCTTATATTTAATGGTTAACAGGAAAACTACCTAAAAATTGAATTCATACGTGACCACCATTTAAATTACACTCACGAGCTTACATAACTCGCATTCGTTTAAATATATTCGGAATTTTAATAACCCGCATTGAGTTAAAACTCTGTTATTTATACCTGTGATGTTACCGGCGGTTATGAACCGTGTGAATGAACATTTTGGCCATTACGCTGCAATAATCGGCGACTACATATTTCCATCAATTTACTCGTGAATACACCCCTGTCTCTGCTATTCGCAGGATGTATTACTAGTTGAAGTAAAATATCTGTCAACTGTTGTTCAACTACATCACTTGAAGTCCCAACCGCAGATAAAAGTTCAATTTTTTCATTAGCTGTAAGTGAATATACTTTATGTGCTAATTCTTCTCTAGAATCAGACATTTTCCTGCGAACGAATAATTGAGAAACAATTATAAAATAAATAAGGAAACGAATATACTTATATACCTATTTTAATATTATAATTAATTTAATTATTTTTTTTACTTAAAAAGTTATCGAAAATTTAAATGAATCATAAAACCGTTTGTCATTTGCTCACACGTGGTCAATTCCGGATACTAGTTTTGTATAATGTTACGTAAATCACATCAAGAAACTTGTCCCGGTACAATATAATGATCAAAATGAATATTTCGCACAAGTTCGTATTAATTGTCGACCCCTGTAAACATAGACGATTGAGTGAGAAAAAGAATAAGAAAATAATTTTATATAATTTTGAACATAATAAACTCGTGTTAACGTTAATTTCAATTTTACTTCATTGAATACGTATAATCGTGTTTTACGATTTATCATAAAAAATAAAAATTCGTGTTTTTTCGTGGATCAGAATACATTATAACAAGCGTAATGCGACTTAAGGAGGGTAATTATGAAAGATTTACTTATATTTTATTATGTTAAAACGACTCCATAAAACGTTTAGCGGATTGAAATCTATTAATTATACTAAATACAGATGAAATAATTTATCAACACACCTAAGTTAAAAGGAAAAGATTAATATATTTCATTTCTTAGAATAAAAAATAAATATATATATAATAATCACTCAAATTTTTTCAAAAATTACTTCATATATAATAAACTGTTTACCAGTTTTAATGTAATATAAGTTAATGATTTAAATTCATCATTATATGATACTCTTCTCAACATAAACTAACAACTGTCAGTCATAACGTCAGTTATTTTGGTATGTATATTAATTCTGAATCATGGTTCAAGGTTTGACACAAGTTAACAATATTTATGTAACATATAAACAATATCAAAATATGTCTTTAATTACTTCAACGTTATGAAGAAACGTTTCTTCATCAGAAATTTGTAGATAAATTAAATTTTTAAGATGCAATTCATAGTAAACTTCAAAAATAATGAAGAAATTTAAGCTCGTGTAATTGAGGTAATCAGTGATTATATTTGTTATAAGTTAATTTCAAGAAATTATACTTACTTTCTACTGGTCAAATGTTAATCTTGTACCTTCCGATCTCAAAGTAATTCTTTCGTTATATAGACTTTAGAAACCAAGAACAATGCTAAAATTGCACAAATAACTTGTATTATCTAGAATCAAATAATATATCACGAGCAAACGTAATATTTCGGTAAAGTACTCTTTTAAACAAATACGTTTTAATCAATTTGATATGAATTCGTATTCTATGTTAAAATTAAAACTTTGGAAAATTAATAAATGATAAAATTTACATATAAAAAGATATTATAAATACAATACAAACGAACAATTTAACACTACCTAATTCAGTGTAAATATAATGAGATTAATCGATTTATTACGTGAAGTAAAAATTTTTTTAAAATCATAGGAGTAAAACATCACGAATGATTATCGTTACGTTAGCGACAAATGCAAATATTAAGTTCAGCATTGTAGAATTTATGCAGCTTCACTTTTCCTGCTATAAATAAAACCATATAAACTATATATTTATTTCAATTCGCATAGAATGAAGTAATTTGATAAATGTGGAATGTAGTAATCTTTTAAAAAATAAAAAAACGAAACAAGAAAACACTTTCAGACTATTTCTAATTTTAATTTTTATAAATTGTATATCTAAATTTGTAGTTTTAGATTTTATATTTCTTATATATTGCATATATTTTTATATTTTATGTTCACTTCATAATGGTTTAATAGCCGGAAAGTTTTGTGATTTTTTATAAAACGTTTAGTAATTTCAACTCATTTCTTGTTTTAAAATATTAAATAATTCTAGTTAAACATTTAGGGGTGAAATTAAACGCAGGTTTATCGTCAAATTGCAATAACGGAAAAAAATTATTTCTTCAAAAACCCACTAATGTTTATGTTTTCTCTTTTAATTTTATAAATAAATATAGCTAAACGGTAGAATAGTACAAGAACAGAATATGTTCATTTAATTATATTGCACCATTCTTCTGATTTGATTAAAACACGTTTAATTGAAAAATTATTCAGTCAACATGCTAGCCTAATCGTCATATTCTTATTATTTGAAAATTATAGTTACACACGGTGTTTTAAATAACAATAATGTAACATATTTCTAAATAATTACCCGTTATTTTGTTTTAGAATTTGATATTACATTATAGCGTATATCATTAGACATTTTTGAAAATTAAATTCGGTTGAATACATAATATATTAATACAATGAGAAATCGTACTGAATTAAGAACTCACTAAATAAACATTAAAATTAGAATTACATAATGAAGTAACACACACCAATTTAATACGATACAATACAAAACAAAACTGAAAACAGTTCAGCGCTGCAATCGTCCTTACGTCACTAATCGTAATTTAGACGTAATACAAAAGTACACTATTAAGTAGGCGCAAATTGAGAGGCGTTTGGCGTGTGTAACACAACACAGCGCAGGACGATTTTTAGAATGTAGTGCAATAGCGCAAATTGCAGATATGACAGCGTCTGCGCGCGGGCTTGTAGCGTTGTAGTTGACAGTTTCTCGCGCGGGTTACACTTGAATAAAACCTGAAAAAAACAGATTCAGTAATTTAAAGTGTCTACATCATTCATCTTTGTTGTTATTTTAAATTGTCCATACCGTTCTCTTTCCAAAAAAATTTATTCGCTAACTTAAATTTCTTATTCATTCCGGAATAAATGAAATTTCTTCATCAAAGACCAAATCTAATTCAAAACTCAAATTTAATAATTACAAATTTTTTGTTCTCTATTCACATTTCGATTAAGGAAAATCTTTATTACTCGAAAACCGTGTTTTAATATGCGCACCATCACGCTACGCGTTCAACGAGCGCGTGTAGCGACAAATGTTATTTCGTGTCTCACGCGCTATACGCGTCTCATTCATTTGGCTCCTAGCTTTATGAAACACAGGTTTTTGTTTTTATTTTTTAAAATTGATTTGAAAATAATGTTTGACTAAAAATAATAATATTTTATTAAAACTGTGTACTTTACAAGGTTGCACTGTGCAGTTTCCTCGAATGCAGTTAGTACTTTTTAAAAGTATAAATACATTTACAATTTTTTAATACCTGTTATTGACCAATATGTAATTTTCACCTATAAACTAAAAATAGCCATTCACGACTTACACAACAACCTGTCATTTTTCACATACGTAAATAACATAGAGAAGAGAAAGTAAAATTAACGCATAATTGAAATGATTTATAGTGTTTTTCCTTCATAAATATGATTACAGTGGGTACATGCTTTAAATTCGGTTAAAATAATTTCAAGCTGTTTCCGATGTTAATAAGCAACTTATACCCCTCATAAATTCACCCTTTTGTATCTTTGAAAGTGCATAAGAGATTGCAGTATAATAGTGATTATTCCGATTTTCAAGCTAAAGCTGAAGAAAACAGTACTGGAAATAAATTATACTTCCAATAACGGTATATGATTCCTATACGTGAATTCCTTATAGAAAACACGCTGTTTAAAAATTCGGTACATAATAATCGGTGGAAACAAATTTATGTAAGTGAATTAGATATAAAATAAATTTCCAAAATTATTTAAGTATAAATTATAAGAATCGTTTACTGTGCGTACCGAAATGTGTGTTGAAAAATTATGTAATTCTAGGCCAACCATGAACAAGATAAAAGACCCGTGTTAAAAACTTTCTGCATTTGCAATAGTATCCATTAATAATTAATAGTAATGACCAATAATCATACGCGATTTACAAATAAATTAATGTTGGGTTATAAAGAAGCTTCACACTATATATAATTTAACTAAGCTATTATTTTCTTTTTCATATTTTCAGTTTCACTATATAAAAAGAAAAGTATTATTAGTAGCTCATTCGAGCAATTTTGTCAAATAGTTGTCCGAGCAGGTATGATTTCATATTTTTCACGTTACTAACAGATTTCGGATCTCGTAGGTGAACTTGTTACAAAGTTCAAACTTATCCAGTAGTTTCTTTTTCATACTTAATAATTTTAACGGTTAGTTAAATTTATACAACAGAAGTTTTAAATTACTCTTCCTTATTTATACTATTTTTTTTCTCTATTTTGTATATAGGTGAATTAATAACTTTATCTGTAGTGCTATTATATAAATTTTCTGAACCTAAATCACTAGCTTTATCGTATTTGTTTAAATATGCTGTTTAATATTATTGTGGATTTTAAAATTTAGAATCAGTTATAACCATGTTTCCAAATGCTTCTTTATAAAAGCTGCTCCTACATAATTCTTTGATTTAGACTGTTTAATATTATTGTGGATTTTAAAATTTAGAATCAGTTATAACCATGTTTCCAAATGCTTCTTTATAAAAGCTGCTCCTACATGATTCTTTGATTTAGAACCGTCTGTATATATAGCGAGAAATTCTGACCAGTTATCACAAATATGGGATGTAAAGAGAATATTGGCGATAGAAGGGGGTGTAGAAGCTTTGAACGTTTTAAAAGAATTTGAATCTATATCTAAAACCAGATCATTATTAAGAAAGGGAAATGAAAAATAAACGGAAGGTGAAGAAGGAAGTATTAATTCACTGTACATAGAAAGATGATGGTGCAGAAAGACATAAAATAGGACGACGATTTAAAGAAAATCTCCAGTTCTGAAAAATTTCGAGGAATGAGAGAAATATCGAGTATGAAGTAACTGAGAAAGAGTTAATCAAAAATTTACCAGCCAAATAAGACCGCCGCATAGATAAAGGAGGGACTTTTGCCTCTACTTCTAGACTGGCTATGGAAGTAGAGACAAAAGCTCCAAGGGCCAAACGTAGACATGTATTTTGAAGTTTGTCTAAAGTTGAAATATACCTAGATGGTGCATTGGCAAAGAGAAAGCTACCATAATCTATGACACTACGAGTAAACGATTTATACAAAAGAAGTAAAATTAGAGGGTCACTCCCAAAAGTTGTCTGCGAAAGTGTTTTTAAGAGATTTATTCGTTTGGAAACTTTGGAATAAATGGTCTCAATGTGATTACGCCAATTGAGTCTATAATCTAGGACAAAGCCTAAATACTTGCAAGATGTGGTAAATGGAACACAATAATTGTCAACCATTAAACCGGGTATCGAATGGTTAACACGTCTATAAGAAAATATGATAGAGTCACATTTACGAGATGAAAGAGTGAAACCCATGTTGTTTAATAACTTACAGATCAATTCTAAAGTACTATTTAGTAATTGAATACCTTCTGAAAGATCAGAGTTGGTTTTATAAAGTACAATGTCATCAGCATAGGATAAGATATTAATGCTATTACGGCAGGCTTGAAATAATTTAAACATGTAGATATTGAATAAAACCGGGCTTAAAACAGATTCCTGAGGTAGTCCCAAATGTACAACCCTGATGTAAGGATTAGCGATAGACGAATGTTTAAAAATAAGAATCCGATTTGTAAATAATTTACATACGCCATAGATGACAGAAGGAGGAATTCCTAGTGAGACAAGTGTATCACAAAGCATAGGAATTGAAATGGAATTAAAAGCATTACTTATATCTAGAAAGCACGCAATTAGATATTTACTTGCTATCAAAGACTTGTAAATGTCAGCTACCAGATGAGAGACGCAATTTAGTGAGCTAATATTATTACGGAAGCCATACATTCCAGAAGGGAACATATAATTATTTTCCAACCGCCAAACAATTCTGTTCTTCAATATTCTTTCATATGTTTTTCGAATACAGGAAGCAAGAGATATAGGTCGATATGATGTATTACTCACAGGAGAGTTAAATTTTTTAACAGGAACTACTAGAAAGTGTAACCAGCTTTCAGGATAGGAGCCAGTATTGAGGAAATGGTTAAAACAATTTAAGAGGATGGTAACAGCAGAGAAGGGAAGGTTGTTTAGTATTCTATAGGTAATACCGTCACAAGCAGGAGAAGAGTTTTTTTTTATAAGAAAGAGAGTGTAAAATTTCAGACAAATTTATAGGAGAACATGGAAAATTGGAGTCGTGGACAGTATGTTGTATGGGCATAGGAAAAGACATTCGGCTTGATTAGGAACATAACTAGGAGCTACAGAATCTACAAAGTGTATGAAAGCTTCAGAGTTAAAATTGAGATTATAAGTTGAGGAAACTGTTTTACCAGCAAATAATTTAGCTTTATTCCAAATGTAAGATAAGGGTTGAGTACGATTTATAGAAGAAACAAAGTTCTTCCAGGCCTCCCTTTTCTTACTAAGTAAAAAACGACGGGTAATGGCTTCCTGCTTTTTGAATAGGAGGTAATCTCTAATAGAGCGACTCCGTCAAAATTGTTTAAAGTAACCGCTTAAGAGATTTTGCTGACTGTAGCAAGAAGAGTCACACCAAGGAGGAGAGTGGAATATTGTATTGGAGGGTTTTTTTGAAAGGCGTAAAGTTGCAAAGCTATATTAACATTATGCATAAATTTATTGTACAAAGAGATGTCAAAAGTCGAGGCTAAAAGTAAAGGAGTGCACAGTGAATCTAGAAATGAAGAGAAATTACCTATATTATGCTCAGGAAGCAACCATGGATTGGAATATACCGTAAAGTTTCGAACAGAAGAACAAGAAAGGAATTGAATAGTGAGGACAATAGGAAGGTGATCACTACCCAACGGAATAGACTTAACATCCCAATCTGCAAAAAGCACTAGGTTGCTAGACAGTAACGATAAATCGAGAACATTGGATGGTCTATGAATATAAGGAATAGTGGTATGACGGCCATCATTGACTACCGTTAAGTTAGTTGAGTCAATAATGTCCAGCATGTGCTTTTTTCGTGATGATAGAGCGGATGGATATGGAGGTGTTGCTATTTTAGTACATAGTAGTATGCCTCACTCCTTACTTTCTATTAATTCAATTTTACATAGCAGCAACTGTAATGGATTATGCCTGCAGGTTGTATTCTCAACCAAGATTATATATATTTTCTCTTTTTATTGTCCACCCAACCATTTCTTTAATAAAGATAATTTTATTGATTTTATCCATGCCTTACCGGCAAACTCTTACACAATATGTTGTGGGGATTTTAATGCCCAACATTCCAGCTGGGGCAGTATTGCAAACAATAATACTGGAAAGCACATGCTGGACATTATTTGTTTGCAATACTGCCCCAGCTGGAATGTTGGGCATTAAAATCCCCACAACATATTGTGTAAGAGTTTGCCGGTAAGGCATGGATAAAATCAATAAAATTATCTTTATTAAAGAAATGGTTGGGTGGACAATAAAAAGAGAAAATATATATAATCTTGGTTGAGAATACAACCTGCAGGCATAATCCATTACAGTTGCTGCTATGTAAAATTGAATTAATAGAAAGTAAGGAGTGAGGCATACTACTATGTACTAAAATAGCAACACCTCCATATCCATCCGCTCTATCATCACGAAAACATTGATACCTTGATATTGAGAAGTTTTTAGAAATTGAGAGCCAAGTTTCAGATAAAAGGATAACGTGAAAATTGTTAGTGGAAAGCAATGTTTCTAAGCTAGCTTTATTTTTTAATGCACTGTGACAGTTCCACTGTAGAATTTTTAGGTTAGAATTATTACTAATAGATGACATTAAACAAAAAAAGAAAAAATCCCGGAACCAAAACCAAGAATAATATTAAATGAATACTTAAAAATAATTAGCAACGTGCAAAAAAAAGAAATGGAGGAATATAGGAAATAAAAAAAAAAAAAAAAAAAAAAAAATGGCATGGTGGAGTACAGAAAGAAAGGGAAAAAATGAAATGTTGGGATAAAGGAGCGAAAATGAAAAAAGAAATGTAGAAATACAGGAAAGAAAAAATATGAAAAGGAGAAGTACAGGAAGAAAATTGGAGAAAAGGAATAAGGGATATAGAAAAGAAAAGATCGACTGAAGGAAAGAGGAAACCAGAACAAAACTGGAAAAAAACGTACTTACTTTCGAATTATTAATATTTCCTTAATCCTTTTATTATTTATTACTAATTTTTATCTAAACTGTATTTTTAATGTTGATTCTAATCGAATTTCGTGCTATCTCTATTTCTTTATTTGCGTTTATTTAAAAATAGTTTTCAACAATTTTCGTTTCATCCGCTAAAAAATATTTTTGTTTTTTTACATTTCTTTATGTCTCGACATTATATAAATTCCTTTTATAAGATGTCAATTATTTCATTTTTATACTACTCTTTTCTATGTAAACGTGTTACTTCCATATCCTGTATACTCTTTTAAATACGAATCCGCTTTCGGCAATTCAGATAGAAATTTTGAATCACATCGTCCGTTTTGCCGAGTATATAAATTTGAGACATGTCTTGTAATTTCGTATATTCGATTTTTTAACATAGACGTTACTTTCCGTGGAACATTTTTCGAATTCCAAAATACAATTCCAACAATCTAACCGCTATATCAATCACGGTTACCTAAATTGATGTATGAACATTTATACAATAAATGAAAGCGTAGTTGTGTTTAAAGTCTAAACGTACTATTCCTCATTTAAAACCTGTTTCATTTGTATAGTGTGCAGCTTTACGTTGTTTTATGAAAATGTGTTGTTTTCCATTCCCCCCCCCCCCCGGTAAAAGTCAGTACCAAATTAAATTTCAAAGATTGTTAAAAACCATTCTCATAACGATAAATATTGAAAAATAATAGGACAAATAATTTAAAAATTAACGAAATAATTGAAGTTTTATATCTTATGTAAATTTTTCTATATCGAGATAACGAGAGAGTATTACGCAACACGTATAGTAACTATTCTGATAGTTATCGGATTTTCACGTTATAAATCTGGATGAATTGTGTGTAAATTATTAAAAAAAAGAAATCGAAATGTTTCTAGTTCGTCTAAAATCATTCGTATAACGAGCATATATATTTCGTTATGTCGTAATTTTAAAATAATGCGTGCTAAATAATTAAACCATGAAATTACAACAAATATTTTAATTACAGAAAATTTTAAAATAAACTTGTAACAATTTATTTACAATTTGTTCTGATCTAACAGTTAGTTCATGACTAGAATTTAAAATTTTTAGTAAACACGAAACCACACGAAAGTAATATTTAAAAAAATTAAAATTTCAAAAAGAAAACACACATTAAATTCGATATAGACGTATTTGACACACCCTGTCTTATATATATATATATATATATATATATATATATATATATATATATATATATATATATATATGTATATGTCATTTATGTTTTTAATTGTAATTTTATTTTATTTAAATATATGCAAATTATAATAAATAACAATTACAAAAGTTTGAAAATGTTTAATTTTGTTTATATTTTAAATTATTGTAATATCATATATATAGATTGATTATGTACGTAGATAGGTAGTAAATAAAAATCATCTTGTTTAACAAGTTTACATCAAAATGCGACATACACTTTTGTAAAGTATCAGTTATTTTAATGACATCTTGTTCGTTACAGTAACTACTACGAGTAACATCCGCTTCAGTAGATTCCGAATTTTCATCGATAGGTATCCAAATGGTTATTGATTACGCATACCATGACGGAAGTTATTCCAATGTCTATTCCGAGAATGTATCGCGTATCCATATGTGTGTGTGTGACACCTTTTTGTTCGAAATAGGTGTGTAAACGTAAAATTACATTTTTAAATATTTCAACTTTATTTACCTTCGCGTGTTGTATACGAGTAATTAGTAAGGAGATAATTTATAATCGATAATATTGTTTAAAATTATAATTATTTATTATTACACGCGCGTTAATAAACATAGGAATCGAACAAAAAAAAAAAAACACGCAGACGTTTATTTTATTTGTCGCGTCATGTATGCCCTCATTTAACCCGTATAGAACCCGAGTTCGTCTTATAATTTGACAGTTATAACTTCATTTACGTCGTCTATACATTAATGCTTAATAGCGTGTATGTATGTTTATGTTTGATAGTGTGTGCATGTATGTTTATGCTTGATAATTGCCTGTTGCGTGTGTATGCAATGTTAAATCGTGTTATCTCTTTTTTTTCCCTGTTAATTTACTATGTTGCTTGTATGCTCGTATTTAAATTTGCGTAAATATCTATTATTATCGCGACAAAATTACCTACGTTTAATTTCCCTTATCGATTTAATTATATCGAAAAATGTATATTATATTAAAATATTTTTTGTTCGTTAAGTTCATAGTCCTATCTACAATGCGAATAGTATTTTGGATATAATACTAAAATTATAGAAGTTATTTCGCGGTATATTATAAAAATTATTATTAATTATATTACAACTGTCCGTTTGTATTCTAGATAAATCATTTGAAAACATCGTTAATTTGTTGATAATGTTGTTTCCAGAAATATGATTTGTTACTATTTTAGAAATAACAACGATCTTTTTCTACAGTCGTATGTCTGTTTGCAACCACCTGTCGCCATTTTTTTCTGTCGTTTATAATTCTTATTAATCCTAGTAATTGCTTTGATATTATCTATTCCGTTTTTTTTACATTGTAATTTATTTGCCTTTGGATACGTGTTTTTTCCAATCTATTCTTTTTATTACGTGACTGATGAACTTTAGCCCTTGTTGTGTTATAGTAGGTAAGTGAATCATTGTCTGGATTCTATGTGTAATTTTTCTGGGATTGAGAGGTTAGTTCTATGTTCGGTCCAGATTATTCTTAGCATATGTAGCCGGTCACTTCGAATGCTTAAAGCCGCTGTTATGGTTTAACACGTTATTATTTGACGGTTCTTCCATATTTTTGTAAGTGTTCCAAGATAATTTTTTGCCATGCCGATTCTTCGTTTAGTTTCTGTTATTTGTTATAAAAGCACCGAGATATAAAGTTTTAGGTTGCTGTGTTCTATCAGTTATCGAATTAAATCTTTTGGGTAGTATTCCTGCTCTATCAACGGTTATTATTGTGTATTTTCAGTTAACTTTTCCGCTGAGATATTCGATTCGATGTAATTAGTGTTGCTAGTTCTTTTTCACTAGTAGCGATTATCACAAATAAGAGCACATTGTACTTATCGCATAACAAATTTTCAAACCTGAAATTTTGTTAGAGAACGATTCTTGTTATCTTTGACGTATGTATGCATGTATTTATATAATAGTAATTTTTGATAATTCGAAATATCTACGTATGCAAATTTTAAAATCTTAAATATGTTACGGTTTTCAATTTAAACATTTTTTTACAAAATTTTAATTTCAGATTTTTATCAACTGGAATATCATTCGGACAACTGGCTCTCTCATTTCGAATAACAAAATCATCAGTTGCGCCAATAGTGAAGTTGATAAAGCTGTATGGAATTCCCTTCGAACATTACATATGCCGGTGCCAAATGTTGATGATTTTAAAAAAGTTACCGATGATTTCTTAAAAAAAAAAAAATGGATTTTCCTAATTGTTTAGGCATTTTCGATGGTAAGTACATTAAAATTAAATGTTCAATCAAATCAGACAGTATGTTTTATAATTATAAACACTTTATTTCAACACGGGATTAACTCCGATTGTTGATTCAAAACATGGATTTTTAATAGTGATTCTGGTATATTCCTCAATCCAGCAAATATAACGTAACATCGGTAATTGATCTATTGTATTACCAAAAGATAAGCTAAATTTAGAATATTATTAAAATCAATTGAAACAAATGTTAACAATATTTTTTGTCGTTACTTTTTGCAAAATAAGATTTAACTTTGCCCATATGCGTGTACACCGAAATATACATTGTAATCATATTTTTTTAATTCGAAGTTAATAATTTATAACATATATCTAAATTAATTGAATACAAATGTAGAAACTACAGTTCATGCATAACAATATTTAATATATACTTGTTAAAAAAATGTTAAATGACTAAAAATACATTACACGGAAGTTTTTGTTGTTAATTCTTATAATATTAAATTTTGAATTTGATTACGTATCCTCAGTTGTATGAAAAATATTTTTTCAAGTACGATAATAGCGATTTAAAAAACAGTAAGTTTGGATCTCCCGGCTTAACTAATAATTCTAATTTTTTCTTCTCTATATCTATTATTGCTTTTTCCATACTTGAATTTTCCAGTTTCGGTTTTTTTTTTCGGGCTTTGTATTAGTAACCCAGAATATTTTGCTCTTGTTCAGGCTTATCTTCATCTTCTGAATTTATTTAGTTTTGAAAATAATCATTAATATTGTCTTTACAACTGTAATTAAATAAATCATCTTGTGACAAAATACAAACGTCAGATTCTGGTTCCATTAAATTATTTGATTTTATCTCGGTATATTCCTTCTGTTACTCGTGGTGTATATGAATTTTTTTACAGATAACATGCGATTAAAATATGATCATTTGTCATCGAGATTTTTGAATTTTTTAAATTTCTTTTGCAAACAAGTCACGCAAATTGCCCCACTTCTTTTTGCAATCTTCTTCTGAAAAAAAAAAGATTTTGACCATAATTGCCATTTACTTTGTGGGCATAATTATGTTACATCTTAAATTCTTTTCATGTTATATAAGTATCATATACTGCATAAATTAAATAACTTTAACATATTAAAAATTATATGATACTTGATAACTGGGTATTTTCTGTCATAACTTTCCACTATCGTTTATACTTTTTTCCCTTTGTTCCATAATAGATTACGTTTTTGAACTTTCGAAATTTTTCTCGACAGAAACAAAATAACACAAAAAACGGGAAATCAAACGAAAATCAAATATTTTAATAATTAAAACATTGCGCGCGTTTTTATCCGACAGTCGTACGTTTAAATCGATCCGATTGGAAAACCTCATCCAAATATGTTGATTTAATTTTTGTCGCCAGTCGTAACGACTAAATCGCAATGCACGAGTCGCGTTACGCTGGACATGGCATCAGTTATTTAATTTTCTACCGCCAATATTGACTCCACCTTTCCAGTTTTTCATTACCGGGCATTATTCATTCACTGTATATGTTGAATAGTATGAGGTTAGAATGCATCTTTGTCTGACGTCTGGTTTCCGCTTTAAAGTTTTCCGATATTTCGTTTTCGATCTTGATGTGCACAGAATTATTTGAATATAAGCTTTTGATCAGTGTGATTAATGTTCTGGAATGCCCATCTTCTTAAGGACTATCTAAAGCGTATTCTAGTGCACGTTGTCAAAGCCCTTAGCATAGTCTAAGAAGCAGAATATGGTTGGAACGTTGTATTCTTGGTTTTTCTAGATTATTCGTCGGATATTAAGAAGTTGTTCTGTGTGCCTTTCCCAATTATAAACCCTGTATGTTCCAGTCTTATCTGTGATAAAAGGTATCATGATTGATAAGTTTTCCATTTTGATCATTTATGGGCATATGTCGTACCTGAAAGTATCTGCTTGCTTTCTTGAAGACATAACTCGTTTCACTATTTTGAACATGATTCTGAATTTCAGTACATATGTTTGGTTGTTTTTGTGCTTTCCCGGCATCCAATTAATTTTTCCAGCTAAATCGTTGTATTCTTTGCGTTTATTTTCGTTTCCTAATTCCTTCTGTTATTATTTCTCGTCAATATTTTATTTTGTTCTCCGTGGTTTTCTTTGTTTTGCCGGTGGTTTATATTTTTCAGCGGTGGTTTTTAGTTTGGAATCAATTCTATCATGCCATTTTCTGCTATGTTGTTTAATTCTCTTGTGACTTTAATTTTTTTTCTTTTTTCTTCACCTATATAGCAATTTTTTTTTAGGCATGACTTTATATTAATTACGCGTTCGCATAGTGTGGGACCTACATTTACCCGGAATATGTATTGTATATTTTCAGAACACTGCAAATGAAACATTAAAATATACTTCTTATTTATTTTTTTGTACGCGCGCACACACACACACAACATATATATATATATATATATATATATATATATATATATATATATATATATAATATATACACGTACTAGTCGTTATGAACACTGTATTACATTTGTATTCGCGGACGGCATTCGATATTTCTCTACATTTACTTCTAATAAATTTATTTTCTCATTACAGGTTCGTATAATTCTTATTTTTACTTTATGAAATTAAATTAGATTAAATATAAATTGAATTAAACAACGATTTAAGTTCGTTCGTCCTCTAAACTCGTGAAAACAACTGTTCTCTTGGTCTTACAATAGCAACAATTAAGATTGATCAATTACGCACACCAATAGACCTTTCATTAGGCCTGTAAAAAATGTATACAATGATCGATCGGTCGTGTACTCTTGAAAAATACTTGTGTGTTGTGTTTAGGATAAACAGCCTAGAAAATTATGTTCAAGTCGGTGGACATGTAAGAAATGTAACCCTTTTAAATAAATTTAGATTGTCTTACCGATAGAACTTATTTGACACTGCGTGACTTGCGTCAAATAATTATAAAATGCAATCTCTTACCTTATAATTTCAATATCCAGAACGTTAATTACACTCATACCTGCAGTTGTATCAGCGCTAGTGTCGCCTTGAAAAAGTATAAATCCATCATGATGACTAAAATATTACCTGTCAATATACAATGTGTACAGAAAACATTTTTTTCAAAACTATCTTTTGACAAACGTTTACTTTCATAAGTATTAACGAAATTGTAATGTTTGATATAATTTTGCAACTTATTATATATATATATTGTTATGTCGCAGATCGTAAAAGAACACATATTTTCTCATTATCACATTTATTTTTAAGTGAACTTAATACGAAAAATACCACCACATAATATATAACTTGATAAAACCAAAAAAGTGAAACTGAAGAAATTCTTTTTCTCAACTAAAGCTGCCCACACAATGTAATATAAGTTTTGGTATATTAATTAATTAATTAAATTATCCACTCGTAACCGATTATGGAGTACCATCAATTATTTATGAGTCCTGAGGTGGCTAATCAAACCAATTTTTGCGGCGCACACCTTTCCGCATGCATCGCACGTAAAAGCGTCATTATTAATATTATCCACTCGAACCGTTCCAATCAATCCTTTACGTCGATTTCTTTTCCTTTCTTCCACAGCTCGAGCATTTTGATCCGCTTTCTGCAAACCACCTCGTATTGTCTGTCTCCAGATGGTACGATCCATCGCTAGCTTTTCCCAACTCCTGCGATCAATTTCGCATTCCTTTAATATCCGATGCAAATAGTCTTTATATCGCCAACAAGGACGTCCAATGCGCCGTTTACCAACCAGAAGCTGACCATAAAGGAATTTCTTCGGAAGTCTTTCCTCGTTCATTCTGATTACATGTCCAGTCCATCTCAAACTATTACTATAAAGCAGCATCCGAATAGACTTGCATTTTACCCGCGTTAAAATTTCGCGATTCGTCACTCGGTCCTGCCAACGAACACGTAGCAATCTGCGCAGCGCTCTCTGATGGAACGCTTCCAGCGACCGTATCTTCTTCGTATATGGGGCCCATGTTTCTGAGCCATAAAGTAGTGTCGGTAAAACAATGGACTTGTACATTATCAGTTTTGTTGACAATAAGATATGTGTATTATTAAAGATCCTTCTATCAAGCTTATACATTGCAGCTGAAGCAGCTTGCATTCTACTACAAATCTCGGTGTCCAAGCTGAACTTGTTGTTAAGCATACTACCAAGGTATTTAAAACTTTCCACCTGTTCTATTACACTATTGCCTAATTCCAACACGTGTACATTTTGCCGTTTGTTTGTGGGAGCTACCTGTACAAGTAATTGGGTTTTTCCCTTATTTATAGCTAGGCCAAAACTGTTGTATACTGCATCAAGTATTTTGATAGTAGTCTGCAGTTCCCGTATGGTGTGTGCGACCACAGCACAATCATCTGCGTACTGGAAATCGAATACTCCTACTCTGGAGCATTTAGAAGCTGCTTGTAATTGATGTACATTAAATAATCCGCCATTAAACCTACTGATCATTACTATCTTTTCAGGTCCCAGCTTTTTAACTGCTATCATATGTATGAAAGCCATATACACTGAAAACAGCACAGGGGCCAGCACACACCCTTGCTTGACTCCTGTACTAACTTTAAATGATTCAGAATTGCCATCTCGTAGCATCACCATGCTTGTATTGTTGTCATATAGAAGGGAAAGCAATCGAATAAATTTCGGCGGACAGCCAATTTTCTCCATGCATTTCATCAATAGCTGCCTATGCACCGAGTCAAAGGCTTTACTAACATCAATAAATGCAATGAAAAGATCCCGATTTTGTTCTAAGCACTTTTCTTGTAGCTGCCTAAGCGAGAATATTGAGTCGATGGTACCACGACCACTGCGAAATCCATTCTGTGTCTCAGGAAAGGTTCGTTCCAATATTGGTAAAATACGATTAAGCACAATCCTGGCAAATAATTTCCCCACAGTTGAAAGCAATGAAATTCCCCTGTAGTGGTTACAATCGCTCCTGTCGCCCTTATTCTTAAAAATGGGCACTATGGCAACTAATTGGAAATCAGTTGGCATAGATTCTTGTTCCCACATAATAGAAAATAATTTATGAACCGCGTTTAGCAGGTTGCTGCTTTCCAACTTTAGAATGTCCGGTAACACTCCATCTGGGCCGGCAGCTTTCCCATTTTTTATGTGCTTTAATGCATCTTTAACCTCTTTTAAGGATATATCCTCGTCTAAAGCAGCGAGTTGCTGAGAATTCTGCACTTCGTTCAGCACTGAGTGATTTACACAAGTATCATTATTTAATAAATTCTCAAAGTGACATTTCCATTTTCGCGCTATTCTATGATGATTACTTATGATATTTCCATATTCATCCCTTGACAAAGCATTTCTATACGGTGTAGGTCCATATATTGCTTTAGCTGCTGAAAAGAACTCCCTATAACGGCCGGAATCTGCATATGTTTGAATCTCTTGTGCCTTGTTTTGCCACCAATTGTTCTTCATCCAGCGTGTTTTCCTTTGAACTTCAGCCTTTATTTCAGAAAATTTTTGTTTCAGCCTTACGTTGCTTGTATCATTCTGCCATTGAGTGAAAGCTAGCCTTTTCCGCGCAATTAGGTCAGTAATTTCTTTATCATTTGCGACAAACCAGTCCTGATTTTTCTTTTTAGATGTCATTATCGCACGGGAACAAATGAGGTGTATTACTTCCTTCATTTTAGCCCAAACTTGACTGCTATTTGAGGCAGAATCAATCTCCAATGCACTGAAAGCTTGGTCAATGAGATTCGTTACCTCTTTGCGCTTATTATCGTTTCTTAAGGCATCAGCATTATATCGAGCAGATTTGGGTTTTAAGTATTTTTTATGAATCTTCTGATCAGAAACTTTGGTGTCAAAATCGGACCATAATTTTGAAATTGTGTTTTTGTTATTTTCTGGATTATTTGATGATTTCTTCACCTGAATCTGATACCCGCATGTTTGTAATAATTTGTATTATACTTTCCTTCGTTGAATGAAAGGCTGCTCTATCTGAAAACCCATGTGCCTTAAAACGAGGATCTAGAAACGTGGACTCAGCAAATAACGAATTTCTTTCAATATTGTCGAATCTTTTATTTAATGCATAAATTATTAAATGTGTTAGTTTTTTAACTTCGTCGTGTAAATTTGGGTTTTGATTTATGTAAGTGTGGCAATATTTTTTTAAACTTGAGCTAATTAGAATTATTTTTGATATGGTAACCTTTTTTTCACTGCTCATTTCAGTTATGATATCTTTAAAAATCTCTAACACGTCACATACTTGTTTTAAAATCATGAATTCATCATTTGTTAACTGAATCAAATCCGGATAATTAATAACTATTGTAGATATCAACGGTTCTTTAATTTCGAGGACACGCTTAAACATGTCAAAAGTCGAGTTCCATCTGGTTATTACGTCCTGTTTAAGCATAAGTTCTGTCATATTCATCGTTCTTTGCATTTTTTTTAAGTAACTCTGATGCTTTTGGACTACTTTTAAAATGCTGTACTATCCGTTTAACTTTTGCCCTAATGTGTTGTATATTTTCTAACGCTCTCTGAACAATTAAATTAAGAATATGTGCAAAACATGGTACCTGTTTCTAATCCAAATACTGCTTTACAGCTGCCACAATATTTGATGCGTTATCGGTAACCACAGCTTTTATTTTTTCATTAATTCCCCATTCAGTTGTAATTCGTTTAATTTCTTTTCCAAGATTTTGTGCAGTGTGAGATTCAGAAAACACAAAGCAGTCTAAAAGAAACGTTTTAAATTGGCAACTCTCATCAATAAAATGGCAAGTAACGGAAATATAGTTTTCATTAGTAATAGATGTCCAGCTGTCAGTGGTTAAACAGATGGAAGTCGCTGAATGCAAAATGCCACGAATTTCTTCTTTTTTCATCTCAGCCAACTGAGAAATGATGACTAGAAATCGTTTTACGCGAAGGAAGATTATAATTAATATTTAATGAATTTATAAAACTTTTAAAATGAATACTTTTAACTAATCTAAATGGTAGATAGTCTTTAACTATTGTGGTAAGTAATAACTTATTCATTTCATTTGCCCGTTTGTCACTAATGGGCTTTGTGAAATATTTTTCTAGTGGTTTTTTAAACTTAGCAGATTTATTATTAACACTTACACTATTTAAATTAAAAGGCTGGTCACTTGTTACAGATTCTGCTACACCGGAATTTATTGAACATATTTGAGGATCAGAACATGATTCTGAAGAGGAAGCATCTGATGGTCTTTCCAGAATATATGCATGTTTATTTCTGAGATGTCTCATTAAATTATGAGTTGAACCGTTTTTAAACGACAGAATTTGTGAACAAAAATTACATTTCGCTGAACTATTTCCAATATCAGTGAAATGTGTCCAAACGCAACTTGTTCTTTTTGTTGGTCTTAACGACTCATATTTAAAAATTGAATAAAAAAAAGTTTATTAAAAATAATAAAAATGAAACAATTTTACTGGTTATTGTAGTTCGAAACAGGATAACGGCAGGGTAACGCAAATATAATTACAACATAACGCGAATAAAACATCAAGTATCAAGTGTTTATATTTAAAGCAAAATATTTTAGTTAGTAATCTACGGATTCTTCAGTATCCCCAACAGTATTGATATATCTCTAGTATAAATATGTATATTTACATAAATAATAAAACAAAATAAAAACACAGTTTAATCGCTATAAAAATTTTATATTTTCGCGAAACTTCGACAATTACATCATTATCGAGTGTACACAATAAACATTGATATGTAACGCTTTTGTGTACGCACTTGAATGATGAATGACGCAATTGTCGAAAAGCTTCACGGAAATATCAAAATTTTTATAGTGATTACTTTTTTTATTTTGTTTTTTAATTTATAAAATCACTACTTATATATATATATAATCATCATCGTCGTCGTATTGTTCGTTGCCAAAGTTATCTTTCATGCGTTTCGAAACGAGTTTATTCTTTTGTATTTTTTTTCTTTGTGTTTTCTATAAGAAAATAAATATTAGTGATTTAACTAAGTTTCAATTGATTTTTTGTAAAAAAATCACTACATTCCACATTATATAAAAAATAGTATTATTATGCCACGGAAATGTTTAAGAAAAGTTAAATATTAAATTTATCGATGACTAAAAAGGAAAAACTGCAAGTTACGAACAAATTCTGGATGATGAGGTTCAAGAAATATAAGGTGTATATGATAACAAGTTTATAGAAAGTGTTGTGGTGTACAATAGAATTAACCATAAATGATTATATATATATATATATATATATATATATATATATATATATATATATTTATATATAATGTATACATAACTTACTGTAACATAAAGTTTACTAAAATTATCAACAGTTTGGTGAATGTATCATTATGGGATTTATGAAACATACTCAGTATTCACAAGGTTTTGTAACGCTAGCAAATAAATTGTCCTTTATACAACAGTACATAAAGCATATCGTCACATAAGGGATCACAATTTATGTGGTCTGAATAATACTTCATTATACGAAGAAATAAATATTTTAAGAATTTAGCCTGAATCCTTTTCAGATCTATAAATAATACTGTGAGGATGAACAAGAGCTATCGAGTATTTAGTGTTCTTGGATCACTGAATAATTTTGAGTTTCTTATGACGAACTCAAGAACTGGGTTTGCATGTCGAGTAATATGGTATACATATAACGAGAAACTCGGAAGGTCCTATCAGAGTATACTCCAAGATCACAAACATGAACGACCTTATTCACAATATTACTATCCAAATTTTAATTAAAAGTAAGTTTATTTATATTACGACCAACAGATAATGTAACGCATGTGCGTTAATTAATGGAAAGCCTTACGTTTATTTCACATAGCGAGGTTATCTAAGTCTCTTTGTAGAGCTGGGGAGTCAACCAATGAGTCCTATAAATTTTCACGTAATCTACAAATAGAAATTTAGAATTTAAGCTGTTGTCTATGTCATTAATAAAAATAATAAATAACAGGTTTACAAGATTAGAATACTCGAAATCGGTGTGTGCTCAAACGAACAATAATCATTGTAACGTACATAGCATTTTAGGTATTCTATCTAGATGTATCATCAAAGCTTTATTACTGCTTGTACTGCTTATATTTTATTCATTCCTTATTGCCACTTTTTTTTAATGGATATCAGTAGGTTTTATGTTATTTAATACTAGTGATCATGCAATTCGAGTGAACTTTATAGTACCGTATTATTTGACAGCTTTATCCTTAATATTCTCAGTAACTGACTAAGTACCTTCAGCTTGTTTAAAGTGTAAAAACAACTGATTTCGAACTTGACTTGTTAGTGGGAATAAGATAAATGACTCATAATACACTTTGAGAAGCAGTAGTAAGTCATCTGAAGCCGAACAAAAACTAGAATATAACAAATTACTGTTGCAGAAACCTGGAGGACCAAACCATGGAAAGAAAAAGTGGAACATCTTACTTCATAAGTGTGAAAATATCCAAAGGAATGAAAATAATCTACCTTGAATAATTTAAAAGACTAAATAAGTTACTAATTAAGAATAATAGCTCTAATAGTGGGTGCAAAACGTAACACTCAAATTATGTCTAGAACACAGAAAGAAAAATTAAAATATCAAAACAAAAATCTAAAAGAAACAAAAAGAAATTTGCAGAGCAGCAGAATTAACATACATTGGAAATAAATTGTGCGCACCTGTTGAATTCTACAATTTTTTTACTCATTGTAGTTAAGCCTTTTAAATATTGTCATTATATACATATACTGTAAAATTATATCAAACATTACAAATTCTTTAATAATTATTATGGTGAATTAAAATCATTCTTATCTATCTATCTATATGTATAAAATTATTATAATGAATGCTGTATTTCAAGAACACTACCATATATTTAATTTAATGATAATGAAGACACCAAAACAAAAAAATTTCACATTCTTCTTATTTGTAGTCACGTATCGTTTACTGGTATTAACCTTCGAAAAATACTAATTGTATTTAACCAGATGCCAATCTCGTATAATATTTTTTAACAATTTGATACACATAAAAATAACGAATGGATACAGACTTTCGACAAACCTCTAGAACTGCCAGTACCAACAGTGCAAAAACTTTTAGGAATCGATTACTATTTGAATTCTGCTTGTTTACTCAGGAATCATCAGAAGTTATCGATATCGAATTATCGATGTACTATGAAGCGAAAAATCATAAAAGCCCGGTAGTAAACAAACATGGTAATCATTTAATCAATATTTCTTGTTATTTATGCATGCAAAAAAATTTAATATTACATCTTCATTTCCATAAATTGAACAGTTCGATGATGGATACGGAGGAATTGAATTCTTATATCTGTTACGAAGATGTTCTCATTGATGAAATTGCTTTGGAGGGTTTAGATGGCATCACTTTACCAAGTGAGTTGTTTTTATACATACTATATGTACATACGTATGCTTTAATTCGTGTTTTGTTTTACCAAGTTATTTGTGCAAGAATCTACTGTCGTCAAAAATATATTTAACGATATATACACATATAAATGTGTGGATTACAATTTTTTATAGCCATAATGTTAGAAAACTGTGATTTAATTTCAATATGAAATAAAATAATATATATATATATAAATTTATTAATCTCGCCGAGATATATTTACCAACTTATGAAGTTAACTAATTATCTACCTATATCAAAATAGATAAATGATGAACGTAATCGTTTTTGAAAAAAAATAAAGTATGGTATCAGAGAACGGAAAATTATTTATTTTTTTATTTATTAATAAGCGATATTCAAATTTTTCTATAATTTTTTAAAAATACTGTGCTATTTTGCACATAGTTTCCTAAACTATTTGGTAAGCGGTGTAATTTAATTTAAAATATCATGAATGAACTACCTATCCCGCGAAAAGAGCTAATTATTAACGTATTTCACACAATCAAAATACATGCATGTATAAATTACATTCATATCAACATGTAAGCACACACTTACGCCCTCATATAAGGCCTAAGTCTACGGGCTTCGTTTTGGCCATCAATTCCTTCGTCGTATTATTTGAATGGCTTTCCAATCGGGCAGCATACCTCTGTGAAACCGCAGTTGTTTCTTCTTTTACAAATTTTATTTTAAGATCTTCATGAGTTGGTCATATACCAAGAAACATTAGTAATGTTGCGTAATATCTTTTGCGGTTCTTGGATTACGACAATTTGTGACAATTTTAGTTGTACTGGGAAGTACATTAATGACAGCATTGCATTAAATATATACGTCAACAGCAATGCAGTTTTATATGCAAGATTTCTGGATATCTGCTACTGCTTCCTTAACTTCGTAAATTTACCTCTATTTTGATATACTGAGGATAATTTAGTACAGGCTGATAGATTTTAATTGGCATTGTATCCTTCCAAGTAGCCTGTTGGATAACGTTGATGAAGTGATCTACAGCATTATCTATATCATCGGTGGTTTTAAGTAGTATTTTTAAATCAATTATGTTTTTGATATGCTCTCGAAATTTTTTCCACTTTGTAGATGAGTTGTATAATTTTGGTTTTGATATTTTCGTTGCTACTTCGTTGATAACAACAAGTATAACTGGCGAATGATCTGATGATAATTCTTAATTTGCTTTGACGTCAGTGAAGATAGATGAAATATCTTTAACCATAAAGAAGTTTAATAAGTTTGGAACTTGATTAAAGTCTGTAGGCCAATAAGTTGGTGTCCCAGGAGAACAGACATCATTGTGCATTTCATCAATGGCTCTCTTGAGTTCTTTACCCCTTGGGACTGTAAGTCTTGGGGCAAAGTACATTGTACTTGCATTGTAATCTCCTCCAATGATATAACAATCGCTGAGGAGTTTAAAAAAAGTTTATAAACTTCTCTTTCTTTATGTTATGCCCAGGTGGGCAGTAGACCGCTAAGACAGTAATGTTTTTGTTTGATTTCCCACTTATTACAATACTGGTTACTTGTAAATCAAATTCATATTTTTCATTTTACAAATCATCCTGTGCCATCAGGATGATTTGTAAAATATGAGGTTTAACCAGAGAAAGTAACATCTTGTATTTGCTAAATGGGTCTCAGAGATTAAGAGTATATCAATGTTATTTTGTACTATATAGGTTTATATATTAACAATATGGTTCAATAATTGCATTATTTATATTTACAGGTTTTTTGTTATCAGGAACGGTTAAATTTACTTAATAATTTTAAATATATTGACCCTGCGTTAATACATAGATACTTCAGATTATCAGTTAAATATTAAAAATAATGATGTTAATTTTATTTTACATTTTTATGAATTTATTTCAACTTATTTTAGTTTGTGTTTAACAGAAATGTTAAGTGTGCTTTGAAATTAATTATTTTTGTTGGAAACCATGTTATTGCTACACTTCTTTCCATATAATTTACTTTCTCCCTTTCGATTTCGTTTAATTATTATTATTTATTTGCTTTTAAGGTCTTTGATTGTTTATTTTTGCTTTATTTTACATTCATTCCAGTTAAATATCTGTCATCTACAGCTTTAAAAAATTGTCCCGAAATTTTTAATGCCATTTTCCACATTTCTGAAATATTGTGAATTTTAAAGGTATTTTAGTATTCCAGTACAAAAAGTAACATGTTCAAATTTTAATATATCTTAATGGAATATAATATTTATGAATATAAGTATATATTTTATTTTTAAGGCTAATTGCATTATTAAAAATAATTCTATTTTTTTGTGATCAGTATTGTGGTATAGGTTGGAAAGAAACAAACAGTGGCATTTGAAGCCATTGGATAATAACATAAAACAGTTCGTTTTCTCAATTCTCATAAATATTACTGAGATCGAATGGTACCAGATTACTAAACCGAGACCGTTTCCATTTATATGTGAAGGTGAAATATGTGAAGTAAAAAAAGTAGGTTTTTAACAAATGAATTTGTTGCTTAAACGTTTTAATATCAACTTTATTAAATAAATTTTTGTATTTATAACATGTATATAGGGTAGTATCGGATGTGGATCTCTATCATATTTTCAAAATTATGGTACGCTCTCTAACGGTGTTGGTCTAATTGTAAAAAATAAAAAAGATTTTTTGTTGTTACTTTGTTTCGACGGTTTCTTAGTATTAAATATAACATTGATTGAATGACCTTCATTGTTAATACATTATATAAAGTTTTGGAACAAAATGTATGTAAACTTTAGCCAGCATAATATTCGAAATAATTTCGGTATCATACTGAATTTCTGTTTTCAACTGTTTCAGGTTTCGAGGTTTGTTTTTGTATACTTCCAGTTTTAAATGTCCTTACCAAAAACCGTTGCAAGCGAAAAATCGAGCGAGCACAACGGTGACACTATATCAGAATTGTAGGAAATTAAACGGTTTCTAAATATTTCTCCTAACGTAATCATTGTTTCATTCCCTTCTTCTTGCTGAAACCAAGTTCGTGGTTAATTCTTTAATCTCGAGAATCTGCTTCAACATCTGTTAATATTACCGCTAACTGTGCTGTGGAAATAATACGTGCCAACGAAGCCCCATACTGGAACTTCTGTCCGTCCCACGACTTTGAGCGAATAATGAAGTTTTTCTTGAATCGGTGCACAAGGTTATGTTTATTTTCGTTTCCTTTCAATATAAATTCATTCCGTCTTAACAAAAACAAGCGTTTAGTAAGATATTTCGATCAATTTTTCATAAATCACTGCATGCTAAGAATTGTTATGTGTACATCATCTTCTACAAATGGCAGCTCAGTTGTCGTTTTATTCGATAAATTTAAGTTTTTGCGTAGATATGTGTCGTGCACATAATATGCTAAAAGAGATACAGTGACGTTTTTTATGAGAACAAACCATCACTTAAAAAATTGCTCTATCACGAACGCTTGTTTACGAATTGTCCAGTTACCCGTGTTTATATTAAGAAACCATATTCTTTCCTCTTGTCAACGCAATTAGAATAATTTCAATAACCGGATTAGAAAGCGCACTATATTTTTTATAACACGATACATATGTGTGCCGCCCTGCATGCTAAAAAACCAAAATTAGTTACTGGAGCTACTTAACTTCCTATACATTACTTGTAAGTTAGGTTTTGTAGCATCTTGCGCTTAAAGCGGTTGATATTAGGTATCTAGAAACTTGAAGATTTCTCATTAATTGAAATTCTGTTTTTCAATTTTGTTACCAACTTACATTTATCACTAAATTTGTTTGGAAGCTGCAATGTACATTATTCTTAATCTAAATTTGATATGTAGAATATTTTGCACTATTTAAATCTTTTTTTAATTTGATTCAATGCGATTTATTAAAATCGAGTTAATTATTTATTCAAGAACCGCTTATATAAAATGTTCAATTGGTTATAATGTTAGTTTTGTTTTTTATATATTCTGTCTTAGTTAATGTAAATTCTTCATATAAATTCTTGTTACATAAAAACCTTAATTGGGAGAATAGGAGTGTAGAAAAGGATACAAACTGAATTCAAGCACACGGTCTTCAAAACATACACTTGTACATGGTAAAATGCTCATTAAATTCCTTCGTATTCTAATTAAAAGGATACTTAGGAAAATACGATTTTAAAATTACCAGTTTATAACAGTTTTGAGACGATATAGGAACTCGTCTTAAAAACGAGGCCGTCATGCCAGACAAGACAAAAAACTTTTCAGTTACGCCAACCATAAAAATAGGAACATAGAATGTTAGATCTATGAAGATATGCGTAAAAGTGGAGAATAACAACTTAGAAATGAAAAGAAATGATGCGGATATACTAGGAATATCACGAACAAAATAGAATGGTAGTGGTGACTTCTGGATCTACGATTATCGTGTAATCTACTCGGGATAAGATAATAATAAAAACGAAATTAATATAACATTACCTATAAAAATATGGAAATAAATTCAAAACATACATACAGATTAGTACTAGAATAATTTTAGCTAAAATAGATACAGTAGCAGCAATAACAGCAATAATACAAGTATATGTGCCAACGAATGATTATAATGATTAAAAAGTAGTGAAAATATATATACAATTGGAAGATACCATAACAGACTATGTTAACCCAAAAGATAATCTAATAATACTTTGAGACTGGAATGCGATTGTGTGGAAAGAAAAAGAAGGTGAATGGGCTAGATCCTATGGATATAAAAGATGTGAAGGGTTAGTAAAAATTAAACGATAATGGGAAATACAACTTTTAAACAACATGTCGGAAGAATATACACTTAGAAAATGTCTAAAGATGTTGAAAGCATCAGATTGATTACGGATTACTAAGGATAAGGTATAAAAATCAAATGAAACAATGCAAAACGTACCCAGACGCTGACAGGTAGTGATCATAATATGGTGCTTATGAAAACTCATTTAAAATATAGGAAAGTGAATAAAAAAGAGAACAATTATGGAAAGTACAAAACAAGAATACAAAAGAAAGTCCAAAAAGAGGTTAAAAAAGCACACGTCAGCGTTCTATGTAATATTATGCGCGCTGTCCAGTGTGAACCTATATCGTTTTAATTTATCGATATTTCAAAAAATAATTGTGATATGAGTTTGTGCGTTCGTGATATCTAAAAGGGACCTATTTTCAATCATATTCTAAAATTACAGGTCGAAATTAAAAAAAAAAAAAATAATTGAATTTTGCAATGATACTAAATGTGGTATATATAACAGACCAACTTTTTGCGTTACATATAACGCAGCACGATCTACTAAAAGGTGGCCAACGGTAATTTTTCATCATATTCTAGATGTAGCTGGAATTAACTCAAGAGTAATATATCTAGCAAATGGTGTATAATTTACTCACAGACATTATTACCCTAAAAAAATAGCTCTAAATTTAGTGACCCCACAATTGCAAAGAAGGTAAGAAATGAAGAATCTACCGAAGGATTTACAAGTTTTGCTGTAAGAAAATGAACGAATAAAATGCAATAATATATTGATAAAGATAAAATGAAATATTTCAATCTCTGTTATAGCGAAATAATAATAATAAAAAAAACAACAGTGAAACGCAGTATTCATGTAGTTTTATGTACAAGTATACATACAAAACGATTTCGTCAGAAGTGTTTTGACAAAATTTCGGTTAATGCAGATGCTGACACATTGCTCTAAAAGTTCATTTATTTCGCTGTTTCTATTTTCATTAATAAATCAATTCAATTATATTTTATCAGTGTGTTATAATTTCATAAATAATAACAGAAAAATATCAAATTGATAATAAAAAATAAGATTGTGATTAAAAAAATATCTTTAATGTAGCGTGAGTCGACTGGACCGAGAGCGACTAATGGTGTTACAATGACTAACGAAGGGTTAATGAGAAATAGTACAAAAATAAAGAAAGCGGTAACAGAAGCAGCTGAAAAAGTTCAAAAGAAGGAGTTTGTCAATTAATGCATTAAAAATATAGAAACAAAATTAATAAAGAAGCAAAGAGAGCAAAATATGTATATTTACAAGAATAGTGTACAGAATGGAAAAAACATCAAAAAAGGGGAATTTAGAAAGTGCATATAAACGGATACGAGCCTATGTCAGTAATTTTATAAACAAAACAAATGAAATTTTAAACGTAAGTGGAAAGTTAATCATAAACGAAGAATAAATAGCCGATAGATGGAAGAGATATAGAGGACTTATATAAAGAAGAAGAAAATATACTAAACGAGAATCAAAAAGATAGTTCAATAAGGAACATGTCAGTAGATAATGAAGGAGCAACAATTTGAAAAATTCAAGAACTTCAATAGAGTGGATGGATTTCGACTTGATCCAGCGTGGAGAAGTTGATTGGTCACACAAACTCTTCTTTACGTTATATATTAATTACAGTTAATCCGCCGTGTGTACAATCATTTGGATGTGATATATGATGAACGTCATTTTTTATTTTAGAACAATTTCTTCTTGTAAAATATGTTTTTGATGTTAAACCTATCTTAATATTATTATAGGTGTTTTCCTTCAATTTGTAAAGATGATTGATGATAAAAATAATTTTCGTAATTTTATTATTAAAAGCTACACTATTATTTTGCCTTGTTCCTTTGTCAGTGTTTTCTTTACTGTGTTATTGTTTTTTGCATTGTTTGTCGTGTACTGATTTTTTTGGTCATGAGATTAATTTTTATTACAGTAACATTCTATACGTCATATTGAACGTAGTGCTAATTCTGTTTTTCTTATGTCATTGTAACGGTGGACTTGAACACCTCGCTGGCTGTATGACAGTGGTCATAGTTAATTGTTAGATCTTTTAGGAGCATGTTGCCGGATAATAATTTTGAACGCATTTGAAAATTTTTGTCGAATAAGAACGCTTATCTGTACGATACCATATCTATTATTTTTTACATTAAGAAATTTTATGCAATCATTAATTTTAATCAACGTTTGTGCGTGATGAGTAATTTCATACATATTATTGTAATATTTTAGTTTAATACCAACGTAAAGTAGGGTCACGCTCTATGTCAAATGTTTGTGTCACGAATTCTATTAATTTAAAAATTAATCTAATATTGTTTTTTTTTTTTTAAACTTTACTAATAATAAAAATATTTTTCTGGTTTTCGTACTTTATTTTGAATTATTTTCTTACAGCGTATGGAATTTAATAAAGATATTTATCCGCATAAAATTGTTAACCGTGATGGTATCAGAGGATCCTGCGCGGAATTTGAAAGTCGAATTAAAGTATCTGATATAGTTTCTAAACTATCTGTAGAAGAAATAGAAGAAAGGTATAATATCTTATACACTTACTCTATTGTTTTTTTAAATAAAGATCCTAACAAAGATAGGTTATCTACGTACTACAATCTTAAATTTTAATTTAGGTACTTGATTACTCGAAATATCTTTAAAAGTTTCATCATTGTCCGAATTTGGAGGTTTTGGCATTTTTGTCCACAGAATTTGACTTCAAAACACTTAAAAACTTTAAAATTCGCCACTTAATCGTTACTCTAGTAGTATAACTAACGGAGCTTAATCATTTAGTTACCTCTGTACATATTAAACTAATTAGGATTTATACTCGTATGTAATAGCGAATATTTTCAATTTACTGACACTAGAAAAACAGCTCATTTTGTTGATATGTGAATCGATTCTGTAATACAAGTACAATATTATGTTATGTGAACTTCGAAGGCATATATTTGTGAATGAAGGATCTGTCTATTTATTCAAATAATTTAGGAACATCAGAATTAGATGATAATTATTTAATAAAGTTTAGATCATGGTTCTGAATTAATAAATAGCAATCACATTCGTTCGTATATATTATTCCTGAAATCCTTCCGGATATTTCAAATTTATTTATATATATATATATAATTTCTACACCTGTAGTTGTTTATCGTTTCTTTTGCGTAATATTAATTATAATTTCTTTTAAAATTTTAGAGCTCTCTCTATATGCCTATGATTATTATAAAAGTAAAACTTTACTTTTTGTTTGAAATAATTCAAAAACTATAACTGTCAACTGTGATTGGATCATTTGTATGTTGCTTAATTCAATTCCTAGTTGACATTGAACAAAATTACTTTAGGTTGAATGGGAAAATCTTTAGTGTTATAACTAATTTAATAATAATATTAATTTACTGCACTAATTTTAAAGGCACTTTTCTTTCTTCTTGATCATTGGTGTAAATATTAAATAAAAAAGAAAACCCGCGTGTTGCTTCGAGATAATGCTGTTTTTTTTTAAAGGAAAAATATTACAATAAATGATATTGTATATAAATTAATAGATACAATTCAACTATTGTGGCTGTGGCTGGTCAAGATAGGAGAAATTTGTCATTGTTTCCAGCCGATTTTTGTGAGACGGTCGAATTACCAGATATCTGTTATTGTATGTTGGAAAGAATTGGTCGTTCTAGAAGCGAAGGATGTGCCTCATGCGAGTTAAATGTGATTAAAAGTACCTCGACACTATCTTATTACTGGAACATATTACAGAATTATAAATTAATCGTAGTTCAGGTATCTAGTGTCGATTCATTTACTTAATCCTTTAAGATTAATTATTGTTCGCGTTTTTAGATATTCCAAACTTCGGAAAGAACCAATGTCTATCCTTAATAACTTTTAAATAAAAATGTAAGAAAAATGAAGGATATATATTATTTATTACGTAAATTCGTATTATTCTTTGATAATTCGGTAATAAGAATTTAAAGATATTCGATATGTTTATTAAATAATATGAACATTAAATTTTCAAACATTTGTAAATTTGTAATGTAAAGTCTAGTTATTTGGTATGCGATTAGTCGCCGCCTTATATTATCTGAAATTTAAAGAATATAAACCTTATAAAAGCGAGGCGAAGTATTTTTAATATCTTGATTTGTATAGCGACAGCGTTGAACGCGTTGGAATATAAACTTTTCCATAATAATAAATATGAAAAAAAAAATCAGCAAGCAAAGTCTGCAAACCCATATACTTTGGATTCCTGGACATAGGGAATATGGAAGCAATGAAGAAGCAGATCGAGCTGCGAAATAAGCCGCCTTCATGTCTCCTGCAGAATTACTTCCAGCAACATGTTACGATATGCGTCGCTGCATATTCACTAAATTTAAGGAACAAGCAACAGTCAGATTTTCCGGTTTACCTCAACATAGTGGCATCGGGCCTATTAAACGTGTTCGTCGCACAAGACAGGATGAAGTGATGCTATTCCGTGTTCACACAATATTCGTTTGACCTCATATCCTATCCAAAACTGATTCCCTACTTGTTCATCGTGTAATGTTCAAATCACTATATCTTATATCTTACTCCACTGTTCTCTGTATAACTCTACTCGCTCTTCATTACAGTTTCCTAACACACTTAATGAAATACTTTTACTCTTATAACTTTCCTCGTTCGCACTAAATTATCTTCACACCTATAATAACGGAATAATAGACTCCGTGCTTTTAGCCTTTGTATCAGTACATGGCACGTAAGATTAATATATATATATATGTGTAAAAAAATAATTTGTCTGTTAACCATGGGTAGACGAATGATGCAAATTAGTTTGTTATTTTCCGATATTTTAATTATATACGGATATGTATATAACAGATTTTAAATGTCTATTTTTGTTATATTTCATTTTATTATTATTATTAAATTTCATTTAAAAGTAATAACGTCTATGTTTTATATTGTTCCGTAAAGACAAAAACGAGACTGGAGTTAGGTTATAATACTTTGTGACATTCTCGTAACGTATTAAAATTATATTATCATTATTATTCAGTCATGATTTATCTGTATAAACTGCCATTATCAGTCTTTATTCGTAAACGTGTTTAAGGATTTTCTTTTTATCTGTATTTATGCGAGTATTATGTGTGTGTGTGTGTGTGTATGAGTCCTTTTCCAATACTGCTACTACTTGCATAAACTGTTCTCGGTATTCTATTTGTTTATGTTAGTTTCACGTTATTATAATTATTAAAATGTGATGTAAATAAATAATTTTATTTAAATTTTTTTGTAAAATAATTTGTTATTAGCCATACGTATTAAAACAGAACGGAAAAATTGTCAGCGCCAAAATGCTGCATTTGAACCGATTCTATAAAAAAGTTATGAACAAATTGCAACAATGTGTACACGAATTAATCCAGTATTTGGATTCTCTTCCCGATAAGAAAGCGCTACTGAGTGATATGAAATATCGATTTCATTTACAGAAAACGACCAAAATGAGGCGTATCGAGTTATTTCGAGAAAATATAGCGATTGAGGTATTTATATATTTATTATTTTTATCCATTTTTTTTTTAACTAGTTCACGGAAAATATAAAAAAACGCTAAAGTTTTATTTCATATTTTTCTTTCTGTATTTAATTTAAAATTTAACAATACGATTTCATATATACTAGAGTATTGTCTCGTATATATTGTTGTCGCATATTTTAATGATTTTAGAAATGTCGAATATTTTCATGCGTACGTACAAGTAGTTGTACTTCGAAAATAGTAGGGGGCGTAATAATTTAAATCGGCCAAGTCAGCGATAAAAACGAATATAAAAATGAAAAATTTTGATTATATTTAATTTTAATAAAAATTAACTACAAAAAGAAAAAGCACTAATTTACTATACGAATTACATATTCTTTAAAAACACGAAATACGCTACCGTACAGCAGATCAATGTTGCAAAAATTTAATGAAATTGGTGTGATCTGTGGCCTGCATAAAAACGTAAAGAAAAGTAAGTGGACGGTGATAGGCAAACAACAAGTTCGTGGTCTCGTTATAAATATAAACAATGAAAGTATTGAAAGGGTCAATAGATTAAAATATCTTAGTTGTTATATAAATGATAATTTAGATATGGGTGTTGAAGTTAAAGAGAGATGCATTTACGCGCGAACAGCTTTTAATAACATGAAACATTTATTATGTTATCGACCACTTTTAGCCTAAGACAAGAAATTGTTCGCTGCTACATCCACTCAATTTTGTTATATGGAATCGAAACTATGGCCTTTAAATTAAAAACAAATAAATTGATATGAAGCTGTAGAAATGTAGCTCCATCGAAGGATGTCGAAAATCCCTCCGACGGCGAAAGTAATCAAATAAATATGTGTTAAAGAAGGCTAAGCAGAATGTTAAAAAATCACATTATACAAAGAAATGTGTCATATTTTGGCCATATCATCAGGTGCGAAAAATATGAAATACTCCAGATAATAATATAAGCAAGGGAAGTCGTGAAAGAAGGAGAACAGATTGGCTGCAAAATATTATAAGCATGACAAACAAGTCTTCTCTACAGCAATTACCGACAGGTACAAGACAGCGCAAAGTCTGATCGACCGATTAGTGATCGCCTACGCTCTGTGAAGAGTATGGCGCGATGATGATTATACACTTTCATTTTAATACGCCTGAAGTTTTTTTTTTTAAATTTGTTGTTTCCGGATTTCTTTTGACACAATGTGTCGCTTCATTTTATTTAATATAAATATTTATTAAAATCGCTGTTTATATTACACAATCTTAATAATGAATCTCAGCGAATTAGGAACCGTCACCGATACGGTTTAATACTGATTTGTAAGGACCTGGTTTATTCATTTTTAAAACGATAACTTCGAAATTAAAAGCACACAAAATTATAAAGTGATCAGAGTGCCGTCTACAGATATACACGTGCAGTAAATTAATTAACAGTATTATAGAGATCATAGTCAAAACTGAGACACTATTACACTACTCAGTAATGTTTCTGTTGAAAGAAAAAAAAGTACGCGATTATACGAGTCACTGTGTAAATGCGGCTGCAGTGGGTTCATCTTCGATATTATTAAAGCTATTTAACACGTGTATTAATCACGTCGAATTAATAAATTCCAAATTGGCGACGTCCATTTAACAAGTTCTTATCTCGTTTACACTCTCTAAAAATAGTGACTAATTGGTGCTAATTGATTAATACAATAAATCGAAACACCGTCAAAACTTGATAAAATATACGGTATAGTTATAGATGATGATTATCGTTTTTATGGAATTTTCCTAACGTATCAATCATTGGAAAACCCTTAGGCGTACCAGTTAACGGAGTCATTTAAATAACATTCGCTATGCGGACGATACAGTGGTGGTTGCAATGCAACGAGCCTTGCAGACCTACAAGAACTAATGTACGCGCTTAATGAAAGCAGTGAAAATATGGGTTTACATATAAATACGAGAAAAACAAAATGGATGGCTATTAGTAGCGCAAAGAACACGATTAACGGCACTCTTTTTCTCGACAATGGAACAATTGAACAGGCGAGAACATACTTTCAAAAAATGAATAAAGTTCTGACAAACCGGAATTTGAAGATAGATCTACGGGTATGAATACTACGCTGTTATGTTTTTAGCGTTCTGCTATATGGAGTCGAATCCTGGACGATATCAGTGGCTTTATACAAAAAATTAGAAGCCTTTGAAATGTGGACATATCGCAGGATACTAAAAATTCCTTGGACGGCTAAGATAACAAATTCCGAAATTCGACGACAATTGAACAAAAAACCGGAAATTATTAATGCGGTGAAAATAAGAAAACTGGGATATTTTGGACACATAATGCGGAACAAGAAATATAAATTCCTTCAACTAATCATGCAGGGTAAAATAAATGGTAATCGTAGACGTGGTCGGCCTAGAATAACGTGGTTGGAAAACTTAAAGAAGTGGTTCAAACTGGATACAATTGAAATATTCCGAAAAGTTATGAATAAAGAGCAAGTCAAGCAGATGATCGCCAACGTTCTTCGAGGACATGGTACATGGAAGAAGAAGAAGATCGTTTATGTATTAATGTATATCCGATTTTACATGAAAATTAAGAAATTACATTTTACCATTTTTTAAAAAATATTTCAGAAAAATTGTAATACAATTTTTAAAAATATCTTTTTATTTCTCGGTTCATGGAAATTACTTTTAACCGTTTCGTTACGTTTAGTACAATGAGAATTTTTTTTATTTTTTATTACTTGTCTACTAGTTTCAGTTGTAGTTTAATAATGTTTTATTTTAAATATACCAAACGAGTTGCTTATAATTACGATTTTATGACAATAAAATAATTTTTTCATTATTTTCGGAAATATTTGTTATTGTATGAATTTTTTTTGGTTGATTTTATTTCGCGACAAATTCTTCGTTAAAACGAGGATTACAACGTAAAAAGAGTATTCGTCGGAATCGAACAAAATATTAAATTATTTTAAACAACGCGAAAATTCGTATAGCCATATATTATGACGTTATTTTTCACGCGTCAGAATTGTAGTTAATTCGTTCAATGTTAATAGTCGCGTGCATATTTATTTATTTACGAGAAAATGAAATATATACGGCGACCCAGAGAAGACGGACGGTTTTGTTTTTTGAATAACTCAAAAACTACTGAACCAAACTTTTTGAATGAAATTTTATTTAAAAATAGGACAACGGCTTACAATCATTTGTTCACAATATCGCTCAGATGATCGCTATTTGTAACAATACATTCATTCAGTATTTTTACATCTTCGAACACTTTTTCGAGCATAGGTCTCTGAAAGCGAGATCCGTGCAACTCGACAACATGCGGTTACCAAACATCTGTCTCAGTACTGCGAGCGTTTCTGCCGAACAGTAACACGTCGCACCATCTTGTTGGAACCATGTGCGACCTAGACGGTTACTCGTTCGCTATGTGACGGCTTCTGTTAGACCAGTAGCGGCAATTCTGTTTGTTTACGAATCCGGATAAATGAGCTTCATCGCTCATCAAAATATTGTTCTTTAAATCGATCTTTTCGTCTTCGATTTTTTCAGCATCGTTTCAGCAAAAAATTTCCATAGTGCATGGGCAGTACTTTTTAATTCCTGAGTTATTACAAGTTTATAAGGATGAAATTTAAAGTATTCCATCAGTATACGACGAATGACGACGAGCAGAGCGCCCGGATCTCCGAATGTTCGCTGCCCGAACTCGATCGATGTTTGTGAGGTACGAACCGTTTTTTTTTTGTCCAGGACGTTTTTTTACCCATTGCATAAGCTATCGAAAATTTTCAATCCGCCTTAAAATTGAGTTGCGAGATGGTACAGGTTTACCGCGTCACTTTGAATTCTTTTCGAAACCTTTTTTGCACTGTCGTGATCGATGCCGAAAATAACGTTCCACGTAAAATGTGTTTTCCTTCTCGTTTTAGGATGCCGTGGTAACTGAAACTGGACAAAAACGAAACACGTGGAGCACGCGGTTTGCGTTGTAGCAGTTTTATCAAAAAATAAAATCGTCCGTCTTCTATGGGTCACCATATATATATATATATATATATATATATATATATATATATATATATATATATGTATAATTAAAGTATACATATCGCTCAGTTAATTTATTATTCGATTATAGAAATGTCCATATAGAACTATATATCCGCTTGCGCTACCGTCCGAATATAAAACCAAAACTGGAAGCGAGAAAATGGTGACCGTATGCGCCTTAAATCTTAAAAAGAAATGCGCGAGTAATAATAAAAATACGGTGAAATTAAAACGATCGAAGAAAAAGTCCGGTAAATGTTATATTTTTTTCCGCGTATATAATTTGTATATTCAAATATCACAATTACGTTTAGAAACGTGATAACGTGTTGTTTTTTTATTTTATTTTTTTAATTTGGCCTCCCTAATTTTCTTTATAGTGATTAAACTGTTTTTATTTTGTTTTATTTATAATTCGTAAAATCCCTGAATACGATCGATTATTAGTCCGTTCTTTGCTCATAGTTCATCGTACGTATTTATTTATTTCTTTATTTTTAAGAAAAATGAAAAAATATACATATATAATATTAAAGTATACATAATTAACACATACGAGTAGAAGGAAAATTATTACTACTTGCCGGTATACATCAGTTACATATGTTTATATACCGGATAGTAGCGATTTTACGAATTATAAATAACACAAAATAAAAACAGTTTAATCACTATAAAGAAAATTTTTTATTTACGCGAAGCTTTTCGACAATTACGTCATTATCCAGCGTACACGATGAACGTTACTTATAAATTAACTCTAATATTTATATAACAACAACTTATATATTTAAAACTAGTCGGAGGCAGTTTACTCTTAGTTTTATTTTTACAATAATCTTTATTTATAAAACCTAGTTTAAAATTAATTCTTCGTAAAAATTTATTAGAAAAATTACAAATGATGAAGCATAGAAATAGTAATAATTTATTAAAAAAAATATGATCAATTTTGACGAATAATTAATTTTGAAATCGATTTTATAAATAAAGGTTATTGCAAAAATACATCTACGAGTAAATTACTTCTGGCCAGTTAAATGAATATCAAATATATAAGTTTTTGTTATATAAATATTAAAGTTAATTTATACGTAATGTTTATTATGTATGCTTGATAATGATCTAATTGTCGGGAAGCTTCGCTAAAATAAATTTTTTTTATAGTGATTAAATTATTTTTTATTTTGTTTTATTTATATCAGTTATATATCAGGAGCGTAGCTGAAACCTTGGAGAACTTTTGAATCTTATAGAGATTATCAAATAATCATTTTTTCCTTTATTTTTACCTATATTATTATTATTTTTTTAAAGTTAAAAACAAAATCAAATTAAATACGTGAATTATATTCGATAAAAATATATATATTTTTCACATTTATTAATGAATGTAATTTGTAAAAGTTTATGGAGGTAAATAATTAAGGAAGTGATGGGATTAGCAAAAATTTAATGCGCACTAGGTGACGACGTTAAGAATTACCTCGTGAAAAAAATGATCGTAAGAAACATTTTAATTATATATATATGGTTTATTCGAAACGATCTTATTGCATACTGCAGTTTCAAAAATAAACTACGAACGTTCAAGTCGGATGTTAATTTACGACGACCTCCATCTAACATGCCGGAATAGAGCTGTTCGTCCTTTACTACTGGGACACACACCCATATCTTACACCATAGTCGTTTAATGCGAAAACAAACACCGTCAATCTGTTCATGCAACAATTGACAATTAACAGTGGATCGTTTTCTACATTACTGCTACAAATGCCAGGCTGAATGTATTTAAAGCGGTCTACCATCATTACCAAAACTGCTATGCGTGTATCCGAAATAGCGTTTCTTTCTGGAACCTACTTATATAAATGTGGAGTTTGTACCCGTGCCTGTGGCCTTGTGGCAGTATACGACACGTAAACGGATTAAATAAATCTAAACGATGAAAATACAGATTTCTTTTTCTAGCGTATAATAATAAATTCGATATTTTATATGAAAAACCGATTATTTTTCCATATTAAATATAGTACGTTATCTAACGTTCGTTTGAAAATAATTATTCGATTACAATTAAAATTTTAGCCAAATTAGAAGGAAGCATATTTTTGGATCAGTCTATAATAAGTCAAGGTCTTCAGTACATCGATAGTTTAGGAGTTAAAGGAATTACACAGCGTACTTTTTCGAAACATTTTGGAATTCCAATACTTACTGCTCGAGCTATTTTGAGAGTTTTGATGAAGTATAATTGTATAAGCTACACAATTCAAGAACGCTGTAGACAGCGGCTTTTCCGGTAAGATAGTTCATCCTTTTTATTCTTTTATTTTTCTTTTATGTATACGTCGTTCGCTCCATACGTGAGTTGATGTTTTCTTTCAATTTTACTACGCGTAGAATACTACAAAGTGGAGAAATAAATGTAAAGCGAGCCCAAATTGTGATTTATAATGCAGTTTTCGATTAAGTTAGATTCTATTTTTTATAACGTTGTAGTCGTTCGGTACATTTAATTCTGTGAATTTTTATTGGCTTTTTCAGTAGATGTAGAAAGATGTTCCAACTATACTAACTAACATTTCAGGTTCAGAATCGTTGAATAATTTTCCTATTTGAATTGATGGCTATTATTTAGATTTTAATATACATATCGGGTTTCAAATAATTTTATGTAGTAAAACTTTATGTTCGCGTCCGAATAAAAAATATTTACTCAATAACGAGTTTATTGTTCGATGTGTATTAATAGTCGTGCGTAATTATTTATTTAAGTGAAAATGAAAAATATATATAAAAAATTAAAGTATACGTATTTAACACTTATACACATACACACACAATAATAAAAAATGCACCTGTCCTGGATGAGCTGCGATTTATTATAACTAGTAATCGATATCGAACACCAAACAGGACAACCGTATGTAAATAACAGACGTATTAGTGTTTTATAAATAATAAGTTTATTGTATGTATTAAGGAATGATTTTCTATTAAATCTGGGATATATGAAACAAATGGATTTATTAGCCCTCGTATTAGCATAGTTATGTTTAGTGAAGTTAAATTTATTGTCAAAAACAACACCTAAATACCTAATATGATCTGACCAGTTAATGCTGTTTCCCGACACCATCAGATTATTTGGCAGTTTTGATAGACTAGTTATGCTGACTAGACTATAGTTTCAAGTATAACTTGTAGTAATCCTTTGGACGATGGAACATAGTTCAGAATTGGAAAGATGATTGCCTGGAGAATTCGCACATTTATACAACACGCATTTTTTGAATGACTTTCAAAACACCGCATGAATCGTTCTGGAAGATTGCAATTATTTCATATATGACCAAATCGCTGGCACCTACATCATTGTATAAATGAGTTTTTCCTGACATACCAATTTCTTACGCAACAAAACAGTGACTCAAAATGTTCAAGATGTTACGCATCTGAATTGTTGCAAGAAATACAACTTAGTAAATTAGAGGAAATGTAGTCATGTTGTCTGTTGAATTTTTCCTAAACTGTGTATTGAAGATTTTAATTCATTTAGTATTTTAGCTTCCGTAAATGTGTGAGGCAAACGTTTTAAAATCTTCTCTACCGTAGTCGCACCGCGGTTCGCACAGGTATTAAACCCAGGACTACGCACTACGTTGATAATAAAACAAAATAAAATACGATAAATCAAGTACCAATTTTTGTTTGGTTTTTCGTTAATGTAAATAAATTTAATGTGTTTCTATTTTTTGATTTATGTTAAATTCGCACGACTGGAAAAGTGATATATTTAATTATATGATCTTAGATACTGTTCTAAAAGAGTTGATTCTTTGAAACAAAATGAAATTTATAATGAACTTCAAGTAACAAAAAATATTATGAAAATCGAAAATATGGCAGAATCGACGAAAATATCGCCTGTTTTACCACCTGTAAAAGAACAAGAAGAAATTGTGGAACAAAATAAAGAAGAAAAAGAAATAAATAAACAAAAAAATGAGAAACACATAAAACCATCATCTTCGAAGGTAAATATGTTGTTTTTATTTATTTATATATATATATATATATATATATATATATATATATATATATATATATGTAGTATTGATTTTTTTAAATAAAAAAAATTGAAACAAAATGAAATTACTAATGTTAATCCAGTTTACAAAAATAATTAAAAAATTATCAGATTATCTCTCAACCACTGATTAAAAATTATTATTATTATTTTTTTTTTTGATAATCCAATTAAAATTATTATGAATATACGTATTTTAAACTGGAATTGTAACGGATACTATCAACACTATGAAGATTTTCAAATACTGTTATACGAACATAATCCAACAATAATCTGCATACAAGAATAAATCTAAAACAAACACAAACAGTAAAATTAAAATCATTTAATTTACTTCAGGAAAACTCAAATTCTCAATACAGAACACACGGCGGTATACTCACAGGTATAAAAAATGGTATACACCATTCTAAAATAAATACTGTTAGCACAATTTCAAACATAACGGTCTCTATTGAAAGAGAAGAACAAAAATTTACTTTATGTAATATATATATACCACCCTCGCAGCAAATAAATCAGGATGAAATGAATACATTAATTAATCAACTTCCTAACCTATTCATAATTTGTGGAGAGATACAAATGCTCACAGTCCCCATTGGAACTGCAAAAACTGGAATAAAAAGGGAAGGATAATTCAAAACGAAGTTGACAACTACAATTTGATTATGCATAATATTAATAGCCTTAGTCATTATAGATTCTCGTATAAAACATGGTCAAACATAGACTTAATCATATCAAATGTTTCCCTCTCTGAAACAATTCATGTTTCTGAACACAGTGATCTTGCAGGTAGCGATCCACGTTAGCAGAAGCATTTGCAAATTATTTAGCACAGATATCAAGTAATTGTCATTTACCGAATGAAGAGTTACAACGTCAGCTGGAACATGAAATAATCTCCCTGAAAGTATAATATTCCTTTTATTTATAAGGAACTGGAAGAAGCCGTAAAATGTACAAAAAATAAACATATCTCCAAAACCAGATAGAATATGCACAGAATTCTTAAAACATCTTTCATCAACAGGCCTTGAATAATTACTACATGCATCAATTTCCAACAAAATGGAAACTGGCAACTGTAATATCTATACCAAAACACGGTCAAAACAGTAATGAATTAGGAGACCAGTATCCTTAACATCTGCAAAGCTAATGAAAAAAATGGTCAACCGAAGGCTGCTGTGGATCATTGAGCAACAAGGGCTATTAACACCTCATCAGTTCGGCTTTAGGAGACCAGTATCCTTAACATCTGCAAAGCTAATGAAAAAAATGGTCAACCGAAGGCTGCTGTGGATCATTGAGCAACAAGGGCTATTAACACCTCATCAGTTCGGCTTCCGTCGAAAGAGGTCAACAGTAGATGCACTGTATTATATTAGTAATAAAATACAATTCTATATACAAAAGAAAGCTCATGTTATATCGGTATTCTTTGACCTTCGAAAAGCTTTCGATATAACGTGAAGATGGAAAATCCTAGATACATTATATAACTGGTCAATCTCTGGAAATATGCTTTACTTCATAAAAAAACTTCTTACATAACCGAAAATTTCAGGTTCGAATCGGGAATACTTATTCAACAGAACAACCACTTGAAAATGGTGTCCCACAAGGCTACTTAGCCCTACCTTATTTAACATTATGATAAATAATATTTCATTAACCATGCAAAAACCCACTTTCTTCGGTATATTTGCAGATGATATAGCAATCTGTTTACCATGTCAAAACATTTCAGTAGGTGAAAAAATTTTACAGGACACTATAACAAATATAGCAATTTAGGAAATGGTTCGATACTTTTTCAGTCAGAAACCACGGTCGTTCATTTCTGCCGACGTATTAAATGTACAAAAAAAACTACAGATCACAATTAAAAGTCAACCTATAAGAAGGAAATCAGTCATGAAATGTCTAGGCTTACTCTGGGATAATGAGTTAAAATGGAAAGAACACGTAAACAAATTACTGGTTTCAATTTCTGCGGACATGAACATGCTGAGAAAACTGGCTCACACATCATTCGGAGCGGATAAAAAATCCTTACTACATTTATTCAGATGTTAGCTGGACTACGGAAGCGTAATATACAGCACAACCATCAAAAAGACCACATTGAGAAAACTGGATACCATCTGTAATTTATCAATTACAATAGCCATCGGTGCTTTTCGTACAAGTTCGATTGACAGTCTTTATTGCAAAGTTGAAGAACGGACTTCCGTTTTTAAGAAGAAAATACCTTATTGAAAAATTTTATATACACCTAAAAACCCTTTCTCAACTTCCTGATAACTTTCCTATTCCAGAAATTCCTGATTTAATTTATAAAAATTACACGCAATATCCTTCCAGGCATTATTTTTCCATCCAACTCGACACATCTCTAACTACTTCCACAGTAAATTCACTCTCTACAGATCAAATAAACATTCGCATTGAATAAAGAAATACAGAGGATGTAAAAAAAGTTTATACCGACGCATACAAATTTAATAAATATTGTGGTTGTGCGTTGGTTTCAGAGGATGATCTTCTTCGTTACAGCTTACTTCCATAATACTCGGTATTTTCCGCTGAATTATAAGCAATCTATCTTGCGATATCTACTGCTGTTACTGAAAACCACAATGATCTTCTAATATGTTCCGATTCATTATCTTCTATTACGTGTTTCAACTTTAATTCTTCCAAATTTCATCCTATTGCTATAAAAATCTTAAATCTCTTATACCAACATCCTACTGTGAAAATAACTCTAATATGGATTTCAAGTCACACAGGTTTTACATTTAAAGATTTAGCTGATAAAGAAGCTAAAGAAGCAGCTTGAATTCAACCTTATGCGTTAATCCGTATATCCGAAACAGATGCAATCGCCTGCATCAAATATATAAAATTGTTTTGTGATCTGTGGAATGCAGTTCTCTCAACAAATCATCTTAGATCTATTCGCTCCTCTCCGCTTCCTTGGAAGAATTCTGTGCATAGTAGAAAGAGAACAGGTAGTACTGTCCCGTGTTCGTATTGCCCACACCGCACTGACTCATGGTCATATTTTAAATAAAACAAATCTACCTTTGTGCGATCATTGCGTCCGGACGCCTTTAACACGCCAACACTTATTTTTTGACTGCCCACAATATTCTGTATACCGTTCCCAAAACTTCGGTTGTAATTCATTCAAAACAGTTTTATCTGATGAAACAACACTTCAGTTTCTTCAAACTATAAATATGATCAATCTCATCTAACATCTCATATTTACTTTCGGTTGCTTCTCCCCATAGTAGCAGTATGTAGTACCGGATAAAAAAAAAAAAAAAAAAAAAAACTAATGTTAATAATTAATAATAAAACTTTTCGACAGTTACGTCATTTTAAAATTAAAATTAATGATAAATAAATATATAATAACAATTAGAAAAGTAATACATGAAAAATACATATTTATTTATTTAAAAAAAGAAAAAACTTGAACATCTAGAGCATCTAGTTCAGTGGAATAAATGTTTAATTTCTTTTGTGCGGTAGTATCTAGCCTAACATAATATATTTAATATAAGCACTTAAACATGTTTTTAAAGTCTAGTACTACAAAGTAGAGGTACTTGAATTTATATTTAACATCACTTAGTTAAGAAATGTAATGCTTAAAAATTAAAAAAATCATCTGTGTCTCGGAGCGCAGAGAAGAAGTGAAACTTAAAGACGTTTTCCCAAAATTAGATACAGAGTTTTTGTTTAATACAGTGTAAAGTATAAAAAATAACATCAATAATCAAATATATTTTATTGATAAAATTTATGTTTTGCTAATTTGTATATCAAATGTTTTTTTTTTTTCTGGTTATTATTATAAGATTTGAATGAAATAACGGATAGCCGCGCGTTTATGTGCAAGAGGAAGAATACGAACACGCCGAGAGAGGTAACTCGTGCATGTACATTACGTAGTGGAGCGAGTGAACGGAAAGCCGAGTACGTGCAGGCAAGAGAAAGCACAACATGCTTACGCGCAAAAATATAATTTCATAAGTGTTTATACGTAAAACTGAATATACATGTATGCGAGAAAGAGTGTAGAGCCCGACTACACTGTGAGAGTAGGTCTGCCTATGAGCCTATGTGTATAAGTTGCTCGCTCGCTCGTTTTACGGGTTAACTCCCCATATACAAGGCGTTAATAAAAGTTTCACTTCAACAAAAAAAAAAGTATTAAATTCCGGCGAATGTTCTTATACATTCTACCTTTCGTTCGAAACAATATTTCGTCTTACGTTCTTTATATTTGCTCATTTTCTATTCATTAGAAAGAACGTAAATTTATTGTTGAATCTTGATCTTTGCCGAAATGTATAAAGGGCACTAATTTTGAGGAACGAAAATAAACATATTTTTTTTAACAATCCGCTCTCGTATAAATCTATAACCGAAAAATTAAAAATTATGCGATTTTACTAATAAAAAAAAAATATTTACTTGGGTGTAATTCTCGATTGAATTAATAGAAGGTATTTTAAAAGTAGGCTTCTACGTGAATATCGTCAGTACCCACGTATTTAAACTCTGAAACGAGAAAAAGTCGCGAATTCCCTTTAAAAACTAACATAGATTATTTTAAACATACGTATTGTTGTGTATATTTTTTAGGTATCTGAATCGCACAATTTATTAGTTGCTTCGAATAAGAAGAACAAGAAGAAATCAAAAAAAAATAAGAGTGTTGCGAAAAGTTTGACAGCGAAACGAACAATGAATAGAATAAATCTATTGAAACGAAGTGCGTAAGTGTCTTTTTAATTATTTCCACGATGATATCCGAAATTTTAACTTTTTCCTTTTAAATCGTTCGGTCGCGTATTTTTCGATTTTTGATGCTGCTTGTTGTACACATTGCATGAAAAAAAAAAATTATTAAGTAAGTGAAAAAAAGGTTTCCAGAAGATGAAAATAAAGAGGTAATATTTTGTCTATAATATTGCTCTTTAAATGACTAGATTAAGTGTTATTTAAAATCTGTTAATAATTTTCTTTACGTTTATGATATTTCCTTAAAGAATCTCACAAGTTAGCGTACGTACGTTGAAGCGGAAGAATTTCGTTTTGAAAAAAGTATATAGAGAAAAAGTTGTTTACGGAATTTTTCACATATTGAAGGTATGCCGTTTTGTATTACTTAATTCGTCGATACGCTAAATTTCCTGAAAATTCGTACATTTGGATGTCACTTTACTACGCGATTTCTAAAATACTAAAATGAAACGAACACTTGTTAATGCAACACATTTCGCAAAATTAATAACGCGTAATTTTTCCGTAATTTTAGGAGCAGCAATGTTAATTGTAACTACGAAATAGATAATCAAAATTTCGGTGAAATTTATTTATTGAAAATACTGAATTTGCATTTTATTGTCAGGGTAAGCAGTACGTGCGTTAATGCGCAGTGTGAAAAATAATTTAAAATTTAAAAAAAAAAAAAAACGTACTTAAGGATGATAATTTGTGAACGTTAATTATTCGCGGCATTTTTGTCTCTTAATGTTTATATATCGGAGAGTAGTGATTTTATGAATTATAAAAACAAAGTTAATCATTACAACATTTTTTTATCAACGTAAAGCTTTTCGGCAATTACGTCATTATCAAGCGTATACGTTAATTTATATTGTATATGCTTGATAATGACGTAATTGTCGAAAAGTTTCGCGTTGATAAAATTTTTTTATAGTGATTAACTTTGTTTTTATTTTGTTTTGTTAATTTTTATTTGTTCCTCTTTTTTTGCAAATATTAAATATTTATTTTCGCAACATGAAACATTTCGCGGCTTTTTTCCTTAAGTAAATTAATTTACCGATAAAATTTTTTGTTTGACATTAGTGCATAAGAGTGTTCGAGAAAAAGGAGGGTTTAAAGGCGCATATGTGTAAAAAGTCGCTCATTCGCTTGATAGAAAATTTGAAGAATGAACGACGTTTAAGAATTATCCGTAAAAACGTCATATGCGAAATTAATAATCGCGACACCGAATGTATATTTATATGCAGACCGGACATTGATGAAAGTAAGTTATTTGTTTTAACCTTATGTAACATATACTAGGGTTTTATACTTATTCTCTCCTCGTACAGCTATATACATACACACACACACACACACATATATATATATATATATACATATATATTTATAAATGAAAAAACCAGTGCGAAAGTTAAAAAAATTCGACAGAGCTGCTGCCTGTCACCAGTGCTGTTTAACCTTTATGGGGAAAAGGCAATGAAGTTCTTTTCAGAAATTGATGACGGAAGAATACAAATAAACGGAGTTAGATATAAAACGATTAGATATGCGGATGATATAGCACTAATTGCGGATAGCGAAGCAAAATTGCAGAAATCTATTAATGTTTTAAACAATCTTTTAAACAACAAATGCAAAATGAATATTAATGAAACTAAAACCAAAGTTTTAAGGTGCGATAAAAAAGAAGATGAACAGACGAAAATATTAGTAAATGGTAAAAGGTTACAGCAAGTGGAGCAATTTGAATATCTGGGCAGCTTAATAAGAAATGATGGTCGAACGGAACAGGAAATAAGGAGAAGAATAGCCCAAGCAAAGAATGTTTTCAGCAAAAAAGCTAGGTCTCCTCTCGTTCAGAACGATATCTTTGGATATTACAAAACATTTTATCAAGAGTTTCATTTGGAGTATCGCCCTTGTTAAAAATAAAATGGACCGATAAAATATCCAACTGCGAGGTATTGCGCAGAGTAAATGAAAAACGTGAAATTTTAACAATACAAAGAACAGGGATACGATAGTAGGACATATTATACGTCACTCGATACGGATTGCTAACCGGGTAGAAGGAAAACAATCGGGAAAATTCAAAGAGGAAGACCGGGATAGATGACATTAAAGCCGTATGCGGAAATTAAAGCACAATCCACAGCACGTGAACATCTCACTCGTCATGCTATCCACCAACCACCGGTTTGAGGAAAATATGAAGATATGTATATAATATATAAATATTTCTTTCTTTTTTATTGGTATACCGCAATAATTATGTATTTATTTTTTAACATTGCTTTCATTTTGTAAATATAAACTATAATTCATAGGGGCAAATATCCAGGGAATTTCCTCCTATATCAGAATCCGTTTTTTCTCTTTTTTGTGATATATACTATTATTAATTTGAACGTTATGTTATCGTATTGATTTATTTTTAAAATATATAAATCACGTATACATGAATGTACATATTATTTGTTTTACTCTGTTTTTAAATAATTAGTAATATTTTTCGCCCGCTAAAATGCTTAATAATATTACCAAACAGGTCATCGTGGTAAAAAATTAATCGGGTATTGAATTTTTTACATTTAAATTATAAAAAACTGTTTTAACTCGTTTTTGAAAACTATATTTAGCCTGTATTATGTTAATACAGTGTAATGTTTTAATATAACGTGGTTTTTCGTATTACGTATTTTTAAATTCCATTTAATGATATTAATAACTTCCATAATGTTAATATCCACAAAGCACTTTTCAAATCATCTTACTTTTGAAACATGCGGATTATAAAAATATTATATCTTTAAGATTTCAGCTTACCTTAATAGTTATATATTTTCTATTTACTAATAACAACTAATGTATATTCGCCTAGCTACCTCGTTCGGCTGTGTAGCCATCTCTATTACCAAATATTATCGTATATAAATCGATATATTATAATTCATAATCGTCACTAAAAATGAGTGATGGTTTAAAAGAATTATCTAGAAATTTAGATGCTATTAATAAGGAAATTGTTAAGCTAAAAGGATTAAATAATAACATTGCAACCAAAAGTAAAAAAATTATTGAATCAATCAATGAAATAATAATTCATTTGGAAGCTTCGCGAGAAAAAATCAATCATGTTGAGGATATTTTAAAAAGTTAAAGAAAATGATATAATCAAAGTTGTAAGAAATAGAGGATCAACAACAAATTTACAGAAGAAGGAAACAACATGGTCTTCCATAGTGAAAGACAATAATAAAGAATTGAAATCAAATTATTCTGTAAAGAAGAATTTTAGCTATTTATACGTGAAACCGGCGTGATTTTAAAAAACAATTAAAAGAAAAGATTAAACCAAGCTCGCTAAATGTTGGGGTGAAACGTTTGCTTGTTAAGTCAGTAATGTTAACTGTTGTAACTAAAACTAAAGATGAAGCTAGCATTTTACATCATTCAATAATGAAACGGTTTAATAAAGTAAAAATTACTGAAAACAAAAATGTTGATGCAATGATTGTAATTTTTGCAGTGAGATAGATATAGTAAATGAAATCACGGGATCAACAGGTACAGCACCGGTCTCAGTACGAATTACCAAATTTGACCGTAACGTAAAAGTTTATGTCCGGCTGAAACCCGATCAATTTAATAAGCTGCAAAATAACGGAAGATTACATATCGGTTGATTATCAGTCCGTTTTCATGAATGCACATACCAGTACTTAGATGTTACAAGTGTCGCGGTTTTGGTATATAGCGGCTAAATATCAAGCCACGCCTGGTAAGATTGAAATAGTAGAAAAATGTAAGAGCAAAAGCAAATGTATTAATTACCTCCTAGCTAGAACACACCAGAATGAATTAATAGTTACGCAAATTGAATCGGTTGATCATTCCTGATACAGTAGATCTTGTCCATGTTTCATTGGAGTAGAAAAATAAATTCAAGTCATAATGAATTATGTATATGGTTATGATTCAAAGAGTGATTTCGTTCTGAAGCTAACTCATGTAATGGAAAAATACGCGGCATGAATGATTAATATGACTACTTCTTATTAACTGAAAAACCTACATGATGATCAAGAAAATAAATTCATACGGTATGTTAAGCTGCGTAAATAACATCATAACAGTTCACTATGATAAATTCTTGATAATAGGTCTCCTCGTGATTCGAAAGTTGATGCAATTGTCGAGCTAGAAAAAAATTGTAAAAAAACATCCAACGTTAATTACTGTTATTTTTGGTGAATTTAATATAAGCTCACTGTTGGAGAACGTCAAGAAAAATTCGGATGCAGATATATTAGAAGAATTTGATTTTTCAAATGGGTTCCTATTTCTAAACCGTCCTGGTGAATACACTTTTAGTAACCGCAATAGAAAGAGTTTGATAGATTTAATAATGGGAAGAGACGTTGTGACTTCTAACGTTTAGCAGACAATTTCTCATTATGAACTCTCTGATCACTGCAGTGTTAAGATCATAATCAGTGGAGCCTTACACGAACAAAGAGTTTTTCAGTGGTCAATTAATTATAAACAATTAGATTTAAAAATGGATAAGACGGTTTAATTGTGCAGTGTAAATATGAAAGAAATTCAATTTTTAAAGAGTAGTGGACATCTAGTCTAGATAATTTAAAGAAAGCAATCAACAAAGTTCGGAAAAAGTATAACAGATCAAGAGAAGGTAGTAAAAAGTTAATCTATAAATGTTTGTTAAAAGAACTAAATATAAATAATAAAATTTTAATTGAAAAAACCGAATTAGAGAATTGGAAAAACTTTATTAATAATTCTAAATGTTGGGACAAGCGTTATAAAATTGTTGCTAGAAAATTTAAACAGTTTGAATTTCCACCGATTAAAATTAACACAGATATTACACGGACTAATTAAAAAGAGAAATATGCAGCACTCCTTGATTGCTTCTTTTCAATTAAAGAAAATAAACTAGATTTCAAGAAAATATTTTACCATATGTGGATGACGCACACAAATCATCAATATTGAGGATCTGCATCAAGTAATTAAATTTCTGAATACTCAAAAAGCATATCCATCAGATAAATTTCTAACGTAGTGGTTAAAATTATAATGATTCGTCTTTTTGAAAAATGCCTCGGTTTAAAAGTTTTCTCTGACGCATGGAAAATCGCCGAAAATAAATTATTAAATAAACCTAAAAAAATGTTATAGCATGTAGTGGTTATCGGCCCATAGCATTGTTAAACTATATTGGAAATGTATGTGTAATTTTTAGTTATAAATTTTAATTTTAATATTTTAATTGATAAATTTTAATCATCTCTTACTACTACTAATAATGTAACAAGTAAGGTTTGTATTATATATTCATATACTGCTCGGAAAACACAAATTTTTAAAAGTGGTTTACGGTCATATATATTGCGAAATGTTTTGATTAGCTATTTTATGTTGTAACTGATTTGTTTATTTAAACTATTTAACAATATTTCTTTGTGTACATTATGTGTAGATCATCCGCTGGTACAATCAGCAGTACAGCAGGTTCAGGTGAATTTAGCAGTGACTTTCGGTAAAAATAATAAAAACAAAAATGTTGATAACGATGAGAAAAATAATGACATTGAAGTTCCTGAAATACGTCTAGCTCCACATCTTGAGCAGTTGGATAACAGAATACACGAAAATCTCAAGCAAGAACAGGTATTGGATGATAATTAAATTGTTATCTTTCTAGTCATAAATAATTTGCAATTAGATCATTAATGTAATAATAATCAAATAAATGTGTTGAAAAATACAACATAATAGTTACTAATGCGTATCAAAAATAGTTATTTTTCTTCTTATGTGTCGTTGTCTGTGTTCAGAAGTTATGACCACTCAGCACTAATATGTTTTTTCGATCTATTCCCAGCCCTCTAATACTGAAGCATTAGAGCGGTGCTTGATCCACGATATCCTAAGCATCCGTATGTAACATATTATTTCGAATTCTTCTATTCTTCAGGATTACGTTTTTTTCAGTGTCCATGATTCCGAGCCGTAGCTTGCTATTGAGAATTGAGGATGTTAGTGTCTCTACTGATTTCTTTTTGGTTTCGAATGTTATGTAGTTATCTTTACATATTTTCGTCAGCGTAGCTAATATACGTTTTTCCAATCCAATACGACGTTTAATTTCGTTTTGTACACTTCCATTGTATGTAATCTGTGCTTCTAAATATGTGACTGATGTCCATTTTCCGATATTTGGTATAGATGTGAAGGTTTCAGGCAGTTTCCTAATGGTGACTATGAGGCATTTTTCACGGTTTAGTATTAAATTTGCCTTTCGGCTGAAATATTCCACTCGGTGTAGTAGTGTCTTCTATTCTTTCTCATTGGTTAGCGCAAGTTGGAAAATTACACCAATCGTTATTACGCTGTGTCAATTTTCCGTTGCCTGTCGCATAATCCATTCATTATATATATTATAGAGCATAAGTGATAATGTGCAGCCCTGCCTTTGCTCGTAAAATGGTTAGATCGTGTAAAAACTATGCAAGAAAGAGTCATTTTTAATGTTCCTTTATACTGGTTATATAAAATTCATTTATTCTATTCTATTTTATGTCCTTTATATCGAGAAGGTATTTGATAGCATCATGCAACACCAACATGAAATTATATGGACCACTTTTTTCCACTTCTCTCGACATGCTGCCTTTCTCGTAGCTGCAACCAGTGAAAGTCCAGTTTTTTGTTTGTTTTATTCCATCGGCTCATCGAAACGGATGCCCCCCTTCCACGGTTTCTATATCCTCCTAGTATTTCATGCAAGATAGTATATACAAGTGAGTGTGTTTTCCTTTTTATGTGTCCAAAAAATTTTACTGCGGACTTCGACCTTCAGATCAATCAATATCACGCATTTGTCGATGTTATAATTCGATTTGGAATTTCTTATTCCATCTATAGCCGAAACTTTTGTTTTCTCGGCATTAATACATGAGCGGTATTTTTCGCAATTCATAATGTTTCATTCTCCTTTTGTTACATCATCTCCAGTTGAAGGTCGGTGATCATCATAGCTACTAAACCCTTATCTCTGGACGCCTCTTGCAGTTGGGGTGCTGATATTTCATACCATCTTCTCATATCTACTTCCCAAGAAAGTTTTCGAATAATGGGTTTATTGTACATACAGATGACAATTTTCTGGATGTCTATGCATGTGTCCATGGTATTTTAACATTTTTGTTCGGATGGTATAAAGCACCTCAGCTTGATTTGATATTTTATTCAGCACCACTCTATTCCTCACGTGACCTAGGCATGATATTTTTAGCATTTTGCGATAAACGTAAATCTCAAAAGTTTCAATTTTCTTCTCCAAGGTTTATCTGAGAACCCAGCTTTCCATACCGGATAGTAGCATTGATCAAATATAACATCGGAGTAGACGTATCCATAGTTGTAATTTAAAATCCTTCCGAATCATCAAGTTTTTTAAGTTAAAGAAAGCTTTCCTTACTTTCTCTATTCGTGCTCTTATCTCTACCGATTGACCTGTTTCCTCATGGAACCATGTACCAAGAAATTAAAATTTTAAGACTCGTTCAATCTCTGTACCTTCGATAATGAATTTTTCCTTTTTTAATTTTTTATCCTTTATGTTACGATGTAGCTAGCCACTTGGTTTCGGTGATATTTCTGTGTAGTCCACGTGATGCGCCGATCTGCGCTACGCGGTTTAACATGCCCTGTAAATTCTCGAAGCTGTCTGGAACTAAAACGGTATCATCAGGAATAACGGATGTTTGACAACTGTCTTGTCCCTATTGCCATACCATAATCCTCGTCCAAAGCATGTTTGAAAATCGATTCCGAGTAGATGTTAAATAGAATTGGAGACAATATGCCGCCTTGACGGACACCTTTTTTTAATTGAAATTTCTTCTGATTTTTCATTTTCATTGCTTATTATTGCGATTTGGTTCCAATATAAATTTGCTATAAACCTTCGAATAATGTCAATTTATTTAAGTGTTTCCATCAGCTTGTCATGTTTCAAGCAGTCGAAGATTTTCTAACAGTCAGCAAAACAACAGTAGAGTTCATGTCTTACATCCCGACATCGCTGAGCTAGTATGTTCAAAGTGCAGTTTGCTTTTCTTTTCCCACGTCCATTTCTGAATCCTAATTGATGTGTTCCAGAATTTTCATCGCATTTTTTATAAATTCTTTGATGAATCATTTTTATAAAGATGTTCAGTATATGTGACATGAGACTTGGATCTCCACAGTCTCTGGCATTGGTTTTCTAGGGTCTCGTAATCAAAATAAATTTCGATCAATCCGTGGATAAAATTCCTTTAAATAGTACTGAATTGAAAAACTTTACTATTCACTAATAGATTTAAATGAATGTAAATAATTAGTTGTTCAAAGAAGATATATATATATATGTGTGTGTGTGTGTATTTATATATATGTATATATATATATATATATATATATATATATATATATATATATATCGTTCATTTATTTAGGTAGACACACAAAAGTACGGTTATGGACCTAAATTCTATAGAATGAAACTTTTACATGAGGTAATGTTTTATTTGGTTTACGACTACGGCGGTGTAGAAAATTTAAATCAGACGGAAGCGCAAATTTATACCACATCCTTATCGTACGGATCGTCATTAGACCAATTCACCTATTTACCTCATATATATAAGTGTGAAATATCTTGGAAGATGTTCATCCCTCCGTTGAAAACTTACGAAGGTGATATATACATATATATATATATATATATATATATATATATATATATAAAATATATTAAAATATGACTTTTTAAAGAATTTTGGAAGTAATCACTATCGTTAGATTGTGTTTCACCGTGATTTGAAAGGAAGATAATACTTATAATTCGTTAAATGACATGTTCTGGTTTTTGTTGTCGAAGAAATCCACTATGCTTTTAAACACAAAGCTCTTCACATTTCATAAATAATTTAATCTTTAAATAATCTCGTACGGTTTTTTTGGCGGAGGCATGGATAAATTTAATGGGTTTGTCTCCCTGTTAATAATTTCAGTAATAAATGAGAATTCCTGTACGGTCAGAAATTTTATTAATTCCATTATAGTCTTTCGTGGTAAACAGAGTATGCGATTATGGAGCACCAATTTGAAAACGTATACATCCTATACGCACAGGTTTATTTTCAACCTTTATATAATATATTTTCTTCCCGATATTTTTATTACGTTTCAAATATGACGGGTGCTTTTTCGTAGATAAATGAAGTTCATTTTCATTATTTCGGAAAGAATTGTCGTTAATGTTTTGGATCCCAATATGACGTAATTGTATATATATATTATATAAAACAGGAGAAATTATTAAATATGTGCAAATGATGATGTTAGTAATTTAATAGGTAATAATCGTTTTTATAGATCGAAGTCAAGGTTGGCTTGCGTGCACCGATTTAATATTACGGCTACCTTTGTTTATATTTTTGTCGGTTGTTAACGTCAAATATATTATACCTGGTATAACGAAATATTTGGAAGATCCTTTACTGAGAAATTTACTTATTCAACAGCTTCCTTCGGATATGCAGAATCTTCTTACAGCGGAAAGAAAGTATATATACATATATCGTACTTTTTTTATTATTTCCACTCTTATTACTACCTTATACATTATATAAGCACTAAATACATATAAAATTTTTCGTATGTAGACATTTATGTTCTTGAATAAGAATTATTTCTGAATGGCGATTATAAACATATAATAAGTAACTTACTTGTTTTCAGATTCGCTTTCGCTATTGTCGCGTCATTACGAAATTTATGCATGATTGGATTACTTCAATTTGGCGATCGTCAAACTTTTGATGTTACTTCGGTAAGTTTGTAATTTTAAACTTAATTTTTCCAATATGGGTAAAACTGACATTATTTTAGTAGTAGTAAAAAATTTAACATCACCAGTTATTTCAGTATATGAATTCGTAAATTTTTGAGGTTGAAAAAATTAATACAATTCCTGCCTACTACATAAAATAATTATTGAATATTGTTTATTAGATTTGATATGACCTAATACACCAATAAATGTTGAAGCTTATCCTTATTTACGCAAAAGAATCCTTTATGATGATAAAGCATAAGGGTATGTGTTTGTCATTGACTTCTTTCTTACCAAGGGTATGCCGGTACATCATTTTAAGGCTGAGTGCATAGCCGATCTTAGTTCTGATATGTACCCATACTGCTATCATACCTTATCTCACCGGTTAAAATTAATCATCCACCACAATTGACAAATAAAAGTACTGACTGGGAAAGATTTCGAGAACTAACCTCGATATACAATATCATGTACCGTCAGATATCGATGCAGCAGCTGAAAATTTCTGATCTCTCCTATCAACTGTGTCCAGTCTAGTACTCAGTATTTTGAACAACCCCCAACTGAAGTCAGATATTCCAACTTCATTCGTCTCTTGGTCCATCGAAGACGCCAAGCAAGAAAAGCCGTAGTAAATAAATCTGTTTTCAATAAATTTTCTAAAGATACTACACGTGCCATTCGTCAGTGGAGGAACAATTCATTTTCCAATTACCTATTGTCTCTTGGCTCCACTAAAGAAGCCAACTACTCATTATGGACTGCCGCTAGGCGAATTCGCCGTCCTACTCGGCCTTGTTTTCCTTTGAGGAAGGAAGATAACTCATGAGCTCGGAGCGATTCTGAAAAAACATATGTTTTTGCCCAAACATTTTGAGCATCGAAGTAGCCAAAGTTATGATAGCCTAAAGTCTAACAAATCACCGGGGACATGATAGGCTTTCTCCTGTTGTGTTCAAAGAACTGCCAAAGAAGGGGATTGTCTATCTGTCGACGATGATAAATGCTTGTATTCGTCTACGGTATGTACCTCGTACTTGGAAGATTGCGAAAATGATCATGATTCACAAACTAGGGAAACCAGCCGAGGATTCTGGATCTTACCGGCCCATTTCCCTACTACCTATCATTGCGAAAATCTTTGAAAAAACATTATTTCGCAGCGTCTTCGAACAATTATTGTAAACAAACATTTGATACCAGATGTTCAGTTTGGATGTCGTGAAAAGCACGCAACCGTTGAGCAAATTCACCGTGTTGTACATACTGCAACTCAAGCACTTGAGAACAAAGAATTTGCTAAAGCAGTTTTTCTAGATGTTAGTGCAGCTTTTGATAAAGTTTGGCACCTTGGTTTAATTCACAAAATTAAAAGATATTTTTCACCGGGCTTTTGCAGACTACTCATGTCATACTTAACTGATCGACAGTTCTATATACATTTTGGATCAGCGACTACGCACTACATTAGCATTCGCGCTGGTGTTCCACAAGGCTCTGTACTTGGTCCTATACTCTTCCTACTTTATACTATGGATATTCCTCAAACTCCTGAGACAACAACAAGTCTTTTTGCAGACGGCACTGCAATAATTTCACATAGTCGCACTTATGTTACAGCTGCATATATTCTTCAAACAGCTGTAGACAATATTTCAACTTGGGCTCATACCTGGAAAATTAAATTAAATGACAGCAAGTCAGTACGAGTAGACTTTTCTCTCCGACACAATGGTTACATTCCAACTTATTTGGATGGTAAACCGGTTCCAGTATCTAACTCTGCTCGCTATTTAGGTCTGCATCTTGATTGTAAGCTCAATTGGCACGAGCATATTAGAAGAAAACGGAAAATGTTGGACCTTCTACTCTCCAACTTTCGATGGCTGCTTCAGCCTAATTCTGAGCTTAGTCTCGAAAGCAAGATGCTCATCTATGCTTCAATTTTCCGACCAGCATGGAGCTATGGTGCAGAGATCTGGGGATCCGCAGCCAAATCTAATCTCGAAATTCTCGAAAAATTTCAAAACAAATTCATGCGTATGATTTCAAGAGCACCTTGGTTTGTCTCGAACGCCCAACTTCGTATCGATTTCAAAATCGATCCAGTTCCTGTTATTATCCACCAGAAGTCAAACAGCTACATTAATCGCCTTCACCTCCATCCGAACGTTGAAGCAATCTTACTATTAGATGATTCTAATGATACCCGACGGCTGAAAAGAAAACATCAGCTGGATCTTATTAATATTTAATTTTATTATTTTTTATAAAATAATTTAACTACATGTGAAATTCTATAATTAGTTATGGTAAATGTAATTAGTTTTATAGTTCCAATAAAATCTTTATAATAATAAAAAAAAATATTTGATACTTTTTCAAACAATTTTCGGATACACCGAATTCGCCTTCTGGTTCTTTTGCATTAATAAATTCATCTGGTTCTTTAGACATTGGTTTAACTTGTTATTAATTAAATTTTACTTTTATACTTTACATTTGTGTGACACCAAACCAATTATTCTGTAGTTTTCGCATTCTCTACATGGACCTTTCTTGTGAATGGTGTGATAATCGATTTTGTCTAATTAGTTGACCATATTCCTGTTCTCCATATTTGATTGCACAGTATACATATTGATATTTTATTACATCGAAATGCTTTGAGTAATTTCCTGGGGATTTATCACGTTTAACGGTAGTAAATTGTGTTGTATTTTTCCTTCTCATTGCTGCAACCGGTTTCTTTTTATATAAGTTTTCCCAGTATACTTTCCAACGCTGAGCCAACTGGTTCTTAATCGTGTTTCTTTCAACGACATTATTTATTAATTTTCGCGGCTTAAAAAATTCTTGATAATACTTTAATCTTTAGTATAGATCTCTCGTTTTTTTTTCTCCGCATTCGTTACATATATTATGAATGCATTCATTTTTGTCTTGTCTGCAGTTTTTTTTTTAATTTCTCGATTATGATGTAAGGTTGTTGTACCTCCATGTTTTTAATCCTTTTGTTTTTCGTTTCTTCCTTTCTTATATATCAGGTACCAAATTGTGTCTGATAACCACGGCTTTCTTGTTATATATATATATATATATATATATATATATATATATATATATATATATATGGAGAGAGAGAGAGAGAGTGAGAGAGAGAGAGAGAGAGAGAGAGAGAAAGTGAGAGAGGGGATTGATGTGGAGGGGAGAGAGTGGTGAAAGGAAAAAGAGATAGAATGGTAGATAGATATTGAACATTTATGAATAACTACGATCTTACTAAGATTATTGTTTATCAGCCTCGTATTTCTTCATTCTTGTATCTTTCGACACGTACCGATAGATAGCATTAATGCGTTGAAATAGTCAGCATGATCATATAATTATAAATAATTCTTTCGATAGTTGTTTACGATTTATTTTAATTTCATTTAACATGAAGTGAATGGATCTAGTGACGTAATATGTTTTTAGCATTGACTGCATATATGCGGATAGAAGCAGTACTTTATTGATAAAATGAAATATGGTGTACAAACGTTCATTAAGTTTGATCTAGGTGGATAAAAAACAATCGTTGAAACAATGTTTCTGTGATGTAGCTATTGTGGCAATTAATTTTAAGTTAGAAAGTACGAATTCGAAACGGTGTTTTCTATACTGCATATGCTATTGTGTTTATGTACCGTACTATTCATTTGACGGTTTCAAATATTAATATTTTTTTGTTGTGGCAACTACGATTTCTCCATGTTTATCGTAGCTGATACTTTCGTAAGTAAATTACTTTTAAAAATTGGAATTTAAAAAAAAAAAGAAACGTCATCGTTTAAATGATTTATTTTTGCATATTAGTAGTTTTACAATATCTTATTCTACACGATTGCAGGCTTTCATATATCTCAACAAAAAGGCGCAACTAATGGATACTACTGTTTCACCAGCTGGATATTGTCATATTAAATCAGATGTTGATTATCCGAAGAAATATTACGAATTCAGTACGTTGGACGATGTAAACCAATACTGGAACGACGCCATGGTGTTTTGTTTAAATACCAAGTTAGGTATGACATGTATATTTATTTTTATTGTATTAAGAAAATACATTTTTTAAAGTATTTGTGTTCCTATATATATATATATATATATATATATATATATATCATCATCATCATCATAGTCGTTGGGCTCGGTCCGAGCATCGTAATATTATGATTCACTTTAATTTTTCTGTGTAATTGATCGCCATCTATCCCTGTCCTGGGCGCATCTGACCATTTGCTGTAGTGAACTGGCGCCAGTTATCATTTTGACATTGTCCACATATCGCGTTGGTGATCTCCCTCTTCGCCTGCGACCTTCAACCACACCTAATATTATAAGTTTTTCATTGTTCCACCGCATGATATGGCCAAAGAAAGTGGATATGGGTTTTTTTAACGATATCTTGTAATCGAGCATCCGGGTTAACTTCTTTCAATATTGACACGTTTGTCCTGAAAAAATGTACTATAAGATACTGTTAATACGAACTTTGGTGATGCAGTAAAACGATTTACCGTTAGGTAACTAGGTCTAGATCTCAATGAACCGTAAAATTATGCACTTTACATTATTCATATATTAACAGACGATTACTGCTATGTGTATCCTTGAACCAGTCAACAAATTTAAGTAGAATCACGTTCATAACTAACGCTCATTTATTCTTTTAAATAATAAACCAATTTCGAGTAATAATATTTTATTTTTTAGGAAATTAAACTCTAGGTTACTGAATTATGTTGCAAAAAAATCAACCAAAATACTTATTTCTAAATCAAATGTAATTGTGATATCCAACAAAAGTGTTTACAGATAAAGAAAAATTTTTGTTGAGTCTGTCTATAACATTGAGTTATCAGTAATTCATTTGGACTGTGTATTTGTACTAAAAGTACAAACTAAGTTATTGGTTCAACTATATACACGATATCTTGTCACATAAGAAGTTTCATTAAATTTTACTATCTGGGTGATGGTTTTTGTTTTGAATACTTAATTCTGTAAATAAATGTATTACTACTTTATCATTTCGACAAAAATTTTTAAATAACATGCTGTAATGAGGTATACACAAAATTTAAGACATATAGCAATGATTGATGCTAATTATAAATATTGTCAAACAATTAAAATTTTCCATAATAATATAAATTCCACATATAAACCGAGAAAGCTCGCTTACAATTATTGACTATTTCTAATTTTGATGTAGTAATAGACCTGGATATTTTTAGATCGATAGTTTAATTACCTTGATTTTTTTTTTAAATTGACTAACATTCTGAATTGTATAAATTTTTATTACATATGTAGATCATTAAAAAAAATTGTTCGGAAATTGTCAAATAATCAATTAAACAATATATATTTTTAATAATATATAACAAAAATGTAAGTTAACTTACAAGATACTTAATTTATCAAATGTAAGTTTAACAGAAATCGGTCCTATTGTTTTAATAATACTGTCCTTTATTTTGCTGATTTTTGTGAATTGTAATCTTAAATTAATATTTTCTCATTTTATATTTTTAACCTTTTTAAATATTCACTTGATAATGGCTTAGCAGCTGAGAAACTTAGTGATTTTTCATAAGGAAAAATTTTAGTTATTTCAACTTCTTTTGTTTTGTTTATTTTAATAAAAAATCACTATATTCTTCAAAATAACTTTTATTGATTCAAGAAATACGATTTACTGCAAGTAAGAGAGGTAATGCACGTATACATACATTTGTGTGTTTGTGTAATTTGTCTTAGTTATGATAATAATGCAAACGGTTATTCGCAATGTAGGAATTAAACGTAAGAAGGAAGCTAGAGCTTTTTATACGGATATAACATCTAAAGAATCGATTAAAAGTGCATTAAACCCTCGTTCAACTTCGGAAGCACCGGCTTTAGATAATGGAGAAGTGCCGGGGGATCGATTGGGAGCGGCTGGATATGATTCGTTATTTTTCTCGTAAGCTGTATACATACATAAAATATATATACACGTTTATAATGTATATTTAGAAAAAAAAAACTATTAAAAACTTATGTTTCTCTTCTTTGTTACAGACATATGTCACAGGGTTGGTTTAGACGGCGAAATGATCCCTTAAATTTAGAGGTAAGCAGAATTTATGGACACTGTGTTAGATATTTCAAGTTCAAGTTCTAAATAAACTCACAAACCGAAATAAGTTATGCAATATACACAATCAGTCATTGTGTAGCTTTATATATCAAACTGATTTGTAATATTGGCAACGTCGGTTGAAAGGATCGTTATATCATCTGTAAATGTTACAGTTATTGTATTTTCATCTACTCTCAATTCTTTTATATACAGCAGGTATAGAGGTAGTACGTTCTCCTGCATACTCTCACCTGTATACAGTAAGCAAACTTTCTGATATATTACACGAAATTGCCGATCATCCAAATATGATTTCAGCAGTTGACAAAGATTACTGGACAACAGTCCATTTAACTTGAATTTGAACCTTTGATGCCAAACTTTGTGTATTAGAATTAAGTTAAAACGTGACATAATAATAGTCTTATATTTACAAAATACACGCGGTTGATAAAATTATATAAAGAATATGTACACTTGAAATGTACAATAATAATTTTTTTAATTCGTTTGTTATAGAATCTTATGTTAATTAGAAATTTCTTTGTAACGAAATAATTTTTTTGGTCAAAATTTTTATTGTTAACCGTTGGATATACACGTAACAGCAGTAACATATAGCCCTTTCAACTAGCGATTTGTATATTATCATTCTGTAATTAAAATCGAATCCCCAGGTATTCTAACATGTTTTTATGATATTTCCAATTCATTTTTGATATCATATTAGTCCCTACCTAACTTTGAAAATTATATAGTTTACTGCATGCTCTGTTGATAGACCGTTCCTGAAACCAAATTGTCTGTTATCAGGAAAGTTCTTCTTATTTAGGTAATATGTTATTGTATTTTTAGTAACTTCTCGTAAATTTTGCCAAAAGCATTTAAAAGACAATTTGGTCAATAGGATTTAACGCTGTTTGGGTCTTTATCAGTTAATATGATCACCTTCGCCTCTTTCCATATTTTTGGGAAGTTTGCCATCGTGTAATTTTTTCATACATGATGTTAAGCAGATTTGGTACATATTTATGAACTAATTTTATCAGTTTGTAATTTTATCAATTTATTTTAAATCTTTTAATATTTGTATATAATTTGTTCGTAGACGTGTGAAAATATTTTAATTTTATTCATTAGTCAGCACTACTTAAATTTGTATTTTTCCCCTTTTTTTTCCCTATACCTAGCTATCAATAGTGAGTATGATATCTGCAGTTACCTGAGCGGCACTCCTTCCATTGAAGTTATTTGTTTCAATACTTTTGTCTAAATAAATAATTCATACACTTCCACTTAACCTTTTAGGATTAATTTACTCGGTTATGTTTATTAATATGTTTATCGGCGGATTTAAACTCGTGCTCTCATATAACATATTTATTTGCATATGTATTATTTTTCCAGAGAAAAGCCGTATTTGATAAATATTTAAAGGAAACATCGTCTGATAAACCTATCACTAAACGACCGTTGGAACATTATCAGTCTGAAGTTGATGTATCGACGAAAATAGCACATGTACATGAGAATATCGAACAGAAATCGAATAAAACGACATCTGTAAATACTACTGCCAGCAACGGTGTCAATATTGTCGGAACATCGTCATTGAAGCCTAGAAAACGACGTTTAATACATGACCAAGCTGATTTGGAAGCCATTCGTAGAATGGAAACTTTGTAAGTTTTTAATATTCTTAACACATAAATGCTAATTCTGACAACGTAAAATTCGGTTGAGAAAAATTCGAATGTTGATGAAAAAATGCACGTTAAAATGTTATCATCTACAGAATACGTCTATCGAGTTAAGCAATTAGTTGGAAAAATTTTAGGCGTTTTATAATAAAATCGTAAGATTCTTCATTTTATTTTAAAAAGATTATTTAAATCTTCGCTATTAATTTGGTATTTGAAATTAAAATATTTTAAACTTTTCTCGAAGAATTCCGTAGGATATTTTAAGAAAAACGCAAAAATTTGTTGAGTCTAGATTGCCGGTGCCATGACAACAGAGATGTATCTGTTGACCTATTTAATATTTTTATTGCTTATGGTAAAAGAATTGCTGAGTGGATAGATAACGAAGAGGAAAATAGAGTATTATAGAAGCATCGCCAGAGGATAGTGGTACGAATGCTGAGGGAAACGTTATAGTTCTCGGCGATTTCAATGCTATAATAGGGAATGATGCAGACCTTTGGAAGGATGTTATTGGTCGGCACGGAATTGGTAAAATAAATAGAGCAAAAGGATTATTTATTACTAATACAATTTATTAATTGAAGGATATATATAAGGGCACTTGGGTGTACCCTAGGTCAAAGGCTTCACATATGATTTATTACGTAAAATAGGAGAAGAGGAAAAAATGTGTGTTGACTCGTGTTACAAGGGGCGAGGATGTGTGGTACAGATCAATTGTTGGGTACGCTTTCGCTTCTGTTTTAGGAAATCTCATACGTATCAAAGTTAAAACGCTGCGAACTATAGGCCACCAAAAACCTGGAGAAATGTGACCTATAATGAGGAAACAGTTTGAGGGACTAGACTAATGCCCATTCGTTCGAAGAATTTTTCGGATAAAATGGATAGTCCATATATCGAACGCTGAAATGCTGATGATCAACTACTCCGTTTGAAATGGGCAGGGCATGTACTGCGCATGAATCCGGAACATATTCCGAAAAGAATGATATGCGGAATTCTAAAGATTGATGAGGCTCTTCGGTAGGTACAGTATGAGGACGTGGTGGCTGTGGATCTTAATTAAACCGAAGATAGAGCGATGTGAAAATACAGCTCACGATAGGAAACTGTGAATAAAACTGGTGACCGAATGTGTGAAAGTAACTGTTCAAAAAAAAAACCTACTATACCTAACTATTCAGACTTATATCGCATATACGTTATAAACATGGATAATTGTCAATCAAGAGTCCTCATATTCGTCCATGAGTAACGGGAGAATGGGGGATGATTTTATATTATTTATATATATATATATATATATATATATATATATAACTTTATAAATATCGATAAAACATTTTGTATATATATATATATAACTTTATAAATATCGATAAAACATTTTATATATATATATATATATATATATACAGTCAAAGCAGACTCTCAATACTTCGGGTATACATAATAATGTTTATACAGGAATTAAATGTGAGTAAATGTTCAATTTTAATCAATGTAATTACATTTAAAAATGTGTAGCCTTAATAGTGTGATTTGAAAATTTTAAATAACATGTGAAAATTTAAGTTTATTTTAAAACACACACACACACACACATATATATATATATATATATATATATATATATATATATATATAATGTTTTATCGATATTTACAATTTTTCAATACAGTGTTTTATCTTCATTGTGGAAATTTTTGCACCCTCTTATTCTTTTATATCGATTTTTATTTCAATCTGTCTTTATTCTCATTAATTTTGTTTTGCGAACAGTTGTTTCCATTATTGTTCTTTACAAATATTTCGTGTCAGATTGTCTATTGACATATTGAGAATTGTCGTTTACAAAATTATTTAAATCGAAAAATATTTTACAGGCGATACATTCATATGTTTTTTTTTTGTTTTTTTTTTTTTCAAAAAAAATATTATTTACTTGCTCAATGGAAATAATAAAAATATATGCTATTTTTCTGACAGGAGATCAGTGTGGTCTGAAGCCGAAGATAATATTCTCTTAGTCGGTTATGCTGCAAGTTTATACGTTAAATGTGTCCCAGTTACTTACATTTATTATGTTGTCATGCGAGAAGTTCTCCATAGAGTAATGCCGGTATGTTAGAAATTTTCTATGAACATGAAAAAAGATGCTAATTAAATTAATTTACTTATAAATTAGTATGTTATAAATTATGTAGATTCTCAATACAAAATACTCCAAACAACGTTTATAATCCTTTTTAAAAAATTTCTAAAACTGCTAATGTAAATCACTTGTAATTTTCCGTCTTTTACTCTAAACAAAATGATTAACATTAGTTTATTAGGCATTTTTATGTATATATTTTAACGTTAACTGAAATGCTACTGAAAATACGGGTTTTTATCAGTGGAAATAAAAATTTATTCTATTAAAATAATATTTTTAACTATGAAGAACCTTACTTCTGAAATGATTTACTATTGTAATTATCGTAAGTGGTCGTCAGTAACTTCATTATTTCTTTACAATAAAGAATTATGGTATCTTTTTTAAACAAAGTTTACTACAAGATGAAATTAAAAAAAAAATAATTCGAAGTAATTATGAAAGATGTAACATATTGCGGAACCTCAGTACACTGTTCTTAACATTATATTACCGATACTTTACAGTATTATTATACGCTTATGTCCTGGAGATTTAAGTAATATAAAATAAATATGATGAAAGCTTTTTATTGTCATTCTTCATAATCCTCCGTAGTGTCAAGCACCACACGCGTGTACTACATACATACATACGGCAACGTTAACTAATATTTTTCATGTTATAGTTCATATACATCCACGATTTTTTTTCGGTGTAAACCATGTCAATTTTTACGTAACGTTTCTAAAACATTTGCAGCTATAATTTTCAAACTGATAGATGAAATAATAAAAAAATAGGTCTTCCTTTTTCTCATTATTTCATCCCTCAGTTTAAAAATTAGAATTGCAATTATCTAGCGTCGGTATGTGGATGACACGTTCGTGATTTGGCAATGGTGACGAAAAGCTAAGTGCAATTAAAACTTAGCTAGCTTTGTGTTTAGAAAACCTGCACGTTCGAATAAGTATGTACATAACTAGTCGCAACACTCTCCGAATCAAAATATAGGGATCCACAAGACATTGCTACACTAAACCAAAAACTATTTCAAACAGTATTACCTTAAAGAACGAAATGAAGAACATAATAGGTGCTATGGTCATTAATAGTTTTGACAGGGAGAAATGCGTTTTACTTGTAAAAAAATTCTGAGTAAAAAGAAAAATCCATTAACAAAGAAGAGTTTGTAGCCAATAGTGTTACCTTATGTAAAAGGCACCACACGTAGAATAGGCAGAAAAAACAATATTTACAGAGCCGTCAAGGATCAACTCCCCAAAGAGCATGTTGGGGGTATAAATTTCCATATCTTTCCATCAGAAATTGAATTGTCAATTCTTCGTTAACATATAATGACGTTGACATAATTTTAATGAATAATGAAAATTGTGCATGTTGTCTTCGTTCAATTAAAATCGGAAAATAACTATCTAAGACCACACATAATCGAAAAAAAGAACACATGTATGCACATGCATGTGTTTCGTGTGTTTGTGTATATATATTTAAGTATGTTTCTGTAGATGTGTAGTGTTCACAGTTATTTTATTTGTTATCGTTTTGCAGCAATCGGCAAATAAAACCTCGGAAGCGATTCGACGACGAACATGTTGGATCAGACGAAATGAGTGCAACAAACAATCAGTTTTTCTTTGTCTCCATAATTTACAAGCAGATCGAAGTTTCGAAGAAATGTTTCGTGTAAGTATTTATTTAAGTAGAAATATATGATCTGAATATCAATTATCATATAAAATTAAAAAGAATAAAACAAGGTTAAACAAAAAAAAAGCCTAGTCGGACCTATCTATTCACAAATCCATTTGGTTTTTGTGATTCGCATCAGGAGACTACTAAATACATGGTCGTCGCTTATGTTACTGAAACATGGTATTCATAATTGTTATCTATACAAAACTGCATTAATCTGTCGCCCCTTAAATTTCTATTCCCAAGTCTGTATTTTCCTACGAGTGATGTGATATTTAAATCGATACTTTCTTTACCAACCTTTACGTTGAGTCTTCCATCAGGATTATAATAACATTTTTATTAGGAATTTTATTTATTGTATTTTCCAACATATTATAAAATTCGTCTATCATATCATAATCAGCGGTGCACGGTGACGCATCTATTTATATAATGTTTATTATACGTGTGTTGGATTTCAGCTTATTTATTCTTTCATTAATTGTTCCATATCCCAAAAACGACCTTTGAATATTATTTGATACCATAAATCCAACTCCCTGGAAAGTTTTGTTAGTTATATCGGAGTTATAGACCGTATAGTTGGAGTATTTTAGTATTCACTATTAACTTCGTGGGTTTCAGATATATCCAAAATATGTATCCTGCATCTAGTCAATTCATTTTCAAGAACCTGTAGTTTTCCGGTTCTTTTAAGTTGGGGGACATTTAACTTATTGAGATTATTCCTGATCGCATAGTTTCCATAGGACCCCCTAGGATTCACATTTGTATGACCAGCAGCATATTTCATACCATCCGTCTTGGACACAGTATGGCGCCGGGTGCTAACCGGATTACACGTCAGAATACAGTTAACATCTATTTCCTTCATTATAGTATATATGGTGATTTATTGTCTTTCCACATCTCCGTTTCATAACGGATTTGTACATCGCCTATGAATATCTAATATCGACAAATTCAGTGCTGGTATATCTGCTGTTGCGTATCAGATTAGTATTGGGGTTTCCACTACCAGGATTTTACGTCAGCCCGAACTCGCCGAGAATGAGGCAGTGATAGAACTTTTATAAAGTTTTAACCCATAGCTCCACAAACTACCTTCTGTACCGTCCTGTCTGAATATACTGTCGCTACTTGGCTTTGTATAGTAGCCGCTCTTATTTCGCGACTGCTTATTGGTTGTTCGCAGCTGTTCAGTATATCTACTGGTCATCCCACTATTCACCCCACCACCCATGAACGCGCCCCGTTCCGATTCTAATCGAAATATGAAAAGAAATATACAAAAAATCTGTTGGAAATAGGAATAAAAGAACATTCGAACCATATTTCGCATATAGATGTGTTTATGTATATATATTACACGCACACACACACAGAGAGAGAGAGAGAGAGGTGTGTATATATATATATATATATATATATATATACGCGAGCGAAACGTAACCAATAATGTAGAAGCCGGTCAAAAAATTAGACATGTGCCATCAGAGATTCCTGTGAAGAATCCTTCGGATACGTTAGACTGATAGTATATCAAACGAAGAAGTTCTATTTAGAACAAAATGTCTATCAATCGATCAGATGCTAGCGGGAAAACGCTGAATTGGACCGAACATATACTCAGGGTGTTAGACGAACGAATTCCAAAATGAATGTTGTACGGCGTGTGGTGTGGCCAATAATAAACGTCCGCTCAGCAGACCACGGCTCCGATTTAAAGATGTGACCTCAGGAGACCTTAAAAGATTAGGTATTCAGTCAACAAAGGACAGTTGGAAAAGTAACTGCCAAAATCGTGTTCGAAAATTTACAGATATTACTAAAACGCAGAAAAAAAGTAGAAACCCTGCTCTTAGAAGCGATATAATACAACAGACCATAAAATGTCAACTTTGTACTTTCACAAAGATGCATCGCCTCGGGTTACACTAACAGAGGATTCATAGAAGAACAAGTTTTGTGTAATTAGATACAATAATTTCGGAATAAACGCGTACAAAAAAGAAAAAAAAAACGATTTATTAATAAAAGTAAAACGATATATTAACTAACCCGAGTTTACGTTTCAAGCAACATGCCGTGCCATTATCAGAACTAAAACGTCATTTATACACAACACACCCATTCCATTCAATATCACCCAATCTTCTATACAGGTTGGCCACACAAACATACGCAATGCTGTGCAAGTTACAAGTCATTGTCATTTACATTGACTATAAGTTAGATTGATTATTTCTTGGATGTTAAATTCTGTCATTTTATTTTATTTGATAGATATTCATCGATCTGCGTTTGTTCCTTTTCTATTCACTCTTCTTCGTGTTTTCTCCATTATCATTTGCCCTCATCACATAAACCACAAATAAGTGTGCAAATTATATTCGATTATAATAATCGTTAGGTGAATTTCGACTTCCAGTCCATTTAAAACTGATTCATCTATTTTGATAGTTGCCCATGAGATTCTTAAAATTCTTCAATATCCTTTTATTTTGAATGCTTTAGTTCTATTTTCCATTGATCCGTTTGTTATTCGTGTCTGACTTTTCCTTAACGTTATAATCTAACAAAAATACGAACATAGTCGTATACAAAAACTAGTTTAGCATAGGATCATGTTGTGAAGTCACCCTGTTTTTACATAAAAAAATCAATAATCGTTTAAATTAAATGATCGATGTTATAAAGACATTTAGGCTGCCGTGGTCTATGAGTGTTGGTGATTATCGTAAAACGAAGCATTACACAATTAATCTAAAAAAAAAATAACAATTAGAACTTTTATTACAATCGATAAAACCAGGCATATTCACAGACATTACAACAACAAAAACCGAATAACCTAATAAATAATGATACGAATGATTTAAAAAAAAAAAACTTGTATTTATGTCAGAATTTAATTTTTTTTTTTAAGATATAATGAACTAACAATTTTAATTCTTTAATGAAATCCATGATGATAGTAGTAAATAATAATAAACGAATAATTAATCGTTACGTGAAATGCTAACGGAATTTTAAACCATATAAATGAAATAAACATACGCAAAAAAATATTAATCTGTTGTGTTAATATCAGAGTGACCCCTAACTAAAATAAATTCGCGTACGTCACGGGGTACGTATCTTACTGTTGGTACGGGAATTATGATCAAAAAATGGTATAAAACATCGTGAAACATTAAAAATTTTGCAAGCTGCTCCTGTAGTAAAAAATAAAGATGAAAAGTGTGACTACTGTGGTATGAACCGTCTTTCGAAGCATATTATCACCAAAACTCAATTTAATAATTATTTTTTAACATCGAGTAATGTATATATATTTGGAGATATCTATGTAGGGGATAGCGATTGTCGTGGGCAGGTTTTCATTTTTTTTTCTGCTACTGCTCTTCTAACATCATATGGTGCTGTACCACTTAGTTCGTGTTGGTTTTAAACAGCCGCCGGTTATCCTGCGTATTTCGTTAAGAGCACCTTTTTTCACGAACATAACGACTACAAACCAGGCACAAACGATAATAAATCCGCGTGTTTAATTTTTCGAATGTAACTTTTCTTTAGCGGAATAAAATTATCCTTACACAGAGAGTCCTTGAATAGATACGTATATAGAAAAGGATATTAATATAAAGTACGAAACACAAAGCAACGGTTATTAAATGTTAACAATATCCAGTTATCGTCTAATGACAGTCCAACATTACGCGTTCAATTTTTTAATATATCGACTGAATTAGAAAATAAATAAGTTATTTTATACGAAATTAAATGTGATCTGCCTTAACGTCGCGTAATAATTTTTTTTCGTTTACAGTCGTATTTGTTTTAAATAAATTTTCGAAAACGTGTATTAGAATTTACGATATTAAAAATTTCACATATCAATTTTTTTTTTCTCGACCGGTTCTTCACGTACACAGGACAAACGGAACAAAATAAAACGTTTACACGCCAAGAGAAGTAAGGACAAAATGTTCAAAATGATGGACGCCTTATTCGTTGATGTATTCGATTTCATATATCCGAAATTTTCAAATTTTCACACCTACGATAAAATACACGATGCTATCCAAGCGCAGAAATTACCAGATTCTCGGCAAAATTTCGAGTAAGTAATTTTTTAAAAATGTTTTCATAATAAACTAAATCCTGTATTATAATTAATAGTTTTGACCTAACGTTCGCATCATTATAGAATATTCTAATAATTTAATGAAATCGTCGACATCATTTAAATTTCGTTTTGAATCGATTGGAAAATTGTAGTCATAATTTTGATAATAAAATATTTCCCCATACAAAATTTTAATCGTTAATATATGCATATAATTTTTTTTCCTTTATCAAATTAAAAATTGAGTTAATTAGTATTTTATTCGTCAGAAAATTTCATAAAAAAAGACACATACTTTAATTAATACAATTGAAATAATAAACTGTATCCTGCGATGCTGGAAACTTTTAAACTGATTAAATTTTTACCATTCCATCCACAACATCATTATTTAATGAATCGTAAGCATCAATTAAATTTCGTTTTGAATCGATTGAAAAGTTAACAGGCATAATTGTGATAAGCATTATAAAATATTTCCTAATACTAAATTTTAATAGTAAATATATGCATATTTTTTTATTTATTTATGCATAATGTGGCATGAGAAGCATCCCATCCAGCGATAGGTCTTAAGTATAATTTTACATATTAATAATATTCATATTAAATCCAGTGGCTTCGTTCTGTTAAGTCTGCGGATAACGAGTGAGTTGTCTAGTAAGGAGATCGCCATATGATTAGGGTGGTTCTCTAGCCGGACAGCTTATTTTTTAGCAACTGTTGCTATTTCTTCCTTTACAGTTTTCACTTTGAGATCTTCGTGTAGTGTAAGATTTGTTATTATATACCACGGAGCGTCGACAATAGTCCGAAGGATTTTGTTTTGAACTCTGCAAAATAGCAATATTACTTTTACCCCATAATTGGCTGCCGTATCGCCAAACTGGTTTCAAAACTTAGTTATACAAAAGCAGTTTATTATCAGTAGACAGTTCTGATCGTCTGCCTAGTAGCCAAAACATTTGTTTCTGTTTAATGTTTAGTTCATTACGCTTTTTTATTATGTTTTCTCCATGTTAGGTACTTGTCTAAATTTAAACCGTGATATTTTACTTCCTCTTTTTGCGGTATTGTAACACCATTCATAATTATCTGTCCAGTTGACAGATTTCTTTAGTTAGTAAATATTACTCTAGCTGATTTATCTTCATTAATCTTTATTTTCCACGTTTTAAACCATGTTTCGATTTTGGTTACTGCCCTTGCAGGTTTTTACGTGCCTCTACGGCAGATATGTCTGAACAGAGAATTGCTGTGTCATCAGCGAAGGTTGCTATTTCGATGTTTGTCGGAATAAGAATATCTGCCGTATAAACTAGATAGAGCAACGGACCCAGTACACTACCCTGGGGTACACCTGCTTAGTACCTTTCATCTAGGTATGACTGCAATATCCGAGTCATTTGATGTGGAAAGTAACAACTGATTTTTTGTAATAGACCTTTATGCGAAACTTTGTCAAAATCTTAACTTACGTCTAAGAAAACCGCGTCACTAATTTTTTTTTATTGAATGGATTTTTCAATCACATTAACTATTCGATTGAGCTGCTCTATTGTATTATGTTTTTCCTTGAAACCAAATTGATGTTCAGGTATTAGTGACTTGTTTTGGACAGTTGGTAATATTCCTTTCGGAAGTAGTTTTTCGTACAACTTAGACAGCATAGGCAGTAATGAAATGGGGCGATACGAGCTTCTTTCTGTTGCGAGTTTTTGCGGCTTTACGATGGTTTGTGAAAATTTTAATCTACTTCATCGTCGTTATATGAAATAGTAGGTGCATATTTATATGATTTTTAACGTAGTGGACTTATCTATATTAATTATTAAATAGATTAATCGTTCCGATATGCCTTTATATTTGGCTATACTGCCTTTAATATTTTTATGTACTAAAAATCATGCTCCGTATTGTTTTTGGTTGGTACACTTCCAGTATACTACGTAGTCCGAGTCTTTTAATAAAATATTTTTTTTTCATCCAGGTGTCTAACTTCGCTTAATCCGATTTATATACCTATTGTACATTCGTGTTTTTCACATTATCAATAAATACATAGTTATATCTCAGTTGAAATGTAGGTGTGAATTTGTATAATTATGTTTTAGTCATAAAACTATTTATTATTACGTTCATGACGATTTTATACTTCTTCGTAAATATGTAAATATGTTTGTTTTTTTAGGAATAATTATTCGTACGAATATGTAGAGGATTTAATGAATGAGAAAAAGAAGAATTTGTACCTTCCAGCAAATACTAAAGAAGACATAATATGTTCCGTTATAAGTTCTTTGATATACGTAAGTACGTCAGAAATAGACAATTTGTTGTTAATGTCTTCTTCAATATTTTTGTAAACACACATTTGATTTGCACGTTCTATATTCGTTTATTTATTTTTAATTGAAAACAAACTTTAACAGAAAATATTTTGTCCATATTCATAATATGCATACTCATATATATATATATATCTTAATATCAATTCACTGCTGGATATAAGCGTTCTCCCGCGATGACTGTAAGAGATTTGGTGATATTGAATGCAATGAATTCTACATTTTTGCGATAAATCCATTTTTCTCATTTAATTCCTTATATTAAGAATTCGGTAATTTTTTAATCGTTTTAAATTAATTAATTAGTAATCGTTATTATCTGTATTTTTAAAGTTAAAACTGTTTTTTAATTTTAAATTATAATTAACTTTTTATTGTTAAATATTATTGAAACGTCATTTGTTGGTTTTTGTATGCATTTATGTGGGTAATTTTTTTTCAACAATTTTTATACTTATTTTTTATATATTAATTATTCTTTAACGCAAAAATAATTCAATGGAACCGCATGGGAAAATATTTATTAGGAGAAGGCAACGATAGAGTAGAACGCCTATCAGAGGTCAATGATAGTCATAGTTTTAAAATCTGCAACACATGGTTCAATAATCATCATACACGTGGTCTAGTTTAGGAAGTAAATACAGGAATCAAATAGAGTTCACTTTAATTAATTACAGGTACAGGAAACAATGTCACACATATCCCGGATCATTCGGATCATATAAACAAGAAAATGGGGAAAAAGCACAACGGTACTTAGAACATAAGCTTTGTCCTTGGCATTTTCAGTGGCGGAGTATGTAGCCTCTGCCTGGATAAACAGCGCACATGTAAAGAAGGTGGATGTAGAACTAAATACAACTATGAGGATAATCTCAGGAACACTAAAATCTACCCCTACAGAATGGCTTCCAGTATTGTGTAATATTATTCCACCACATATAAGAAGAGAAGAAGCGGAATGGTCAAAGTATCTAACAGTAGCTGATATGCCTATAAATCAAGATATAAGCGCACCCAAACGACTTAAATCGAGGAAACCAGCCTATGAAACAGCTAAAGAGCTTATTCAAAAATATACCTCAGCAGAAGATAAGTGGTCCCAACTGTGGACCAGAAAAGATATAGATCATCATAAATTGATCCCCTATCCAAACAAAAGACCTCCAGGATTCGATTTACCAAGGAAACAATGGGTTAAATTGAACCGTTTGAGGACCCAGCATGGTAGAAATAACTATATGTTAAAGAAGTGGGGACTTAAAGGCAGTAGCAGCTGCGACTGCGGAGCAGCTTCTCAAACAGTGGACCATATCATGAATAAGTGTCCAACGCGGGCATTAGCTGGCGGATGGAAGTCAGAGACCTTACGAGTACAGCCAAGGATTGGATAAAAAACTTGGACATATAATTTTGACAGATAATTCGAAGACATACGCTTAATAATAATAATAATAACAAGGAAATAAAAAAGTTTCAAGATAGCCGAATATAACGAATGTACTGAAAATAAGAAATAAACCCGTAGAAACTGTGAATCAGTTTCGACATTTGGGGACAACTTACTACTAATGAAAGTGATATAACAGAAGTGTACCTGCTGAATGAAGCTGACAGCAAGGGTGTTTTTCATCATAACCAGTTTGGTTTTCGGAGAGGTCTCTCTACAGGAAACGCTCTCTACAAGCTGGTTTCTGGTGTAAAGCACTCTTTGGACGATTGATGTCCCTTGTTTGATGATCTTAGAATTAAATTTAAAATACATAGAGGATAGTCTCTTGTATTTTCTAGACAGAATCATGCCAGTCTCCTGTCATACATGGAGTTGTCAATGCTAAGAAAGTATAAAAGTGGGGGTAAATTTTTAATCGTTTTTTGTCCTGTTTTTTTTTTATGTTTTATGATATTAATTCAACCGTGAATCCGTATTTTTTATTCATGGTCATTACCTCCATCCACTGTATTACTAATGTTGCAACTTTTATAATATAGTCTAAAATTGTTATTATTTTAATATATATATATATTTATTGTATGTATTTCTATTATATATATAAATACACTTTCCTAATTGAATATTTAATGTATTCTTAATTGATTTTTCTATTAGTATTTTTAAGAGTATATTTGATATATATACATAACCTTTTTATTTATTTTCCTTTTTGAATTGAAATTGTACATGTATATATATACTATTTTGTTTGTATAACATTAATTTTTATATTTATATGCATATTTACACAGACTCGTCTTACACGCATTCTTAATGGTTTAGGGGACTATGTTTCTCATACCTTATTCCATCCTATTTTTAAGTTACATTGCCGGGAACTATCACTCGCACATTTTTACATTTTATACTATACTGGATGTTTTCTTTTGTTTCAGCTACTTAACACTTGCACATAGTTATCTATTAAGAACACTAGTTCCCTGCACCTTTATAGCCACAATTTATTTAATACAAAAAAAAACACCAAAAAACAGAAGTTAACACAAGATTCACTATGGTCAAAAATACGGCATCCGTACTGAAGGATAAGAAAATGAATACTAAATTAAAACTTATATTAGTCCGGTACTACGTCACATCTGTGTTATGTTGGCATTGAGTGCAGAAAATAGAAGGCGGTAGGATATTTTTGAAATGTACACCTTGAAAAGGATGTAGCGAATAGCGTGGACAGAAAAAGGAACTAATAAAAAAATTCTGTGTTACTCACCTTGTACATAAGCAGAAGTTACCATTAATGCTAAGAGTATTCACTGATAAAAACAAGTTCGCTATTTAAGAGTCACCCTGTATTCCCATTTAACATTTAATAGTAATATTGGTAATATAATTGATAATACGAACAAAGTTATTTGTACGCTCTTATCAATTTTTATTCGGCGATCATCTGTGTCAACAGTCCATTAGAAAGTATTAATTACATCTGTTTTTCGACCCAGACTAACCTACGCCTGTCCTGTTTGGTGGTCAGTTTCCAACAGTACGCTAAAAAAATTACAACTAATTTAAAATCACTGTTATAGAGTTATATTCAGAATTGCGCATTTCATATTTACTTTAATATATAAATAAATAAAAAAAGTTTACGATATATGCAAAACTCATCAGGATAACTTAATATTATAGGAGAATACGACGTGCTAAGTCGCATTATGTGTTATTCTGTGTGTAAACATCATAGAATTAAGCATAGGTTATTTGTGTATAAATTAGCGTTTATTTCAATTATTTTTATTTATATAGTTACTTGTATATGCGTATGCGTGCGATATGCATGTGTGTATAATATATATGTGTGTAAATGGCATGTATATACGTAGCTGTCTACCCTTTGTTCCTCTTTAGCGTATGGTGCTATTTAAATAAAGTCCTTTCGAAGATTTTAAATACTTGGGAAATATGATTAGTAACAATGGTAGTCTAGATGAAGAAATTATTTATAGAATAAGAAATACAATGATAGCATATAGCAGACTCTTCAGACGAGTTTTCAAGAATAAAATGTTAACAACGGCCACTAAAATGACCTTGTATAAAGCTATCATATTGCCGACAGTGTTATATGGCGGAGAGACATAAACATGAAACAACTCAAAAAGTTAGAAGTACGTCATCTAAGATTACTGAGACAAATCCTTCGTATAAACTGGAAAACGAGAAGGTGCTAAAAATGGCTAACTATTATTCGATTGAGCAGCATTCAGCGAAATCTAGGCTAAGGTGAATTGGCCACGTAATAAGAATGAATGACGAACGCATTCCGAAACGTATGTTTTTCGAAGTAATAAGAAGACATTGCGGTCGTTCAAAATTACGATACAAAGATGTAGTCACTGGGACAATTAAAAAAGCTGCAGTTAATCCAAGAAAGGATGCAACGTGCGAGGTAATGGCCAAAAACAGAATTGCATGGAGATTGTTTGCAGACGACATTATAAATCAACGTCTCATTTATCGGAAGGTAAGAAGATTCAAACATCAGATCAACATTGCCGGGAGGTCAAAAATTCATCTCTCGCTGTGCGATTTTACAATGTATTTTCAAATTCGTTTGGTCTCGCATATGCGGTACAAACATTATCGAGAATAATTGGATAGTGACACTCATACTGGTAATCGAGTGAGCTAGAATAATAATAATATATATAATTTTTTATATTTATGATTTATTTTTTAAAAAAATGGTAAAATTATTCATTAAATTTATACTTGGTCTCTCGTGTTCTGTTATTTAAATAGAGCGCTCTTTTCTCCCAAAAAGAGTTTAAAAAACGCGATCCACGTGTTATATACGAGTTAGATCAGATATTCAAACAGTTTTCGGATTCCAATCTGCAAACCGTATTTACGAATATTCGAAAATCTCGTATGTTGGCTTTTAGTAAATTTTCGTACAAACAGCACAATCCGACAATGCTGCCGCTCGGAGATGGAACGTACCATTTGTCTATTACGTTAGTATAGTATACCTTACAACAATATATTTATATATATACATATATATGTTAATATATCGGAGAGTAGTGATTTTATGAATTATAAATAAAACAAAATAAGAACACAGTTTAATTGTATTTATGAAACCGATTTTAAAGTTAATTCTTAGTCAAAATTGATCATATTATTATTACTACTTCTATGTTTTATAATTTGTAATTTTTCTAATTTTTTAAAATTTATATTCTGCGTGTAAAATTGTTATATGCCTGTTATATTTTCTAGGTTCTATTTCTTCTCTGCATTGTTTGTCGTAAAGTGACGTCGTTATTTTCATTTTTACATGAAGATAAGTGTTCTTACAGTCTATTATTTATTTGTCGCCCAGCTTCACCTATATAAAACTTATTACATTTTGCGCAGTTTATTCTGTATACTCCAGATTCTTGTAATGTCTCGTTCTCTTCTAGTTTATTGTTGCAAATTGATTTTAACAATGTTCTATTATTGTTTATTGCTGTCGTAATATTGTACTTTTGAAAGATTTTAAAGAATTTATGAGTGTGTTTTCCTTTATTAATTTATCCTAAATAATTGCTTTTTTATTTTGTTGTGGATTGTTTTTGTTTTTTTTTTTTTTGTTCTCTATAATTAATCTATTATATTCGAATTGTATATAAGACGGACGGTTTTGTTTTTTGAAAAACTTAAAAACTACTCAACCAAAATTTTTAAATGTAACTTTATTTAAAAATAGGAAAACGTGGGATTAACCTACAATCATTTGTGGAACACAATGTGGTTCAGATGCCCGTCATTTGCAACAACACATTCATTCAGTCAGTCTTTTTATAGCATTTTCGAACATTCGAGCATAGGTCGTTGAATTTTAGAAATTTCTTCAGAAACCCGTTCCAGGTGATCCAGATCTCGTGGACGTGTTTCGTAAACACGGCTCTTAAGCTATTCTCCCCAAAAAATTTGGAGCAGTCAAATCTGACGAGGGCGGCGGCCAAGAGAAATCTGAGCGACGCGACAATATGCGGTTACCAAACGTTTCTTTCACTGCTGCGAGCGTTTCTGCTGAACAATGATACGTCGCACCATTTTGTTGAAACCATGCACGACCCAGACGATGACGACAAAGTAAGGAACGCAAAAACGAGTTTATCATTTCGATATAGCACGTTCCGTTGACAGTACCAGTGAAAAAATAATTCCCCACTTCGCCGCTTCAATGTGACGGTTTCTGTTCAATTGAATTCGGATTAGATTCGGGCCGGTAGAGCTGAAAATTAGCTTCATCGCTCGCATCAAAAGATTGTTGTTTAAATCGATCTCTTCGTCTTCGATTTTTTCAGCATCGTTTCAGCAAAAAGTTTTCGTTGTACATGGTCGCTACTTTTTAACTCCTGAGTTATTACCAATTTATAAGGATTAAATTTTTAAAATCTTCCAGCAATATATGGAGAATAGATTCTCTCGACAGGTTTAAAGAAGCAGCGTGACGACGAGCAGAACCGCCCGGGACTCCGAATATTCGCTGCCCAAACTCGATCGATGTTTGTAGGGGGTACGAACCGGTTTTTTTTTGTCCATTGCAAAAGCTGTCTCTCGAAATTTTTCAACACACCTTAAAATTGAATTGCGAGATGGTACAGGTTTACACGGCGTGACTTTGAATTCTTTTCGAAACTCTCTTTGCACTGTCGTGATCGATTCATCCCGAAAATAACATTGCAAAACGCGTGTTCCTTCTCATTATAAGATGCTATGATAACTGAAATTGTACAAAACCAAATCTCTCGTGTGTACACTAAACGTGGACGCACGCGGCTTTGCGTTGTGGCAGTGTTGCTAACTGCACTGTTCAAAAAAAACAAAACCGTCTGTCTTCTCTGGGTCATCCTGTATTTATTTTCTATGGCTGTTTGCCTAATAATACTCTTATATATATATATGTGTATATATATATATATATATACACATATATATATATATATATATATAAAATATATATATATATAAAATATATATATATTATATATATATATATATATATATATATATAATATATATATATATATATATATATATATATATATATTATATATATATATATATATATATAATCAACGTTATTCAATTTTTGATTTTGGCAATCAGTTAGTTGTTAATTTTTACATCGCCTCTGTTAGGATTATTTGCAAACGTATTTGCCGTGTTGCTAGTCTTTATATATAAATCCATCGAAAGGATTGATTATTTTGTCTTTGAGTATTGTGGTCTGTAACATTTGATATAAAAGCATTGCATGCAATTCTACAGTCGTGTTTTTACTACAATAATGGCTCTGAAAACCATTAAGTGCTAAAGCACAGATCGACTTTTTATGTTTAACGCAACCAACGTTATACACACGATCAAGAACTGATAAGAAAAAAACTACAACTTAAACTCTAAACGTTATTCTCGCGCTATAAAATAACTCCGTGTATTTTTTTCATCTGTTTTCAGGAAATTTGTACAAATTTCTTATAAATAAAACAGATTACCTAAACTACTACGTGTAAAATGTTGTTTTTCTACAATTTATTTAAATAAATGAAAACTTGCCTTTTAGTTGTATTGTCCATTTTTCGTTTTGATTGTTTATCCCGTCTAAATTATTATTCGGTCATATTATCGAAACGTTGACGATAATATTATTTTGTGCTCAATGTATGTTATATTAAAAAAGATCAAATAGTTTATGTGTTTATCGCTTCGAATGAAGGAATAACGGCTTGAATACTGCACATTATTTAGGCGATAATTGAGTTACGTAGTTGTAAAATTCTGAATTGTAATTAAAGTTTACAGCGCAATTTTAAATGCAGAACGTAATATTGGCAAAATAAACCGTATTTAAATTTCTATTTATTATAAGTTGTTTTCAATTCTGTTATTGAATAATACCACCAAATTCTTTTTAGGCTTTGTGCTTAATTAACGTCAAAAATTAAAGTATTTTTCCTTTTTAACGTTATTAGTTCGTGTTATCTTAATGAATCATTTTAATTTTTAACCTATTTACATTATCCGTGATAGCCGTGTCTATAAATTTTATACATTAATTTTTACGTACCAGTTATCATCTTTTATTCCGATGCGCGTACGACTTATCAGTTTACAATGAAGCTTATGAGATGTATAGGAAACTTTTATGCACTTCACCTAATCAACCGTTAATTATACAGAAATATGACATGGGATCTATAATCACGTTAAACGCGTATATAATTAATGAACAGGTAATTTATGAATTCTACGTTATTTGAATAATTGTATTCATTGAATATATATTAAAACTTCATTTTATATATATATATAACAAATTTACAAAGAAATGGTCCAACAGGATATGTGTTTATCTTGTTATTACGCCGCAAGGACAAGATTTTTCAAAATACGACTTTTTACTATTATTTTTATAGTATATTATTAAATTTATATTAACTTAAACGTAGTCTTATTAAGTTGAACATTTTTAAAAAAAAAAAAAAACGTTAAGATTAATTTATATTAGTGTAATTTCGTATAAATTAGGGTAAGTTAACGCGTTACAATCGTCCTTATATTTTTACAACTTAGAAACATAAATTTGTTTATATGACAGCTGAAATAGAATTAATTAGTGCTTTAAAGATTGACGTTTAATTTGGCCAAAATTTATCAACACCTCTTGTAAACTTAATTAAATGTAGTATCACTTTTTAAGCGTAGTGAGATAAAATTATATGTGCCCCGTCAGAATGTTTTTTATTCCGTATTATGATAATCATTAAATCATGCACAGTTTGATAAAAGTTTTCTTAAACGTCATCTTTTCGGCCAACACGAACTCCAATATTTTAAATTATACGATATTGAAAACAGTCCTATCTTCTCAAACCGTTTTCAGCTTTCTAGATACCAATTAAGTTACTACCATAATGACAACCGTAATAATATTTATCTTTATAATTTGATATAAAACTATCACATGGAGCACTGTGATTATAAACTTGTCAGTTTTATCTTCAATTTCATTTTGTCCAGATATTATTTTTAATGCGCGAACAATTCGCTTAAAGTCCTTTTTTTACGCGACAAACAAAAATTGAAAACACTTTTATCTTCTAAATAAGGTCCTTTACTAATTCTTATTTATTTATTTAATTATTTAAAACCATATTTTTTTTATGTTTAATTTTATATAATTTTATTCGACGAAAATAATCCTCCGGCGGCATCTAAAGCTTGATTATTTATAATTTTCAAAACATATCTAACATAAAATTTAAAATATGACTATTGATTTTAGATTTATTTCAATTCAGCTGATTCTCCAACTGAATGCAGCGATACCTGTGACGAACTAATAAATGTAAGTATGCATTCTATTAAATAAATAAAAATTGTGTTTGCAGGAGTTAATCAAATTATTTATAAAACACTTGATTCATGCATATTATTAATTAGATCGACTTTATCTTGCGGATTGTATAAAATCGGCGTAAAAAGTATATCTGTGGTGCTTCTTTGGTGATATATCTTGACAAATAAAATGAAAATACTATTTATAGAGTATCATAAATATTTTAAACAAAATCGCCTTATATAGAAATAATGTTGGGCTCGAATTTCATGGGAGAAAAATGTTATACTGTGTCCTGTTTCGATCGATTATAGAATATGCTAGTGTTATCCTATATTGCGACTTTTAACTTAGAATTAAATGGAAAAAAGTGCATTCTGAAAGAAATTTTCTACTTCATCGAGACCTTTTCTCAATATTATTTACCTGTGCAGCCACGTATGTATACAATTTTGCATTATCTTTATAAGGGAAGTTTGCTCATAAAAATGTGCCTATTTAAACTCTGTAGCATGCACTGTTCTCTTTCTGAAAAGTCGTTTAATTAAACAATTGCGCTAGTGCACTGTGGTCATGAAATGGTGATGTCTTTATGAGTCGTCGATATAGATTGTACGTTGTACAACATTATATATTTTGTAACTAATGCCATAAGTAATTTTTTCTCTACTCGAAAAAAAAGTGTGATCATTTTAATTGTAAAATGATTATAATATATTTTAACATTTATCCAACCTTCATATGCTTGTTAATACTGGTACACGTTTAACCGTTTATTTGGAATGCGTATTATTGTGATATATATTTCAATTTTATTTCAGAATTTCAATAAAACATTCGAAGGTAATGAAAATAATTATGCACGTCTAGGACTTTCACAAATGGCGTAAGTTAAATATTTAATTTACTTTTAAATTGGGAATATTTAAAAAATCCAATTAAAAATAATTATTTCGTTCGTATATAGATCAACGATTAGTATGAATATAAGTTCAGGTTTATTTTTGAACATGTAATGGAAAGCTGTGTTTATTAATATTGAACTATAAATGACGGTAATTCTGTCTTAAGGTACGATGTTGAACAAAATTTTCATCCTTCAGAAAAAAATGATCGACATTTTTAGATACCTAAACACGCGTTGATTTAAATTTTTAAATCATCTAACATTGCGATCCAAAACTTTCGAAAAATGATCGTTTTTAAAAAAAAAAATAATATTAAATGAAGTATTACTTTTTTTTTTTTTTTTTTTTTTTGTAGGAAATAAAAGTCACTTTCTTTTAAGGACACCGTTATATATAATTTAATAGAAAAAGATCTTTTAATAAATTCAATAAATCTCTGAATAACCACTATAGTCGAACCAGTACCATCGTGAATGATCCGATTTTTTCAATTGACTTCTTTCCTAGCGTCTTCCCGTTAAGGGGTCCGCTTGATAGCACGTTCTTCTCCATTTCTTGCGATCCTTGACATCCTTTATATTGGCACCAACTTCCACCATGTCGTTGTTGACAAAGTCTATCCATCATCTTCTTGGTCGGCCTCGTGGCGGCTTTCCTCCGGGGTTGTACTCCATTAACACCTTTACTGGGCTGCTATAAGCTTTCCTCATGATATGACCATACCATCGGAGACGCGCTTCCCGCAATGCTTCCGCTTAAGATATATCAGAATACTTTTGTCGCATAGTACCCAAGTTAATTGCCGGAGTCTATATCGTATTGTCTCTCTCTCTCTCTCTCTCTCTCTCTCTGAGGTAATATTTGACACTAGGTATTTGAATTTAACGGTCCTTCTTAATGCTATATTATCTATTTTTACCTTCTGAGATCCGGAGCTCTAACCGGAACGGGGCGCGTCCACAGATGGTGGATAGTGGAAATGCCTACAGATGGTGGATAGTGGAAATGCCTACAGATATATAGATTAGCTGTGAATAACCAATAAGCAGTCGCGAAACAAGAGCGTCTACTGGTGGAAAGTCTAAGCAAATGATTCCAGTAGCGACAAGGTAGTTAGCACGAGGTAACAGAGAGGCAGGTTGGGAACTGTCTATAAAACTCTGTCTTCCTAAGACTGCTTACTAACCTTGGCGATCGAGGCCGTATAAATATGCCTCACATGCTATCCCAATAGCAAACCGCTGCCTTCCGGTTCAGGGTTTTTACCCAAAGGCTAAGGGAGTAAACTTAGACATATTTTTCAATGAATTACTGATAGGTTACGTATGAATTGAAGAAATGAAATACATTCAGTGAACTTAGTTTAAATTCTTGATAAATCGAGAAGTTTAGAATTTAAAAACGTGATATATATTATATTATTTTTTTTTTTGAAAAGCGTAGAATGTAGTTATTTTTTAAAAATAAACAACAAGAAAGGAGTTAAAATCACTAAAAGTTTCTTTATAAAAATAACAAATCATTTCGATTGTTTAGCTATTATCAAGCGAACATAAAAAATAGAATATAAAAATATATACAATTTATAAAAATATAAAATGTAAAAAATATTAATTTAGACTGCAGTTTATAAAAATTAGCAAAGTAAAAAAACAAAACAGTATTAATAAAATAATCTAATTGTGAATTATAACTCCTTTTTGATATTTATTTATTTATATGCATATTTGAAAATATTTTTAATTTTCCCAATTAAAAGAGATCAGATATTTTTCATGTAAAAATTTGCGGTTACAGTGCTAACGTGTCAGATATTTCAATTATTATGATCTACCAAATATAAAGGGCGCGAACACTGCGTTATATGCAGATGATACTGCAGTGTTTACTTCTTCTTATAGGATTAACACCATACAAAAAAGACTTATGGATAGTTATAATAAAGTATACAAATATTATAATAAATGGAAAATCAAAATTAACAACCAAAAAACCGAGACCATACTTTTTACTAAACGTAGACCTCAAACAGAACAGTCTATAAAAATATCCAATGAACAGTATAATACGTTAAATATCTCGGTCTTATACTTGATAAAAACCTGACATTTTCAAAGCACATTAATCACATTATTGAAAAAGCCCATACGAGACTATATAAATTATTTCCTATATTCAATAAGAAATCAAAAATGAGTACAGCCAACAAATATTTAATTTATAAAACTTATTTTTTGTCATTACTATTATATTCCTATCCAATCTGGTGTAGCGTAAGCAAGACAACTTTGAACAAATTACAAGCATTCCAAAATAAGTGTATACGAATTATACTGAATGCTCCAATTTACACGAGAGTATCAGAAATGCACACTAAATTAAAGCATCCATACATATCTGAAGCTAAGTAGCCAGTCGAACAAATTCTATGTAAAGTGTAGTACTAACCCGCATGCCATAATAAGGAACAATCACTCCAACTACAATACAAAAAATATAAACATAAAATAATTAAGCATGCGCTTCTCTAAACTGCATGGTTACCTAACTGGAAATCACGCTATACATTAAATTTTGTTTATTATCATTATGTACACGAAAATATGGATATGTATAAGAAGATGCGTTATGTGTTTCACTATATATATATATATCACTATACATTAAATAGATAAATTAGTAAAGTTAAGCAGGGTTTTTATTCGTATTTTTTCCCTGCAGTTGTTTGTATTTTCTTATTCCTATATTAGTATTAATATTAAATCAAATATCGCACAGTATGAGCAATTATGTAAGCTCGGTATGTGTACATAAATAGGAATTGTAATTTATTTATTAATCTGAAATATACTTGTTATTATTATTATTATTAAAGAAAGGATAATATAGTTAATATTTAAATTTTAATATTCTGTTAAATTATTTATATCACTAAATTCGATTTAAGTATATTGGTTTTTTACTCGAAACAATGATGTTGCTATTAAATTTGTGTACAATCTCTTTTTATGCGTTTTTTAAAAATATCTATTATATTAGTGTTGCAGATGGTATCACTGGCGATTACGACAATTGTAACGGTGTTAATAGTGCAAATAATAACCTGCTTCATCGTGCTGTTGATAATAATGTTAATAGTGGTTCTGCCGACGATGAAGTTACTAGTACCGATACTGATCGTGGCGGCAGCGATAGCGATGATGTTAGTGATAGCGATAGCGATGATGATATTAGTGATGGCGATAGCGATGATGATATTAGTGGTAGCGATGATGATATTAGTGATAGCGACAGCGATGATGATGTAAGTGACGGCGATAGCAATAGCGATAGCAGTAGCGATAGCGATGATGATGTTAGTGATGGCGATAGCGAAAGCGACGAAGAATGTGACACTAATGATGTTGATAATAATAATTGTGATATAACATCTTGCGGTAAAAGTAATCGTAATACCGGTAAAGATAATTACAGTAATCGAGAATCAAAGAATGATGATAAAGACAGTGACGATGATAGTGATTTGTTCAGTAGTTTTAGTGATGATTCTGATGATGACTCTGATGACGACTCTGATGAAGATGTTATTAATGCTGACTTAGACGACGACGAATTCGGTGAATCTGATTATGATGATTACTTAATTAATATGTCTGAAACAAAACGACGCTTCATTCGTTGCCGATTAAGGTTGAAAGGAAAGTGTTCCAATTATTGCGCGGATATGATACAGGTAAGAATTTAGTCTCGTAATTTCTGTATTTTATTTATCAAATAATAAAATCGGGTATAGATCGTGATTTTAAATTAGAGTTAACTAATAATAAAATCAAAAATTAATATGTATAATAATAGTAATACGATAATAATCGAATTGTATTCATTTATATCGTTGAAATATTACACGGGCACCAGTGTTTAATAATGACATGATAAAGAATTCGCAAAAAAGTAATAAGTATAAATAATCCTTCCTGTCCCCCGTAATGTTGCACCAGTGTAAATATAATTAATAATACTTATACGCGTAAAATATGACCAAACTCGGAAACTGCACGATTTCGATGAAATTTTGAATATACTTGTAATTTATTAAGTTAATAAAAACGGCCTGTATGAAAATTACGATTTTTGACATTTTGGGCCCACAACCCCAGTACGTACTCGTGAAATTTTAGAAATTTCGATTTTTCCCCGTCGTTTTTTCTCGATACATGTCTAAATATACGTTAAAAATTATTAAAGTGTTATAAGTAGAGTGCGGATTTCTTCAGCATTTGCCGAACCATCTACGCGTTACAGAAGATCTGACCACACATAAATAGCTTTTGCTTGGTATTTATTTTTTTTCCTTTTGTAAAAACGTGTATAAATGAAATTAGTTAAGCTGATGATAAATGTCCGAAACAAAAGAACGACTACAGAACGTGATGGACAATATTTAAAAAAAAAAAAAAAAAAAAAAAAAAAACGACTAAATGAAAACTAATACTAGAAAAACAAAAATTATTAAATTCGCAAGGGTTAAGAATAAAGTGGTATATATGTTAACATCGATGGAGAAAAGATAGAAAGCATAACTGAAATTAGAGAGAAATCAAATCGAAAATTGGCATGACGAAACAGACATTTAACAAGTTAAGCCATGCACTAAAATCCAAGATTATGTTTAAAACTAAAAAAAAATGCGTTTTTATGTTTGGCTAGTACTGCAATACGCGTGCGAAACATGGACCATTGCAAATAGTAAAGAAGAATAAATTCTTTTGAAATATGGCGCTACCGTAGATTGCTAACAAAATTCTTTGGACAGACTTGGTTACCAATAAAATAGTTCTAACTCGAGTAGACGAAAAGAAAACAATATTAGCCGATAGCATTCAAAGGAGAAAAGTGAAGTGCATAGTTCGGGAGACACAAAAAAACGATATCTTCATGTTGGCGATATTAGTGAAAATACGAAGGAAATGCTACTGAGCAGAAGAAAAGACCGGAAATAATAACGTGGAATTTATTAAAACAAAACTTCTAAAGAAATGATGCCAGAAATCGAATGATATGAGTTTGCGACTACGATCACGATAAATACTTTACCCGCACTCACACCCATAACACATATATATATACATCAATATGCGTTGTATACATGAACACTTACAAGTACATATTATTCTTTAATCTTATACACACTATTGTAAGACAAGTTCGCGTTCGTCATTTGCAAATAATTAAGAAAGTAAACGTCTTAAGAAAAAGGTATTCTTTAGGAAAGTTCGGTTGTAAATTATCTGCCAGATCGATGAATATGACTAATGTGTAAATATATAAATTTTTAACAAGTAATTTATATTATCGCTACTTTTTGAGATAGATGAGTGTGTGTGTGTGTTTTTTTACATTCTTCATTTTTATTCTTAAAAGTTTAAAATTTTACCGATATTTTGTGGAGAATAAATACCGGTAGATTTTAATATTTTTGCACATCGTTTGGTTTCACAGCGAACGTGCTACTTAAGGAATATAATATTGAATGAAAGGTTCAGAAGGGTCCGGTTTTATATTTTTCTATTTTCATTTGCTGTATTTTTACCAGGGAAAATTTGCAGTGAAAAATAAAGAAAATTTACACCAGTAATGATTAAGCCTATATTGCATAATTCACCCGCACCAGTCAATTGAACAATGATTTGCAGCGTTAGGAGCAGGAAATTTCAAAATTAAATTGCATACAACGAGCTCAGGCACCTGTAGAGTATTACGTAAACAGTAGCGTACGTTTTAAGGGAATTTTTAACCCTATCTCTCTCAAAGATCGTCCGATTTCGATAATTTATTTTGTTTATATTGAAGCCTGTAGAATCCGTAGTTTTTATTTTTACCGACATGTTTTAATATTTTTATATTTTTATATATCCTTTGATTTCACAGCGAACGTGTTACTTAAAGAATGACGATCCGACATGCATAATATTAGATGAAACGGTTCGACACAAAATTAGTGAAAAAATAGAAAGGTAAAATTTCATGAGTTTTCGTTTACCAGAATAATTGTTATTTTAAATGATTATTTTAATATGCTCTTTTTTTACCGTTGTGGTTTAATTCAGTTTTTCGTTAATTAAGCTTTAAATATCATTTGGACATTTTAATTTCTTTGTATAATTTATATTGCTCGTTGACCGTTTACATAATCTTGTATGTTATATAGGATTTTCAGCATCCTACAATGATAAATTGTGAGCTAAAAGTTGAATCGACTGTGTAAGCCTTTAATTTAATCGCTAATTACATTTTATTTTAAACAATGTAAGATAAATCTTTATAAGGTCAATGATTATTAAAACATTTTTTTTTCCTTTAATGTAATTCCAAGTTTATTAAAATATCTTCACTATCTTGTACACGTTGCACTGTTCTGATAACACGGACGTTTTGCAGTTATTTCGAAACATAAGTCACGTATATTATCATATACACGTCTATACGAACTTATTTTCCTATAAAAATAGAACACATTTGTAACTTTTTTTCCTACTTATCTTTGATTACATTTGAAAGATATTTAATATTTGTATTACAGTCTTAATCTGCCTCTAAGATTCCTCGTCTATGTATTGAAATTTATAAAATAAAAAACACACTTATAATATTTGTGCCTATGCGCATTATTAAAGTATTTTCATAGATTTTTTCGTTGTTTTCATAAAATTAAAATTAAAGATCGTGTGTTTCAGCTCTGCCGTTTTCTGCCGAAGCAAATTATCTGACGAAGAAATTATTTCTAAACTTGGAAATTATTTTCGAGCGTCAGACGTACCTAATTTACCGCGTTTGTTAGAATTTATTTTGAAGAAGGATTACCTAGGCGCTACTTCGACGCAATTGCGGGTAACTAATTTTTTAAATTAGTATATATATATATATATATATATATATAATTATTTGTATACACGCAACTGTTTAGAAAAACAATAAGTACGTTTGCTGAATGAGCAGAGCTTATCAAGAATGTAGGGAGAAGCGTTCCAACGAACGCACCCCCGAAAACAATGTACATCTTAATCGTTCAACATATCTCGAGGCCAGCGGCGCTTTAAAATTCTGTTGCCTGGTAATTGGCGTTCTGCCAAGGCCGATATAAGGACATTATTATTGCAGATTAGCTTGTGGAATTTTCTGTATCTAGTCTTCGTAACCTCTGTTATTACTAGTACATTCAAATCCCTATGGATTATTTTATTTGATACGACGGAGCATTAATTATCTTCCTTAAGATTTTTGACTGCGTGCATTGTATGCGCTTCATATTTGATGGCTTGCACGAACCCCATAATTCTAATTCAAACAACCAAATTGATTTTAATAGAGTATTATATAGAAGGACTTAATTTTTTTTTTCCTACCTAAAACTAAGTATAGGAAATTTAAAACTAAATTATAATGAGTTTCAATATAATCGGGGGAAATTTATTTAGGAAGTAATTTAATTTCAGTGAAAACATGTTCTACCGACTTGGATTATGTAATCTCGTTTGTATATGTTTGTGTGTAATGTATTAAAACATTACGAAGGAATTATTGCAACTAGTTTTAAAATTTATTTCTTACCCGGAACAGAGAAGTCGTGAAAAGACTTACTACATCAGTATCAATATTCGCTTTAAAAGTATAATATTGACTGTGCGAAAAGTGCGAATTTTTCTGTTATGCACGATCGATGCTATAGAATTTACGCAGCTATGTATGAATACTACGAAACGTATCAGAAATTATATAGTTTAAAAGTATATCCTGCACGAAATTATTTTTAGTTTTAAAGTATTAGAACCGATTAATTTTTTCTCCTTGATTTTATTTAACGTTAGTCGATTTTTTAAACTATTTAAATAAAAAAAGAACTATGTTATATTATTTAAGAAGGAAAAATACATTATTCTATTAGTTTTTATTTTTAAACGGGTTAAAAAAATATAATTGAGAAAACGGGGAAGTAAATTGTATTGGATTTTTAGTTATATTAGATGTCATATCGAAATTTATCTCTACGTAACTTTTAAATAACATGGAAAACCCCGTTTTTATAATATCATTGATTGTCATTATTCGGGGATATATAGGCAAATTTAATACTATAATTAATAAAATTAATTACGAAATTTTCGTCGCGCAATTAGTTGAACGACTGTGAAAATTTTATATGTCGAAATTCTAGAATTATCGGAACTCGTACGAATAGTTTATTATTGTAGAGGGCGATTATTAGTTAGAATATTACATAATATTTTGTAGACGAAACTATTTCTTTCAGGAACATTTTTCTGTTCCATTTTTAACTAAAAGCACCGAGTATTTGGTAAAATTTAACGCTGTTCTGAGAACCGGAATCAATGAGACACATTACGTGCATCGAAAATATAGCGATTATTGGCTCATGCGCTATATTAACGCACCTCTACAAATAACGGACTCGCCGAATAATTTGGATAATTTGTCTGATTTGATGCAAGCAAAGTTTGTATACACAATAAATTTCGTTGCGTATAATTTTAATCATGTTCCTAAACACATACATACACATACAGCACTATGTACAACCTTTATACTTGCGTTAATTATTCTCACTATATCGCTTTCTTATTTTGAGGAAAATTATACACGAAGTGTTTTTATATGAAATTTATATTTTATATAAAAATCAACGGTAATTTCTTAATAACGCAGATAATCTTTTCTAATATAAACCTAATTTTGAATGTTATCGCATAGAGTACATACTCGATATATGAAAACTATACGCGGCGACCTTAACACGCTTTAAGCTGTTCTGCATTGCATTCTATAAATCGCAAGGATAGAGCAATTACTCTTCACAGATAGCTCTAAATCATGTCCCGGGTGTAGCACGCGTGATCGCATCTGGGGACGAATTGTACGCAATCGGATTAGCTGTACACTACATATTGGATGATACTAATAATATACCTTAATGCATCATCCTTACTGATTCGTATTCAGCGACATGGTACACACATTAAGTGAGTCGTGTCAAGTCGACGACAGTATTTTTTTTAACTCGCAGTCATATGTCATAATTGTAGCCCGCAATATTACACACTCTTATTGTATGCAATTCTCATAAATATGCTCATGTACACACGCGCACGCATTGTAACGCACCTATCTATGTATGTATGTCTGAAAATATGCATATTCAACTTATATGCGGTTAGGATTACATTTTATAGTGTCGTGAGAGTATGGAAAATAATGCTCTAATTAATAATTGATATTCTTAATTACGGTAAAAATAGGTCTGTCGATTATAGTAAAATGAACAGACGCTCGCTAATAAGTTTGTCGGATATCAGTTTATAGTATTGTTGCGCCACGCGTAAAGATACGTCCATAGCACGCAACTTCTTCCTTCATCTTGGACACACTACTTCATGACTCTGGGCACATTGTTTGATAATTTTACTTTTAATTTAGAGGATTAATTGTAAATTATTGAGGAAAAGGTGTTTAATTTATTCGAGAAATATTTATTTCTTTTTTACAGTACGTTAAACGTTATAGTGAGACCGTGGGTTCGCGTTAACGGATCTATAAATTACGATGTCCTATACAGCATGCTCGGAAGAATATTAGTGAATATCAACGAAAGTACTGTTGTTCCTTTGAAAACACTTTATAATCAATACGTGCCAGCTTTACAAATACAGCATATTCGAGAATTACTTCAGGTGACGTTAATTACTCGGTTTAATTTATTTCAGATATAATTAAAATGATAAACATCTATGTAACTTTTTCTAAACGAACAGTATTTGTAAACTCGAGACGCCATTACAAATAATATGAACAATTGTATTTTATTTTGCGACAATTAAGACACGTGAATACTATAAATAAATCGATAAAACGGATCTTTCTCGTATATCTTTATTAATTCGGAACATCGCCCCATATTCGTATCTCTAATCTAGTTCATTGTTTTTCCTTTTTAGTTAAACAAAAGGGAAGTACTTAAAAATTAATCTATCGCACAATTAGTAGTGATAATTTGTGTTCAACTTTTATTTTAGATTCTCGAGGAGATTGGAGCTATACGATTGACGCATGTTATAAAAAATAATGTAACTCCGTTTTCGAATGACGGTAATATTGATGATAACAGTAAGAATGATGAGAGAAAAAATGTGATGTTGGGTAAGTTAAATTTATCCGTAGAATCTGTTACGTATAATAATTTAAGCGACGATCAAATCTGTAATCAGCTCACGTGATTAATCCAAAATACGAAGTCTCATTCTTGTATATCCATCTGCTATCGGAGGTTGGTGACCATTTGATAAAACTTCTGTTTATATCGTGCCGCATAAGCAGCGTGGCCATAATACATCTCGAACTAGTCTTTAAGATTTTTCCTTCGTCTGCGTCCTTGATATTTGTTCTCCTCTATTCGTCCTTATATCTACAGTATGGAGTGTTTACTGTTTCGAATTGTATGTCCAAATTAGAGTGCTTTGCGTGTTGCCGTAACTTTGAGTGTTTTCTTCATTGGTTTTAGAATGGTTTCCTTAGATATCATATCTATACAAGATACTTTAATAAGCGGCCATAAACTCACATTCAAAACCGTATTTTCTTAATGCTGTATCGAGCGTCAAGCTCCCTGCTCCATCAAACAATACCGACAGTACATAGTATTTCGTAGCCTGGCCATCTTGTTTCCAATGTAATTTCCCTATTGCACAGTAATTGTTTCATTTTTTTTAAAAATGTATTTCGCGCTATTTCTATTTTAGTTTTAATTTCATGATAATGATTTTTCCGTCTTCTGTTAGCCGATGTCCTAGTTATTTAAATTCCGTTACTTGATTAGGAAGGGAAAAAATAAAAAATACTTTTAAGCGATAAGCGTCGTGTCTTACAGATTTAGTTTCTCTATATTGAGCATGCTCTTCAAAATTTAACTATATATATATATATATAAAATCAATTGAAAATTAGTTAAATTACTAATATTTATTTTCTTAAAGAAAACACAAACATTATCAGATTTTTAATATTTATTTTCATTTTACTTGTAAAATTGTGTTTTTTAAAAAATTTTTGCGTTCGTATATTTTTATATTTTATATTTTACTTTTGGACAACATACATCGCAACAGTTAATGAAAAATTTAAAATTCCACCATTACACAACTTTTACAGAATCCGGAAAATAGTATTGAAGAAAAAATTAATATAAAAAAACAAAATTAATAAACAAATATATTGATATTAAATTTCAACAAATCAAAAAATAGACAGAACAGAAGCAGACAGCATTTTTGGAGCATATTTTCACAATCACCATCGCATATTTTTAAGTAATTATATTTAATTTATATTTTTAAAATTATGATGTTTTAAAATGTTTCACTTGATAATGGCGTAAATGCCGAAAAGCTTTGTGTTTTTATATATATATATATTAGTCCATCTTGGAAATTGCTCTAACGATTTCGATGAAATTTTGTTCATAAATGTAATTTATGAAGTAATTGAAATTGGCCTGTATGGAAATTAAAAATTTTGAATTTTTGAGCTCCGGCCCCGAGTACACCCCATAAAATTTCAAAAAATCCCTTTTTTCTCCGTCGTCCTTTTCTCGATATCTAAATGTACATTCGCATTAACTATAAGCTTAAAAATTTGCTTTACACACACACACATATATATATTATATTGGTCAATTTTTTTTATTGATAAATATAATTAAAATTTTATATTTCAAATATCATTTTAATTTGGTTTTACGGAAATACCTTTTCATCTATGAAAGAACTATTATATATCTAAATATATTTTCGAAACAAAAATACAATTTTACCCCCCCCCCAAAAAAAAAAAAAAAAACAAAAAAAAAACAATTAAAGCTCGGTTGCCCAGGTTAGTTATATATTATACGATAAATATTCTAAATTTTGTAAATTCATATGAGATTGTATATTTTTTATTCATTCTACTGTTTTAAATGAATTTCGAATTTACGTATGCATTCATACATGTCTTAACTTCGTTTTATCAGCTTGTATATTTATCACATACGAACAGGTACCAACTACACTGTCCTACAAGACCATTTGATTAATTTTACGATAAGTTTTTTAAAAGTGATGTAATTTTTATTTTCCCCCGGTCGTTTTAGTACACGGTATATAATTATAACACTACTCGTATTACGTACATGCGTCAAAATATACATTATCTTATATCCAAATTTCACAATAAATCTATCACGGATAACAACGAAAATGGTTGCTTAAGAACACCGACCATACAGCGGGGACTATTATTTTAAATATATATATATATATATATATTTGTATATATATTGATATTAATTAATCATAAAATCTTAATTGTTATTTAAACATGTATTGTTTTTTTTTGTTTTTTTTTGTTTTTTTTTTTTTTACAAAATAAAATAACTTTTAAGGGTCAAGCCATAAAATATTACTTACAATAATCAGAAGACAAAATCCGATACTCTGTGCGAATAAGATGCCTAAAATCAGATTTCGTGTTGAACAACCCACCTCACTTTCATATTGACTCGATGATCAAACAGCTTCTCATACAAAATTGTAAATTCCGTCCATCGAAGTCAATTTTTTTTTCGTTTCCTGTGTTATTTTTAGCTACTGGCATCCTTTTTGTCTTTTTTCTTTTTGCATTTATTTTTAGGCCATAGTATTTCCACCTTTTTTCAGCCAATCAAATTGTTTTTATAGCTGATTTATGTTGCTTGCGAAAACATGTTATCAACATATTTTTGAGTGAAATTTATCATTCTTTCATTTATTACTACGCAAATTTCATTCTCCTATTCTTTCTATATAAATATTAAACAGTGGCAAATAGGATGCAACCTTGTTCGCTTTACACTACGTGTCAACTTCTAATAGTACATCAGCAGTCTGATTACGTTGTCGATTATTATTAAATCGCTTACATTTATTCTAGTTTTTTGTACTATTTCGATGGTTGACTTTTAGGTACTCCAAGAAGGATTAAAAAATATCTTGACGCATATTGTGACATTTCTTTAAAAAAAAAAAAATATGAAAGAAAGAAAATATTTATTTACATAAATTAGACAATAATTACGCGTACCGGAATTATAATATCCTTACCGCTAATAATCTAAATTCTTTATGTAATATTTCTTATAAATAGAAATTAGTATATTTACTAGCATGACGAATATAATTCGCGGGAAAAATCTGAAAAAAACCTCTATAAAACGCTTTGTATCACATTAAGCTTACAAAAAGAAATCAGTATATTATTCGATAGAAAACAATAATTATAATAAAGATAGATAATATAATACACATGTGCACAACTATATAAATATATAAATACAAAAAACTATATAAAAAAATGTCAGCAGATTACATTTTATCAAATATTATTCATTTAAAGTATATTATGTTTAAGGCGTCTATGCTTATACTTCGTGTGCATAAACTATAGTTGCCCGGAATCAATTTCCGATCGTTGAAATATACTCATTTTCATGCAATATACAATTATAGCATAACTTAATTCTTACTATAGCGAGAATATAATCCCGAATGAAGGGTAAATTTAATATCTCATGCATGTCCACTATTAAGGCATACGTTTGGGGCACCATAAGCATCTTAAACACCTGTTTTGTATTAATTGTAATTTATTAAAGCTCGCCCTCGAGATAGAAGACCAAGCGGGACAAGCATAAAGAACATTTATTGATACCGTTCATTACTGAAATTATAAGTTATAATTTTAGGCACGAAACAGAGTCGTTTTGCCAACGTTTGTAAGATGTTAAGCTAGTTTTATATCATACACGTCTAGCTTCCTCTCTCCCCCATAACCAACTAAAGTATCCAATAATCGTGAAAGAAATTATGTAATTTTCAATTTTTTATTCAACCCCCTTTAAATTAAAGACAAACGAAAGTACAAGTACTTTAAGCGTCCTCGGACCTCTCCCGTACCTGTTATATGCAAGAGATTAGATGATAATGCAATGTTTGTAAGTGAGAACCATTCTGAAGTTACAAATAAATTGCAATATAGGCTCGATCGGATTAAAAAATGGACTCAAGACCTGGAAGATTAAACTAAACAAACAGAAGCCTGTCCACGTCTTGTTTACATTATGGCATGCTGATAATATGTAATTGTAGTTAGGAAACCAATACCACCGGCTAATTCAGTAAAGTACCTAGACATGCATTTGGATTCACGATTGATCTAGAAAGTTCATGTTAAAATGAAGGTCCAACAGATCAAGAATAAAACACATCAATTATATTGGTTAACGAGCAGGCAATTGGAGTTGGATGTTTCTGCTAAACAAGTAAATTATTAAACCTATTTGGAATTATGGCCTTGCTCTGTGTGGGGTTGTACGGCCAAATCGAATCGGAATATCATACAACGCCGTCAAAACATCATCTTACGTGCGACAGTTAGACGACGTTCATTCTGATCTCAGTATGATATTTACTAATGATGTCATTAAGCACTACAACATACCAAACATTTGATTAGACGACTCATTCGTCGCCACTCCGTGGATTTAGTCTTGTAAATACGTAAATTTCTGTATAATGGATGCGTAACCCTTGGGATATGTACTCCACACTCGTTTTTGTACCTAGCGGTTAAGTTAGCTACCAAGTAATCGTGTAAGTTAAAAGTGATAATTATTAGCCAAACGGCTAAGATTATATCTTAGTAACAGCCTATTTAATAAGTGTTGTGTATAAAAAAAAAAAAAAAAAACAAATGTAAAAACTAAACTATCCCTAATTAGATAATATTTGAAACGACAAGACTGTTCGATAATTTTTCTCGTGATACTAATATTCGTATTTTATCATCAGGTTCATTAACTGGCTTTGAAGACGAAGATAAAATTTGCATACAAGCCGATAAAAATGGTATGCTAAAATTAAGTATTCTCATCGGCGATAGAAATATGGAAAACGATGTACTGTCCATAAAATTACCTAAAGATCAGAAAATGCGAAGAGCAATCGAGGAATAACTAAATGATTAATCGTATCTACTAGAGTAATTATTTATTTATCGATTTAATGCACGATTGGTTATTTGTGTCCAAACACAAGATTTTTCTATTACCAGTCGGCAAAATTGTGTTAAAGTTTTTTTACGGCGATTTTTGTGTTACAAAATAAAAATAATTGCTTTCCTTCACTTCGAAATAAAAAAATTTTGTCTACCCTCGTTGAAAACGGCAATTATTTTATGGTATATTGAAATCTGCTCTGTTTAATATTATGGTAAGAAGCAGTTTTACAGTTACTACCCGTTTTATTTGACTTATTTTATGCCGCTTTCTCTCGGTGAAATTTAAAATCGTCATTTTGAATATTTTGATAGTTTATTGTTTTTTTTTTTATTAAACATCGGTTAAATACATTACGTAAACGTTTTGCTTGCACGTTCTGATTTCAAATCCCATCGGGGACAAGAATTTTTTTTACGGTAAAACGGTCTCCAACCTAGTTATCCATTAAATTCGTCTGTAAATCAGTACCAGCTTGCTGAGAAAGTAAAGAATCCATTGTAAATCTTTGCTGGCATATAAAATTACATGATTTCGTTCGCATCCATTATTGTGTGCTTAAAATCTAGTTGAAATTCACTAGAAGAAGTTTTATCCGATGACCCAATTGCAGTATAAGCATTCGTTCAATTTCTCGGAAATATAAATATGATCAACTCCGTATAACACCCAATAATTATTTTCAGACGCTCCTGGCCATAACAGCAGTACATGATACCCGACAATAAAAAAAAAAAATACAATGAGTGACGGTTCGGTTTTTTTGAATAGCGCAGTTGGCAACATTGCTACAACGCAAACTGCGTGTTCCACGTTTAGTGTATACACGAGAGATGCGGTTTTTTTTTTTAGTTTTAATTATCACGGCATCCTATAACGAGAAAGAACGCGCGTTTTGCGTGAATTCGCCATCACGACAGTGCAAAGAGAGTTTCGAAAAGAATTCAAAGTGGCGTAGCTGTACCACCTCGAAATTCAATTTTAAGGTGGGTTGAAAATTTTCGAAACGTAGCTTCTGCAATTGGGTAAAAAACGTCCTGAACAAAAAAAAAAAACCGGTTCGTACTCCACAGACATCGCTCGAGTTCGGGCAGTGATATTCGGAGTCGTCGTCATGCTACTTCTTTAAACCTGTCGAGAATCCGTTCGCCGTATATTGCTGGAAGACTTGAAATTTGATCCTTATAAACTGGTTAACTCGGGAATTAAAAGTACCGACCATGCACCACAAAAATTTCAAAAATTCAGCCACCTATACTCGAAAAAGTGTTCGAAAATGTTGTAAAAAGACTCTATTGTTGCAAATGGCGATCATTTGAACGATATTAGCTAATCTCTCGTTTTCCTATTTTCTAATATAATTTCATTCAAAAATTTTGGTCGAGTAATTATTGAGTTATTCAAAAAACAAAACCGTCCGTCTTCTCTGGGTCATCCTATATGAAGAACATGGACGCGTTTAGTAGGGGTGAATATAACATTAAAACTTGAGAACAAACATACGGATGTAAATCCGATCCTACATACCCGAACTTGGACATGTTTTTTTTTTTTGTACATTATTATTTTCTACATATCCCGTGGCCAGTAATTATTAATTTTGTTGTCAACAAAAAGAAACTATTTTTTTTGTTGTGTGTAAATTTTTGTTTTTATTCAATTTCTATTTATCTCGTAATCACTGCTCCATTTTCCACCAATTTAACAAGTGAATATCTTGTACTAAGTTGAATACTTTCTGAGGATGCCTGGGCAGAAAAAAAAACTTAATAGAAAGAAAAGTAAATTAAGAAGAGGAATGTGAAGATAAATGCTGCTCCCAAGAAATTATTTTTTTAGCTACAGGCCATGTTGCTCACCAACCTAGCGGTTGAGGAGAAATAACGATGATATATATATAAATAAAAACGATTTATAAACTTTTTTCCTTTTTGGAAGTCATTTAAACGAATACGGAGTAAATGAAGAAATATAAACAAATTAACATATTATTAATTAAAGTTAAACGATGGAAAAAAAATTCTACTGGTCTTTAAACGGTATTATTCTGTGACTTATATTCGCTTTATTTTTGTCTTCTGCCGTCATATCTTCGTCGTCCCAACCCCATATATCGACTTCGTTCTCTAAATGTAATGTACCATCACCGGTTCTTTTAGCTCTTTGTACGACCATTTCTTGCGTGGCCATTTTTAAATCGTACGCCCAACCGACATAAGCGAAAAAATCGATGAAAGCCGTACTAAAATTAAAACCGTAACTGCCTAACTCGGCCGCTTTGTAATCCCACGGAAATACGTGATGATAATTATGCCATCCTTCGCCGAAAGTTAAAACAGCTACTGTAACATTTTCAGCCGCGCTTATAGTTCTAGAAGAGACAAAAAAAAAAAAACATTAAAAAACGATTAATTTTTAACATTCAAACGATTAATAATAAATTTTTATATTAACTGGCTAAGTGACTGTCAAATTGGTAAAACAACGAGTGACATTTCCTGGCTAAATCATTTTTTAATGGCGTTCTTCCACATAATATTTTACGTTGTATCTGAAATAACTTACACGCATTAAAATTAAAAGACGAAAAATTAAATTTCTAATTAAGTCACCTCTTTATTTCTATGTAAGTACAATAAGCTTACTTGTCGTATGGTTTCATTCCCCATATGTGAGCAGCGCTGTTTACCAGCCAAGTGAAATTCAATGCTAACGCATATCTTAAAACTGAAACTGTAAAAAAAGCATTAAGCCATTTTTCATTCCACAAGTACCACGGTATAGACGCCGGTAAGATAAAAGTGAAGATTGGTACTAGAATACTGTAATACCTATCGACAAATAAAAACATAAATAAAATCAATACAATTCTAAATTTGTCTTAGACACTCGTATAATTAGTAAAAAATATATCCTTTAACGATTTTTAAAAATGATTTTAATAATAATAGCAAACATTGGTAAAAAAAATCGCCTCAACAAATCTATAACAAATGATTATTATTATTTTTTTTTTAACTTAATGAATTCGTTTCTGGGGTTTTCTCTTGTTCTTTCTCTTCTTCGACCACAATCAGAGCAGGGAAAAGATTTTCACTTTAATTTTGTAGTTTCGTGTAGGGCATATAAAAATCACTGTTAATTCACGGTATTTCAAATCCCTTTTCGAACATTGTCATCACATTACTGATGTACTTACATCGACATTAATATGTTTAAAAAAAAAAAAATAGTTCTACGCGTGAACAAGACCTTATCATAATAGACGTTTGTGCGTCTCGAACTGACGTAACAACGAAATTGTCGCGGACTTGATTTTGTCGAGGACCGACATGTACAGCTCCGTAACAATGATTATTTTAGTATGGATGTTTAAGAACCGTTTAATTTCGTACAATATCGAGTTAGTATGGACAACGGTTTTTTTATTTACGGATATTTAAAATGAATTGAAAATACAGATTCAACGGCATACCGACATCATCCCTATGACCGCGCTGGCTAAAATGTTCTGAGGCTTCGTAAATGGATTGAAAATTAAGATCGTAATTTAACCGGCGTTATCATTAAGATTAAAAAGTTGTCGAAATGAAGTATATTTTAAAAAAATACTTTGTTCCTCTTTCCAGATGCAACCAACACCGTTTTCTAAATGCACATTATGTTTTGAAATTTCGACCGCACTCTACATATATATATATATATATATATATATATATATATATATATATATATATATATATATATATATATATATATATATATATATATATATATATATATATATATAATGTCCCGGTCGCATAGTGCTAGAGGACTGGACTGTCAACTCAACGATTGCAGCTGGTAGACACATAAAATTTTTAAAATTTTTCATCATCGTGTAATTTTTTTTATTATGGCCTGGCGGTACATACCATTTGTCCACTTATCAAGGAGAAGACAGTATCACTCCATTTCTTATAATATCATATGCGCGCGCACTTGCGTCTCATATAACTTGTGCCTGGAATGCTAAACATAGGCTAGTCACGATGTTCATCAACGAATATATATATATATATGTGTGTGTATATAATTTTGTGTTTCCCGTACCTTTAAGAAGTGTGGTCTGTTTGAAATACGAATTATCTCTATAAAAAATATAATATTTGTATTCTATTACTCGTGTAAATACATTATTATTATTATTATTATTATTATTATTAAAATTTATTCCGACGAAATTGAATAAATAAACTAGAGTACTTTACTTTCTTTGCCACATAACGATTGGATCTCGTTCCAAATCAGTCATGTCGACCGACTTCCCCTTCTCGATTACGTCTTTGTGTTTTTTCATTAATAGCCAGCCCATGTGCGAGAAAAAGAATCCTCTTTTAGAATTATGAGGATCGGCATCGGTATCGGTAAACTTATGATGTACTCTGTGATCTCGAACCCATTCGTAAATGTGATTTTGAAAAGCCACCGTTTGAAATATGGTCAATATTAAACGTAGAGGCCATTTCGCTTTATAACATTTATGAGCCCACAATCGATGCGCTCCTGCCGTAATTCCGAGGGCGCTAGCTACTCCTACTATATAGACTGTACGAAAAGACGGGTGATTAAATAATGAATCTAAATACGAGTAAATAACGAATAATACTTTCTAATTCGCGATAAATAATAAAAATCATTTCGCGATTTAGAGATAATTTAACCGAAATTATTTATGAAATACATTAGATCTGCCTGAAAATTTTGAAAAATCGAACAAATTTAAAAAAAAAAACTTTAAAGAAAAAACCTAATTGAAAACTTTTATTTAACGGCGACGTGTTTTCTAATTTAAGCCGTATAATTATATTGTTTTTTTCGTTTTTTTTTAATTTATGTGTTCTTTAGATATATATATACCTTTTAAAGATTTTTATTAAAAGTTACGTTATACGAAAATATTATAAATAGTAATAAGAATTATATGCATCTTATTGTGGAGTAGCGAGTTATATTTATACATACGAAAATTTTGTAAACACTAATAAAGATGGTATGCATCTTATTTTAAAGTTAGCCAGTACAAATTTAGAACAGAGATTCGCTCGTGTTTGTAAAAGTAGCAATTAAAGAAAATGTGGTTTTCGTCGCGAGATAGGGATGGTAGCTGTAAGGGAAATTGCAAGTGCCGCTTTTAAATAAATGAGCCGTAAGTCGATTATATCCATAAAATGGATGATGACAGTAAATTTGTGATAGTTAATGCGCATAGTAGGCAATTTGAAATACCAAAGAACAGGAGAGGTAGCGAGATAATAACGCGGGATGGACGAATTAGTTAATCATGGAGACCAGTTGTAGACTACCGAGAAGTCTGTGATTTGAGGAAGTAAATAGTACATCGGAAAAAACGGCTTCTCTGGCGAGAGTATCGGTAACATTGTACGAATTCCGGAATGTCAAAATTAAATGTTAATTGAAAGAATGATAATTAAGTCGGAATAAGAACTGTAGGGACTTTAAGATGCTTAAATCTTCGCCAGTGAAAATTGAAATAAATGAGGTAATGCGAGACCGATTTTGAAATATTAGAATGTGGTATGAAGAATGCTCCTGTAACGGATAGACGAGGAACTTTATCCTCGTTACGTCATCTCCGGACAAGAATCGGCGATCATTTATTTATACTTGGATACGTTTTGAAGTTCGAATGTTGATATTTCGATCACTTTCTCGCGTGTGCTTCCCGGGAAAATTTTCGTATACCAGGCTCTCTGTAACCAGTTATTTCTCCGTATTGCGCAAGATAGAAGAGACGATAACTTTCCGGGTGTCTGTGTACACATCAATTTTTTTTTCTTTTTGTAATTAAATTTATTTACATATTTCTTCTTTTCCTCAATCGTAGATTGGTAGATAACCTTTATGACTCATGATCCTAGTGAGTTCAACTAAAATCGTTTTCCTTCCATTTTCCCTTCTATTAGTTGTACTGTGTCGATATAAGTGGCTTATCCATTTAATTGTTCTACTTTGTAGCTTCTAAATTAAGCTTCTCGATTCGTTTATGTTTTTAAAAACTTTTTCGTTTGTCACTTTTTCTGTACAACTATTTTTCTGTAATCTACGCCAGCAGCGAGTTTCGCAGGCTTCTATTTTTTAATACATTTGGCGGTTGATCGTCCTAAGTTTCCGATTCATATATCAGTATGCTTCATACATGAGATTTAACAAAGTTTTCTAGACTAATTCTAGTCGATATCTCTTTGTCGCTTCTTCCATCTTGAGTGATCATGCTACCCAGGTATCTATACCAATTTACTTGTTTTAATCTTTTTCCATTAATTTTTACATCTATTATATTTTGTTTTTTAACACATTTCATAACTACTGTTTTTTCTTCATTTATTGACCTATTTGGCTGCAATCGTTAGCTATTTTATCGATTCTTCAAGTTCTTTTTCACCCACGATTGCTATATCATCTGCAAAACGGAACATAAACATCTTTGATACCCACCTTATTTTTTCTGTGTATATATTAAAAAGTCCTGGTTATACACAACATTCTTGTCAGGAGGCAGAGTGCCTACTGGCTGGAATGATGGCTTCCGAAATCAATTTGGTACGGAAGCAACAGCAGACATTACAGCTCACAACCGAATTCTATGAAGAACACTCGCAGGACATAACGAGGAGAATTCACCGAATACAAAATGGATGCGATCAAAATTTATAGGAAGTATGTATTTATTAATAATGCTAACAAAATTGTCCATTTTCACAATAAGCGATATTTAAAAAGCAAAAAAGTAGTTAAAATCGCAAAATTTTTATATTAAATGACCACAAAGCTTTTCGGCTATTAAGACATTATCAAGTGGACATAAAAAAATAAAATATAAAAATATATACGATTTATAAAAAATATCAAATGAAAAAGCAATTATTTATAAAATAATCTGATAGTGAATGTGATAAACAACACAATCAACAAATCAGCGATATAAAATTTATACGAAAACAATGACACTGAATAGCCAGAAAAATAAAAACTTTATCCCTAATATAATAATTGATTAAATTTATAATAAAGCCGTTTTAAAGTATCTTTCTGCTCCACCTACTAGTGTTCCCAGCGAGCAGTTGTTTAGTGCCGCTGGACAAATATACGCAAATCGTCGGAGTAACCTGCTTGGCGAAAACGTAGAAAAATTACTTTTCTTAGCGTACAATATAAGACTTTTTAATTACGAATATTAAATCTAATTTCAATTTATTATTTAATGTCAAATTGTGAATATAACATAAATAATAACTATCTTTGTTAAATATTGCAACTATTACTTTTTATTGTATTTTATACGAGTTAATTGTCTGTATTTGTGTATAAAATACACAAGATTTTAATATACACTAGAAAGTTTAATATGTCTAAATAAGTTTCGGTTTCGGTTTCGGCCGAAACTAACACCGAGAAGATTCGGTTTCGGTTTCGGCTGAAAATCTTGTTTCAGTCGGACACTATTTTTTTGTAATATTGTATATTTAAATTATTTTTTTTTTAAATTTTGAATTGTTGACCCGTGTAGGATCTTCATTTTTATTAGTGTACTTCTCGCTTGCTTTATCCCCTGCTAAGTGTCTTAAAATTTTGAAGTATGTATACTTCCCAATTTTTTTTTTTTTGACACATGATATTCAAATTTTGTCCATTTTTTTCCTTAATCAGACATTAAATTGGCTTCAAAAGTTAACTAAAATTATATATATGTGTGCGTGTGTGTGTGTGTAAACAAATAAAGTTGTATTACTTTACGTTTTTATCTCGTTGAGTCATTTTGTATGGTGTATGGAACATACCATGAAAATGGGAGTTCCTATCAAAAATTGTTTGGTTTTTTTTCAGATTCAGATTTGTGCCGTACAAAGTACTGTGCATGAACGATTACTGTTGGAAAAGTCCACGTTTCCTGACTGTTTGTACTATTTCCGCAATTGTTTCAAAACCTGTCCATTGTCATATTTTTTTCGTCCATGATATTCTTCCTCTACCTCATTCACGTTTTCCTTCAATTTTTTCCAGTAAGATAAGCTGTAGAAATTTATAACTTTTTCCTCGCATTAGGTGACCAAAATAACTTATATAACTTGTTTTTCGTTATTGTTCTTCTTCGTTCGTGTTTTGTTGACTACTTCTTCATTTTTTATTTTTTCGATTCGTGATATTTTCAACATTCTACGAATCATTTACGTTTCAAATGCTTCTAGACATTTTATTGAGTTTGCTATGTATGTACTTGCTTCAGTCCTATATTGGAGAATAGAATGAATGTAGTATTGTATAAATCTCTTTCTAATGTTTTGACTCAATACGTTATCTGTTAATAGACTCTTCATTTTCTTGAAGTCTGTCTCTTTTGTCCACAATTAAGGCATCTTTAATTACCACGTACACGCTCAAATTTATAATTTCATCAACACAAATTGATAATGTCTGATCGAATTAAGAAAGAAAATTTTGAAAGATGTGATTTTTCATTAACAATAATTTGAGATTCGGGTTAGTGAAAAAAACGGGATAAGCTACGCGAAAATACCGATCACGAACACGTATTATGTTGAAAAAATGGATAACAGAGAAAAAGATTTTGGACACACCTCAGTTCAGGAGCTCGTGCAGCATGCAAAAGACTGCAATCGTAATCGCCTACACTGTTGACGAGTACAACACAAGAAGAAGAAGAACACGTATTAGTCGACTAAATTAATAAATATATGTATATTACCGAATAGAATTGTAAATAATTTGGCTGATGTTAAAGCGATGTATAAACCGTAAACAGCCGAACTGTGTAGTACTGCGAATAATAACACATTTCGCCAAACTATCTGCCATTCGTATCGACGCTCTCCAATATTTTTACCCGAGTTATCGCAGTTATCATCTATTCGAAACGTTGTCCTGCCATCACTACTACTACTACTGTTGGTATTATTGATAGGCCTTTCATCCGCAGTGCATTCCACCGAAATTACGTCGGCACCCGCTAGAAATAATCCAGCCGATCCCGTCCGAACCATATTCGTTACGTTCGATCGTCTTCGCTAATAGACAGTTCTATCGAATCTACTCGTGAATAACGATAAAGATATTTTTTTGTTTTAATTGCAATCTTAAACTAATACAATATACACGACTAGTTAATAATTAAACATGTATAAAATATTAGTTCGATAACTAATTCCTATTATTCATATACATAAGTATTGTTTACATAACTAAATAATTTTTGGCTTTAATCGTTTAAGACATCCGACACTAATGTGTCGAGCAAATGAGTTGCCTCAATATCCGGATGTTTATAAAAGTTGCTGTTCGTGCTTGATGGCGAAGTCACAAATGACCTCGTTTACCCGCTTCTCACATTTAGATTTGTATGCAAATCTTCGTTTCTCTGATTGTTGCCGAATCCGAGACGCTAATCTATGTATGATCTTTCCATGCATTGATCAGTTTGATCACATCGTCATTACAGGTAGTATTTTTATCCGCTGTAGGCTTAGTGTGTGCACAATTGAACAGGTGCTTTGCTTTTCGCCGCATTGACATTTATTATCGGTGCTTAACTTCCATCTGTTACGGTTTATATTTGTTTTGCACAGCCAGTACGTAACCTGTTCAAAGTTCTCCATTAGAACAAATTGAATTGATCTTTTGGACCGGGTTTTTCATCTGCTGACGAAGGATCTGAACCAGAGTTTTCCCATTGTACTTACCAACCTGCATCGGTAATTGCACGAATTAACTACGCTGAATAACCACTCAGTTAGCAGGCTTTGCACATTCCCAAAAGTTGGATCCCATATACATACAGATGGGTTTGATCTACTCGTAGAATATTCGTTTACTGTAGAGATCGAGTTGTGAATTACTTCCTAACGGCCACCACATTTAAGTTGGATTTGTTCTGCTTTCTGTCTGACGTGATTTTTCCATGTTAACCGGGCATGAAGATGCAATCCGGGATACTTATTTAGCTGAATTTTTCTGCGGAGTATCTGCTGGTTATTGATGTAAATGCTGTATTGCGGATTAACCTATTTTTTTAAGCGTAATTAACGTGAACGGATTTATACTCGTTTATTGGTCTAAAGCGTTTTGAGTTTTTTCATTTTTTACATTAAAGCGAATTCGATAAAGTACGTAACTGATTATTTTACGGATAACGGTTTTATATGATAAAAACTTCTCGTTAAAATGACTACAATTTTAATTTAACCAGAGCTTTTAGAAGCTTGTTCAGATTTTTTTTTTTTTCAATTTCAAATTAATAGGTAAATACTGTAACACTAAAACCGCATCTGGGAATATTTTTAACTTCGCTATAATAGCGTGTCTCGAAATACTTTTGTACTACTGCAAAATTGAGTTGTTTATGTAAAATTGATACACTATTATAAACTGAAAATGTCATCTAGAATTATACTTGGGTTTTTTTACTTGTCGGGGTTACATGTCGTAATGATTGCTTTTTCGCGTTCTACACGCGTGATTCGAGTTCGAATTTCGTCAGAACAAGAATTTCTTACGGTTAAAAAGGTCTCTATTGAACTCGGCTATTTGAACAACTGGTGGGTGTAATCGAATTATTAATCCTTTCATGTTTGAAAATATTTTTGAAGTTTATGGTCATAAACAATGGGCATATATTTTGTGAAATATTCAAGCTAGAAAATAGTGTATCGAAAAGTATATATTGGACATGAAAGGGTTAATAAGTAAAACAAAAAAAAAAACATGAAATTAACGGCGCAAACCACCATAAACGGTTATCCGATAAATAGCGTTCGAGTTGACGAGAATTATTTAGGCTACGTTTCCTTTGCTAACGTTCAAATCAACAAAACCTTAATAAAATGAACACGAAAGAACATGAAACTTGTACTATAAAAGTCGTTGTTTGTTTTAGTTGTTTCGTTATTAAATGTGATGAGAGATTACAACATAATTTCGTGTACAGTCGCATCTCAGATTTAACAATCGCTATCACAAATATATATATATATATATAATGTATGTGCGTGTATGTTAAGTCTTTAGTGATTAATTGTTACGCGTTCAGAACATGTTAACTGTTTCAAACATTTCATAAGAAACACTCGTGTATATATATAATTATTATTCTAACTCACTCGTTTCCGAGTATGAGTGCCCTTTCTAGTGATATCCCTTTCTGTTAAATAGTGCAATGTCTGAATCTTATATGCGAAATTAATCCAATTTTGTAATTAGATTTATAACTGCAATGTGCACATTTATACTGATCTACTATGTTCCTTTTTTTGTACGATTTCTGGCGGTGTAAACACATGCTAAATTTTACGTAAAATCTTAAAAATATTTATGAAGAATGTGACCTGTTTTTTTTATTGCGGGTAAAACTATATAAATCCCGTAAGAAATTAATAATTAAATGATTATATCATTGGCGGCTACACGAATTGGTACTCAATTATTATGATTTAGGGTACTCCTTAATTGTATGCAATACTGAGCGCGTAAGTGTCCATTATACGGAACATAAAATTTTAATGCTAAAAATTTACCCATACGGGGCTTGATTGACATATAGAATGTTTCAGTTCTAAGAATATTTATATAACGCATTAAAAATTATCTATTCATCTAAAAATTAGTATTATACGCATTATATTACTTTATATTTTCTTATTCTCGAGTCATTTTCTTTAACCGTCTCATCAAAATGTATAATTTTTCTGCAAAACAAAAAATTGATATGTGACTGAAAAGGTTAAGAGAAACATCTGACGCTGGTGAAATATGCGGCAACGAAATTGGTAAATAATTTTGTTAATAATGACGTACTACTGGAGTAAAAAAAAAAAACTGCAAATACTCAGAGAATTTATACATTTGAAATATGATTTATAGGGGGGGGGGCTGATGATGCCTTGGGCATTGCTCGTTTAATAAGATAGAATTATAATTCAGTACTCGTTTTATTTTAAATGTGTTTTAAGAAATCTATCTTTAATTCAATGTAAACGTGTTTCATTGTAGGAATGTCATAAGTAACGGGAGTTCGTATTTTCTTTTATACATGCCGCACGTATTTATGCGTATATATGTGTGTATATATATATGTAATGTATATGCACATTTTTAATTATAAGAGTTTCGAAAATTTAATGGGCGGCAAAATTCTTCGTCGTCATCTTCTTTCAAATGTGACTGGTCTTTTTTTGGTTACATTTATCTCCAACTTGAACGGTTTCCATTAGCTGCCACACTGACAGCCTCGTCATGTCTTGGATATAATGAATGAAACGAGTCGGTGAACGGCGTCTACTTCTTTTCTTCTGAAATTGCGCCCTACATTATATCTTTTTCAATCTATCCCGCCGTACGACATGGTCAAAAAACTTGAGATTTCTGTTCCATTACAAACTATTTCAGAATCGACACATTAGTCCCATGTATCATCCGTGTAATTTTGACGCCTATAGCAGCACATTTCGAAGACTTCTAGCTTTCTGCATATAGTTTTTACGTGTCCGCCACTCTTTGTTATAATACGCTATCTGGAATACTGATGATCGTTATTCTTATAGTATGATTTTTCAATATTTTAGTCAATCTTGCTAGAGAGCTTTTAGCGGCTCCAGTTCACCGTTTGTTTTCATTTGCATCATTTCCGTTATCAGTGATACATTCTTCGAAGCATATTTTTGTTTTGTTTTTTTTTCCTCTACATCACGCACAGACACACCTCAATGCCGAAGATAAATCGATTTTATTTTGGATTGTAGATTCGGAAGTTGACCAATTTCCTGGATTATTCGTAATTTCTTCTCATCGGTGTGTTGAAAGAATTTTCGAATAAAATTAAATTCATCGAAGATTATCTGGTTTTTATCGATTTTACCGTGTACAATTTAATCGAATAAATGAAACCGAAATTTAAATTATAATTTTAATTTTTTCATATACGTTTATATAAGGACATGTGTGTATGACGTCATTATTTTGTATGAAATATATAACATCGTTCAAATCTTCACGGTCGCACGGATTCGAGTAATTCAATTTTTAATGACTCTTCCGCCTAGATGTGGCTGAATTTGAACGATATATAGCGTTCGTAATGTTTGACTTTAAGGGCACTAGTCGATCGCCTTACAGCTGCTACTTCAGAAAACTCCATAGGAAAAAACGTGGTCAGAACGTACGATCTTGATCGTCAATTGACGTCACCTCTGCGAGAGACACGTTTACGGTCAAATCAGATATCCACCGTGACGTTTGCTATGTGGTATGTAGCACCATCAAAGTTAACATGGTGATTTGACCTTTGTAACAGAACAATAAACAATAGACTACACACACACACGCCCTCAAAACAACGTGTGACAACCCACCTCTACTGCAAAACCTTATATTAAAAAAATAATCTTTTTTCAAATAAACCGCTTTTATTTGACTACTAAACATCGTATAATTAAAATATCCGATATACATATATATATAAGATAAAAAATCGATTAACCCTTTCATGTCCACGCATAGATACCACAACAGTAAAAAATGTTTACGTACTCTAGATGGTGTTCCAATTAAAATAGTTTTGAAGTGTTTTTCTATCTTTTTTTTTTTTTTAAATCGACTAAATATGTAAAAAGATAATTGTGGTATATTCAAAAGTACACAATCGGAATATGTTATTAGTGAATTACTAAGAATTATTCTAAAAAACAATTTTAACTGATAACATTGGCCATATAGTTTGTATGAGATATTCAAACTAGAAAATAGTGTATAGTATACATTGAACACGAAATAGTTAATATGTTAGTGAGACAAATGATAACGATTACAACTAAATACATCGTACAAATATTAAAGACTAAACGAAAGTCCTAGTAGAGAAATATACTTACTCGAGATCACGTACTAACGGAACTATCTGCTGAAACGAAATTGAAAAAGTACATTGTACAAATGGTGAAAACGAAATTTCTAAAAATCGTTATTTCTAATTCCCGGTGTAAAATTATTATATTTATTTAACGTGAAAAAATTTCGAGCAATATATACGCGAATAATATAAAATTATACGTACCACGCTGAAAACGAACAACGGAGAATGATCAGTTATTTACACCGGCAATTGTACCAAAAGATAGAAATGAATGTCCGAAAGAAAAGACATTGAACTTGATCCAAGTGTAACAACCAACTTTTTAAGATTGACGCAAACACGGACGACAACTATAGATGCACGAAATACTCTCTAATCAATAGAAGCGACACAATACTGCGGTAGAGTACTACTACTAGTATAGTACTCAACTATCGGATAGACAAACGCAGTCGTTAACGGCGAAGGGATGGTTGCGGTAGTCATGATAGAAGAGCTGAATAATGAAATCGATTTTACAGCGTCTTCTTGACGTACCATATTTTTTTTATTTACGCTTTATATATGGTGCAAGATGCAGGATTTATCCGAGTGCGAGAGTTTGTTCTATTATTTCGGTCATTAGGTTATAAATGTGTATTAGTATAGTTATATAGCAAGGTACGCAATGCCATTTACCTATACGAGATATATTCATAATACAACGTGTTTGTGTGTATATTACAATGAAACCGACAATTCCGAATCAAAAGGGCAGCAGCAACAACAGCACCACTTTCTTTAATATGTATTTTCCTTTGTTATTGGAACATTCTAAATGAACAGGTCAAAAGAAAAGCGCAATGCGTGTACCAGAAAAAGATGCGATATACGTATTATACTTTCTGAATTGTATACACTGTAAGAGAAAGAAAAAAAGACGAACATTGGTATTGAACTTCTACCGCTATTAGTGGAAAGTTCCTCGGATTTGATTCATCGTGTAGAAAATTATTCCTGCGGCTAGACAATTACTTGTGTCATAAATTAATTTATTTCAATGATTACGCATAACATAATACAACGGGACCTTGCAAATTTTGTTTATACGACGAACTAGTATATTCTAGATACACGCTTATTGTTTTTATATATATATATATATATACATATATATATATATATATATATATATATATATATATATATATATATATATATATATATATATATATATAATGAGATCGTATTATTCAAATAGATAAGCAACAAAATTATTTATATATTATATATAGAGGCCTTTCACAAGGCGAGAACAACCGGGATAAATTACACACGGGCTGCAGATGAAAGAAAAATCTAAAATGCGCGTCGTTGCCATTCAAGGATCCGCCAAACTGTGCAGCACCAAAGTTGACAATTAAGCCTGCAATTGTGAAGACATTCAGTCGATAGACCACTTATTGGAATGCATACTTGCCGCAGTTCGGTGCAATATGATTAATTTTACGAACGCCGATCAGCACGCTCTGCAGTTAGCAATTGGTCTGAGAAAATATAAAAATGGTATACTTGCTTAGACACGAACGAACATAATGTCTCTACTGTTTATTCGTTAAAATGTACAAAATACTATACTATAACTAACGAATTTGAAACATACATAGTTATCGCTAATTCTACAAACAGTAATAAGTTAAAAATATCGCATTATTACATTTTTGAACGCGTAAATAATTCGAATGTTCCGAAAAAACACGATTAAGATAGTTGATTGAACAGATCATCGTAATAAGGACAGCAAAAACAAATTCGAAGAGATTAACTTCACATTTGTCTCATAGATGCACATTTCACGTCATATTTGCTATACATTTAATTTAATTATATAATGCATTCGTATTATTTAGTATAAAGTCTAAAATCTACGAACGAGAATTTATGGAGTATTTTATTTTTTATTTCGTTATTATTACTATTTTGTAAAAGTACTAGGTCAGCGCAAAAATATTTAATATTTTTTTAGTAAAATATTTTTACCATTTTAACGGGACCCAATCATATGTTTATTCATATATATATATATATGTGTGTTTTTCTCGTTATGTTGTTCATAACGCATGGGTGCGGTTGCGACCCTATACTACCGGCCAACAAACGGACGAGTCTAAGATAGAATTATTTACTGAAGCTTTATTATTTATATGGCAATTGATCATTTCATTTTCAGAGGATTGTTTTGTGTAAATTATGAAAAAATGAGAATACTTTATTATGCACAGTTTTTCGAATTGTTCCATTTTATTATTTAAAAATTTTTTAATATATTTCGGTTTAATGTTATAATTTTTATTTTTAGTTTTTCCGATTACAGCTTTAAAAGGTTCTTTGTATTACAATTTGTTAACTTTGATATTGTTAAAGTTACTTTGTGATGTTGCGTGAAACAAAAAATAATAATTGTGCGTGTATGTTGGTGAGGGTGGTAAGGTGTAATTACAATCGTCAGATTTTTTAATCAGTCAGGAGCCGCCACTGAATAACGATGGTGCTAGTAAGATCTGTTTAACCAATTTACTTAACGTGTTCAACAAATTGATTGGACGAATTAACCCTGGTAGGATCTTTTCCGGATTTACGGGAAAGTAACTGAAATAATACGATTTACAAACCAAGTTACTCAATATTAAAGTACCAACTTCTTGTATATCTTCGTTTACTACACCTAATAATGAACTTTAAAAATATATCGGCATACTTAAGAATAAATCATCCTGCGGTATCGATAATACATTGGTCAAACATTTGTCACATAAAGTAATAATATCCCGCGTTTTTTTTTTTACCGACTGTATAGAAGTATTTTCGCGAGTAGGTTGGTTCTAAATGTCGGATTTATACAGATGGGAATAAGTAAGAAAAGAAGTAACAACAAAAAAGAAACGAGCCTCGCGAATGCTGAACAAAGAAAGAACGGGGTATTATAGATGTGACTACTGGATGTGCATATGTTATCCACCAATCAGCAAAACATCGTGATATAGCGGATTTCTGGTTAGCAAATGACGATAAAGCCATTTATACATGCCGAGCTGATTCGTAAGTTTTCCAGACACGAAAAGAAAAATAGAGAGTGTACAATTTGTTCTTATCGAGAATTTCCATCGACCATTATTGAAGAAATGTTGGTTCATCTTTTTAATTCGTTTCCAATGTAGTCGTACTTTCTCACATTTTAATCTCATCCCGATTTCGATACATAGATTTATTTGTCGATGTTCTCAGCTGACGATATTTTAAACTTATTCTCAAACGGTTTTTATATATATTATATGAAATGCGTAATTTATCGCGCGTCGTCATATTTACGTCTGGAACTGTTTCAGAAATTTAAAATGAGCTGGTTTTGTAGGTTTGATAAATTTCAAAATCGAAATAAGTCCCGTTTCCCGTTAAAAAGTTGCGTTGAACAGTCGAAAAGTATTTTACTCGGTTATAGGTTTTTCTGCACTTATTCCGAAGCGCTTAACACGATTATTGAAATTAAGTCTCTGAGAATTACTCGAATATTTTATTAGAAGAGTTAGCGTGTTTATTTGCTATAACCAGCCCCCCGTAAAACTGAATATGAAAACTATAAATAAACCATCCAGGGGGTCTATTCGCATTTTATTTTTCAAGAGATCGCAGAACATAAACTAATAAAATTCGATAATAAAGTAATATCAAAGAAAACCAAAAAGTTAGATCGCCAAACTGGAAATTCGCATGTAAAAAGTGCAACAACTCTACCAATAAGACATCACTCTAAATCATCGCTACAAAATCGTTTGATAATATACAAAACTGTATTGCTGTGATGAATACGTAAAACGTCTAATAAGCTGGGGTTACTCGGAAATTCCACACAACACGGTATTACGTCTAATTTATCGGACATCGTGTTACGTGTGCAATGAAGTCATACGCCGGTATCGAAAAATAAATATCGGGCGAAATTATGGAGAGGATTACACCGATGCATCTGACACGGTTATACAGCCACTCAAATCAGCTGGAAGTCGGGCTTTCGTGCGCAGCGCGTTATAAATTAATCGAGATAACCTTGTAATCTTCTTTCAAGGAGAGAGAAAATCGATACATTTTACGATTTATCGAGATAGCCCCCTACTCACACTAAGGTAGTTATAAATTAATATTCGGGAGAAAAAAATTCCTTTAAATAACGTTGTACGTGGTTCGTAAACTATATACCAGAATAATCATCATCATTAACTGCCGTCTCCGTATCGGAGATATAGGCGACTACTTACCTATAGACAATCATAATATGGCGCTAACGTATACATACATACCTGGATAACTGATTATAAATGGTTTGTTGTCACGTCAGAATGCAGCCCCGCGTGTTTGTGCACCATGTTGTTACTAGCGCGCATTTGGTGTTGTGCATGATGGTTTGCCATTGCCTTTAAACTAGATAATAGGATTAATTATATTTTTATTTTTTTATGATAATTTTTGCGTCGCCGATCGTATTCGAACTCGGTACCTTCCGTATAGAAGTCCGTGCTTTAATCCCGACGACGAAACTCATGAATTACGATCTCGACAGAAAATTTCTATAATTTCGAAAATTATAATTAAATTTTAACATTTCGTATACGTATGATCGATCTTGTAGAGAACTACTCGCAAATCATTATTAACTCTTCACGATCACGATTCCCTTATTTCTATCCACTGCTAGATGTAAGCGTTCCCCTTCCTTTTCCGTTGTACTCAGTCGCAAGCATAGTTCATCTATTTAATTCCGATTGACTTTCGAATGTCATCTTGCCATCGCGTACACGGGCGACCACGTATTCTGTGCCCTTCTCTCGGTGTCATTGCGCTATTCTTTTGGTCCACCTATCGTCCGTCCTTCTAGCTACATGACCAGTCCAGTTCCATTTTAATTTAGCTTATCCACGTATTGCGTTTTCGATCTAGCCTCTTGATACCTAGTATTATTCTCATGGGCCTTCTGCGTTACGGCCAGTTTCGTAACAACATATTCTGTCAGGCACCACGTTTCCGTTCCGTATGTGAGCACTGGGAGTATTCACTGTTCGTATGCTTTCTTTTTTTAAATAGTTCGGTATGTCTCTGTTTTTCAATACATTATTTAGCCTTCCAAACGCTATCAATGAAAGTTGCGTCCGTCTTTTAATTTCTTTATACATTACTTCTTTGTCTACTGTGATTACTTGGTCCAGATACACGTATTCATTAACCTGCTCCAATATTTTCCCATCTCTGATTTCTTGTAATAAGTGCGAGTTTGACATGACCTTCGTTTTATCTATATTTATCTTCAATCCTACTGCTTTGGAATATGAAGGTCGTTTACCATATCCTGTAAAGCATGTACGCTATTACTGATTAATACAATATCATCGGCAAAACGTAAATGATTAGAGTTTTTTTCCCATCTATATTAACACCGTATAATCGTACTAAATTTCTGAACATACTTTACAGGGATGCTATAAATAATTTAGGTGATATTGTGTCTCCTTGCCTAATTCCTCTTTTTATTGATATTTCATTTGTTTTTTCCACAAGTTGTACTTTCATAGTGGGCGAATCATATATATTTTTTATTATGTTTATATACTCGTCTTCTATGCGTTGTTCGCTAAGAGCTTTTATTATTTTCCATAGTTCTACTGTATCAAAGGCTTAATGGAAGTCGATGAATGTCATATGTAATTCTACGTTGTATTCATTGCATTTTGAAATTAAAATTCTCATAGTATGCACATGGTCATGTGTGCTGAAGCCGGATCTAAAGCCTGCGAGATACTAAGTTGGTTGAAAGACCTGTATAACCAAATGCCTGAAGGAAAACAACATCCCTCATTCATGGAAGGAAGCAGATGTCGTCTTGATACACAAGAAAGGTGATACGACTAAGCTTGAAAATGATAGGCCCATTAGTTTGATGTCACATATATACAAGATTTATACAAGTATTATTAACTCTTATCTACAACTAAGTCTCCGATATACTTCTGTCTAATTTCGTATCAGACTATCATAGAGCATTTCCGTTCCAGCGAAAATAATATGCGAATATTTCATAAACGAATAAGCGGTTATTACATTGCCAATTTATTTTTGATCGGTCACCAATATTTCTTAACCTACACGATGTCAACTACCGCTCCTCTCGTGACACCTTCTACAATCACCTCATATCTCTAAACGTTCCTTTTCCTGTCAATATTCCCTTTTTTACTGTCCACACGGAAAATGCTCATATGCATCTGTTTATATAGGTTTAACTGTAACATACCCATACAGTTAAAATTAAGATAATTTTTTATTTTGTCTATGTAATAAAGTTTAATAGGTAAACCGATGTGTGAAGCCCAATTTAAAAAAAAAAAAACACAAAAAACTAAATCAAAAATTTAACCAATAATGCTTTTAATTAATTATTTGTTTTACACTAATTAGTTTAAAGAATATAAAAATAAATGTTGCCGTGGTAATAAATCTGTTTTAAATAAATATTTGACTATTTAAAACATCTATAATAATGTAGTAACAAGTTTGATACACATATATGTATGTGTGTGTGTGCGCGCGTGTTTCCTGAAATAAAGATAATAATTCTCACTTTTTTTATATAAGTAAAATAACAATGGAATGTATATTCAACTATTACTTTTTGTAATAGTTGACAATTTTAAGAAAACTTAAACCATTATTACGATAGATACAAGTACAAAATATAATATACCGTAATATTTACATTTAGTATCATATATTGTTATATATATATATAAATCATTGAAGTAAACGCAGATTTGAACGTAAATTGCATTTTTATGTAGTCTATTATATTTCAGACATTACCACATCAAAAAGAAAAAGACGACACGATTCAGAGAAAGTGGAACCGTTAGAAATTCATCTGCATGTCGATCTAGCGGGAATGTAAAATCAGAAGAGCTGTTGTTAAAGAAAGAAAGAGACAAAAGACATCGACAATAAATAACCTTCAACTGTTTAGAAAAATTAAATGTTAACTTTCTAACAATAAACTTAACAATAAATTCCAAACTCAATAAACATTCACACACACATATACACGCATATAAATTACGAAATTGGTAGGCGAATTATCTGTCGCGATATATAATAATAACTATAAAACACCATCCAAACAGGAGAACATATTTCTTAACATATCGTATAAACGTAATGAGTTTCGTTTTATGCGACGGTAATGTGCACAACATTCACATATATAATCAACACAAACACATACATATTTATGTATTTATTTAAGTGCCGTCTCCGTATCGGAGGTAGGCAACTACTTATCTATACATATTCTATTATAGTGTAAGTAGCGTACAAGGCAATCATAATATGACGTTAGCGTAGATAGATAACACACACCCGGGAGAAGTAATTGTAATCGCTTTGTTGTCACGACACAATGCAGCACCACGTGTTGTGTAGTGTACTATATTATCAACAAGATGAACATAGATTTTTCTACAGATGTTTTCTGCATAATGATACACTCATTATAAATAATACAATTTTGAAAAAAATAATAAACAGACAATTCCCGGAACAAGAATGTATACATACAAATGATTCGATAAATATGGAAGAAAAATACTGTTCGGCAGCATTCTATAATAAAACTCTGTGCAATAAAAGAAAATTTAAAATTCCACCAGTATACTCCTTTTGCACGGCAGAAATTACGGTTATTCAAAGAGTAATACGGTTTAATCAAGAAACACAGATATAATGATATTAACAGATTCAATGTCAGCAACCCGATGAAAAATTAATAACAGAACAGACAAGCGGGATAACATTTTATGGAATATGTGGTAAACTTAAAGAATACAATACTAAAGTAGTATTTAAGTGGATTCCGCGGCATAGAGGAAACCAGGGAAACTGCATTGTGGATCAACTTACAAAGAATGTACCAGCAAATTAATATAAAATATCCTTGGAAGGAATTTAGAAGTAAATTAAAAGCGCAAAGTTCCACAGACTGGGACCATAGGTACAGAAATCTTATTGTAGAAAATATTATTATAGTATCCAAAAGGAAATATGTAAAGATACTCGGTTTTCGAATAACATGCGTAGATATTACATTAAAACAATGACAATATTGCGAATGGAACATAATTTAACTCCGAAAAAAAAACTAAAACAAATTAAAATAATAAATTCAGATTTATGTGAATGCACAGAATCCATTGAACATATAATTTGGAACTACAGGATAAGAAATATGGGAAAAGAATAAATGCAAAAAGAAATTGTTCGAACATACAATACATTGCCAGTAGATATTGATCAGATAATTAGCGAACCGACTACGAGAGTGGCTGTTGTATCGATTTATAAAGATTAATTAACATTCCCACATTAATCGCAAATGTAAACTTGGTCTGCGTTGTAATTTCTTCTGGTAGTATGCGGAATTTTTTAAAAAATTTTTTGCGTTGGTATATTTTTATATTTATATTTTACTTTTGGACATCTAATGAAAAATTTCAAATTCCACCAGTACACAATTTTTACAGAATCTGGAAAATAGTATTGAAGAAAAAATTAATATAAAAAAAACAAAATTAATAAACAAATATATTGATATTAAATTTCAACAAATCAAAAAATAGACAGAACAAAAGCAGACGGCATTTTTGGAGCATATTTTCACAATCACCATCGCATATTTTTAAGTAATTATATTTAATTTATATTTTAAAAATTATGATGTTTTAAAAAGTTTCACTTGATAATGGCGTAAATGCCGAAAAGCTTTGTGTTTTCCTTAAGAAAATAAATATTAGTGATTTAACTAATTTTCAATTTTTTTTATAGAAATAACTGCCGGAAAAACAAATATAAAACGTATTCCTCTGACAGATATGATTTTACGATACGTGATTAACGAACATATACATAATCGTAAATTAAAGTATATTAAAAGAGATAACGCGCGAACTAATAAAAATATAAAAAAATGTTATCCAAAACGAAAAAAATATTAAAAGTTTGATATGTAATGAAAATTTCGCTGAAAAATTTGTACAAAATTATAAAATATATCGAATAAAATATTAATCTATATGTAAAGTTGAGAAAATTTAACAACAACAATACGATGAAATTGGAATAAACGATTTAGTCCGAATCGGTAAACTCTTAAAAAAAAAACACGAAAATTTTAAAAATATTTTTAAAACATTTAAATTTTCCGAATATTTTTAAAATTCGGACTTTCATGCAACCACATAATGGCTAAAAAAAAAATCTATATATGAAATTTTAAACTTGAAAGAAAAAACTGAGCGTTTCTACGAAATAGTTTTCTTCTACGATAAATAAATGGATGAAAATTGAAATTGAGTGTCATTATTCAGTTTCTAGTTCTCGGTCGCAAAATACACACACACACACATATATAATCGATCGTTGAAAAATTTAACGAGAAAAGCGTTAAATTTTATAAGAATTTTAAATCGCAAAATTATTATTTATAAATAAAACAATTAGAAACGTTAACAATAAACTAATTAAACTAAGAAAACATGACGTATTGGACGGTTATTATTGCGGACGTTTGCCAATTAATAATAATTTATCCAATGTCTGAATATTTCGTGGACTTGTCATCGTCACATGACGATTAACGTACGATTTTCTATTGACGTTTCGTAAAATCGCTAAATTATTATCCGACTTTTGTAAATTTTTGGTTAATTCGTAATCCATATTAGCGATTTGCTTATTTTTCAAAAATTCTTCTTCGATTTTTATTAATTCGCTTATAGTTTTACACTTTTTTTCATTTATATATTCGTCAACATCGTTATTATTTTTATTATTACTATGCACCAAATCGTATTCGCAATCATCGTTGCATAAAGCTCGATAGATTTCATTTATTTCGACATCGCTTAAAGACCTCGATGAACTTTGACGGCAGCTGCTATTACTACTACTACTACTACCACTACCACTAGTGGAAGGAACAGCGTCGTAATTAGCAATAATAGCGTTAGAAGGAACATTAGTAGTAGGTACAACAGCATTATTCACAGTAATATCGGAGTTGTTGGTAACAACTGCGGATGAATTTCGTTTAAAATAAGCATCCAAGACATTTACAGATTTGCCGCCGCTATTTGCGAATAAACTTCGTCGACGCTTACGAAGTACGTTACTGTTGATAATATTCTTAACGTTAGCACTCGATGATTTACTATTTTTCGAGTTCTGGTTAGTGGAACGGATCTTCAACGAGGTTAAGCTTAAATTACTGCTTACTGCAGACGATAAATTCTGTTCTGGGATACTTTTAAGACGTTCTATAAACACGTATAAAAAAAAAACAGAAACAATTTAAATACTCGTTCACAACGAGAAGAAAATACCTTTCTTAACAACATTATTTATACTTACTCTGGAACACAGTTTCATCGAAAACCTTAATATGACTCATCTTAAAAGTGCATTATTTAAAACCCGGATGTGCAATTATCCTATTGGAAATTTTAAATCGAATTCGAAGCGGTATAATTTTTTTTTTTTTATAAAGATTTTATTGGAACTGTAAAACTAATTACATTTACCATAACTAATTATGGGAGAATTTCACATGTAGTTAAATTATTTTATAAAAAAATAATAAAATTAAATATTAATAAGATCCAGCTGATGTTTTCTTTTCAGCCGTCGGGTATTATTAGAATCATCTAATAGTAGGATTGCTTCAACGTTCGGATGGAGGTGAAGGCGATTAATGTAGCTGTTTGACTTCTGGTGGATAATAACAGGAACTGGATCGATTTTGAAATCGATACGAAGTTGGGCGTTCGAGACAAACCAAGGTGCTCTTGAAATCATACGCATGAACTTGTTTTGAAATTTTCGAGAATTTCGAGATTAGATTTGGCTGCGGATCCCCAGATCTCTGCACCATAGATCCATGCTGGTCGGAAAATTGAAGTATAGATGAGCCTCTTGCTTTCGAGACTAAGCTCAGAATTAGGCTGAAGGAACCATCGAAAGTTGGAGAGCAGAAGGTCCAACATTTTCCGTTTTCTTCTAATATGCTCGTGCCAATTGAGCTTACAATCAAGATGCAGACCTAAATAGCGAGCAGAGTTAGATACTGGAACCGGTTTACCATCCAAATAAGTTGGAATGTAACCATGGTGTCGGAGAGAAAAGTCTACTCGTACTGACTTGCTGTCATTTAATTTAATTTTCCAGGTATGAGCCCAAGTTGAAATATTGTCTACAGCTGTTTGAAGAATACATGCAGCTATAACATAACTGCGACTATGTGAAATTATTGCAGTGTCGTCTGCAAAAAGACTTGTTGTTGTCTCAGGAGTTTGAGGAATATCCATAGTATAAAGTAGGAAGAGTATAGGACCAAGTACAGAGCCTTGTGGAACACCAGCACGAATGCTAATGTAGTGCGTAGTCGCTGATCCAAAATGTATATAGAACTGTCGATCAGTTAAGTATGACATGAGTAGTCTGCAAAAGCCCGGTGAAAAATATCTTTTAATTTTGTGGATTAAACCAAGGTGCCAAACTTTATCAAAAGCTGCACTAACATCTAGAAAAACTGCTGTAGCAAATTCTTTGTTCTCAAGTGCTTGAGTTGCAGTATGTACAACACTGTGAATTTGCTCAACGGTTGCGTGCTTTTCACGAAATCCAAACTGAACGAACATCTGGTATCAAATGTTTGTTTACAATAACTGTTCGAAGACGCTGCGAAATAATGTTTTCAAAGATTTTCGCAATGATAGGTAGTAGGGAAATGGGCCGGTAAGATCCAGGATCCTCGGCTGGTTTCCCTAGTTTGTGAATCATGATCATTTTCGCAATCTTCCGAGTGCGAGGTACATACCGTAGACGAATATAAGCGTTTGTCATCGTCGACAGATAGATAATCCCCTTCTTTGGCAGTTCTTTGAACACAACAGGAGAAAGCCTATCATGTCCCGGCGATTTGTTAGACCTTAGGCTATCAATAACCTTGGCTACTTCGAGGGGAGAAGTTGGTTTAATTCTGCCATTAGATGTACTAGGACAGGAAGGAGCTATTGAGGATTGAATGCTATTATCCTCAAAAACATGCTCAAAATGTTTGGCAAAAACATATGCTTTTTCAGAATCGCTCCGAGCCCATGAGTTATCTTCCTTCCTAAAAGGAAAACAAGGCCGAGTAGGACGGCGAATTCGCCTAGCGGCAGTTCATAATGAGTAGTTGGATTCTTTAGTGGAGCCAAGAGACAATAGGTAATTGGAAAATGAATTGTTCCTCCACTGACGAATGGCACGTGTAGTATCTTTAAACAATTTATTGAAAACAGATTTTTTTCAATAGTACGATGTCTTTGCCAGGCTTTTCTTGCTTGGCGTCTTCGATGGACCAAGAGAAGAATGAAGTTGGAATATCTGACTTCAGTTGGGGGTTGTTCAAAATACTGAGTACTAGACTGGACACAGTGTGATAGGAGAGATGAGAAATTTTCAGCTGCCGCATCGATATCTGACGATACATGATATTGTATATTGAGGTTAATATAGAGATCAATTAGTTCTCGAAATCTTTCCCAGTCAGTACTTTTATTTGCCAATTGTGGTGGATGATTAATTTTAACCGGTGAGATAAGGTATGATAGCAGTATGGGTACATGATCAGAACTAAGATCGGCTATGCACTCAGCCTTAAAATGATGTACCGGCATACCCTTGGTAAGAAAGAAGTCAATTATGTCGGGTATCTTGTTGATGTCAGAGGGCCAGTGAGTAGGACTTCCTGGCGAAATAATCTGACAGTTAGCACGAATTGCTGACTTAAGCAATACTCGTCCCCGTGGAGTCTTGGCATTGAAATCTCCTCCAAGAATCCAATATCTACCCAGATGATTAAATAATGCATCATAGTCAGCTTCACGAGGAGGACAACGAGGTGGGCAATAAATACTACCAACATTAACTGTGTGATTATTTAATTCTATAGATATAATTGAGGACTGGATACTGTCACTGTCAAACATACCATTAGCATAATGCTTAATTGAATTCTTGACAACGACCGCAGCCCCTCCTCTTGCCATTCCACTGGGGTGGTTAGCAAGGTAGACTGAATAGTTATGAAATGAAGGTTGATTTATGTAGCTGGCAAGATGAGTCTCTGAAAGTAGAGCCACATCAATATCATGAGTATAATGCTCACAAGATCTAAATCGATGGTAGCTGATGGAATCTGTTTAGTGGTGGTAAAATTTAGAGTATAACATGACTTAAACTATATAAAAATATCTCGGAAAAAAACAATTTTTCTGAAAAGAAACCCCGATTTATAACAACTGGCGATCGCATACGACACAAAAAAACGACTAACAATAGCGTGAAATCGGGAACGCATTCTGTTAAAAGTTTTTTTTCATAGCCGCGAAATTTAAACAAAATCGAAATTATCCAAATGCTATATACCCACATAGCCCAACTCGTAATGATCCCAAAAACTCGTCATTAATCCAAAAACCGTAATTCATATATCGCTCTCAGAATATTCGTGATAATACCAATAGCAAATTGTGAAGCAGAAAGATCTTTCTCAGTCCTTAAGAGAATATAAAATATGTACCTACGTTCTGTGTTGAATGACAGATTATCATCGTTAATTCGTCTTGCCATCGAATCAGAATTATTAAAATCGATTGATTTCAATAACCTTATTCAACATTTCTTAAAAATGAAATTAAGAAAAAAGAATTTTATTTTATAATTATTATTAAAATGTATTAATTATTTTTTAATTATTATCGTTATTATAAAATATAATATTATGTGAAACTTGTTCTTATACTTATTCAATCCAAATTCTAATATTAATTACACGATTTACTATTAGTTTTTAGTGTTTTGAAAAAAAAAAAAAGAAGAAAAAAGGTTTTAATTCATGGTTTTTGGATTAATGACGAGTGGGTTATATGTTTTTAACATCATAGGGTTTACAGTTTTTGGGTTTATGGTTTTTCCTTTGTAGAGGACCCCTTAATTAGCCTCGGGTCTCTGAAAGCATTAAAAAGGGCCTAATTAATTAAGTAATTATTCATTCGCGATATATAAAATTAAATAAGAAGTGAACGTGTATTTGTAATTACATTATAATAAACGTGAAAAAATTAGTAAATTATAAATAAGTAATTATATCAAGCGGGCTTTGTAGCGAGGCGGAAATGCCTTAATCCATCCAATTTTGTCGATAAATAAGTACCAAGTTACTCAAAAAGTAGGAAAGAAGTGGCAAACTACCGTTTATAATCTAGGATGCGTTGTTTTTGACCCGTCGTCTATCAATCGTTCTCCACTTTCGGGTTCGTGGGCACTTTATAAAATTAAACCACAAATAAAAATAATCCTAATAAAGATAAAAATAAGAAACGTAATGAATAAAATGTACGCTAAAATAAAATAAGAATAATCCTACGATAATTTGTGTAAGATGATTTCATAATACATGAAATATCAACGAAGCGTAAACGACTAAGAAGAAACCTGTAAAAATACGTTATTTAAATAAACGACGTAATCGTTTTAGTGGTAAAAAATTTCTAACATTTTTATTTCAAAACATTCACATTTTATGATTCCAAAAGCTTCACTTTATTGCACAATTCTAAAGAAAGTAAGTATAATACACGGATTGTTACAAATACATTAGTGAAAAAATATGAATATTATAAATAACGACTTAGTAAAGGTTATGGATGAAAAATACCTCTTTCTACAGCCTCCAAACTACGAGCGATTCGTTCGTCTTCTTCGATTAATTTCAAACGTTCTTCCTCCTCCTTCTGTGAAATAGAAACAAAATATAATCAAAAATATGGCTCGCATATTCTACACTTAGTACTAATGGAAAATAATTTAAAATGCGAACGAAACCACGACGTTTAACGTAGCGAAATACACATTATAAAAATGATGTTCTTTAATAAAAAGTTTTAAAAAACACTATTTTTCATATATAAAATATTAATTTATAATAAGCTAAATATAAAATAAATAAAAAAATTTTATCCAATAATTCCATACATACTTCAGGCCATATTTCTTTTTTTTTAATTTAATTAAATTAATTTTTTGAAATTATAGTTAAATCACGTTTAACATCAATGCTAAAAAATGAAAGATTAAAATACATTCTACTGACGAATGTACATCAAATTATCATTATTTATTACATACAAAAAATTTACTTTAAAAAAATGTAAATGAAATATTTGATGCCAAAAATATAATTAAAGAATTTCGTAGGTACAGGCATCGAACCTATATCTCTATCTTTCTGGTCGGTACCAAATAAATTTAATCATTGATATAACACGTTTTGAACGGAAAATAAATTCTTAATTTTTTGCAGTAGGTCCGTTGAAGACTGTGTTTTTTGAGTATGTTAGAAAAAATATTTAAAAATTTAGTTTTTTGGCATTGGAATCAAAAGAGTTAAGCAGCTGAAAAGACGGACATAAGAAATAATGGCATTGTCATAATTAGGTTGATTTTCTACATCACATGATACAAGAAATCTTTTACGAACTCTGAAAACGACTTAATACTGTTATGATGTACGATTAGTTTACAACATTTGAAATTTGATTCAACGGCGAATAATAAAACAGAATGTTTAAAAAAAATGTCGATAAAAAATCAATTTTACATGAATTAGAACAATAAATAAACTAATGTTTAATTACAATTTGTTAATATAAATCCAAATAATTTAAAAGTAACCGAGAACAGTAAAAGTGGTAAATTATATAGCATTCAAAAACTAGTAGCATTGCTGAGTAATCAAATTGAGTTTACAGTTTCAAAGTTAATATAGATCAAGTGAATAGCAAGCAAACCGCAATTATAATTAAATTTGAGCACAGCTCGATATATTCTCAAATATAACGTTCTATCTGCACTCTAAAGTGAGATATCCATTTCAAAGTTTGTTCACTCAGCAGTGGCGCAATGGCTAAAGGGCTAATGCACCCCCAAAAATAACAAATATCGCAAAAAAATAGGCACTATAAGGACATGTACATATATTACGTTTTTTAAATCTGCGTTGTTAGAGTTTCAAGGACATATTTTGCAATATTGCTCCCACTTACTCAACAGTGGCAGGTGTTGGCAAACAAATCGCGGCGTCGTGTTTACAGTCGGTTTTTTTACCATTATTTTTCTAGTTCACTGGTTATTTTCTGTGAGCAAGTTCTTTTTGAATATTTATAGAATGAAAAAAAATATCTCGATGTGAAACAAGTCTTTGATAGAGTTTGGCATTCAGACCTTCTCTATAAATGCAAACAAATCTTGCCACGGGAATGTTATAATATTTTTAAATCATACTTGGACGATCGATATTTTCAAATAATAATTAATAATTGGCAATCATCTCCCCATAAAATTCAGGCTGGAGTACCTCAGGGCAGTATCCTGGGGCCACTCCTATACTCAGTATTTACGAGTGATATTCCAGAAAATACATTTATAGCAACCTTCGCTGATGATACGGTAATACTAGCTTCACATGAGTGTCCTAGTGCGTCCACGCGACATCTTCAGGTTGCGCTAGACCAGACCGTTGAATGGTTCAGCATTTGGAAAATAGCAATTAACGAAGCTAAACATGTATTATTTACTAAAAGAAAAATTGAACGCAAAAAATATCAAGTTTTATTAAGTGGAACAACAATACTTAAGACTCTTCTGTTAGATACCTAGGAATCCATCTTGATCAGTCTTTAACATGGTCGCCACATATAACGGCAAAAAGGACTGAATTAAATATCAAGACAGGAAAATTAAAGTGGTTATTAGAACCCAGATCGACCCTAGATATTAAAAATAAACTTTTATTATACAATGCGATACTTAAACCAATCTGGCTATGCGAGAGGATGTTCGTCTAAGAGCAACATTCAAAAAATACAGCGTTGCCGGAATAAGATACTACGAAGGATAGCTGGCGCTCCATGATATGTCACTAACTACACATTGCATAAAGATCTTCAGATACAATATGTGGAACAAGTAATCCAACGAGCTGCTCGCAATTACCCGTCGAGATTGGAACCTCACGAAAATCCGTTGGCAATAAGTTTGCAAATTCAATTGACGATTATAAGGATGAAGAGAAAACGTATTACCGACTTCAGATAATGTTTTCGGGCTGCCGTCATTCATGCCTTGGGAGTTCTGTCGCTTGGCCGACTCCTAAAATTTTTTTATTTTATGTTTCACATTCATTACATTTGGTAGATGATGGATTAGACAGGTCAGTTCTAGATTACAAGGAGAAAGAGGAAAAAGATCAATGACGGTGATATACTTTCAAAGATAGTGACTCTTACCTCGATTTCGACGAATTCTATAACGGAATCTAACGAAATAGCTAAAAAAAAATACTGGTGATACATGTGCAAATGATACGGTGATAGCGGCTTCTACCTCGAATTCAATGAATTCTACAACAGAATATATAGAAGTAGCTCAAGTAAGTACTAATTCAATGGATCTGTTTATAAATCGAAGCTTGACCGAAGAAGAAAAATTTAATATCTTAAAAAAGTATGGAAGCCTTCATCAAATTTTGAATTTCCTAAAAAAAAAAAATGAAAATTAACAACTCCGACGATTGCAATATTAAAATACCCCTGGTTAACTTACTCTAAAATTGAAAATAGCTGTTATTGTTTGAGCTGTGCATTATTCGCTCCACCAGAAGTTGGTCAAAATGGTTCTCAAGACATTAATCCTTTTGTAAAAATAGGTTGGAAAAAATGGAAAAATGTTTTAGAAAACTTTCAGGTTCACGAAATCTCGATTACCATAAAACAGCTTGTTTACTTGCGTGTAATTTTAAAGATGTGATGATGGGAAAGTTGATGCCGATTGATAGAGGCATTGATAGTGTTAAAAAAATCAAGATAAAGAAAATCGGTGAGAATTAAACCTATCATAGATACAATTATTTTATGCGGAAGACAGGGACTTGCCTTGCGTGGTCATCGAGATGGAGAGTTTTACTTGGATAATCCGCCTATAGAAAATGAGGGCAATTTTAGAGCCTTCTTAAAAGAACGAATCAAAGCTGGCGATCAAGCATTAAAAACACACCTGAAATTACTATTAACAGATGAAGTATTGAACATTCTAACACGCATTCCACAAAGACTGGATTTTATGCACATCAAGTCTTTAATTTTGTACGCATAAGGTAAAATTAAAAGGTTGAGTTTTCTACGTAGTTTCTTTACAATCCTCAAAAATAGATAGGTTCTAAATCAACTATAAATTCTAGCCACTCCATAGAAAATTTCTGCTTGCGCTACTGTCAATCAGTATGCAAGGTTCCTCTTTAGGAAACGCTAGATTATATTTTTTTTAAATATGAATCAAGAAGCGATTAAAATTGGTGTCAGGATTCTTATAAAATTTATATTGACTGTATCAACTTGTGGTTAACACAATAAATTGTTAAAATTTAATTTCTTTCTTTTTTATTAAGTTATTTTAGTTATATGAAATTGTAAAATATGTTTTTAAACATCAAAATATATGAACATTATTGCCTACTTTTTTTTTATTATTGATTTGATTATTCATTTCTTTTTAGTTTCCCGAGAAACATTCTCCAATTAGTTGTTAAAAATCTGAAAAATTGGCATCTGTGTGTTCAAGTAAAATAAAAGTATACCTGCATTTTTTCGATGAAACTACGGCTTCGTTTATTATATTCTTCTTGCAATGCTTCAAATTCTGTTTGTATTTTTATGGCTGTTTCCTGAAATTCTTTGCCCACCTTTCCAGGTGTACTAACAATACGAGGCACGTTATCCACAGGCATTTCTGACAACAGTTTATATTTTAAATAGAATACATTTCATTTGAATTCAGTAAAACTTAGCTTAAAATTATATCCTGTATATATCAAAAATACACATAACAGGAACATATTGTCAACATGCTAAAAAGTGCTTAGTAAAACTAATACGCAAAAAAATCTGACATTTTATTTTGAACTTATTCATATATTTTTTTATCGGCAAATATTACTGCTTATCTATAAATATATCTTACCGTAATCTTCATTTTTTAATCTTTTATCAACAAGGGAGCCGAATTGCTGATTAATATTATTCCATAAATTCACATCGATGTATGAGTTCTTTGATTTTGCTGACCTTACCCAACTGCCTAAAAATTTTCGACAAACCACACAATTATATTTGTTGTTTTCGAACGTGTATTCCAAACATACTTTACATACACTATGTTTACACGGAGCGGTCACTGGTTCAATTAAAATCTCAAAACAAGCAGGGCATCGTACACTTTCCAAAGATAATGTCATTATAATTAAAATGATTTAATAACATAACATTATTTTCTATTTTCTCCACTTACATACACTACCCTTAAAAAATTTTACAAGTTTATTTACATTTACAGTTTACAATTAAACCAAGTACTACAAAATTGGCGGCATTGTCTTAAAATTATATTCACACAAACAATAAAGCAAATTTTTAATGAACAATATAATTATATGTTAGGTTATTTGATGATAAACGTACTTTGCTTATTTTTATAGAAATTAAATATGTAAAATTCATTTATAGAAAAAAAGTATATAATCAGAACATATTTGAAAATAATGTTATACATTAATAATGAAGATACAAAATCCGTATTACCGATCGGTAATAATGATGATAGTAGAAGTTAAAATTGCTGGTTGTTTGCCACTACCAATATCATTAAAATAAGGTATCTGTACCACCCATTACTGTACTGTGCAAGTGTCCACTTCCACTTGTCCAGTACAATTACTAAGTATTGCGTTCACTACTGCTGCCGGTTGCATCGTTTTATTATTCCTAACGTTTCTTCAAAATTTTTTTAATTAAAAAAAATCGTAATTTGTAATTTTTCATCTCACAAATTTACGTGAATGATTGTATTACTTACCGGGGTCAGCTCCCAGATATAATCTGACAATTTTAATACGTGATAAGGTTACTGTTGCCCATGGCAAATGAAAAGATGTCTAAAAGAAATGAGGCAGAATTATTTTTTACAACATAGTTGAAACAGATACCATGAAATCAACGTTCCAACACACATACAGTAAGGGACAAAAAAGTATCCGAGAATACCGATTTTCCATCAATATTTTTTTTTTTTATGTTCGCAATCTGCCTATCAGCAGCGAAGATAGCATTTAACAAATATATTTATTTAGTAGAACGTGTCCCAGCGGCCACAGGTCCTTATTTTATAACAGAACTACTTTTTATGGATGTTATAGCGTATTTACATTAATGATACTACGCCTTTTTAAGCGTACGAATTCCGAACGATTTATTGTCAGGTTCTGCGCGAGATGGTTTTCTAACCGTTGAATGTATCGTTCCTTACGGTTGTAAATCGCATCTTTAATTGATGATATTTGTAGATCTTTTCGTATATCCTCGTTTCTCCAGAATAAAATCATACTTCTTTTATTATATTTATATTCAAATGCAGTTTCTTTGTCGATAATAATTAGATTTATTAAAAAACTGTGCAAGTAAATTGAATAAAATCATTTTAAACTAGTTTTTGTCAGTGAAGTACCATTGTATCAAACGCTTCTTTCTTGGATAGACAGATTTATTTCACGAACGTAAGGCGAAAAATTAAAATTTGAAATTATATTTACATAGCAATATATATCTTGTGCTTAAATAAAACGGAAACTGTGCAATTTTGTGGAAATCAACATGAGTAAGTACTCCACCTATATATTTCGTGATCGTAAAAGTCGTGCCCGTTAAATAGCTTTCAAAACGAATATTATTTTGTACGAAACTTGAACTTTACATCCTCATTTTCACATAAGCTTGTTAAAATTCGTTCCCTTAGATTTTTATATTGAAGCAATAAAAGAAATTATTACTCGTATCTCATTGGTTGATCAAATTCGAGAAAATTTGATTTTATAAATTCATCAAAAGTCTAATCAATGTCTTCTGTTACACCAGTAATTATCGAGTTCCCAAATATAAGATCGAATGATAATTTACAGACTAGATACTGAATGGTGGAACACTTAAAAATATTACTTTCAAAAATCGTTAGCAATGGCATTTTGGAAGCAAGTTGGAAATTTAATGGTCACCCAATATTCCCACTATTAACGAAGTTTGTTTTCAGTTTACTTAACCTTCGTCAAATTTTCATCAATTAACGATATTAAATCTGATAAACGATCTAAATTAGATGAATTACTGAGTGGTTCGTTATATACTAAGCAGTTCCTGAGCAATAGTAATTGCTATATCACTATAAACTGATGCAATGAGAAGTCGGTCCCCTCTGATATTTATAGACATTGAAAATGGACTGTAAAGTGGTCGTAGTTTTTTGGTTTTTATGACAATGGTAAATATTTCTTATAATAATTTTAAATTCAAAGTACCACAATCAAGCGGCATATCATTTTAAGTTGTTTTACTTTGAACATTTTTTTTTTTTCGATTTTGGAGAGTAATAATTTTTTACTTAGTATTTTTGTGAATTTAGAGTGTAGTAAGTTAATGATAGCTTATTTCATATATATAATATATACCATTTATTTTTCAATTATACACCTAGCTCAGTTAACTATTGAGTAAGCTAAATTAACATGTATATGTGATACATCCAGTGAAGGGCGCTAAAATGAAGAAAGAATGTATTTTTCTATTTGAAGAGAAATTAAAAGCGATTATAAATGACGAATACTTATCATCTGTTTTAACATCAATGAAAATTGATGAAGTACCTTTAACATAAAAAGTTGGATAAATTTTGATATTTTGTCCAGAACAAACGTCGTTAAGCGTTTTACCAGTGGATGTTTTGAGCTCTTTGTCCGTTAGAATAGTAACACTTGAAATGAAAAATATTTTTTAGATTATAATTGCCTCTGGCATTTCGTAACTTAAGGTTTTAATAAATTTTATGCATATTTATTTATATTGACCGCGCAATTCTTTTTTATTATTCAATTACTTTCGTGCGTTGTGACATAAGGATACTTTGTGAAATATGCGCTGTATTCTGATAAAACATTATATTCAACTTGTAGAATTAAATATATCTGTCAACAAATATATGAAACTTTTTAAATATAAATACACAAAAACACACACATATATTTTCACTCGTTAACTACACAATGGTTTATATTCACTATACTTACAAATCCTCTTAAATTTGCTTTTTCGAAATATATATTTGATTTAAAATGGAACTTATAATTGAATAATTTTTATAGTTAGTTATTAAATTTTTAATTACGTAAATACTGTTTCCTGGTAATAGTATGTATTAATAAATAAAGATTTATTCGTTAAAAGCAACTTATAAAAAAATACTCCACAAACCTATGTGAAAATAATGTATTAGTAATATTGACTTTTTGATAACACTATAATTTTATTTTAGATTGTTGAATAAAATAAATAAAAACTAAAACAAATACGATATAAAGCGATTAAATATAAATGAACACCGCCTGGGATAACAACACTATAAAGAGTTCCGCGGGAACAATCACTTTATTTAAACAAAATATAAAATTACATTAACATAATATTTTATTCTTTAATATATATACTATGAACTAGTAAAACCGATAATTAAATGATAAGTTTTATAGAAAAACAAAAAATATGAAATAAGGTATTTTAAAACACAATTGTATAAATGAAACAAACGTGAAGATGTGAAATAAGTAGAATAAACATGGAAGTGAACAAAAAATAAGATTCTTATATTGAAAATAAACATCGTGTGCATTTAATATTTAAATATGATTTATTTAAAAATAAATTGACAGTATACAGTTTTTTTTTAAGGATAAATTTTTAAAATGTCATTTATGATTTTTATATTAGCCTAAAAATTAACCAACATTAAATATACACTACGCCTGCAAAAAATATTAATACTATACTGAATTAATACATTTTGTGTTTTTCCTATAACACTGAATTTTCACAAATATATAAAAACATCATTTTTGTGAATGTTGTTTTATTTAATGGTATAAAATTTTTTAAAAAAATCGTCGAGGCCAATGCTGTTCCATTGTTGGAAAAGGTTGTTGCTGCTGAGTAGATGCCTGATTAACATTTGAAGGATGTGAAGACACATGAGGCGATAAGTGATATTGAGTAGTAGAAGTATTTGGAAAATCAGGTCTTTGATTAGGATAAAATGGCATTTGCTGTGATGGCAATACAGTTGGATTAAACACGTCGTTCCGTAAAATTGGTGGCGGTGTGGGCGGTGGCGGCAAAAATGAAGGACCATACTCTGGACGATTACCTGAAGAAGACGAAGCTACCATTTGCATAGAGTGCGATTCCCTATTCATTTCATTTTTTTCTCCTTCTAAATGTACTGTAATTAAATTATGTGTCTGAACGGTAGGACCGTAATAAGCGGGAGGGCGTTGTCGCGAACCAGACTGATACATTTGCTGTATAAAAGGAGCTGGGGGTGCAACCATGGAAGATAAAACTGGCACATCAGATTCTTCGTTTCGTTGTAATGCTTTAGCAAGTTGCAGTTCCTGTTGTTGATGATGACGATATTTATAAGATGATTTCTTTTGAGAATTCTGTCTACTTGAAGTATCTTGTACATTTCCTGCAGACGAATGATGTTGCACTGACCCAGATACTTCTCCCGAATTATTACGCAATTGCAACTTGTCCATAGATGACTCTTTTGAGTCCTTCTTTTTGTTAGATTTTGAACGATAACTAACATTAGCTTTATCATTATTGTTACTAACATTAGTATTTCCGATTGGATTAGTAGTAGCAGTAGTAGAAATACTCGCATTAGTACTGACAGCTGCAACAGTACTACAAGAAGTTGTAACAATGGTGGCGGCAGTAGTAACAGCAGGAATAGTAGTAGCATTACGTGACTCTTTGGATTTCAGAGTCACACATGATGAACCAGATTTCAAAAGTTTCTTCTCTCCGGGTTTTTCTTCATTTTGCAATGGCTTATGTCGATGATTTATATGTGCCTATTAAAGGAATACATGTAATTATTTTACACAGGAAGAACATTTTGATCAAGCACTCATTTTCATCTAAATATTTACAATATACATGTATATTCAAATTATTCAGTAAAGAACATCAAATTTGTTACTTCCTAATGCAACAAAAAAAACATCTGAGAGGAAAATATGTTTTTTTTATTCATTTTCTTTTTTTTTATTTAACGATTATTTGAAACATCTTAGAAGAAAAGTATTACACGAAAAATTAGCTTAAAAATTAAACGATAATTACTCATGTTTAACTGTTGTTTATATTTCGCTAAAAAAGAACATTTTACAATCATTTAAGGATTAGCATCAATTTTACGAAGATGATTCGTTCAAATTCTGCAATTCATTGATATTTTTAAAAGTTTATCCATCGACATGCTTGTTTTTAAGAGTAGGCAGTAGGGTAAAGGAAATATTTACGAAACATAAAAAGGACCTAAAAATATAAACTACAGCTAAAGCTGCCTATAAAAATAACATATATATGTAATGTTTTCTAGATATTTAGACTCTAGTACACACACACGCAACGTCAACAGACCATTATAGATGCATCTAATAGATATAATCCAATAATTATGAAAATAAACCTCAAGATCACGTTGAGATAGGTACGTTCTTCGACAACCTTTGTTGTCGTAAGTTGAACCACCGTGAGTACACATGAATACAGAACTAAGTCCTGTTTGCTCAATTCTTGTTACTCTTTGTTTGCAACGTGCGCAAGTTTTTTCATCCTTTTTAGCGCATGATAAACAGAAGACATGTTTACAAGGCAGCTGAAATTTAAAAATATATATATATATATTCATTATTTAAATTAATTTCTTTAAAGTAAATAAACAATAAAATGTTTACTAAAGTTATATTATCCATAATTGTGATTACATTACACGTTTAAAATAAAAGTAAAAAATAAATACTTAATCTGATCTAAATTTTAATCATTTGATAAGCTGCCTGGAATTATAAATGGATTAAAAGAACAATAAACACGTTTCCAGTTTATATAGATGATATAAGATTTTTGTTTAAAAACTGGTCCTTTTAAAAATTTTGAAATATGTTTTTCAATTCTTTAAATGTTGATCACAAAATATGGAAAATTATTTTTAAAGAAAGATTAATACGTATTAAAGGGTAAAAAATTAAATGGGTAAAATAAACATCTTGCAAAAAAGTCATTCTAAAACCTCATTTTGGAATTCCTCGATTTGACTCTAGGGTAAATTTTTAATTTTATAAGGTATCAATTTACATAAATCGATGAACACTTCACAGTTGTTAACTAAAATTATTACGCTTTTACTAAACTTTACTTATTCCCAAATTACCGACTTTTTACTAGCTGGCAAATCAATTATATGAAAAATACTCCATATATAATTTAGACCAACATTTTAATTTTTAATCGAAAAAAATGATTACTAGATTATATTACATTAGTTATGTCCAATATTTTTTAAGGTATTATTTCTGTAACTGATTCGAATTTAATTTATCCAGTTTTTATTTATGAATTAAGAATATTAACATAACATATATGATCTATAAGAAGATACTTTTGTATAAAATTATATTCATTTAATTTTAAAAAGTACTACAAAATAAATATACATACATTTTTAAAATTAAATTTCATATAACATTAACTAATAACTTATTCTTTTAAAAAAAATATTATAACTTGTTTTCAGTTTATTTTTTATATTACTTTTAATTCGTGCTTTCTAATTTCGATCTTAAAATAACTGTTCAAATTACAATTTTTATAATCAAATAAGTATGAAAATAATATATAATGAAAAATCGAAATAAAGGAAATTTGTGCTTAAAAAATTCTATCAAAATGAATTTCAAACATTTATGTCAAAAAAATATACACTAAATCATTTTGAATTCATACTTACTAGTCGCCCATAAATGATAATAGGTTTCTGACATGTATCACAACAATGTACCATAGGGTTGCAAACTTTTTCCCCAATTAAATTTACTTTATGATCCCATTTTAAATTAGTCATCGTTTCTGGTTCTTGTTTCGAAATTGTTGTAAATGTCACCGGCTCTAGCTGTGACAAGTCTGCATCAAGATCAACTATGTGTAACAAAAAAAAAAAAAAATCATGATTGTAAAAACAAAAAATTAAATAATACTCCAACATGAAAGTAAATAAATGTTTACATGAAAATCGTTTCTGAAATTATAACATCTACAGTTTAAGATTACAGATATAGTTTCTCAATAAGAACAGAAATTTGAAGTTCACACGTAAATATAAACTAATTATTTGCTTGAGTGTGTTTATTGAAACTAATATATTAAAATTATGATTTGAAATGTAATTGATTCAGAATAGATTTAAAATTAAACGACTAGTTAATTCGAACAAATCTGAACATATATGTCCATGTTATCCATGTTATTAGAAAATTTTTCATATACAGCAAGCAAAATAGTAATTCGTCACAGAACTATCGTATTTTCTTATATAAATGCATTAATAAATTAAAGATTTATTTGTTAGAAACGCAAATATAATTTTTAGCAGTCTATTTTTATCCAACGTTTACATTCGAGAATATTTACTGCAAGGTTATATACTATAGGGCACAATATATACCTGAAATAAAAATCGACTATTTAAGTACGAAAATACTAAAATAATCAACTGAATTTGGTAGTATATTATATACCAGCAAGATAACCACCGGCCAACTTATAAAAGTTAGTATTGCGCTAAACTAACTCGTTATCTGATTTTCACGCGAACTACATTTTATAAAGGATATTTCACCACATATCTTGCATTCATAAATAATTTGATGTCAACGGAATTTGGTAAAAGTTGCATATTAAAACATAAGGATAATTATATGAATTTATCAACTGAATGCATACAAAAAAATTAAAGCAATAAACAATATATTTATGCATAATTATGGCAACGGGCGAGACTTACTTTCGGCGGGGGTTGCTTTCTCTTCTTCGTTTTTAATAGCACACTTGGTTTTTTCCTTGACCGTTTCCTAAATTTATCAACAGAACACTATTAAAAATGTACAACATATTTTATTGCAAATCAATATATATGCGCTTAAAAACATTTGAGTTGTATACAAAAAATAAAATAAAAATTACTAACACTAACCTACATGTAAAAGACCTATACGTAGTACCGTTATTCTTAATATTATATCATCATCACAATAATGGAAGTGTGAACAATATGCTGTCTAGTTAAAATTACCTAGTGACTATTATACGTTTTTGTGCGATAAACGAATAAGTAGGATCTACGTAACTCAAGATTTTTATTTTCCTTCGAAATCATTCTGTTATAAATTGAAAATCAAAATTAACGATAGTAAAATTGAAACCATAATATTCACAAGACGCAAACCTGCTTTAAACAATTATATTAAGATCAAAAATGAGCACCTTGACTGGAAATTTGACGTTAGATACCTGGGTGTTACACTAGATAAACTAACTTTTACAAAGCAAATAAATGAATGTATCTCTAGAATACACAAAAAAATTAACGTGCTATTTCCAATAACAAGCGATCAACGTTAGCATCCATAAATAAGTTATTCATATATAAACGAGTAATCGCACCTAAAATGTTATACGCTTGCCCTGTTTGGTCTAACACCAGCCTGAGTAATATAAATAAAGTACAGCGATTGCAAAATCACTGCCTCAGAATTATACTGAATAAAACTAGGTCTATGCGCATTAAAATTATGCGCGACATCTTAAATTATCCTTATGCGCAAGAAACAATTAAGATCGGTACTTTAAAATTTTTCGATACTTGCCGTATGTCCACTGATAAAAACATTAATGAAATCGGCGACCACGATTATGAATCGCTACGACACAGGTACAAAAAATACAAGCATAGACGAATAAAACATATTTTACTTTGATATGATAAATTATAATTTTTACGTAAATTCCAGCAATTTATTTATATCAGTACATGCTAATATTTTTAACTCTATACAACATTGTTTACTTTAATTATTTTTTAAGTTAATTAAAATTTTGTCGATGCCGGTTTTTTGCGGAGTTTTTTCCTGCGAAATAACAGCAAACTAAGTTTATTTCTCAGTTTCGCGTATATTTAAGTTATGATTAAGTTTATCGGTTTTGAAATTCATAATTCATGGAACGATAAAACATCTATTATTAGACTGTTTTTTCTGTGTATAATTAATTTAACAATAAATTTTTCTTTTCTTTCTTTTCTTCATAATCTTGCTGCATAGTGCCCATGACTAATTAATGAATAAAGATGCAATCAAAATATTTGGAAACCACGATTAATAGATCACAACATACAAAACTATGATAAACATAAGATTAATACAGAAAATAATAGGAATTAAATAGGAACAATAGATGTCAAAACAATATTTTTAACTTTGAAAGAAAATTAATGTATCACACGATACGAAATAATCAAAAACTATCATATATCAAAACTTGATGTTTAATCAGAAAAATAAAACATCCATCCAAATACCCACAAAAGTGTGAGATTCGCGAATTAGATTGTCAACAGATCGCATAAATTACATCAGATTTGAAAAAGTAAAAACAGTGAAATTCTTTGAAATATTTCTAAAAAGTGGTTACTTAAAATCGGTTTAAAAAAATAAGTGAGTAATAACGCTGTTGAAGTAAAACATCTAAAGACACATGTTAAATAAAAAAAAATGAAACAGTAACATTATACCATTTAAACAATTTCGTTACAAATACATGCTGGCCATCTAATAACGAATATATACAATTTTTAATCGGTTCAAATTAATTGTATGACAATTATTACACTTTTATTTAAGCATATGTTATTACACTTCCGCTGTTTAAACACATGCTACCTACTAGCCATTTTCCGTATTTTCCATAACTGTTGGTTTCTTTTATATTCACAGGTGGACTAAGTAATTTTAAATATTTAATGATAATAAAAATCAGTATTTCTGTATTAACATTACGTAATATAATTTTAATATAAAAACGTCTCCTAATATGAAAATAAAGTTATATCATCGAAACTAAGTGACAATCGAGATCGACTATATTATACCTTATAATGATACAAATCGTTTAATTCTTGATAAATAATAATCACCGAGTACGATAATAAATATATTATTTTCATCTAATATTTTCGTAATCTATTATTGTCACTTAATTTTTGATAAACGATATTATTTTCATCTTTTTATAAAGTGACGGTCAAGCGTGTATACAAACCTTATTCAAACCGGCGTTTTCACCGTTCAGTTTACGTTGTTTGGGTTTCATATTAACTGTTTTTTATTATTGATGATAGCGTAAAACAAACAATGTTCAAATAGATAAATTATTAATTATGCAAACCAACATTACACTTACAAACACATAGCTTACTCGTATAAATGCTTTCATACGATACAAATTTTCAATATAATGCATCAGTATAACCACATTCACTAATAAAAACTCATATATCCGTGACGTGTTAAAAAATAAATTGAAACTTTTAAGAAATTTAATTATATTTGTATGTATTTATACATTCTCATTTATAATAATCATAAGAGTCAATTGTATGTTACAAATCATAACTAATGTACAATAATTTATATATTCTAGTATAAGTTGAAAATATGTAGCCAGTTTTTTTCTACTTTTACGATTGCTTATCAATCACAGGCAAGTTAAGATCGCCTGTATAAATAATTCTCAGTCGCTATTCGCTAATCCGTGGCGCAACTCATTAACTAGCTTCAGGGTTTCCTTTACCAAATACTAACCCTAGTAGAAAATATGAAATGCAAGAAGAAACCACCACTATACTTATCCTTTTTTCAAATAGTAGGCAAAAAATTAGAACAAATGTTGCACTCACTGATTATATTCTAATAACATATCAGATAATGAGCGGTCACCTGTAGTAATAGATACTGACTCGAGTAGAATTAATATAATACAATTTTTTTTTTTATTATTATTAAATACTTTATTTGTCATAATTTGCAATGTAAATTAGAATTTTTTTACTGATATTGTAGTTTTCTACTGCACAGCCGTTTAAGCTTAATCAGGAGAGGCCGCTCTTTACAATTTGTTGTCATAATTAATAGTAATAAAATTCTCACATATACGCATTTACGCGGGTTGTGTACTGTTGCTACAATTACTCTCGCATGCATGAGAATTATATTTAAGTTAAAAGATGACATAATAATGGTCTTGTATTTACAAAATACACGCGGTTGATAAAATTATATAAAGAATATGTATACTTGAAATCTTGTTCATTGAATTTTAGATTTTTTTTATTGAAGTGTCTTATGGTTTTGTAGTTTAGACATTCGAAAATAATATGTTCTGCAGTTTCCCTCAACCCGCAGGAACATTTATAAAATGACATAAGTACGCGGCAATTTTCCCATATAAAAATCCGGTGAAAATTTAAAGTTAGGCATCATTTCAAGTGTGGCGTCCATCTATGTATTTTTCCCATTTGGATTGCCAAATTGTACTGTGGTAATTTTTTAAACAGTTTTAAATTAGTTTATTATAGGATGCTGCAAGGGATAAGGAAACGGTTTGTATTATTGGTAATAAAGAGCTTAGTTCTTGATATAGATTTTCATTAACAAACTGAAATTCATTATTCTTTATTGCAAATATAACATCTCTGTTTTTTATTAGTAAGTCGAATCGTAGTACACCACACATAGCAATTAACGCACTGTGTTAGATAGTTTTATATCCTCTGCATGCGTTAATTAGAAATTTTGTTTGTAGTGTTATCAAGAAAGTTCTTCTTATTTAGGTAATATGAATATAGCACTGGACAAGAATGATAAGATAATTAAACTAAACGAAGTCGTAGTTAGTAACGTACGATTATCTTATCATAGCCATCAACGAAGAACTAAAAAAGATGGTGAACAAAATTATACATCGCGGCAAAGCTTATGAACTCACAATGAATTCATCCAAAACAAAAATCAGAGTGTTGCCAAAGAAATTTATAGAAAATTGTGGTATTTAGGCCATATCATGAGAGGTAACAAATATGAGAGGCTACGTGTAATTATGAAATAAAGGCTAAAAATGGTACTCGTGGGCGGAGCAACTTTATCGATTGTTCAGTTATGCATCATTGAAATGTTTAGGTTCGTCACTTTAAAAATGATTGCTATGTTTTGTCGCCAATCTTCGTGATGGAGGTAACAGATGAAGTTTCCTTTGAAAAACTTTATATGGATTTAGGATCGAATAACCACTACAAATGGCGAAATACATGATTTAATATAAACAAAAGTAAAAATAAAGAGAAAATATCTGAAGGATAATATTTAGATTAAAACAAGGTACATTTAAATTACGATGAATATAGTATTTAAAAACAGAAGTAAAAATGAAGAGCAAATATCTGAAGGACAATATTTAGGAAAAGGTAAATTTAAACTACGGTGAATATAGCATTAACACCTACTTTTTCCAAATTTCAATACACGGTGTTTGATCATTAAAAACACACATACATATATCATTCTATATTTGTTCACCACTGTATAGGCTCTAACAACTTCTGTTTTTAGTCTTCTGAACTTAATTCTTTCCCACTATCTCAAATATATATAATTTACGAAAGATAGTCTGAAAATTTATACTAAAAATTAGCAATGTTGAGATAATTACGATAAAATGGTTGTAATTTATTTACAAGTGCTTTTAGATATCACTATTTTCTTGAACTTAGTGATTTTCGAAAAAATGATCAACAAAGGAACTATATGATTGAAAATATTATATAAATTACAAGTTTCATTAATTGTATACTTCGCCATGTACATTTGAAGATACATACATGCCAAAAGCTGATTACACATTCATAAATGCATAAAAATTAGATGTACATCGTTTGAAGGAGACCGGTAGGGACTCTTTTTTGTTGGAACGCGGAATTACTTATATAAGTTACTTTACTACGTGTTGTGAAATTGTTTTATATTTTTTCCTCTTTTTTTTTTTTAATTTTTTTTTTGTTTCAATATTATAGTATTTTATACGTTTTATTATCAAATTATTTATACGTATCTCGAAAGATACATTAAAGCACTGCAATTTGCTTAAAAAGTGAATTGTTTTTTAAGTATGAGATGCTTAATTTCACGCATTATTTTTTTTTTTTGTTTTTTTAGATATTCCAGTTATTCAAGTGATGAAGAAATTCGATTAGAGTTTGGTTCCCCTAGTAACTTCGGAATATCTCGATTTTGCAAAAAATTATATTGAACTAAATGAATCACTAGTTTTAAAAAAAAATGATCATGACACGCCGCATGTTTTCGAAACTGTTTGAATTTTAAAATATCATTTTCTAGTTAGTGTTTTGTTACAAAAAGGGAAAAAAAACACGAAATCCGGAAAAAATTGAAACTTAAAAATGAATCACCTTTACGTTTAAGTTTCCTTTTATATATATACAAACTTATTTCATATTTGTTAACTGTCGATTTTTTAGATTCCTTTTAATACGCAGAGTTTACTAACATTTATTTTAAATAATTTTTTTGTAACTTTATGGATTTGCCATTGTCTATGCTATACTGAACGTCAAAAAATTCTTATGTTAGTTTTTACGTCTTTATATTTAAAGGAACTTTACTTTTATTTCTGGAAATAAAATGTCACTTAAAGATAATTTTCTTTTATTTATTTTGGTGCTAGCTCCAAAAAAGGCATAGTACATTGTAACTGAAAAAAATAATCATGTTTGATGTGGACAATAATTACGGAGTATGCATTTATTTTTAATTCTATTGTAATATACACAGTACCCTAGATCTAAGTGCCGCAGAATTATTTTGTTTTTGTTAGCAAGTGGTTTATTGTGGACACAGCAGAAAGTGATTTTTGTGTGTACACACTCAGATGGTGTAATGAACCGAGCCCCTACATTAGGAAGTGCCATAACAACATATGAAAATACTATTTGATATATCGGAAATATTAAATTGCTCTCTCTCTCTTTATATATATAGATATATATATATATATATATATATATATATATATATATATATATATATATATATTACGACGATCGTCGTATGTTCACGTTATAATAAATCTAAATTTATTATATTGAAGGTGGAAAACAAATATTTAATTTAATTAATATAATAAAACAAAATATACATATAATTATTTATTTAATTAAAGTAAAATATATTAAAATTATTATAATATAACCAAACCGGATTTGTAGTAGATAAACTATTATTATACAATAGTTAAATTTAATTTTAGTTAGTCAATGGAAAAAAAACAGGAAATTAGTTTGACCAAATAATTTTAGTTAATACAGCCAGTAAAAATAAATTACAGCCAGTAAATAATGAAGAAAATCCAGTAGGCTTAAGAAAAATGTATAAAAAGGGATGGTTGTTCAATTTCGAGAGAGTTCTAGTTTTTCCGTCAAATAGTTCAGTTGTCAGTTTTTTATTTATTTTATTAATAGATATATATAATAGTTTTTTTTTTTTTTAATATGAAATAAACTATTTTTTTATAAATACTGTATTTATTTAATAATAATAATAGTATATACGAGGTTTCTTGTAATATATATATAAAATGACGTTTTAAGAGCGTGAGGTACCTACGGAATTAATAATTATGAAAAAATAAAATTAAAATAAAAAATATTCTTATAGTAGTCGAGGGTGTTGAAAAGTTGTATAGTTAAAAATCGGTTTACCTGGTAACCATATACATTTGATAAAATAGACTGATTGTCGATATACAGATAGTTATAATTATGAAATTTCCCCCGATACCTTAGATATAATAATGATCAGTGCAATAAGAAGAATAAAATTCAAATGTAAGTAGTATCGTCAATATACTAGGTGAAGATATACGTGTAAAGCAGTCAACCTGATAGGTTGTTCATATTCGTCGTAACGTAGTTAGATAATCACGTTTTAGTCGATTAAGACGTTACGCGCTAAACTAGGCGAGACTATGTATATTTAGGTGTATATATTAAAGAAAATATTAAGTTACTAGTCGCGATATAAATTTAAAAATACATATAAATAAAGTTAATCTAGTCGATGTAACATTCTCGTCAATATAATACAAAGTTAAAATTATAAGGATTCGAATAATAAATCGCCAAGTATAAGAAATAAAAATAAATACTGTTAAATATTCGGTTAATAATAATAATAATATATATAAAAAAAATAGTACGGAAATCGGGACGATATTGGATTCGCGAATAGGATACGCCTCGGTCCTCCAGCATCGCCACCATTACTGCCTGCGGTATATTACAGGTCGTACGATTTTCTTAATTTATATTGAAGTATACGTGTATTTCGATTTTTTTAAATACAAATTTTATTGTTTTTTTTTTCATATATATGTGTATGTACGTTACATGATTTATTTGTTTGATGTATTTTTTATTAGTTTTTTTTTTATGTCAATAAAAGAGTAGTCAACAAATCACAAAATTAATATTAATATAACGGCAGTTTCAGTAGTTGGCTACTTTACACGTGATCGTCCAGGATACGTTATAGATAGGTGATCACGACGAGATCAAAATACCACGTAATTCTACCCTTCGTAAATTATAAATTGGCTACACAGCACGAAACAGAGAATTAGTAAGCATCGCAATCTACCCTATGAACATTATTTTATATATATTACGAAAAATTCTGAATAAATTAATTTAATAAACACGATTATAATTGTGTTTCAGCACGGATAGTTAGATATAACTTATGTACATTAATTAATCTGGAACTTTCATCCACGTATTTTTATTTTGAAATTTCTTTTCTAGCTAATTTTTTAGCAACATGATGTACATCACCAGTAAATATTTCATCCTCCGGATCTACGGGTAATTCTATCTTGTTCTTTTTCAACGCTTTCTTTTGCTCTTTACGAGTTATGAATTTGTTACGTTTTAATTCTAATAACAATCTTCGATTCTGTAATTAATATAAAAATTATATGAAAATGAGGAACTAAAACGGAAAAAGCAAAACTAAAAATTAAATATATTTGATTTCAATTTATCCAAAATGAAGAAAATGATCACACACGCGGTGAAATACAAATACAAGTAGGAAGTATAGAAGAAACAGATCGATTTACATATTTGGGTAAAGTTTTTACGACCGGAAAACAAGTAAACAAATTAGAAATTGAGAAAAGAATGGCAAATGGCTGGATTGCATACCATAAGATAAAACGTATACTTAACACTAAAATTATTCTAGAAAACAAAACCAAAATATTTAACCAATGCGTGATTCCAGTACTAACGTACGCTGCAGAAACTGGGACCTTAACGAAAGAAGCCACAGGAACATTAAGAAAAACAGAAAGACGAATGGAACGAGCTTTGCTTCGCATAAAATTACGAGGCAGAATTAAATCAGAATATATCCGAAATAAAACAAAATTCGAAGATGTAGGGATAAGGGTAGCATTGAATAATTGGGCTTGGGCTGGTCACGTCGGTAGGCAAGAAGATGAAAGATGGACAAAAAAACTGATCCAATGGAGACCATATACTGGAAAGCGCGCACAAGGGAGACCATTTAGAAGGTGGACGAATGATATTGTGGCAGTCGTAAGGAAACAATGGCTTCGTGAAACACAGGATAGACATCGATGGAGAAGATTAGGGGAGGGCTACATAAAATCAATGATGTAACACAGGCTTTAAGATAAGATAAGATATATATATAATTCAACCAAATAATATTAAGCACATAAATATGTGAAGAATTTTACTGAGAAACAATACTAACCTTAGCGGGAGATATATATTTGGGATTTTCCCACAACGTTCTTCCGCAAAAACTTCCATCAAGTATCTTTATTGGGTTCAATACAAATCGCGGTCCTGTAAAATAAATTTTATAGTTTGTACGTTTAATCTTTTTGTTGTTTCGCATCATAATAATTACATATGGTTAAAATTGTTAATTTTTGATAATTATAATTGCATGTATAAATAAACGCGTTATTAAAAATTCTAATATTAATATTCATTTTAACCTGCGCGGTGAATAACTCTCCTTATAAAATTTCCGTATCGGTATCTTAATAATATATTGAAGCACATTTTCTAAAGTATTAAAAATTATTATTTTTAACTATTAGACATCCAATTCAAGTGTGACTGCAAGCAATATACACAAAGTGTATTAATGAACCGAATGTGTGAGAGGTGAATTAAATTACAGCAAATGATCGATATGATTCTATATAATATTTTATTCGCTTAACCAATTATGAAAATTAAAAATAAAACAAAAATATATTAACAAAAACTTTATACCAACCAATCTCTGCTATTGCTCCATCTTCGGAAACTATTTGATAATTTCTATACCAAATTCGATTATCTAAAATGGAAAAAGTGATAACATGATCTACAAATGGCTGGCTCCTGGGATGATGATTCGGGACACTAAAAACCTACGCGTAAATATGAAAATATAAATACTTGTTAATCAAATTTCGTTCTGGTGAAAGAATTGAATTTATTGCGCGAAATTATCGATTATACATTTTCACTGTTTTTCGAACATCGACGTTACAACAAATTTTTACAAAATTTGACATTTTGGAAATGATAAACTGACAAATAAATTAATACATAAAACATAAAATCTTATAAAAATTTGTTTGTAACGTTGTATCTTTTATCCTGTAATGAATTTAAATAATTATATATAACAGTTATAAAATCTATACCTGCGTAAATAATTCTTTTAAAAGCTTGTAATGAGGATATTCGACAAATGTTTCATCGAAAGAAAGTATCGGACGCGATCCTTTCAAACAATTTCCGGTTAGTTTTAATTCTTTACTAGTGTAAACTAAAAACGAAAATAAAATAATTTAACATATTTTATTGTAATCATTAAAATGGTTTCTGGTTATCATATTTTACGATTAATAAGTTTGAAGTAATTTTAAATGAAAACTTACGATATAATAATATATAACGTGTATATACTTAAGTACACATGTGATTAAGCTCACGAACGTGTAACGTACAACTGCGATAACACGATTTACGTCAAAAAATTTATGTAAAACTTCATATGCACGAAAAATATGTACATTATAGGTTGAATATTTGCTGGACAATATATGTACGTCAAGATAGTGTAAGTCTTTGTATAGCAAAACGCGTCACTTGACAAAAAATTAATGGCCCAATATTTTTTAATAATGATACACATCTTCCTATTTCAAATGTTTGCATCCTATGGAAAAATGTGTTTTGTAAATGTGGATTTTTATTGATCACGTTAATTTTAATAGTCATATTTTTTATCTAGAAAATTACCAATTTAAAAGAAAACTTACTTGGTTAAACAACCTCATGTTTAATAACTAGTAATTGTATTTATTCACATTACACTTGTATTTTTTTTTTAAATGAACCGTTGTAATTAAGTTTTTTAAGCTCCTTAAAAATTAAAAATAAATTAAATAAGAAAAATATTATAATTACGTATACTATAATTGTTGTAAAATTCAATTTCTATACGTGCACCGGAATTCGTATTCGTTAGTTTCAACTTAAATAACAGTCTCATAATACTCTATTAACATTTATAAACTTTTAAATATCTTCTTGCAACTTTCGTTACGAATCACTGATCCAACCGATAATATTGAATAACTGTGACTATTTAAAAGGCATCAATCATACATTACTCATAAATTTAACACGTATTTTTTTAATAATATGTTAAAAATATTTCCTATCAGTTATAAGTTCAAATTTTTAGTGTGGCGTAATTAAAACTCGTCACTGGTTAGAAAAGATAATTATTAACGAAAAATATTAACACATGTATAAAGAACAAAAAAGTGAGAGATTACATTGTACAGGACATAGTGTAATGTAAATAAAGGGCACGTTAAATACCTAGGCGTTATACTCGATAAAAATTTAATTTTTGAGAAACACATTAATTATAGTGTTAATAAAACTAGAGCAAGAATGTTTACACTGTTCCCTATTTTCAATAAAAGATCCAAACTAAATATTCGAAATAAATTAATTATTTATAACATTATTGAACCACTACTAACCTACGGTTGTCCTGTATGGAACTACGTGCCTAAAACTACATTTCAAAAAATACAATTAATACAGAATGACTGCTGCCGAATAATATTAAATTTGCCAAAGTACACAAAGATACAATTAATGCGTGAAATGTTGAACTTGGACTTCATAGTGAAAAGAATATCGCTACTCGCAAGTAAATTTTTTCTTAAATGTGAAAGTAACCCATTTCTCCCTGTTAAAGCAAAATCTAACTATAATTACGAATCGTTAGCTCTAAGATATAAAAAATATAAACACAAGCGTCTGAAACATAACTTTCTGTCATAAAAGTGTAAACAATAATATATATTAAAATAAGTATAAAATAAATTATTTCATATTGATATTATAACTGAATATGTGTTTCCTCTCCTTTCTTCTTTTTTTTGTAGTTGGGGTTTTTCTTTGTTTTTCCTAGCATAAATTAATATTTAATCTATATACATAAATGAAAATATATCTTTTATTATTGTATTTATAAGAACTTTACATTGGACAAGGCCTACGAGCCGGTACCAATATTTATATTGTGAAATAGTTTACAACTTTTATTTATATAAATAAAATTTCTTCTTCTTCTTGATAAAAAAAACTGTTGAAAACTATGGACCATACTTTATTCAATAACAATATTGAATATTTTGTTTAAACTATTCATAGCATCACACACAAACAAGTTAACCATTTTAAAACTAGCTAGCGAAGTTGAGTAATGAAAGCAACATTCTTTTTGAGAAAGGAACATTAATTTCTAGTTTACCAACTTGAAAAAATATAAAAACTGACGGTAAAAATGCATTATCCCTATAAAAAAATATATATAAAACATTCACAGATGTTTCCATATATAAACTGAAATTAAATAAATAACAAGACAAAACATATTAGTATAGGAATTGAAATATCTATACTTACTACTTTCTACTAAAAACTTCGCAGATGGACCATTTGGAACGTTCACTATCCACATGTACAAATCTCTCTGACGTCGGCCATCAAATAAAATGCATTTATTGCAGTTTCTTAATGAACACATCTAGTTACATGAAATATCGAGGAAATTTATACAATGTATATAAAACAAGGGCATTAATTGTATAACAAATAAAATATATACCTCTTTAACTTCATATAAATTTTCTCTCCTTTCCATTTTATTACCATGTTTAGAGTGTGGCATTAGTCGTTCTAAATCTTTCATTAAATGACGGTGTATAAATGATATACCACGTGTAGCAAAGATTAACACACGTTCCTTATTAATCCATTTCTCCTGTTAAAAAAATTATATATATCACTAAGTGACCATACGATACTATTTAATTATAAATAGGTGTTCCATTTCTGAAAGAATAAATACGTTTATAAATAAAAGTCTAATACAAACCTTTCTTTGCACATTTTCATTCGAAAATTTAACCACGTTCATAACTTTTGAGACATCTTCGGAATTTTCATCTTTTTTAATTTTTTTTCTTTGAATTTCTTTATTTTTTTGAGGTCTTTTGTTTCTATTTTTACCCATTTTTAAAAATATTACAAATGCCGAATATTAAATACGAGGATTTTTTTGGCTCTGTACTTGTGTGCCGCAGTGCAACAATATATTTTTAAAATTTGTTTTAATTATAAAATATTTACGTTTTAAATTAATTTAGATTTTTATCGAATTAATTAGCCATTTATTTAAATTATATGTATAAAATATATAATATAACAAAATGTAAAATTTTTAAATTTTTACGTAAATTCATGATTTAACGGCGTATGCAATGTTCTCATAATTCTACTTTCAAATTAAAAATAAGTTTTTTTAAATGAAAAAAAATTATAAATTTGAAGTGCGCCAAATACCGTTAATACTCATAACTTCTTTCATCCCTTAATCCTTATCAAGGTTTTGTATTGTAGACTATTAAGCTAATTAGTTTTGAGTTCTGATTCATTGAAATAAACTAATTTATAGTTTTTAAGATTCTTTAAAGAGTATCATGCTATTGTTTAATTTATTAAGGAATATCTTAATGTTGAGTAATAGTTCTTGTTTTTATTTTATTTTATAATACAGTCAAGAGTATGCATTCGATTAAAGCTTGAGAAAATATTTCTAATATCATGATGACGATGAGAACTGAGAGTGATATTACAACAATTTTTAATCCTCGCCCATCAATCAGCAGTGTTCCAAATTCCATTGGATTTCGAGAACATGGTCGTACAATTTCTCATCACGATTCATATCAAAGCGTTGAATCTGGTAACTTTACATATTTTCATTATTTTGAAGGAATGGTTAAAATACATGATGTTATTAGAATGTGATTGTATGTCAATTATGTAAACATGCATTTTTGTAAAAAAATTTGAGTAATATGTATTATACTTAGTTATTTTTATAATTATAATCACAATTACCTTTTAGCATTATTAATATATATATTGTCCTTTAATATTATTTTACTTGTTTGAAGTGTGACATGAAAGTCCAGTTTATTTTACAGCTTGTTTCACTCTCAATAAGTTATGTGCGTCAGCTTAACCAGTAAAGTTTTTGCATTATCATAATATTTTTTGGAAATATCACACAATGATATACTGTCAATTAATTTTGTTCTTTAGTTTTAAGTAAAAATTTGAAAATTAAAAAGAGATTATATTCGAATTATGTTAACTTGTTTATTCTCCATAGAAATTTAAATTTTTTTATTGAAATTCAATTATAGATATGTGTAAATATATTAATGCTTTAGAGTTAGTATGTAGGACAGTTTTATCTTAACTAGTATACCGTTTGTATATATTATTTGCTCCATATACAGGTCAAAATCCCAGAGAAGATAATTTGCCTGCTGTCACTAAAAAGGGTGGATGTTGCGTGACAACTAAAAATTTTGAAAGGGCATGTTGTTCGCGATCAGCTAAAAAGGTAAAGATGTTCGCGGTAAATTAACGTACATTTATACCAATTAAATATTTTTTATTCTTAAGTAAGTTGAAAGAAATTTGTTAAATTAGAATTTAAATATAGATAACTAACTGATGAACATGTACAAGTAGCAACATTTGCAAATGACACGATGTTAATTGCATCTGATGAAGATGCTAATAAGGCTGTTGCCATTTTACAGGCAAACTTAAATACCATACTTAAATGGACACAAAAGTGGGACCTCCAAATAAATCCTGAAAAATGTACACACGTCTCATTCTCCAATAGAAAGGTTCATAATAAACAATTAATGTTAAATAATATACTGGTACCGAGAAGCAAAGGGACGAAATACCTTGGTGTACATTTGGATTCCACTCTAAATTGGAAGATTCATATACAGAAGAAGAGGAAGGAATTGGACTTAAAGCTGAGAAACCTATACTGGCTTATAGGATATCAGTCGCAGCTGTCACTATGAAACAAGCTGTTAATATATAATACCATGCTGAAACCAATATGGACCTACGCTGCACCGCTGTGGAGATGCGCGAAACCTTCGAATCGGATGATCATCCAACGGTTCCAGATTCCAGAACAAAGCCCTCAGATTGATATACCGTATGCCTTGGTACGTTACCAATGAACTGATCCATCGAGATTTAGGGATTCATACCATTGACGAGGTCATTAATAGACGAACTCAAAATCACATGATGCGTCTGTATGGACACCCCAATCAGCTAGCGGCAGCGATCCCGAACAAACCAGTGACAAGACGTCTCAAGAGGATCAAAATTCAAGATAGTGTAAACAAATAGGGTAGAACACACCAATGGGTGTGCTCCCCATGCACGAGTCTCTTTTCAAACATTTGTTGATAGCTTTATCAAGCTAGGTACAAATTGGCAATAAAAAAGAAGAAGAAAAAAAAAACTGAAAATTGCATATATTTTTATTTTAATTTCATGCTTTCATGATTTTTCTGTATTCTGAAATGAAACTCGTGTCACATAAATGGATGTGTTTCGTCCTTTATTTATATTTCATTAACATTGCAACATTTATTCCAAGATATGCTGTTTGTTGTTAAACATTTTTGATTAATTCATAACAATCTTTCAGTCCCTTAAATAACAAATGAGGTACGATCGATATAGATTAATTCTACCACATCTTGGCTAATTTTCTGTTTTCCTTGTAATGTCACATAAATTTAACGAGAGATTGGTTTTTGAAAGATTGTTTCAGCTTCCGAGTAAAACAGCGATATTTTAGGCATCGGAAAGGTATTCTATAAAATGTAGTACAGCTGTCTTAATAAGAACTGAGTCAGTTCTTTTCTGGGAATCTTTGCAGTTTATTAGAATCGCAGATAAGTAATCATCGATTTATATTTACTCATGCGAACGTTATATCGTCATGTCAAAGTACTTTCTTAATGTTACATAACAAAAACAAGTAATATAAAAACGTTCCTTATACAATATCACAATTATTTATTTCTCACCTGATTTTCTATATACAGCGTGGACGACTATGTTTTCAAATATAAATAATTGTGATTATAAAGAGTGTTTTCCTTTTGTTTACTTTATTGTATCATCGAGACGGGATGTCACAGAACGGTGTCTTAGGGCCCCTTCTCGATTTTATATTTGTTATATACAGAAGAATTTTCATTGAATAATGTACAACGACATATCTTGAAAGAAAAATTGATCAAAATCAGTTCCTATTATGTTCGCTAAATGCTACATTAATTCGCAATGTAGTGTGTATTTAGGAAACCTACTAATCTCCTAGGCATCTTTAATTGAATAAACAGCTTTGTTCTTAGATAAACCTTTTACGAGGAAGATGAATGTTAGGATCAAACAGAAAACAAAGAAACTATCTGTTTATCAGTCGAGACTCGCCATTAAATACCAACCATGCATTGCTACTATATAAACAAATTATAATGCAGATTTTGAAATGCGAAATTGTTTTATGGGGATGTGTAAACAATACAAATTGAAAGAAAATTCAAGTCAGACAGAATATTGTTTTTTGATAAAAGTATATGTATAGAGGTCTTTTATGTTGTTGAGTGAGTATACCTTTAATGAGTGTTATTTAGTTTATTGAATACTCACTATACATACTAAATATTTCACATTCTTAAGTTCTAAATTAATTTAATTTTGAAATTGTGAGATCAATAGTAATAGGCTATTAAGAGAAAATATTCTGACAACGATATGGCGTCATGTACCCTATTTTTCATATTTGATAATTTAATTTTGGTTCCATCTCCTCCGCTCTAATAGCAACTATTATGCGAACAAAGCAACTTTGATATTTACTTTAACTTGAAACGTTTTTTGGTGTTCTATGGGAAATTAAATTCTCTGGTGTCACTTTATCATCACATAATTTCTGACAATTAAATTGTAATTATAAATTTATTTTAATCAAAACTACTCATTTATTTCAGATTTATTATGGAGTGTGCGTAACAATTTGTATAACAGCAACGTGGGTTGTAACTTCTCATTGTATTAAATATATTTATCACTCCTATTTAATAATTCCGTCAACGAATGCCTCCAAAATTGGAAATCGTTACGAAAAGGTATTTAATTTTCTTTCAACATTCTGTTGTATGATCAAACGTTAATATTATTTACGAGAATATGACAAATAATATTTATACTACATTTATTACAAGTAATATTTAAGAATACTTTAGTTCATTGATTAATTCATGAGAAATTATTAACTGATAGGTGGAATTTAAATTAAACCTCGTTTTTCAGGTGTGTTTTTTTATTATACAGTTTTCTTATATTTTTGAAAAACAGAGTTGTGAATTGTGTTTTAATTAATTACAGTGTCAAAAAATGTGTTGCCTCAATTATTTGTCAAATTAAGTTCATGACTAGGTACAAATTCATTTAAAATAAAAGTAGAAAACTATTTTTTGATCAAGAACGTTAGTTTGGAGAATTACATCTTGGTTTATTAGCAATAATTTTATTTTATTAATATCAACATATGAAACATTATAGTAGTCTTCACTTTAAAATGACGAAATAAAAAAGAACTATAATCCCGCTATATCCATGTGTGTAAGTTTTTTGTCTTTATATATATATATATATATATATATATATATATATATATATGTTATGGTCCAAGAACACCTGAATAAGATTAGTTCGTGGGCTACTAAATGGAAAATTAAAATCAATACAGAAAAAAGCCGACAAGTAATATTTACTCTAAACAGAAGGTCTTGCGAACCTGTAAAAATCAATGACGTTACACTACTGCAGCACAACAGTGTTAAATATCTGGGTCTGCTTTTTGATCGGCGTCTCACATGGAGACCACATATTCAACATGTGTGCCAAATAATTAAATCAACACTCAACAGGCTGCAGTATATAATGCGAAGAAAATCAGCATCGAGTTTACTCTGTAAAAGAATGGTTTATTTAGCATATGGAGATATGGCCTGGAGGTTTATGGCATATCGGCCAAATCAAACTTAAACAGACTTCAACAACTACAGTCGAAGATACTCCGTTCAGTAGCTAATGTTCCATATTTTGTTTCGAATATCACGCTGCATCATGATTTAGAAGTTGAATATGTATATGAGTACTATAGAAATCGCTACAAGAAGTTTTTGGCGAGTTAAAAAACAACAATCCAAATGTTCAAGTATCATGTATGCATCAACCAATGTTGTCTAGCAATCTACGTAGATTGAAAAGAAAATGGACTCACGATATCCTCGATACCGGATAACTACTAATTGTATGCGGCAGCCTACTTCGGTTATGATTCAACGGTCGCTAGCAGTGCTATTAATCATTATAGTTTCAGAAAACTAATCGTCATACCATGGAAACCACGAAAATAATATATGCAGACATTGACTCTTTTCCAATGGGAAAATAGTTGATAAAATTTTTTACGCTTAAGTTATTAAGAAAATCTATTGAATATTATCATTGTCAATTGTGGTCCAAAGACTGGTGTGACATAAAAAAAATTACATTTTTTCACTTCTTACAAACAAAATTTGTAGGGTTTGGACTAAGCTTTGCTTTTGTGTTGCATTGATAGTATATTCTTAACATAGTCTTTTCGTTTGTTCCTTTTTCTGACTAAATTAAATTGGTCTTTAAGGTTTTGAAGATTTGTGGTCCACCAATCGTTTAGCGAAGCCGTAGGTGGGTATGTGCATTTCTTAGTGCATTTTTCAACATAGTTAGGTTATAGTTTAGTAAATCAATTTTTAGTTTCTCAAGCAAACTATTATATATTTGGACTCTCATGTGTTTTGCTTGCATTCTTATATCAGTTTTATTGAAGGATGAAACTTTTGTTTTGAATATTCTTCCTGACTTCGTTTTCTCTTTACTAAACGTTATTTTAAATTTAAACAAAATTTAATATTTTCGACTTATGTAACTCACGCATCCGTAAGTTATTTAATGACCATTTGGTAACAAATATGGATTTTAAGATAAGCTTTTGTATATAGGTTTTAAATAGTACTTAGCTAATCCACCTCAGTGGACCATGCCACAGACAAGAACTGATTAATATAATGCTAAGTATAAACGCTTAAAGTGTTCTGTTGAGAAGAATTGGGTTAAATAATAAAACAAGTAATTAATTTTCCTCAATCTTTTGACTATACCTATGAACTGGATTGGCACTCTATTTTAACTTACTATCTAATAAAACACCAAAATATTTGATTTCCGTAACCCTCATTATTGCTTTATTACTTACATTTATTTACAAATTACTCCAATCTATTCTATCCTGATTTCTATAGATTATGTACTTCGCCTTATTATTATTTACAAATAATTTATTACTAATTAACCAACGAGAAACTTTATTAATATCCTTTTGAATTAACTTCTGTAGAAATTTTTCGGCGTAGCTGAATAATCGTTCATTTATTTCTAATTTGCACAAATAGTTTATATAGATGAGAAAAATAAACGGTCCTAACCCTGCTCCGAGACACACCTACATTTCGCTATCACTGTAAATATTATTTAATTTTACAATACAATTCTATTTTCTAAATAACTTTTGAACCAATAATATATGCTTCCCATAAATCCACAAGAACATAATTTTTTGAGCATTTATAGCATCAAAATTGAAATAAACTGAAACAACAGATCTGCCTTCCTCAAGATACCCCGTAATATGAGAGACGTGTTTAAAAAGGGCATCGTCTGTTCCTTTTTTAGATAAGAAATCTACTTGATTGACACTAAAAAAATCTAGCTTTTGTAGATAATTTAACAGAAAGTTTTTTCATGCATTTTTCAAAAATCTTTGATATCGAAAAGATAATAGTTACGTGCTGGTAGTAAGAAAGATATTTGTATAAATATTATATAGTCACACACTACGGGTAAGCTCTGTATTTAAAAACATGCTCTTCTTTCTTCAAAATATCTTCATGATGGCTGTTTGTTCCTCTTCCATTCAATCCAGTATTTCTTCATTGCTTCGCTGTTTTTTCTTCCTTTAATCTCCCATCGGTTCTTGTGTACCTTTCTGAACAAGTTGACTCTAGCTGTTTTTATAATATCTCATCACCGCATTAGTGGTCTTCCTCTATTATTTTTACGGTCATAAGTTGCTACTGTAGAATTTTCTTCGACCACCCGGTCTTCGTTTTTTTGGACGATGTGTCCTAACTCAATTTCCGTTTCATCACTTTCGTTTGTTGCCTGATATTCAAATGAGATTTAGCTTGTCTTTAAGTATAAAAATCAAAATTAATCTCTTTTTTTTATTTGGGCCTGATGTTAGCACTTTTTGGATTTTCATTATAATTCTTCTTTTAGACACCTAAGTTTTTATTCCATGTGATACAAACGGCGTTGAATAAATATAATTTTATTCATCGAGTTGTTAGGTGAAAAACAAAATATATAATACAATGCTAAAATATTGCAAACGTGATTCTGATGATAGAAATATTTTTTAAATTTAAACATTGTTTAGAAATTACAATAGTTACTCAAATGCCAATAAGAAAATTAATCCAGGTTTGTTAAGAAAGAAATTAAATAATGCCTTGGAAACAGAAGTTATTAAATTTATACGTCTTAACAAAGCCTTTATTCATATTTAATTTTTTTTTTTATTTACAGTTACCGTTTTATAATGCCCCTTTTTTTACAACGTGGTTCTGTACGAATTGGTTGGTATTAGTTTTTCCTATATATTATATCGGCCAGTTCAGTTGTTCAGATTCTTTGACACCGTCGGAAATATTATGCGAAAGTATTCGTAACTTCAAAACTTGTCATTATAGCGCAGGTATATTATATTCAATAATTTATTATTTTAATGCGAATACAATTTTCACGGATTTTCTTTAATTTAACGTCTTCCTTCATTTATTGTCTATAATATTATGGTTATTATTATTTTCTAATTCAATTGATATCGTTTATTAATAATAGTTTACTTTTTATTTTAAACATATTCGACATATTAATTAAAAAATTGATAGCCTTTTAATTTCTCCGCAGGCAGATTTCTGATCCGAAGCAGCTTGTTTTGTATGTTGTGGGTAATGACTAATTTTGTTTATATTTATTCATTGCGCGTTTTATTGGCTACGGACGTTATGGCGCTCTACGCTACAAACGTAGTCTTCGTTTATCTTTTGTCTTGGGTTATTTTGCACGAACAATTTGTTGGACTTAGAGTAAGTGATATTAGGATTGTAAAAAATATATTTGTGTTTAGTATGATAATAATTATTAAAACAAGTTTCTCAGCTCGTACATATTAATCGAGCAGTTTTTTAAAATTAACCATTTTGAAAGAGCGAAATAAATATGTTTTTATAATAGATTACAGATTTGTCTAAATTTAACCTTTTCAGCTATACATTATAAAATCTGAACATTAAATTGTAAATTTTATAAGGCTGTTCATTATACAGTACTGCTTCTTGAGTGAATGTTAGATAATTTTTTTAAAATTGAAACATTTCATGTATAAAAATTTTTATCAACATTAAAATTTCATGTCCTATATAGTGGAAATTATGACTGAAAAGATTAATATTACAAAGAGAAAAAAAATTATATTTTATCGATTATCGTTGAACCGTAAATTTAACCCATTTTTTTTTTTTTTAATATGATAAAATCGTTTATTTTTTAAATATGATAACCAAAAAATTACACGTATCCAAAGCCGTACTGAATCCGCTATTTTTAATCCAGGTAAAATCTATACAAAAGCACCCGAAAAAGTGGTTTTTATTACTGGTAAATGAATGATAAATTAAAGTTTAAAAATGTATTGATTACTACAATTTCAATTTCATTACGGCTCACAGTAAAAAAATAATTGAATTTTTATTAAAATGCTTTTTCTGCATTTGGGAATGTCTCAGCGTGAAATTGATCTGTAGAATACATGTCGAAAATTCGTATTATTTTATATTCATCAAGATTGTAGTTTACAATGTGTATTATATGACTTTTTTAAATTTCGAATGATTACATAAAAATGTGTCATATAATTTTTAATACGCCCGATTTTTACCGCGATTTTAATCATAGTAGATTACCTCTGATTATCTTCCTATATATCTAAGTATCGTATCCGAAAATTTGTATATTTCTTTAGTAATAACGTAGTTTTCTAATAAAATTTAATTTTCTTATAAGATCAATGAAAATTACTTTTAATTTATTACGCAGATAGTAGCGATTATATTGTGTAATACTGGAGTCGCGCTTTTAGCTTATATGGACGGAATATCGAGGAGTCCTACACTTACTAGTGTACTATTAGCTACCGGATCAGGAGCTTGTTCAGCTGTATATAAGGTACGTTAATCTTTCGAGTTATAACTCTCTGTTCACAAAATACTTTTAAATATAACTATTTTTGAGAATGAACTTTCTATTTGACTTCATAAGTAAAGCGAACGTGTATAATTTATATTTATTTACATGTAATAATCTTGAGCGTAGTCTCGTTAGAGAACGATTATAATTGGCCTTCAGAATCCGGAGCTCAGAAAGCAAGCAGCTAATTCACGATTATGGCAAGAAAGTAAAATATTATTTTGTTATTCAAGAATTTTTGATACTAAGATTGTTTCGTACATTCGAACTTACACACCTATAACATTATAACGTTATACGCCTTAAACCTTAAGGGTTATATATTCTCTTCATATTTACATGTAGAATTTTGAGAAATTTGTACATGGAGATATTTTTTACATTTATATTTTCATTTTTATTTAACAAAGGTGACACAATAATTGCTCATAGGCGGACTTATAGAGATGCAGTGATGACGTTCATTTTTAGTATATTTAAAATTAAATTTTCGTAAATTAGCCTTCGGTATTGCACTAAATCTCAATTTTCAACTGTTTAGTGTTTCGAGGTTTACTTTCGTATATTTTTGATATCACAACGGTAAGCGTGATGGGCGCACTGCATTTCACGAAATTAAACGGTTCCTAAACATTCTTACTAAAATAATCATAGTTAAGTTCACCGTGTGACACGTCGCTTCGACTTGATAAAATTTGTTTTTTTTTTGCCTAATCAGTTAGTGCTCGAAATAATATGGGCTGATGACATCCCATGTTACAACTCCTATCCATTCGGTAACCTCCAGTGAGTGGTGGGGCTTTTCTTGAATAATCTAAGCATACTTGTAGCTCCAAACTGTAAATAAAATTGTCTCGACTATCAGACAGACTGCGTCTAGTTGGATTTATTTCAATTTTATTTTACGCAACATAGTCTCACCGAACTACTTGATGAAATATTCGCCTTACCATTCTATTCGTTAAATTTGAGTTTTTTTGCGTGCATATGCGTGGAGCGACTCGAACTTGACTGTATAACTATGCACGCACGTTAGATGTTAAATGAGATACACACAGAACCAGTTTCTTTGAAGATTTTTACTTATCGGCTAAGAGGTTTTTTAGTGAATATGGATGTTTTATGTGAAATGTGAATTGTAGTGGTGTATAGATCACTATTTAAAATTGAAAACAAACTTAGTCTAATAATAAATGGACATGGATGACTTCTGAGAGGAAGACATATATTTTCTTTTTAACCGTCTGGAAATTTAAATATAAATTTTTACAATGCCAAAGGTGTCCCCCCCCCCCGAGGGTTATGGAAAGTTTGATTCCTAATTGCATAGGTTCTATTTCCAATTATACTGGTTGCACTATGTGCATCTCTGGATGTTTCACTGTCTACGAGCTTCGACAATCTCAGAACGAGTATAACATTAATGACAACCAAAACATTAACATTTACTAAACCCAATTATTTAAATCTCCTGGTGTATATATTGAGTCTGGGTCATTCAAGAGTAATACTTAAACCCATTGATTTCAACTAAACTACTAAATCAGTTTTAAATTTATATATCTTATGCATTATGTATATTTTGTCTGGTTTTGTATACTTTCATTGACTCAGTATATAAATTTATATCAGTACTTTGTTTTCGGGAAAGATATTTTATCGTATGCATTCTTTTCTACTTAGTAATGATGTTGATTTGTCATATATCTCAATTTTAACGCTAATGTTTTTCTTTTACTTTATTTTATGTATTATTATTTTGTTGTACGTGTTACTCACCCATAAAATATTTTTTGGTGGACAAAGGATCATATTTTTGCAGTCACTTGATGCCCTCTAATCAATAATTTCACTTTGCAAGGAACCAACAACAAGTTTGGTACTCGTAAGTTATTATTCCTTTCTGCCACGGCTATATGTATATAGTTTTTTAAAATTATTTTACCTTTTAATACACTGGCTCCAGGCATCTTTATATATGATTTGCACGAATACATTATTCCCACAGGGTCAACATAAAAAAATTATTAGGCGTTAGAAAAAAAAAGAGTAGAATATTCCAATAATCCAGAGGAACGAAGCAAGGTGATTCAATTTAAAGGCCACACCACTCATATAAATCAACAATGTTTCGGATTGACGGTTGAATTATAATATAGACACATTTCACTGGTTTGATAGAGCGAATTTGAGGCGAACTGCTCTTCCGGCATACTCAAGGAAGATTACATGTTTTCCCTTATTAAAGATAAAATGCATATGGAATACTTTTAGATTATAGGATTTACGAAAGTGTTTTCAAATCATTAACTGAATTATTTGGATACAGAGCGCAAACGTAAGCATAAATAAATAGAATTGGAAACCTATGAATTGTAAAATTTAATTCTTAAATCTTTAATTTATAATCATAGAGAAACATTTGGCGGAATTATTCCTATCAGTGGTACCGATGTCCCGTTGTCACTACCATTCTTTAACCGTGAGTTTATTCAATATTTTTTAAAAATAGGCTGCAGAATTTCTGGATTTTTTCAAACTCAGCTGTTTCATGAATGTTAATTTGCCAACTAGCCTGTGTTCTCTGATCATCGCCTTATCAATGAGAACCACAGATTGCACACGCTGTCGAAGTTTCGAAGTTATTTAAAGCGAGACATTTTTTAGAAGGAATTTTCTTTGCTGTTTTTTAACCAGACTCAGAGTTATTTTAATAATATAGACAGCAGCATCATATCCATACCTGGCTTAAATTGCTGCTTCCTAAATGCTAATCCCATAGTCATTGGATTGAATCCTATGTAGTTTGTTGTAAATATTATCACATTTGATGGTGATCATGTTTTTAATAAGGAATAAAAGCAAGCTTTTTATCTGCTATTACTCCAAGATTTGAACGTTCAGAAATTAGAAGAAGGTCGGTCACCTTACTAACAATTCTGAGATCACGGAATACAGAAAAATTGTGAACGCTTCATCCTCTAAATATTTTTATATTATTTCGATCTGTTTCCAAGGATAAATTTGTTGCACATTGAAAACTAGAAAAGATCACAGGCATAGGAGATAATGTGGCGTTTATTGTTAAATAAACTATAACATTTCTCAACATGTTTGGTGTACAACAGAATAAAGCAGGTTCCATAAAGTAAGATCCAATATGGATCTGTGAGGAGAACCATATATACCCTTCCTAGATAGGATGAGGTATCTAGCTGAAGATTTACAGCTTTGCATGTGAAATGACTAATAATTATATTATGTACGGATTGGAATTATTTTTTATTATTATGTCAACTATTGCAGACCATCTGCAATTGTCAAACGTCCTCTTAATATCGCAAGAAATGTATGCACTCCAGCGACAACCTATGAATAGTTGCTGAATTAGAAGATAAAGATTCTTAAATGAAGTATGCGAATTCGAGAAGTATAAGATGCAGATAGTGACTTTTATGCGAGTGAAGATTCTTGCAACGACAGCTTGTGTGGTCACTTCCTAATTGCTAGAAGAACACCGCCATGTGCTCATTGGTGTGATGGAGGTCCATTTCTTTGCAATATACTATAATGTTAGACATGATAGACATGAAGATTTCTCGTTTTCAAATGGGTTTCTGGAAGATGTTGTAATGACTAATTGGAGATCTTCTACGTGGATTAAGATGTCGTTACATATGTTCGTAACTAGATTATTATTAATTTTATCTGTTTTCTAATTTTCCCGTTTTTTAATAATACTGTCCAATATATCTTCGCTGAACGTTAAAACCAGTTATTAAGATGTAAGAAACTCAAAAGTTTTTTAGTTTTGTTTGGAAAGAAGTGGTTTAAGAAAAGCGCACTTTTATTTAAGTTTGAGCGCAGTTACCAAACGTCAAATTACGGATATCTGACTCCATTTATTTTTTATAAATTATATTTACTTATGTCAAAGAATTATTAATGTAAAACAAACAAGCACTCTTTTTACATTTAACCTTCTTACGAACCAAATTAATTGTATCTTTTATGTATTGTAGTCTGTCGTCCTATAACCAATATTCGGCTTTACCAAGCAACACTGGATATATAACGGTTAAAATCGTTAATTTTGTTACCCAAAGCTGAACCTTGTTGACATTTTTGAATATTTTAATCGAAATTTTGAAGTAACTTTTATTTATTTAACTTGAGTGATGGAAGGACGTAACCAAATTCAAGGGTAAATACAATTTTTGTATGAAATTTCAATCAACACGTTTTATGTGGAAGATTGCTAACAAATTTAATTTGGAACGAGATGATCGGATGATGTTGCTCCCGTTGTAATTTATAAAGGTTGGAGTCTTGATATTTTTTAGAATATGATTGTTAGAATGAATGAGATCGAGAATTACGGAAATACCTAACCGCAGGTTACAGATAATGTTATAATTCCCTATCACAATGGACGAAAAATTGGAATATGATTTAATAGTAATATTTATAGAATTTATGGGATTATCTATAGGTTTGTTAGGCGAAATATAGAAAAAATTAAAATAAGTCTTTTCTAGATTTGAAGCACTTAAATCTCAGATTTATAAGTTTAGTTTTCTGTAATTATCAGTTTTCACTGTTTAAGAAGTAGTTTTTTAATTCTTACTTATATCGTATTCGATTATTTTTACTATTATATAAATTAGGTTTTTCATTTTCAAAAGGTACCTTCAAGTACACGGCTTAATTATATTGTAAAATGATGCCAGCTTATTTATATTATAACCATTGGGTTGACAATTAGGATCAGTCTCAGAACTCACATAATTTATATTAATAAATTGAGCGCGTTTATAAAATTTTGTATCGGCATTCGATAAAATGTTTTTATTTATTTGTCTTTTAAAAGGTTATGTTTAGAAGAATGTTCGGAGATGTTACTTTTGGTCAAATAGCTTTAATTGAGCGCGTTTATAAAATTTTGTATCGGCATTTGATCAAATGTTTTTAATTATTTGTCTTTTAAAAGGTTATGTTTAGAAGAATGTTCGGAGATGTTACTTTTGGTCAAATAGCTTTATTCTTATCGTTAATCGGCATGTTGAATGCATCACTATTATGGCCTTTGTGCTTAATCGTATTCGATTATTTTCACTATTATATAAATTAGGTTTTTCATTTTAAAAAGGTACCTTCAAGTACACGGCTTAATCATATTGTAAAATGATGCCAGCTTATTTATATTATAACCATTGGGTTGACAATTAGGATCAGTCTCAGAACTCACGTAATTTATATTAATAAATTGAGCGCGTTTATAAAATTTTGTATTGGCATTCGATCAAATGTTTTTATTTATTTGTCTTTTAAAAGGTTATGTTTAGAAGAATGTTCGGAGATGTTACTTTTGGTCAAATAGCTTTATTCTTATCGTTAATCGGCATGTTGAATGCATCACTATTATGGCCTTTGTGCTTAGTTTTGTACTTTACCGGAGCAGAAATACTGTATTGGGACCGATTTCCATGGCCTTTACTGCTTACTACTAGTGTATTCTCTTTGAGTATGTAATATTTTATTTCGAAAACATAAACTATACATTTATAAAAAAACCTTTCTAATTGTTGTATATTGCAGTTACACTAAATATTTCATAATATTCTTCTATGAAATGGGAAACATTTTCGACGCCAAGACAAAATTAGTAATTCATTGACGTTCTTCATGTTTTTATATAGATGACAAAATATAATTGAGAATAATATATTTGCACGCCATTAATACTTCGTATTAACGTATGCAAACAATAAAATGTTAAAATGTTACGGTGTGAAAATATCATTTTAAAGATGCAATCGAAATGCGGCCTGAAATATTTGAAATAAAATAATTGAATTATGCGCGTTCAAGAACTTTTTATTAACAGAAATAAATATGATTATATAATTGATACATGCTACTAAAGTTTTAATGGCTAACTTTTAGTAATTTTTTCGATGTAAAATGTAAAGCCATTTTTATTGTACTGCAATATGTGAAAATGTAAACAAATGAATTTTCCAAGTTAATATTTAGTTTATCAATCAATGGAAAGTTATTTCTAGAATGTAATAATCGTCAATTTGATTCATTAATAATTTGTAAAAATGAAAATATTTTTGTTAATGAAATTTTATATATATATATATATATATATATATATATATATAAGGATTTTATTTTCAGGGTTATTGAAATGTCAAACTACGAGTACTAATGTTAAATTGCATTATATTGTTATATGTAGATTTTAAATTAAGTTTTAAAGAACTAAAGATGAGACTATAACTGAAAAGTTTTGTTTAAGTTTAATTAAATAATTATTAATTATTTTTACTTCTAACTTAATTATTTTAAAAAAAATATGTGTATATTTATTTGTTACAGTGAACAATTTGCTATTGACATTTAGCGTTGCAGTAACCTACAATTTGTTTGTAACGTTAGCTCTTATTACATCAGTCCCCGTTTCTGCAGGTTGGTGTACACATTATTACCTTCATGTGTTTATGGCTGAATCGTGTAAATTATTTAGTCCGTTACGATCGGTAAACTTAAAAATTTACGAATATTTCGATTTAGATTTTAACTCTGTGTTCGTTCCTTCGATATACTTGGCCTATATTGATCGAATAAAACGAATATCTGGACATTTACAAAATAATAGTTTTATTATTTTCTGCTTGTTTTTTAAAAATGTTTGAGGTCGTATGAAGATTTTACAAAGACGAACTATATACATATATACATATAAACACGAAAATTAAAAAACTAACTTGGCCCTATAAATAGTGTCTGTAGGTAAATTTTAAGTCTGATAAATAAAAAACGTAATATATGTCGGTAAATGCTGCTGCGGAAATCTAATTTTTGTGAAAATTTCTAAATAAATAGACGACACTAAATTCGTTTATTCACGCTAAAGACTTATGGACAGTTAAACTTGCTATAAATAAATAATTTTTTGTAATTTCTATTTTATACGTATTATAGTCAATAAACGAAAAATATCACTGCAATGTTCGAATTAACAAAAACAACGAAGGACGAATTAGAAAACCTTTTTGATTTGAATTAAAATTACCGAATTGTTATTTTATTTATTTATTATTTTCTGAGGAAATAGATAGATATATAAAATTACCTTTCCTTTTTAATATTTTCAATGGATTTTGTTAAATTAATTTCAATTTATGAAATTAAAAATTTCAAATTACTTTTGTAATTGTTTTTAGTCGAAATGACTTATTTTTAAATTGGTATAAAAGGTGTTCTTGAAATAAAAATTAACAAAACCAATTTTAGAATAATTGCGTTTTATTTTGTAATTCTCCTCTTTAAAAAAATGAACTAATCTGCTGATCTAAGAAATAATAATTAATAATGAAGAAAACATTCAAATTTAAGTAACATAAAAAACTTTTTTGCTGTAGTGCTAAGAAAAGTATAAACAAAAAACAGTTTTTTTTTTTAAAGGAACATAAGTCTATTATTGCGAATTACGATAAATATATTTTTTTACTATAATAAACTGTATATGCTATACATACTTACATTATATATTTTTTCCTTTGTTTATATTCAGCTTTGGATGTTGTCCTATACGGTACACATTTCTATGGTATGAAATTGGCTGGTATCATCTTAATTTCTATCGGTTTCTTTCTAGTCATGTTCCCAGATAACTGGCCTGATTACATAACCAGATTATTGAGGTAAAGTTGATACCCTGATCTCAGTGATATTGTGTTCTGTTAGTAATTTTAATTTAAAGTATCCGTGTAATTAGGACGAATATAAATTTCCTTTGAACTACTATACATAATCGTATTTTGTTTTGTATGTTCTTTCTATTAAAAAAAAAAAAATCGTTATAGGAATAATAATTATGCGATTCTAATTTAATTTTCTCTGGTATGTCGTTTTTATCTCCAAAATTATATTGTAACTTACACTTCTTTATGTTTTCTTGTTTGTGGATAGTTTAGAAAGTTCCCTGGAAAATTATGATACAGCAATGTTTTAAATTTCAAAATAAATCACACTTAATTATGTTATACAATACTATCACATTTTGTATCTAAGAGACGTTTCTTTAATTATAGAGCAATCAAATTTATTGATTTTGTTTAATCATTTCCTAATGATATTGAATGTAAATTTTATATCGTACTATAATGTTTGTCGTCTGCTTCTTCGAAAGATGTCAACTGAAGTTTTGTGTAAAAACACAGATATTTATTTTACCTACGTATTGATTAATTCCGCCTTGTTTCTACATGTGCGTTTTTCTTTTCTTTATATATATATATATATATATATCACTGAAAATATTTTATATGGTACTTGTTACTAAACAGTTTATTTTAGAATGTAGAAAAATGAATAATAATAGTGATTTCATAAAATCAGACCATTTATATAAGTTCGTACAGATGTACAATCATATGTTTTGTTTTTTTGGTTAACAAAAATACCTATAATAAAATATATATTTAAAACAGGACTAGATTTCATGCAAAGTACTTTTTATTATTAACTTATAATGATTATTATTTATATAATAGTGTATTCCTTAATTTAATTTACAGGAGCATTATCTTAATGAGTCGTAATGCTCGGTGAGTTCTAAATTAAATTTACAATGTGCTTGATTTGATTTTTTGTTTTTTGGTGTTTTTTTTTTGACAAAATGTTTATAAACATATGCATGATGTTGCAGCATGATTTCATACTTGCTTAAAATTGTTATTATCAGCTTCTTTGAATTCAAATTTAATTTAAAACGTAGTTTGTACATATTTGAATATTATTAATAATCATTATTTTATTTTCATTACTAACGTCAGTACTAAATGAAATAAAAAATGGTTTTTACCTTTATACGTTTTATCTTCTTTTCTATCACAATATATGTGTGTGTGAGAGAGAGTTAATGTATCTATGCAGTTGTCATAAATTCTATAAATAATTGCGTATTAAAATATTGTCAAAAATAAATATATCATTATCTCGTTTCTGTAATTTATAGTATGGCAATTTGTAATAAAGTTAATGACTTTTTTTTATTTAGAATAATAACACTTTTAAAAATATATGGTACGGTTCATTTGCTATTAATCCAAAATATTAAGTTTTATCGTATACCTTTCGTATATGGTAATGGTTTATTAATAAAAAAAAATTGTATGTTTTAAATTATATCCCCAACTTTAAAGAAGTTAAGACGTATAAATAAACAATATAAATATACTTGAAAATTCATTATGTACGCCACATAGTTGGTTTGAAACTTTTATTATTATTTAATAAAAATAATAATAATAATGAAAGAATATAAAAAGAATAGTACCACACTGCATTATATGTTTAACTGTAAAATTTCATTCGATTTTAACGGGAAAAAAGAACATTTTATATGTGCAGCGGGAGAAAAAAGTGAACAAATCGAAATAATTACAGTTTATTGAGAACAAGCTTGAAATGAAATTTATTTTATTTGAAAAACTGCTATAAAGTTTTCAAATTATTTATTTTTACATAATGTAATTGACCGCAGTGTGCAATTTTTGAAATCATATGTCAAAACTGTTTCTGTTTGTATATTAAATTAGGATTTTTCTATACATTCCTACGGTTTAATTTTTATTTTTCAGGACGTTTTATCACAATTTAGTGTTACTACATGCCTAATTATTACATATGTAATTTCTCGCAATTCAAAGTGTTTGATATTGATATAGGTGTGTTACATATGCTTCTCAAATTTTTACTTTATGGTTGAAGAGAAATATAATTTTAACATTCGCGCTTTTGCTATTTCATTCAGTATAATAAATACGTATGCTTTGCTGGTTCGTTTAATTTAACTAATGGGAATGGTTTTTTTTCAATTTAATGTTTATAATTAAAATTATATGACTATTATATAAGTTGATTAATTCATCTCATAATTTCTGCGCTCGCATATAATAATAATAATATGTTACGTGAATATCTGTTTTTTATCATGCAGTAATGTAAAAATAATTCTTTTAATGCTTTATTTTTTTGTTAGGTTAAATAAAGTAAACAGAAGATATAATACTGAGACTATATTTTTTGTATAAAACTTGAAGATGCTAAATGATTTTTTACAATTTGTATTCATTGCTTCAATATTGTTCGATTATTACTATATTACTCATATTTTAGTTGTAAATTTTCTCGACTGTGCATATATTTGAATAAGAAAAGATTCAGTTATATTCTTTGAATTTAGACATATTTACTCTTTTATTATGACAATATAAAAGTTTATCATTTAAAAAACTACATTTTTAACCATTTTACATTACTCGTAACTATTTTTTAAACCAACACTTATTTATTGATGAAAAGATATATTCTTTTTAATTATAAAATGAAATTTGAAATTCCACTACGCTCTGCTTTTTTATGAACCCATGCATTGCATGAAATATTTTATACTTAAAAATGAACTAATTTTAAAATAAGAAAAATTGTGCACTAATATATAGAGGGAGAGAGAATCAATAATATATTTTATTAATGCTATTTGTTCGTTCTTTTATTTATCTAATCTTTTTTTTGTTCTGTCAGATGGAATCGTAAAAATCGAGGTACTCCAGTCAATAATCCGCGTGTTGATATGGATTATCGTACAGGGTATATTCGTTCCCACTTACGTTCTCCATCTGGTCGTGTTAGATAATTTATAACAGATTTAATTAATTTAATTATGCTCGTGCCTGTTTATATCTGTATACGTGTTTTATTTTTCTCTTTGTAATAATCTCATGTAATGTAAATAAATAAATAATTTTAAAAATTAAAAGTGTTCAGTATTTTCGATTGAATGTGTAATAATTTTTTTCCACGTGTACATTTTATCTAAAACGACGGGAAAAATATAATAGTTCACACGAGTAAATTTATTCATTTGATTTAAATTCGTGTACTGTAAAGTAAAAAATTATAAAACAAATAAAAAACAGGGGTAAGTTATTTTGTAATTTCAATTTTTTTTTTGATTAAACTGTGAATGTTTTTTTTTCTTTGTCCATCTACTACATAGTTTATAATATAATTTTTTTTATTATCTGGTTAAATATGACGTTTGTAGTATATTTCTTTTAAATCTGTAAATTAACGTGAATGAGGAGTATAACAAAAGAATCAGTAACTTACGATACGCAGAAGATTAAGCAATTGGAGCAGGAAGTCTTCGGGAGTTACAATGTAAGTTCGACCAACTCTCTGCTGTAAGTCAAGAATATGGTATTCGAATTAATACATCAAAACTAGATTTTAAAAGAGGTGATCAAAACGTTATGAGTCATCAAACCGTAAACAAAATTTAATTTAGACAGTTATCAGATTAAAATATTTGGGATCAATAATAAACGATAAATTGAACAATGAAAAAATGAGAACAAGATGTGGAATAACAAAGAAAACTCCTGAAAAATAAAAGTTTCGCTAATGATTTGCGATCCCAGGACTAAAAGTTATAGACAGCTACGTTATTTAGACTTTTGTATGGAGTGTAAATGCGCACTTTAAATATCAGTACTATTAGACGTTTAGAGGATACAGAAATGTGGCTTCTAAGAAAACTATTAAGAATTTCATGGATCATGAACCGAAAAAGTTTCAAATAATATATTGAAAGAGTTGGCGTACAATGAAAGTTCAAAAAATATTAAAAAAAAAAAAAAATATGTAGGTAATATTCTAAGAGGAAAAAAGAATGACATTTTACACCTAATACCGTAAGGAAAAATTCACGGTCAAAGACCAGTTAGTAAAAAAAAAATTCCGGGATAAAAAACAGGAGTGGCGTAACATTAATGATATCGGTGGACTCTGTAAAGCAGCAAGGGAGAAAAATTATTGTAAATAAGCTACGCACTACATATTGTACGGCAAGAAGAAAAAGATTTTCTTTCTGAAAGTGTTACACATAATAAAGTATAATATTTGCGGGTAAGTAAATAAATGTGGTTTACCAGATTTGAAAATACCATTTGCTACTATATTTTAAACAGCTGTTGGGAGATGAATAATAAAAAAATAAACAATTGGAAAACGAAAAGTAATTGTGCTTCAGCTACACTAATGAGATTGTAAATTTGTAATGTTCACAAACACCAGAACATTTTCAGGCAATAACGCCGTTTACAATGGAAATAATTATTGCCTGGCAAGCTGGCAATAGTGAGTATATTCTGTACCACCTAATGATTATAAACAAAATTATAAATTCTTTTCTTGTTTTCTTAAAAATAAACTAATAATTGGATGAATTATTATAAATAATTATTTTTCGATGTGTAAAGAAAACTTCATAGCTAGTATAACATATATGTTTATGTTTAATCATATTAATTTTTTATAAGTCAATACCATTTATAATTATTATATTTATAATAATAAAACTGTTAAAATAATTTTGTTTTTTGATTTCGGCAACCATGAAATCAATTTTCTATTGAATCCTATAGCGGCTTTAATTAAATATTGGTTACATATAAATAATTTTTATAAATTAATGTAGAGCGATATTTATGTGTTATGTTTAGTTGGTTTGAAACTGCTTTTAAAATTTGATGTACGTTTTTAACAGATAACATGACTCAAAGTTCTCCTGCTATGTCAGAAAAAGAATGTTTTGCTGTGGGGAAAAAAGAAATGTCTAAACTTTTGAAACTTGCACATAAATTTAACTGCTTTTATTTATCAGGTATGTTTACTTTATATGATGTAAATTACAGATTTTGTAAGAGTAAATTACATTGTCATAATTTTGACGAACGTTATTAAATATTCCATTAATAAAAACAAATATGACATTGCATTATTGTTACAGGAATGCGTAGAGAGGACTGCTTACCTTTCTTTGTTAATAATTATCAAGTCGGACTTGTAAGACGTGATATAATGAAACATTTGTTACGATTCCCAGATGTTTTTCACATTGATCCAAACGGAATAATCTTAAATCCAGCTTTTCGTGATTACACCGACAGAAGTAAAAAAGTAGAAGAAGTATTGCAAATATTGCGTTGTGATAATGCATTGTCAACATTGAGTGGTTGGCGTGATGAGGTATTAACATTTAAATGGATGTTTCAATACGGTATATAATTTTATAAATAAAAAATAAAAAAGATTATTTTACTATAATTATTCGAGCTAATAGTAAACGTGCTGTGAGGAAATATTTGATTTATTTTGATTTTCATGTAACATAATTTTAATTTCTATTAGAGTTTTATAGCAATATGTTTATCTGAAATAAATAATTAAATGTGAGTTAAAATCTCCTAAATGAGTTTTCTGTGATGTAAATTAAAAATAAAATTTATATGTGCATGTCAGTTATTGTGTCATTTATATGATAAAAATAGTGAATGTTTTGTTAATTTAATTAATCTATATTGAATTTCATTAATAAAATTGGCACAGATCTAAAGGGATTTTAATTTATCGAATTTTGACCGTTAGTAGCAACGTTTCTGTAGCTGGAGTTAATTTATTTATATTCTAGTGAGTTTTTAGTAATAAAATATCTTTAACTATGCAGCTTTATATTGAAAATATAGACGGAAAAAACGTGCACATATAAAAAAGGAACATTAATTCATGTTTCTGTTGTCATACATTTTGTACGGTATATTTTGTTGTATATTTTAATGAAATATGCAGTTTACTGATAAACGTTTTAACGAATTTGGCTTTAAATAATTTTATGGCACGCGGTACTTACTGATCAACATATTTTGCTAATTCTGCTGTAGATCATTTAATGATTTTCGTCTACGATAAACCCCGAATTGTAATTGTATAAAATTATAAATATGTATTTTTTTAAGTAACACGTATGTTGTATGATTTATTTCAGAATTATAATGTTCGAGTTAATTATTGCTCAGAAGCTCTTTTAAGAATGGACCGTTCGGCGACATGTATGTGATATTTCTTTTAGTTAATCGTATGGTTATGTATTTGTATGATATTTCTAAATTGGATTTAGCCTTATATATTTTTTTATATGCATTGATTTTAATAATATTGTTTTATATGTATGTTATTCAAATAGGTTTATTTGGAATTTGTAATTATGGTGTCGATATTAACGGATATTTTAACGATCCGGAAAAGGGTCTTTGTATTTGGTTACAGCAAAGGTCATTTACGAAACAAAGATGGCCCGGGAAATGGGATAATATGGTAATGTTGCTTCATTATTTTTCAACTTATATATGAACTAAATATTAATGATTTGATGTGTTTTTCAACATTCTTGCGATGATTATAATATTTTTATAATTTTTAGTTTTATTTTATACAGAACTAATATAATAATTTAATATTGCAACCTTTCACATGGAAACATGTAATTTAAATCTGAAATTAGACTATAATATTTTTAATTCCATTAATAAATTAATTGATAAATAATAAATGATTCTGATGTATTATGTTGAACTTAAAATATCGATTGTTTTTATATTGTTAACTGATATAGGCAGATGTTTATTATATTGATTTCTCTGTACAAAACAAAGTATTGAGATGTATTAAATTACAATCATTTATTTGATTTTGCAGATAATTTATAATAATTCATGTTTAGCCTTAACTTATTCTTTATATCTGTTTTTGATTTTGTGTAACTTCCCTGATCAATATTTGTAAACAACGTATTCTTATTAAAACCAGGTTGGAGGGGGTTTATCATGTGGATACAGTATTACTGAAACGGCGTTTAAAGAAGCAGAAGAAGAGGCATCCATATCTAAAGATCTAATGGTAAACTTAAAAGCAGGTGGTTCCGTCTCGTAAGTTAATTATGCATACATATTTGTGTGTATAACAGTGATATTTCTAGTAGCTTTTATTTTTATTTTTTATTTGGTTCCCCATTCCGCACATACGTGGTGGGGCATGTATTTGTATTATTTGCGGTTATAAGGGTGCAAAGAACTAGTGTGTTTAATTAAGTGTGTATAAGTGCTGTGTTGCTGAAACAAAAGAAAACATGTAAATAAAATTTAAAATGAGTGTATGTAGTAGTTCCCTGCAAAGTGTAATTTAAGACATAGGATGGTTAAGGGATGTAAAATATAGTCCCTTAAGCCATCAAGGATGTGAGTGGGGAGTTTATAACTTAGAAATAAACTTAATATACAAGAATATTATACTATTAACAAAAGTAAAAAGTTGTAAAAAATCCTTTTTCTGAAACTAATACAGATAACAGCACGCGATTAGTACGAAAATTCTCGTAAGATGGCAGCGAATCAAAAAAGCAAGACTTAAAATAAATGTACGCGTAGACTAATAACTGAACACATAGAGTGCGCAGCTCAAAACTGACTAATAAATAACTTGCGTATATATCTCATGCCACCAAGTAATACTGTGTATAAAATAATAAAGTTCTAATTCAGTTATTGTTCACTAATATTATATATCAATTTAGAAGATATTTACAGAAATCAAAACGACATTCGTGTACACTATGTATTGTAATTTCTGATTGAAATAAAAAAATAATTTAAATAATTCAAATCAGAAAAATTAACTCTATAATTTATGTTGTTAGTTGAAATAATTATACAGAATTATCAATAAAACTGAAACCAGATCCCGGAAGGAAATGAATTTTCTGGTCTGTCGTTCTAGATCTCTTAATGGCCTTTACAAAGTCGCGCAGGAGTTGTGACCATTTTTGATAACTACATGAAGTTGCTTGGTACGGCATGTAATATGTACCCAGGGATATGTAAGTGAAGTAGTATAAAAATTACTTATCCCCGGGATAGACAAAACAAATGTGATCCTGATAATTTAATTTCGGGAACGTTAATACACAGCCGAAACTGCTTTTGCAAACTCATTACAATCAGTAACCCGTTACATATCCTCATATATTATTTTTCTGTGATTACATTTATATACACTTTTATTAATGTTGCGGTTTCCGATTTATTGGTCGTCCTCAATTGTCATTCTATATTGCTACATCTTTAATGACTTGAAACGTTTAAAATTGTAATCTTCGCGTCATCGCTAATTACTAATATTATTTATTCAAATTATTAATGAATAAAACATTTTTAAAGTAAGTTTATTATTGTAAATTAAGCTTTTGTAATAGTTTTATTTTGATTTGTATATGAATGTTGTTGACAGTAAATTTAAAATATATTAATTATTTATAAAAGTGTGATCGAATAAGGTACTTTTTTTATTTTAGATTCTATTTTGAAAATGAGAAAGGTCTGTTTCCTAATACCGAATTTGTATTTGATTTGGAACTACCACGTGATTTTATGCCTAAAAATAAAGATGGAGAAGTAGAAAAGTTTGAATTGCTAACGGCACAGGTAATTAAAAACGATTATGATAAGTAATCGTTATTTATTTATTTTATATCCAACATCGTTTCCGTCAATTATCGCCGGCGATAGCAGACATCCTTGACGCACTCTTGGAAATTTCTGTTTTTTAAAATAATTTGATTTAGTTCTCATATAACTTTTCTTCTTCTTATCGAATCCAGAACGTCATATTTTTCATTCCCAGAAATCAATCAGCTTTACCACTCTGTCAGTAAGTTGTATAGCTTACAAACTGTCAATCGTATCAACTTCTAGTAGAAGACATTTAAACAGACGTTACCACAGTCTCATTTTGAATCTTCTCCTAATTCTTTGTTCATACGCAATATGTTCCGTCTCCCACCTTTCCCAGCTTATAATATTATGGGGCAGGATACTCTCATTCTCAGCTTTGATCACTTGTTTGCTTCACGTATTTTGCTGCTTATGTATTAGAAGTTTGGTGAAATTCCAAAGTCTTTCCTGAACTTAAGACTCGTTTTTGGCGTGATTAGCCATAGAGTATGTGGCGTTGACCTGTTAATGCTAATGTTTTTGTTCTCATTTCTGCTACTTTCCTACGTATTGCAGGGGGATTAATACTACAAGCCGTATAATATCCTGTTGTTGGTTTTAAGCATCCAGTAACTAGTTTATAGGCGTTGTTTAGCACTATATCAATTTTTTTGTGTGGACCTGTTTGTTCCAGACTATGGTTGCATATTCCCTTGCTTCAATTGATAGCCAGTACAGAAGTTTGAAGTACTTCTACGGTAACATCCCGTTTTGAGAAAATTAGTTTATGCAGCAAGTTGTTTCTGGTTTTAATTGTTTTCTTGAGTATTTCAGTGCTTTCTGAACGAGAGTATTCTATGTAAAGTAACCCCTAGACATTTTGGATTTGCATTATGTCTTATCTTATAACCGTTCCAGTTGATATTTAATTCACATCATGCTTTGCATTGTCTGAAAGAAAGGCATAAACTCCCATTTTGGCTAGGTTTTTAGAGCATTTTCCTTAAAATAACCATTTGGAATCATAACTGATCATTATAAGTGCTCATGGATCTCTATATAAGTTTTGAGCTGCCACTGCCCGATCATTTGTGAATATGAATCGTTTTGTTGATGAGGTTTTTGGCTAGTAATTTGCATAGACAACTTGTACTTTTCTTTGTTCTTCGTATTATTGATATTCTTATGTTTTTTCTCATATCAACCTTGTTATCCATGGTTTCTTTTTCTTCTGTTGTTGATACCCCTACACTTTAGTTGCGGGTGTTATGACTGTTTGTTGCCAGCATTCTTCTATTACATTCGATGATTCCTTTCTTCAAATACTTCTGATACTTGATTACTAAATTTCTGTTTTACTTTATTTCTTCTAGTTTTTCTGTGTTTCATGTACATTGTTTTCTAAATCGTAATTCTGTTATTTTTAATATATTATGATCGGTGCATCGTCTGCTTGAGGACACACTATGACTTTCTTCATATATTCTTTTTACCATATCTTGTATTGCATATTCTCATTTAACATAGAAGCATCACGTGAGGCCCAAAGTAGAATGAACCCGACTATCTCCATTATCATAATTACTATTATTTGTGTTAATATTTTCATTATTATTATTAATAATATTATTATCGCCGTATTATTTATAAACGAAGAAGAAAATCCCCATATCTATTGTTATCCGAGAAATTTATACCAATATCTATACTGTTAACACTGGTTGGTCCATATCGACAAGCTATCGTTAGAGAATGAAAACATCTTGAAAAAAGCGATGACGATGAAACCGAGAAAGATGGAACGAAACAACAACAAAAAATATATACTACTAAACGGATGGAATTGAACGCACGAAGAACAATAATCACGATGGAACTACCAAATTAATGAATCAACTTAGATGTTGTCTAAGCATTCGACAAATGACACTGGGGGAACAGCTGCCCGGTCGCTTTTGTATTTTTACTCAATGAGCATAAATATGTTTACGTCAATTACGCTCTGAAAAAATGTTAATGTAGTATAAATAACCTGCTTATCCCGCGGAATAATTTAGCTAAATATCTTGGATTGCATCTTAATTCCAACATGGAAGATGAACCCGACTTAGAGAATACGTCACTTATGGTGGCTGTTAGGAAAAATTCACAACTTGATGTCGACAGTAAATGACTACTGTACTAGTAGATCATCGAACCTATTTGGATCTATGGGATTCAACTTTGGGGGTGCACAAAACATTATAACAGAATAATTATTCACGTGCAATGACAAATGTAGCTTGGGACAAACGCGAATCTGCATGTAGATTAGAATCCAAAGTCTGTAGACTAGGCTACTTATGACTTGGACGCGAAACATAAAATCTGACATCAACATCAGATTATTTAGGCGACCCATTTAATTATAATTTTTAAGTCAGTTGATTTTAAAACATAGTTTATGTTTTATATAACACATTTGAGTTTTTATGATTTTTTTTGTTTTAAAAATACATTATGTAATTCTTGTCTGTGAGACTGCTTTCTATGGCATTTATTTGTTTACTTATGTTATCAATATCAAAATTTATTATTAAATTAACTGTTCTTTTTACTTGAAGAGTATCAATTTTTATTCACCATTTTTATTTAGGACGCTTTGGATAGAGTATACTCGCCGGAATTTAAGACAACTAGCTGTCCTGTTATTATCGATTTTCTCATTCGCCATGGTTTCATTAAACCTGACACAGGTAACATCATTAACTTTTATTATTTGCTTTATATAGGAATCGTACGGTTGTTTTATTGTGTTGCGTGATGATTGTATATGTTTGAGAATGATTTTTTGTTTTTTGTTTTTTGTTTTTTTTTTTTTTTGTTTTTTTTTTTTTTTTAGTACAAAATGTGGGCTGTAATTTACTATTTAGCATTATCTCAGATATATTATTCATATTTGAAATTGCGCGATAATAATTAATTATTTGAAAATAGCTGAATTTGAAATAACTTAAGTTGAGATCGAAATTTGTCTCAGTACATTCTTGTTCAATCACTCGATCCGAATGTTATGAATATTATGAACCAATCTGCAAAACCATTACGCCATTCATCTCTATCCGCATCCAATGGTATTAATTGATGTAACGGATTTTCGACCAATTGTTTTATATGATCAATATATCTCGATGAAACTCCTCCTCGTCTTCTCACGCCTTCTATTTTACTTTATATAATCAATTTTTCTTGACCGTCAACATTCTTCAACCATATCGTTATGCTTAACTCTTGATTGAGGTATTGAATCTTTTAGCCATTGTCAACATTGTTCTCTAGCAATACGTTTCAAAAGCGTTTATACTTTTATGTGTCCAGTATTCGGACGCATATAGAAATATTGACGTTACTAATATATTTATTAGACGGACTTTTGTACGAATACTTATGTCATGGCTCTTCTAGATTTCGTTAAGTCCTGACATTCCTGTTTTCAATTGCGGTACTATTTTTAATTTCTTCGCTGCATTCACCTGTATTGGTGATAAGTGTTCAAAGATATAAATACTATCTGCCACTTGTAACTATGTGATATGTTATACATAGTCATTTCTATCATGTTTATCAATAATCACAATTTTTTTTTTTGTTTATTTTAATCCAACTTCTAGGCTTATGATCCCTATTTCGTTAACATACTTTAGTATTTCAAAATCCGACGTGGCAGTTAAGGTGGTATCATCAGCATACCTTATATTTATTTGTTCTTCACACCACCATTCCATTCTTCAGAGGCTTTTCTAATTATCATTCACTGCATATATTCGAGAGTATGCCTGGCGCGTGTTTTTTTTTAACTTTTCGTTAGCTTATTAGATATTTTGACTCTTCCTGTGTTGTCATTATATAAAGATTTAATTAAGTCTACTAGATGTTTATTTTTTTTTTACAGAACCACGCTATGCAGAACTGGTCGAATTACTTCACGTTCCATTACAGACTCTCTACGGTAGTTTTAACGATACAAAATGTCGAGAAAACGGCAGTTTTAACTAATTTAGATTTACCACTATATTCGGTATGTACACGTATGATTTGGAAATTTTGACAATAATATATAAGATCACATATCTGAAATCTTAACTAATGTAAAAGTATTTTAAAAAAAAAAATAAAACCTAATATACTAATTATCCAACGAATAAACTTAATTCTAATAAATGTATAAAATTATGATTTTTCTTTTAATCTGGGACGTCACTCTTAGTATCTGGAATGTGAAATTCGTCATTAAGGATATTTGTTCGCATATTTTCATCTTTTCGGCTGTATTATATTGAACGTTATGTATTTTGTAATACGTAAAATTAAATTAATTCTAAATGATGATTATTGTCGGACGTGGCTTATATAGTTCACTTCGTTTCTGAATTCATATCGCGTCGTTAATTCCAATTTTCTATATTTTTGATATACCCGCGTTCGTTTTGTCATATTTATTTTACTCGTTCTGTAAATTGTCTAGTTTGCTGAAATAATGTTCCTTCATTAATCGCTTTTGTTAAATTTTTTCATACATTTTGAAACATGATCCTACAGTTATAATATGTCTACGAATTTCTACATTATACATTAAATGAACTTTCATGTCTTTTAAAAATTCATCACTTTAAAAAACGTAATGTTTAAATATCGCTATATTATACTACAAATATTAATCATTATTACCGGAAGAATAAATTAACTAAAGAGGTATTTATCAATTAAATAAAGATGATATAGAAAATGAAAATATACTTGTACCTCGTATAAGAAAAAATATACATGTAAAATTCGCGCACACCAGAATATGGAAAAATTAAAACAACGTAATTTGTGTAAATATATATCACACATATTAAGTTGTTGGTCAAATATTACCGGATATATCAACTGCGTGGAACACAGTTGTATATCGTAAAAGAGGTTGTTTTCTGATTTTAAATCATTCGCTAGATAATCTAGTATACTTACATTTGTGATAATCTAGACCTTTATCAACCACAAAGACGAAAATTAGCACTACGTATAATTATCTTTCAATCGCATGTCGATTATAATAAGATAGTAATTCGGAGAAAAGTAAAAATGACGATCATTTAACAAACTTCATTAAAATTATAAATAATGATAATGAACAAAAGCTACGTAAAGTGTGTGTATTTTGTGAATGATTAAACTAACGTATGATGAAAATAAAAATTTTTAATTTTCATACAGATCTACCGTATCAATACATTGTAGATTTACTATTGAAATATGTGACTGATTAAACTAGTTTAATATTTATTTATTTTTTATTTTCAGAAATTATTACTATATTCCATTATGCGTGCGAAACTGATACTCATTTTTGAAATATTGTTTTTATAGAATAATCAATTTACCTAATAATAAGTATTTCTGTCTGTCAGAAACTACTAAACTATTATCGTCTCTTCGTTTACGCTTTGATTTAAATTGGTGCATTAAAAATATCCAATGTCAGTCGCAAGGATTGCCTGTTGTAATTTCTCCTTTGTTCTAGTTATGCTGCTTTTATTTTATTTAACGTTTTACAAATACTTGGAACGTTCTCATTTTCTATATTCGTTCATACAACTCGAAACTTGAAATATATCAAGTTTTATGAGTGGAAAAATTTTCGTATAATACCGTGATGAATTTTCTTACGGCGAATAAATACAGTGATGGACAGGAAGATGGTCATGAGAACCTAAATATGGCGCCTATGAAATATACTAGCCGAATAAATTGAATAAAGCATAAACATGTTGTAATCAAGACGATAAATAAAATTTTCTACCAAATCAACTAAAACTAGTCTTTTTTATATAATATAATATATATGAAAATATAATTATGATCAACAACGAATTGTACACAAGCTGCAAAATGTCTTGCATTAGCTTTCTCCTCATTAAACATTACCCAGAATTGATAAAAGGCTACGTTTGATGAATATTTTTATTCTGTGTGATTATATATTAATGTCTATGTCAAAATTGAATATTACATAAATATTTGTATTTTTGTTGAACAGGACGTATCAGTCATAGACATAGATATTGAAATCCAGTGACAATTTTTACGTACGTACTTGTATGTGTGTTATTTTTTTTACGTAATATGTATATATTTCGGTTTATAAGCGTATATGTTGATTCATTAATTTTAAAAAACAAAATTGCACTGCCAATTAATTCGGCCTTGCTTCCATTAATAAATAAGTAATAATTTATACAATATTTGTTTCCGGGTTATGGAGTGACTCCGTTATCTTTCAAATATGTAATTTAACGATTATATCGCAATGAACGTATATTTTCTTGATTAAATAATTACATAATTTTGTTTTAAAATAAGTGTTTTAACTGCGAAATTTTCGTACATAATTTTTATAATCGTTTTTCATGTTGCATACTATTGAATAACTTTTATTGTGTTGTGAAATCTTAAGATCCGACTTCATGTGTATATATATATATATATATATATATATATATATATATATATATTCCTATGTACGGGTTTTCTATGTCCCAAAAATTCGCGGTTTGTAGTTTATCCTTTATAATTTAAAAGGCTATGATAGTAGAAATGTAATACAAAATTTATCTATTGAAAACAGAACTATTGAAGTCTCATTAAAAATTTGAAAAAAATATTCATTTTCAACCGTCATCGCTGCTGCTACAATTATTGCAATATTTCAGTTGAAAAAACGAGAGTTAATTAATTAACCTCTAAGTTGTGGAAGTAATGCATCACCTATGAAAAAATATGCATTTTCAACCGTCATCGCTGCTGCTACAATTATTGCAATATTTCAGTTGAAAAAACGAGAGTTAATTAATTAACCTCTAAGTTGTGGAAGTAATGCATCACCTATTCTCATATTATTCGTAAATATATGTGTTGAATAGTTGAAAAGCATTTGTCAAATACGTAACATGTAACTCGTCATCAAATAATAAGTAAACGTAAAAAGTAGGTTAGACGACAAACTGCAAACGTATTTTTTGCGTACTGAAATAATCTTATTTATAAAGTGATTTTCTTGAGACAGATTGTTTATGTCACGGATCATTGTTAATGTACTTATAAATTTCTGTCCTCGTGACGTAGCAGCAATAATTTGTCGATCTGCTTTGCATAACCGGAGTTCGAATCAAAGAATTTTTAATGATAAAATCAAGATATTTGTCTAATTAAACCGGATTACTGAAAAGCGAGTAAAAAACGGTTAAATCAGTGTTAGTGTTCGACAAGGTTGCGTCATCGTTTAGATCACTTACGCGACGTCAACCAAACGACTTTCAAGTTGATACTCAATGACTTGACTTATCTATTTAACTTATAATTTTCATTAAACAATTTATTTTCAAATTAAATATTTAAATTTTTGTTTTGTTATCCTTACTAATTCTTATTTACCGATCCTTCATTTTTAATAACGTTGCTGATAAATTTCGGTTAGGTGAACATTTCGTGTTGAATATCTTACTTTTTCCTGTTTCTATAAAGTTTTGTGGAAAACGATTACGTTCAATTATTAGTACTCGTTTAAAAATGAGACCAATTAAAAAAAGCGAGAAGTATGGTGAAAAATATTTAAACTGATTATATTAAGCCGTACATAATAATAATGACACAAATAGCTGATCCATTATAAATTGTCTGTATTTATTTTCAACGAAAGAAAATTCATCCTCCCTTTATTCATTGCATTGTAGGATAAATAACAATGTACGGTGCTTTCACACACTTTATCAAGCAGATTTAAAATATGTAAATATCTTGATTTCCATATGATATGAAACGAATTTGATCCGATTAAAAAATATCATTCATTATAAAAGGATATTGTTTACTCTTTTTTTTTTTTTTTTTTTTTTTTTTTTTTTTTTAATACTACACGTCTAAACGTATATAAAAATGTTTGTATTAATTGCATTAATAAGTGTAGTTATTATGTTGTGTTCGTTTACAGATGTGTATGTATTACCAAAATGTATGCATAAAAATTAAGTTGTATTGAATTTTTTGTTCCGATGTGATACTTTCGTAATAAAATGCGTTTATATATACGTTTGGGGAATGTATATTCATTTATATTGTTTTCTTATTTTTTAATTCATTCGCCTCTGTTTATATATATATATACATATATATATTTCTAATCCGCCATAATTTTCCTCGAAATTCAACTAAATATATAATCTGTTTTTTTAAAAATACACTTTTTTCAATAAAGTTTTCGATATACAAAGAAGTATTATATTAGCTTATTTCCTGTATTTAAATTTTGTTTTCAGATTTATATAACGATAGTATAAATGTTTAAATATTTAAACAGAAAAATCATTAAGTAAAATAATAATAATTTTAAATATACTTTTCAACTTTATAAAACAAATAAATGACGCGTTAATTTGCGATTTCCTATTTTTAATTTTAAAGGTATATTGTTTAAACCGACCATATTGCGCTGATACTTTTATAAATAGTTTTAAATCATCGGGGTTTTGTTAATTTCTGACTTTTTTCATAGTTCGGAAATTTTTAAATAATATTTAAGACTTTCTTTCGTTATTAAACTCCTAGTCCTAACTGTTGTGCCGATTAACCGGCAATATGTATATATATATATATTAAAATGTGCCAAACATTTGCAAAATAAATTTTAGTTTTGTGTATAATTATATTGTCGGAATAGCACATAAGGAATATAAGTGATGTTTACAATTAGCTCCTTAAAATTATGGAATAATGAAAATCAAAAATGAAGAACGTGCATCGTACACAAACGAAAATTCGCTACGAATAGAAATAACGTTAGGTAGATTAGTGCGTAAAATATGTTTCCGGATATTTAGTTAGTAATTGCGAAAAGTAATTTTATAATTTTTGAAAAATTCTTAGTGATTAAAACAAAAATGAACGAATTATAGATGTAGCTTTTCTCATGAAGTAATTCATTTAACTGTTATTTGATAACATTTGCATTGGTCCGTTATAAACGTTTATGATGTGTGAAACGCTCTTAATAGTGATCGAAAATACTTTCCGTTGTTATATTAATTTTTTCATATTTCGCAACGTCTGAACGCAAATTTATTATTATAATAATTCAATATACCTATAAGGTCTTCAATTCGTTCATTATAAGAACTGAATTTATTTATCACTAGTCTATAGTTTTGAATATATTTTTTATTTACATTGGCGAATAATTTTATAATTATTACTTTAGTTATTACACCTCAGTATAAGTTATAATTATGTTAGTATATATTAAAAATAAAATGTTTACTAAATTAAATATCTAATTGATTAAAGTTACGTCAAAAAAAATGTATGTATGTGCGTGCATCGACGACGAAATGAACAGGTAATATGAACTTTTATTTTTAAAATGTTAAATATAAATGATGTAGTGTTGTCACAAGTGAAAAAGCATTTGAAAATATTGAAAATCCGAAATAAAATTTCTAAGAGGGAAAAATAATATAATAGCATATCTGATATATGTAAAATGAAACGAAAAATAATATTTTATTACAAAATATAAATACATATGTATTTGTTATATTTCCCAAACAAAATTTAAACGATAGAAAATATTGTATCATTTTATTACATTTTTGGTTAATGCAGTTCGAAATAAACAGGAATATCAGCCAAGAGTCTGTCTCGAAGTCCCTAGTAATCGATTATTTAATGTATATATCTACTATATATATTGAAAAACAAACGATCACACTTTATTGTATAGTCACACAAAAAATGAAATAAAGGTTTACGGATAAACTGCAAAAACTTGAGTTCTATATCTCAAGGTGATTTAAATAAAATATAAATATTATAATTTTCCGTCTTTAAAATTAATTAATAATTAGGATAGAAGCCAATTTAAAACATATGCTTTCAATTAAAACTTATATTGCATTTATTTTACCCCGGTATATGGCTTTATAGCAAACGTGGAAAATTGAAGTTTAGACTAAATTGATCGTATTTTATTAATACAATATCCTATAATAATATTGGGAGCTATTTATCTTTTTTTAAATATTCACTTGATAATGGCCTAACAGTCGAAAATTTTTGTGATTTTTCATAAAGAAAAAACTTTTAATAATTTTAACTTCTTTTTTGTGATATATTTTAATAAAGATCACTACATTCCACATTCTTCAAATGTACGAGAATAGCTACTCCTTCGCTTTGTCTAATCTATACGTTTGATAACCAGGAATTTTTAAGGGGATTTTATCATCAAATTTAGTTTAGCATGTAACAGCGATGTCTACTTTATTCTCAAACAAAAAAGTGAATAAATTTATTAATATTTGGGAAAAGGGAGTTCGCATTCCAACCAACTCCGGAAATATCATTAGTTGTATTGTTTAGGGTCAGTATATTTAATAATTTCTAAAAGCATTGCAAGATACTTTCAAAGACAATTATAATTTGAGTGAGAGTATCGGCATTACTTAAAACACGGACAGCTTCCTACTAATTTCAGTGAGAGTATCGGCATTAATTGATATGGACAGCTTCCTACTAATTTGTTTAAGAACAGTCGGAATTTTACAAATATTTAAATTCTTAAATAAATTAAATAATTCAAGAAGCAAAAAGAGGACTTAGCCTCTTTTACACTCACAGGGTTACTACCTCTTGCAGCCTCAGCATACGATCTATTAAGAAAAACACTACGAGTATTCTTGGTTAAATTAGAATTAACATTATTTCTAGTATATAACATCAAAAAATTTTCGTGAGAAAAACTTATTTGTGATTTCACAATCATTATCATTCGCAGCGTGCGATAAGTTGCAATTTGCACATTTAGGTTGAACTATTACGCATTCCTGACTTTCATTATCTAAACCACATTTCACGCACTAGCATGGCATATTGCAATTTGCTGAAAAGTGACCATATAACTGGGACCTGTAACATTGTAACACACCAGTTCTGGGCCTGTATTTTTCCCAGCGAACTACACAATGTTCTATATTATGGTCTAGTACTTTCCTAATATTTGTATCGAACGGAAAATTTATAAAATAAATCGACGACGAGATATAAGTGGTTCCAAATATCGAGAAATCGAAATAATGAAAACGTAATAGTGCACACCTTGTAAAACACCTCGAGCAGAATTAGAGGCGGCGTAGTAAGAACGAAAGCAAATTTGATGAAATGTAGGAAGGTCGAAAATTATCGGTGTCAGCGCAGTGAAGTGCGAACATCCGCATATTTTCGGATCTTTACTGTTTACAGTTTTCAATCCAGCTAAGTTATACCGAGATAATGACGATGTTACCTTTTAAACACAATCTCAAATTTAATGTTGATCCGATACAATGTAAGTTAATAAATATTACCAGTCAAACGTCAAATATGTTATACTCTGTTGTAAATATTAGTCAACTTTGCAAATGTATACTACAAACATATATAAAAAATAATAAATTGAAAAAATTCTTCAATATGTCAGTATTATTGAAAATTTATTTTAATAATTACAATAACATTTACTACTACTATTAGTGATTACAGTTGTGTGATATTTCGAATCTAGTTTATTTAGATCTGGATTTTAGTTCACCAGATTTGTTAATTATATAGGGTACACGCCGAGCCGAGCTACAAAAACTTGTTTTGTGGGTTCTGTCTTAACTACCTGCTAAGTAAACTATTCTAATATATGCATTTATAAAAATATTTTAAATAAAATGAAAAATTAATCCATTTTTGAAAACAATGTATTTAAATTTACTATACACAAAGCGTTTTTCTTTCATCATATTTAAAGAGCGATGTGTATTCAAGATTGTATTGTACTGTCAACGAAACTTTTTGTTTAAGAGAAACATAAAATTAAATACAACCCCGTTAAGTACGAGTAATATTATCTGATCCAATGTTGCACTGGTGACGGTTGTGTTTCCAAACATTTTGAATTAATATTTAATTTATTGTTGGGTGGGTAGGTGTGTTTATTTAATATTGAATAAAGGATTTTTTACGCGTTATGTAGTAAAGTTCTGTTTTTTTCTCATGTCTAAACGTTGCTTTACATTGCGATTATGTAATTATGTATCAGAACAAAAGGAAATTGATGTGTTGTCCTAGTGATATTGAGTCTAATGATGGTCAGTCGGAAAAATTCAGAAGCTGTACTGATGTCTTCTGGCTTTGTATTTTCACATCATTCTGTATTCTCTTGGTAATTAATATTCTTGTTTCTGAAAATAATCATGTAATGTATATAATTCTTATAATTATGTATGTTTGGTTTTTCATACTTGTGATAATTTTCATAAAAAAAAAATAATTGTAGTGTTGTTTAATGTTCTTTAATGATTAACTATGCTTTGTATTTGTAGCCTACCTACTGTTTAAAAAGATTAGTTATTATTAAAAAAGTCTATACTATATTTTCCTTATTTCATAATTATCAAAAACAAACTATATTTTTAAAGTAAATCGGTGATTAATTGAATTTTCCATCTATTTAAAATTGCAATGTTTAGTAAATCTTCAAACAAAAATGATTTGCTATTAGGCAATTTTTCTTAAAGCTTATTTAAAATATAACAGAAATTCTTTTTTTTTTCTTTTGAATATTACTGAAACGATCACAATACTTTCAATTATTTTCTAATTCAAGGTCTACAAACTCCAGAGATACACTTTAATTATTAGATGTTCAATTACAAGACAGAAAAATAATTGCCGTTTGTAATAAGTTCCATCGGAAACTTGAATTTATTTCAAGATAACCGCAAAATGATGCGCTTTTTCATTGGAATTCAGCATGTGGTTTATTCCTAAATATTTATTCCAGTAACTGCAAGTAATACAGTTCTCGAACAGACAAAAAGTGTTCATGCGATACTGATGTTCTTAATTTAAAGGCAAATTTAAACAATAAATTTTGCAGTACTTGAAGAGGTATAATATGTTGCTTAGCAGTCCCAATGTATTATTCCATAACTTTGAGTAGGTTAATGCAAAGCGAAATATAAACGTCTAAGATGTTCAGCAGAGAAGTATTGTTTTAGATAATAAAAAAGATAATTCGGTTTACAAAATTTTTTAGCCAGGTATAAAGGATGTTTATACCGTGTCAACTTGCAATCAAACTGTACTCCTAAATAGTTTACTTCATAAGCTCGTTTTATCTCAGTTACATTATTAAGTTTTGTGTCATCTCACAAATTAGGGCACTGATAGCCATATACTAGATACTTAGTGACGAGGAATTAACATCATCGTAGTACCACGTTTCGCTTAATAAAATTACATCCACTACGCTACCTGTAAGTAGGTTTTGTGGAGTTGGCTCGCTTGGCGTTTTGGTCACCCAGGGTCACGAGGGTTGGCTCGATTATTTACATATATATTTTTTTCACTTAGTTAATGGAGGCCTCCCATGACCCATGGGGCTCTGGGCCAGTCTTCAGTCAAGCCCATGCATTAATCCGGTCCAGTATGTAAACTGGACTTACCTAAAACAAACACAAATAATGAGAACGTAAGAAATATTTAAAAAGTATATTCGTTGCGTATTTCACATAAATGAGCCACTCTTTATGTTAACATGAGTAGTACTGTTTCTTTGTGAGGTTATAGGGCCTGATACGTTATTTCGCAAGAAAATATTAGTTATAAACAGCCTTTATGAATTACAGATAAAATGTGTAACATCAATTAATATTAGAAAATAATGATAAAAATATTCAATTTGAACAATGGAAGAACATAATAGCATAAACGATATACAGTGCAATTAAAATTAGAGAAATTAGTATTCACTATGTAATGACTGTAATATTTGGAAGTGTTTAATATTATGTAATATATGAATTATAAGCAAAAATTGATTTTTAGATGTAATATTCAGAAATGTACGTGATATATTATTTTGATTTCAGATATTAATTGCGGTGTTTTCATTTGTTTACGGTAATCCTTTACGTTTGATAAATGGCTATGATAGTTTTGGAAATACGTGTGGTGATAAAAATGATCATAACGTTAATAATTTTGAACTGTCTGGAGTGGATATGTCTAATAAAAGGTGTTCTTCATTCATACATAATTATTGATTTTCAAATTATAGCTTTAATCATTATATTGTGTGTTTTGTTTTTTTAACCACAAACTACTATTAGTTCGGATAGTATGTACCTCTCTCCCAATTGTTATATTTTCGTACGTAGCACTTTTACTTCCCCTGACCTAAAGTTAATATTTTGTTTGTGGATTTTAGATATAAATAACTGATTTTATTGTATGTATATTTAACTGGTTTATTTTGAAATAAACAATTTTTAACAATTTTATTTTATTAAGTTTTAATTGTTTATTTATTGGAAAGAATGTGCTCATATATGTTCAGATAGTATTATTTTTAAGTGTTCTTTAGTGTATCCTCAGTGGAATTGTAGACCTATTTATTGATGATGGTATCATATAAAGTTAGATGCTGGAATTTATACTAAAAATATTAATTAATACCTGTAAATATCTCGGAATCATTTGGATAACGAAATGTTTTCATTCACATAGACCAAGTATATAAATCAAATAAATATTTCTGATATTAGGCAATTGGAACATTAAGTAACCGAATGAAAACTGCTCTATCAAATAATGCATATATAATTGTATAATTTTTTATTTTATAAATTTCAGTTATTTATTTTATATGGACTTCATGAATTTGGAACAGTCGTTACAAATATGTGTTGAAAAATGTCCAGATCAGGATTTAAGATCTATCTCTGAATTAAAAAATTATTACGAAAAAACCGGAATACTTTTGTGTAGGTAAGGAGATTTTTGTAATATGTTTATTAATTCTAAAATATTTTCCTGATTTAGAATAACTTAAAGTTATAATCAAACTGCATTACACGTTGTTCATGAAGGAAGGTACGATACTTAAAGAAAAAATATTAATATGCCCGAATTTTGTTTAGATTTTGATTTTTAAAAACAAAATTTTCAACCAAATCATTTATGTACGTTATTGTTGCGGAATGAATTCATTTTTATTACGATAGTTATTCTTAAAATATTATGTTCTTTATTAATAACTGTTTATTTTGCGGAATCTAAATATTGGACAAATATTGTCCATATGTTATTGTGTGTTTTTTTTTTTAATAATTCCTCATAAAGATTTACAATTAGTCTTGATGGTAAACTTGTAATTCGTTTAGTACAACTACTTTTTTGAAATATTGCAAACCATTGTAAAAATAGTTACATTTGAAATGTTTGTATAGGAACTAATGTCTACAAATGTGTTATTATTATTATTTTGCTTATTAATTTACGTTGACTATACAATATAAAGGTATGATGTGAATTTTTCGGAAATTCAGTATCCTGAATATAGTTCGCCTATAACCAGTAATATGTCTTCGATGAATATAACTGAAAATGTTAGTTTATCTCAAGGCCCGTGTCCGGGATTTCCAGTTTTTAAAAGGTAAAAAGGTCACATTAATTTAAAATTTTATGGTGTTTAATTAAGCTTTGTGACTGATTTATATTCACTGTTTGCGTATTTGTAACGTAGTCCATTAATCATATATACTTCAGTACGATTTAAAGAATAGTAATTAACAGTAACGTCAGAATAAAGATTAATTGTATCATATTATTATTATTATTACCGCTCTTTTAATTTTTTCTGTGTCTTTGTTCATTTTATTGTACACGATCAGGTCTAGGTAAGCGTTAAAGATCATTTTCATTTCATATTAATGCAGAATATTGGTTTGAAATATCCATTGTTTTCTTACTTTTTTCCTCTAGCTATCTTCGACATAAATTTAATTTAAAAAATTTTATATCTTCCTTTTATCAGTTATTAAATTTATTGTACGTCCCGGTAACGTAATGTACCTTGTGTAAATGTATATATCCAATTCACTATTGCGATTTTATCATTTTTAATAAGTATATGAAATTAATAAATACTAAAATTTATATAACAATTGTCTGTTTTGTTATTTAATTTAATAAATAGTTTCGACCGTTGTTAAACTGAAATAATTGTTACTAAATCACAAAAACATACGAAAAAATAAAAATAATCGAAACAAATATAAAATTATTTTAATATAAAATATTTTATCTTGTATTTTTTAACATTTAAGGACTTTTATTTTCATGTGTTTTTTTTTTAGTTCTGCAGTATTAAATAGATGTATTCCAGATGCAGTACGGGGCGTGAGCTCCTTATTCATTAGTAATATGTACGGCATGTTAAATAGTTGGGATAATTTAGAACAAATGATGGCCGATGTATACAGTAGTTGGAAAATGATTTTGGCTTTATCTGTCATTTCGTTTTGTAAGTTTTATTATGATTTCTTTAAATTCTAATCAAGTAGAAGCTTTATTAAATTTTGATTTTTAAAGAATAATACATTTTATGTGTGTGTGTCTTTGTGTATGAATTTGTTGAGCATGGTCTGAAAGTGCGAGTAAGTAAAATATTCAACAGATGAGTTATAATATAATGACGAGGAACTGTTATAAGTGACAAGGAATATGAGACAGTTGTAATGGAATTATTAATCAAGGTTAAATTTAACGGTTTTCTAGCTGATTATATGTGAAATTTTAGACACTTTCTAATGGTGACGACGCGCTGTACTACTTAAACTTGTAATATATTAAAAATCAGGATAAATTCCCTTCTAAGTATGATCTTGTCTATAAACATTTATCGAGTTATTTCTTACATTGGGAAGGACAAAATGAATAGCGCAGTATTTATCTAATTTTTTTCTTTTTAGATAATCCATTTTGTGAGAATACATTGTATTATAGAAAACTTTTGGTCTGACCATTCTAAGATACCAATTTTTGTAAGTTTAAATTTATGCCTATAGTGATTTTTCCTATGATTTAATCCCGGATACCTTGTTTGATTTATAGGAACTCATCAAGTTCGATTTATTGTTTTATGTATATTGTTATATTTGTAGTAATCATTTGCTTTTTGTATGTGTGAATTTTAATTTCAGATTGATTATGAGTATATGTTTCACAAATACGTTCTTTGTAATTTGATAACTTTCATTTTATGGTACACGCGCGTGTATAAAATTTTATAAATCGAACACAAATGTGTACATGATTTATAAAAAAGATTATCTACTATGTTTCAACTAATCATGTATATAAGCTTTATACTGTTAAAAATCTGTTGGATACTAAAATTTTATTATTGTTAAATATTTTAGGTTTTTCTTTAATAGTGATCAGTTTGATGTATATAATTTCTAGTGTTGTTTCGTGGTTCATTGTAATTGGCGTTAGTAGTACATCAGTAGGTAAGTATATATGTAATTTTGTAATAATTATAAAAATATAAATTCTTGAATATTTTTGCATTACCCTAATTTAAATATGTATTAAAAATTGTGGCATATGTAAATTTTTTCACTATCGAAAGTAAGAATAAATATTTTACCGAGTATTATGTTGCGCTGTTCGATGCTTTACGTGTGATGTAAAAATATATTCCTTAAAATTTAAATGTAAAGATCGTATTACACCCCTGCGATTCCATAATAATTGGATGTATAATTAAAATTTAAAAATTAATAGATTATGGAAATTTTATGTCATTTTTATAAAAGTAGTAATGTGCTTTACTTATGTGTGACATATGTGTGTGTAAACTTATTTATATAAAATTCAGAACGATTATTAATTTTTCTGCGTTGATGACTTGAATTAAATCCAAGTAGCTTTATTAATGATTTACAGTAAGTCAGAAAGAGACTGATGCTACAATGAAAAGGATAAGCAACTTGTGATGCGAGAACTCTCATGAATCATTTTAAAGAAAACATTGTTTAAAACCATGTGTACACATTTGAAGATGACAGGAATAATGTTCGTACAATACTTTGATGAAAATCATGAATCTGCAATGAGAAAATTGCAAAATTAAAATAACACATAAAAATTAGTTCATATTTTTAAAAATTAAGTGACTTGATTTAGCAAATGTTATAGAATTTCAAAATACATTTAAGTGCAAAATTTCAATATTAATTTGATCATTGGCATCATATTATGTACCTAACTTAAATTCCGTAAGTTACTTAATGTACCTCGAAACAGATAAGAATCGTATCCGCTGACTTGATATTTAAATAATCAAAAGTTCAAATAGATCAGGATAAACAACTGCAGAAAAAATCAATTATGCAACAGTATATTTAACTGAAATCTTGTAGATAATTTATTCTAAAATAAATTAACTTTGACGTAATTTTTAAAAACATTTTTAGAATATTTGAGCAGCGATTGCGAAATTTGAGTAACTGCATTACGTATTCATTCGTCATAAATCGGTGGAATTTGGTTAAGTTAGCATATTTAAACATTTTTTTTACTGACAGGTTAATTTAAAGTCAGAATAAAATTAGACTGTAATTGGTCACTTCGTGTATTGAATATTTCTTTCTAAAAATTTTTTATAAGCAATCTGAAGGATAATCTATTGCTAATAGTTAATTAAAAGGAATGCTTTAAAATCATGATCGTAAATGGGAAATTAGATAAATAAAATTTTCGTGTGAAACCAAATATTTATTTTTAAACATAACATTTTTTTTGTTGTGTACCAATCTATATAAATATTATAAACACAACTGCGAGAAAAAAAAAGAGAATAATATCAAATAAACAACATATCCCAATGGATAATGCTGTTTTGTTATAGCGATATATATTTATTCTTACTCGATTTTATGATGACGTAAGTGCATCCCGACATTGCCTTTTTTTTAAGACGTCTGACAGGGTTATCTGGAAGATGTATTGTCGACATTCGTGATATTAGCAGATTTGGATTTTCATTGAGCGCCGTATACATTTTCCTGTATCGCCGTCTGTGGTTTGTTGCAACGGTTGGTATTCCGAGATCATGATGAATGATATCGTTACGAACATAAAATGGTGCATTTGTCATAATCCTTAAAACCTTCGACTGAAACGATTGTATTTTATTTAGACGTCGAACCGTACACTTCGAGACCATATTTCCAGATAGGAGCAATTACTGTGTTATATAAGAGGACTTTGTTTGCAAGACTAAGTTGCGATTTGCGCCCTATTAACGGATACAACTGGCGCAGTAGAAGCGTCAGATTTTTCCACGTATTTATGACATGCGGTCCCCACGTTAATCTTCGATCGAATGTTAATCCTAAATATTTAACTTCTGGCGTTGTTGGTATCATTCGACCGCAATATGTAACTGACGGGCAATTCTGTCGTCTAGTTGTGAAAGTGACATGCGATGACTTAAGGTTATTTATTTCGACTTTCCGCCCATTGCTCAGTTATTAGTAAGTGTCTCTGTATATATCTTGACGCTTCGCGGGGGTCTTCATGACTAGCCAAAATAGCAACATCATCCGCGAAAGTAGCCTAAATAGTGAACATTGTGGTCGGTATATCTGCCGTATAAAAAGAGGGCCCAGGACGCTTCCTTGAGGTACTGATGCCATAATCATTCGCGGAGTGTAGACACAGCTTTATCTATTTTGACTTGAAATGATCTACTGTTGAGGTAGGATTTTAAAAGAAAGTATATTTCAAGCGGAAAAATTTCATTTATCTTGTAGAGCAGCCCTTCATGCCAGACGCGATCGAATGCCCTGGCTACATCCAGAAACACCGCTGAACAGTATAATTTGCACTGCAAAACCGACTCGATTGCGTCGACAACTCTATGACACTGGTGAACAGCCGAGTGTTTAGTTCGGAATCCGAATTGATGATCCGGAAGTAAAACAATCTCGTTCTTAATACCGCAAAGAATTGGGTGAAGCAATTTCTCAAATAGTTTCCCGAACGTATCCAATAAACTTATTGGTCGGTATGATGAAACGTCAGAAGCCGGTTTTCCATATTTGTGAATTGGTATAATTATTGAATGTTTCCATCTTCTCGAAAAATCAGCGATCAAAAAAATATAAATAAAAGAGACAAAAGAACAAATATAGTTAAATTTTTTGACATGCTGCGAACCTAAATGAAATGACTATTTGTTATTAAGAAAAAATGTATTTCGTTAAAATTTAAAAATAAATGAATAATAATTTAATTTTTAATTTATTTTATGCATTAATTCAATATTTTATGATTGAAATGAACACTAATTTAGTATAAAATAAATGAAATGTTTAGCCATTACTGGTATACTATGGTGGACTTATATAAGCATTCGGTATCAGTTAAATGAAACACCGGAAGAACGACTTTTGGAAGGATCTGTTAAGAACGAAGAAACATTTCTTTGGTTCGCTATTATGTCATCCATCGTTTCAGTAAGATATAACATTTATAATTTTTTAAAAATTAATATGTAGTAATAATCATATTATAATTCAACTGATCTGATGAATTTAAACGCAGCTTTGTTCATTATTGATATTAGAAAAAAACGATAAAAATCGGTACTCCGGGAAAAATTTTCTTAATAAGCAAACTTTATTTATTAAATTTTGGATTGTTTTATTTCATTTAATTAGTATTTTAATTTTAAATTTTAATAATTCGAATTTACTAATTTTATGATCATTAGATTAGATTATTCCGCAAATTATGGGCGAAATGTTATTTTACAAATATCTGTAGAAACTGTTGCCCATTAAAATGGAGAAATATGATGTAGACCTATATTTTCATGTAGACTGATCACTTTTATTAACAGCTGATTTATAATCACTTTTTTGTTTATTGAAAGCTATAGTCATGTAAAAAGAAATACGTGAAAATTTATGTGATAACGATTAGTTTTGAAAGGTTTAAAAACCACTGCTTAATTTAATACTCTGACATGAGAGCAAAGAATTGAGCTATTCTTAATCATCTAAATTTTTATTGAGGAACCTCTTGGAGAAATAACAAATAAGTTTACGTAATTAAAGCTTCAGTTTATTGAAAAGTCGTAAATATGTTTTTCAATAATTGTATTTGTAAACAATTTTAATGTCGGAAAATTTGCTATAACTATGCTTATTCATTGAAATCACTAAATTATGACTAGAACGTGGGCCAAGTGTAGAAATGTACAAACTTTTTTATATATATTGAACTCTGAAATAAAAATAAAGTAACATTGTAAACGAATTGCTGATTCAATAAAATTTTAAAGTTAACGTTGTAATTATGAACACAGTGATAGTAACATAACCAATTTTGCGAAGTCTTCTGCTTATAACAAATGTATGCACGTATACACACACTATATATATATAAAATGTAAAAACAATTAATACTGTTAATATTACATTAGATTTCATATTAATCACTAATAGTATATTTCTTTAAACGTGTAAGTTTTGTAATTAAGGACGGGTTTGGATTATTATTTTGTCCATAATATTTTTTATAAAAGTAACCATTCGCTTATTTGGTACCTACTATCTATTTTTGTTTAACTTAAATTTTTATGGTGTGAATATGTTCAGAATATGTTTTTTTTTTTTTTCATTCTTAAAGTACATCCGTAATTTATCATACAGGTTTGTTAATTGAGTAGGCTGTAAGTAACTAGTTATCAACCTGTAACTTTCATTTAGTATTATACCCACTTTCATAAGATGAGTGAATCTACCTCACAAGATATATATATATATTCACTCCAGAATACCAAGGTGACAAAAAATGGTATTCTGGTTGTATGTGTAGTTTTCCCTAGCTACTCCCCACTAGTTTACGTAGATTAGTCACATAGTCTTCATTCTAACCGATTTGTAATATTTTTTATTTCATGTTGTTTATTATCATTACATCCTATAGAAATACATTTTCTTGTATCAGCCATCGTATTTCGTTGATCCTTAATATGTCGATATTAAATCTTTCCGTTTACACCTGGTATTCTTAATTTTCGAGTTATTAACATACTCCTTATATTCCATGTTGATTTTTTAAAACCTATAATCTGCAGTTACTTCTGTCTACTATTGTATATAATTTGCCTGAAATATTATTTTCTTTAACTTCTATCGCCCATTTCTTGTAACCTATAGAATGCCACATCCTTGATTAATACACTTCTATATCTGAGTATTTTTATGTGCCATTTTTGTTAGGTAAAAAATAAATGTTTCGAATTTTCTGAAATGGTTTACTCCCTTTACTGTTGAGTAAAAAAACTGAATCAGAAGAGAAAGGTATGATGTGGATTAGCAAATGAAACACATTTACACAAGCGTTTTAACCTCGCCAGAGATTAGTAAGAGGTGTCATAAGAATTTAAAGTTTTGTAAACGATTCCAACGAATCTATTTGCACTAGCTTATTATCTTGACGCTACTGCAATCACCTAATCGAGGATTTCTGCCAGCTTATCCGCAATTGGTGAGTATATATACTGGTATTCCACTATCCACACCGCTCGTAGGCGTACATCGTTTCTACTAAAGTTCCGACCCCAGAAGAGTACAGAGAACATGATGAGAGTTTAGTAAGACTAGAAGCAGTACTTAAATTCATAAGATATAGATTAATCTTTTGAATATGTGAAACTAGATTGAGTGCGAATCACAGACGAATTTGTATTATACAGTTTATTAATAATTGAAATTATTGTATTCTTAATGTTTTGATTTATGGGAAACTGCTTTGTACGCATCGTGTATCATATAAATAAATGAACACATAATTTGTACTTTGTGTGACAAATTATACATATTAGTGTACATATGTAATAATTTATATACACCACTCCCTTTTCTCTCTGCATTTATGAACCTAAGTACTGCGTTTAGTTTTATTAATCCCCACAATGGGGTTGTGCGTTTTATAGATATAAAATTTCTAATTTTTTCTTTAGACGAATGAATTTTTCTATAAACATTTTGTAGTGTAAACTACAATAAAACGCTTTTAATTTCATTAAAACTACTTTTTTGGACATTTCTATTAATCCGGAATTTAGTACTGAATAAAAGCGGTTTAAATTTTTGAATATTTTCTAATTTCAAACATTTAAACTTTTCTAGCAGTTATGGCGCCTGTGATAAATTTTTAGTATTATTTACTTACGGATAGATTTGTTACCAATTAAATTTAAAAGGAAAAAGTTAAATTATAGATATGAAGAACGCTGTATAAAAATTAAAAATATTGTTATAATAAATGAAGACGTGTTGAAAGTTTGTGTGCTAGTATGTTGTATTCATTTATTGTTAAATTTGTCACTGCAAATTTTATTAATCGTACCATATTTAAATACGTCTTGTATAATCATGTCACTACTACTCGGATTTTCCCGAAATATCGAAATAAAATACCTTCCCAAGAGATACCATGAAGTTTTATTAAAATCCATTTACGGTTTTATTTAATTTTTTAATTCGATTGAAAAACTGATATACTTCTTATAAATACCAAATACCAAATATCAGATTATTTTTTCGAGACATTTTATTTCTCCCAAAATTGATCTGTTCTACAAATACAAAATTATACAGTAGCCACGTATTACATTTTCGTTACATTAATAAATAACACGATTATTAAGTAAAAACTCCCAAAGATGATTACCTTTTAAAATACTTAAATTGTGTTAGTTGATATCATTAATTTTCGAAATACATGAAAACATAATTTGTACTTAAATCTAAAAGGGATTTTGAAAAAAAGATTTCTGATCGTCTTTGTTTTTTCTGAAGAATTATTATACAGAATTTTAATTTGATCTTATTGTATGAAAGCTGATTCATGTTTTATTTGTGTATAAACAACTGTTATTTCATAGTGAAATATTATATCGTGTTTTAAAATTTACGCACTGTAAAATACGACAATTTACATTATTGTATAAACACGCTGATTATGCATAATACATACTTTAAAAGTAAAATATACTTCGTTTAATAAGAAGTGTGACTAATCCACACTTCTGAGTATTACATTATTAACAACATATAATTTGTTTTCTAAGAATTTTCGTTTTAACTCGGTGTTTTGTTGAATTATAAGTCTGTATAAATACAAATTTTACAATATAAAAAAATCAGTTTTCTTCTTGCTTCTGACGTGCACTGTACTGCCACCTAAGCCATAGGTACAAATATAATAATAGTTAAATGGATTAGAATAGGTTGATGATGTTCAGGAAACGAAGTGGGTGTTCAGTTTTTTCATAAGGATCAGATAGAATTGCTGGGAGGTTGAAAATTGTATTCGATGTGAATTATAGATTGTAAAGGTAGATGTTAAATTGTGACAGGAGGTTGTCTAGATAGGAGATGGCTGTGGGTATGATTTTTAAGTAACCTAGGTGGAGTCTTATAATGATGACTTTCTTAATGAGGTTTTCTATGGTTGGATAGTGTTTCGCATTTTTTGGCATTGGAAAGAACAGTGAGTCTTCTTTTGCTACAATGTTCGCAAGTGAATTTCTATGGATTTCAACGTGTGATGGAATCCACGCGTGAATAAGGCGCGGACATTATTCCTTTGGCTACTGAATGTTGATCAGGAGAGTTATATCTTCGGAGAGATGTAATTACGATTAATGAATCTAGTATATGAGGAAAGAGGTGTGAGGATCATATTTTATTCTATGTTTAAATAGTTCTGCCGAAAAAATAAGTCGGAAGAGAGTAGCGGAAAATAATTTCTTCCTCAGATGCTACTCCATGGTTTTTTGAGATCTTTCGGAACCATCAGTAATGAGTATTTTTCAGGTGTTGTATTCATTGTTCATATATTGATAAAGTGTTTGAATGTGATAATAATAATTATTTTTTTTTTAAGAATCACTGTACTTGTAAGTTCATCCATGTTGGTGTTGTAGCCATAGGTAGTTGGTATGTAGGCGGTAAAATGAGTTGCATTAAACTGACTTGTTTATGAAGAGTAAGTATGGATGAATGAGGTGATGGTTAAATTGGTATTAGAAAAGAGAGGTTTGACGATGATTTAAGTCGAATTTACATGTATGATACTTCGATTTCTGTATATATTCAAGGTAGCAATATCAACTTTAGAAAGAATGCTAATAGATGGAGCAGTATAAAGTGCGCCAATAGCGAGTCTCGTAACATAATGATGTATCCTTTTGAATGAATTGATGAGGGTTTGATTCGCCGAAGAGTTAATTCAGAATCGTAGCCTTGATTTTATTGTAGATTCTCAGTTATGAAGAACGATCTGGAGCTATACGACGTGTTAGTGAATTTACAAATTAAATTTAGTTTTTGGGTGCTTTCTATTTTTAGTTGGTATCTTTAATTACTTGTTCTTCGTAAAAAGTTATTACTATTTAGAAAAGAGTTAAAAATATGATATTGCTTTTAATGTTGACATTTTAATTAGATTATACGTGCAAATTATTAGGAATATTTGTGCATGTGATAAATCTGCTTTTTATTATAACGCATCATTTAAGACAAACGATATTGCGTGATATAATAATTTGTAGTTTGTATTAGTAGTATTGTAAATACTGATTTCAGATAATTGTATTATTGTTAGCATTTACAATACGTAAACGGATTCCATTTCTGGCAGCGTTGTTTCAAGAAGCGTCCAACTGCCTTATTAAATTACCAGCGTTGTTTCTACTGCCTTTTTTAACAGCTGCTCTCTTGATTATCTTTTACACATTTTGGTTGACTGTAATTCTTTACTTAGCTACTGCAAGTTTGTATATAACATAATTATACGCGCTATTTATATTTTTAGTTGTAACTAACACTTTTTACAAATTATATCATAAACCTGTGTGTTATGAATATGAATAAGTCATCATCCTAAAACTGATTTTTTAATTTCATATCCATGGGTTTTTTCATTTATATTTACATGCATCATTGATTTATCGTATTACATTTTACATCTGTTTCTACTTCAATATGATCATTAGTCTATCGTGCATTATTATATTTCTTATTATTTATATAGCATTGCATTTTTTTTTATTGCTTAATCTGCTTCATTAATATATAATTAGTTAGTATTTTCCAGTACATCTATAAATTTTTCACATACACCATCTTTTAAAAATATGTATTTATTAATAACTCGTGCTTATCTCAGAATTCGACTAACCTTTCTTGTCTGCTATTTCTACATTCTATTTATCATTAATTATTCTAATTTAATGTTAAATTTTCGCCTGTTTCATATGTATATATATCGTATGCTTTTAAAGTTATTTTTATCTGTATATTTTAAGCCACTATTAGGTAGACCAGTGTATTTATGAGTTGCTCGTGTTTATTTCACGATGATACATAATTTGTGTCCTATTTTTCACATAAAGAAAGTTTTTGTAATCACTTTTATTTATGGTGCTTTACATTGAAATTATAATTTTTAGCAATTATTTCTAACTTGTTCACGTGTTAGTGATTAAATGTTTACGTGATCGAATTAAATGTTGTTCCTAAAATTAAAGTATTCCAGGAAGTTGCATTACTATTTTAATGTACATGACAGTTTATTGTAATATTTTATCATCAGCAAATCTAAAAAATTATTGAAATTTATTCTTTATGAAGTTCTAGTATTTGCTACCTTTATATTCTACATTAATGCATCGTGTTCTTAAATTTTTAAAGTTGGCACTTCATTTAATGATATATAAAAAATTATTTTTCAAAAATTTCTGATATCAAGTACCAAGTAAAAGTTGTATTCAAACTTTTTATATATATATATATATATAATTTTCGATTACAATTATTAATTAGTTTTTATGTTTTAACATTATGTAGAATATCCTCATTCTAAAACTGTAACAACCACCGGATTCAAGTTGGAGAATTCTTTCAACACGATGTCTATTAACAACACGGATGTAATTCCGTTAAACGTGTCTGTTGCTGAAATAAAAAGTAAGTCGAAGTTTTCATCGTTGTTATAAATATTAAATTCTGTTTAAAAATTTTATTTTAATTTGAAAATCTAGCATAAATGTTATTATTTTTTAATCTTATTTTTAATGGCAGATTTTATGGTGGTCGAATATATTAGCAATGTATGGATAAAATATATGTGGTTAGTTTATGTAATCGGATTAATATGGGTAACAGAATTTTTATTAGCATGCCAGCAGATGATTATATCCGGTTCAGTGACTAGATGGTATTTTTACAGGCGAGTGAAAACTATTTAAGTTATACGAATATAAACACAATATCGTTTGAACTTTATGCTTATTTTTATTTTTTTAAGGAAAACTATTTTCAATGCCATTTCTTACAATATCTTAGAGTTTTACTAGAATTATATGTTTAGTTTATGTCGGTAAAACTTGAATAATATCAGCACAGCAGGTAACATCGTTATTGATACTACTCTCAAACGGGCAATATCAAATAATCCGGAATATAATTGCCTTCCTCTTCTGTTAATCCGAAATAATTTTTATTCTAGTCAACTTTATAATACGAATATTCTTTGCGGTTTGTGTATAACTATTATTCAACACAATGACGACACATTAAAAATTTACATCCGCTAGCTCTATGCAAACTTTTGTTCTCTTACTCATAAGTCGAATATTTTGATGTCGTTGGTAGAAATAAAGTTAAAACTAGTTTTAACTTACGTATGCACGCTAATATTTTTATTTTTCGGTTAATAAGTGAAAGCGTATATTCTTTTTACACGGTTATTTCGGTAGGTATTATTAAAGGTGTGCCTACAAATATATATTGCAGGAAGAAATTAAATCACACTCATGTTCTTCAGTTCTATATGATCAGTCCGACGGATAAATCGACGAAATGGCCCATCATTGGCTCCAACAAATTCGGTTGAAATCGCCTTTTTGGGAAATGAATTTCTCGAATTTAGTATACCTGCCAATATGTTTTTCCAGTCAGATGTCGTTTCCCCATACCTAATTCTAAACTGCCGGTTAGTCAGGTATAATTCCAGAATACAATACCATGGATATGAAAACTGTTCACGTAATTTTATGAACAAACCGGCGTGACAAACTTTGTCAAACATCCGGGAATACTCCGCAGAAATATTTTTTTTCTTCAAGAGCTTTGTGTATCTCATTTGAGACGCGATGCACCTGATCAATTGTACTATGCTTGTTGTGAAAACCTAATTGATGGTCTGGAATTGGCTGTTTTGTTTCAATGATAGATCTAGGCCGCTTTAATACAAGTTTTTCGAATAATTTGTACATCGTGGGAAGCAGAGATATAGGTCGATATTTGGCGATTTACAACAGCATTATTACCTGTGCTCTTTTTCATTGTTTAGGAACTCTTCTTATGCGTAATATGGCATTGAATATATATATATAAGAAGAATAAATATGTATATATATATATATATATATATATATATATATATATATATGTATATATATAAATGTATGCACCTTTGTGTGTGTGAGAAAAACTATAGTCATTATAATTGCAGGAGTCGAAAGCAGAAAAAATCACCTGTTTTGGTATCGATTGGTCATTTATGCGGATATCATTTAGGCTCTGCGGTGTTAGGTTCCATTCTTATAACTTTTTTTAAAGTACCACGATTGATTTTAACATACTTTTATAACAGGTATATTTCCAATATTATTTATTATTGTTAATTATATGTATATATCACTTTAAACTTTAAGATACGTAAATATTTTTTATGTTTTACTTTATTCACAATTTGCCCATTTAACGATATTTTTGGTTTTTGTTAACTGTCATGAGGGGAAGAAGCATCTCTCGCCCGATAGCTGTGACCCTAAACTAGATGGAAGTTTGCAATATGTGTTTCGACAAGCTGCTTTTCTCTGTGTATGTTGCTTTATAGTATTAGATTACGGAATGTTTGATCTTCACATAGAACCATGTTGGTTATGTACCAGGGTGCGTTCGTAATTTTCTTTAAATAAGCTGTTTTTATGATTCTAATGTTTCTATTTTTAGCACAACGTTCAGCTCCGTAGGTTCAGATTAGTCGAACGACAGCTGTATATATCAGCCGTTTATTGTTAAGTAGCAAAGTGCTGTTTCTGTCTACGAGCCAGTTCATTTTCTGAATTCGTATATTAAATTCGTTTCCTTTTTTAACTATATAATAACACTATGCCAGTCGACTAGAGCGCCATATAGTAAAATAAAATGTGTTAAATTTTTCAATGAAATACTAAGGTTAGAAAAATTTACAGAACAAATTATTACATCTAATATTATATTATCGTACAAAAAGAATCGTCGTAATAATCTCGATATCGACTGATTAACTTAATTCCTGTTATGTATAAGAAGCTGTTTATGGTACGTGCGTTAAATATTAGATGATTGTCAACTATAAACGCAAGCTGCATTTAGAATCGTTAATATAGCATATATAATTAGGTGATTGAAAAAAGTCGAGAATATAATTTGAAGTATATTATTCTAAATTATTTCCATAAAGCTTTCGAGAGAATTATTCACTCGAAGTTTTACAATATGCTATCGTAAAGTCAAAATATATTAACAGAGTTAGAAAAATATATAAACTTACAAGAGCGTACAATGCTTTGGAAAGTCATTGTAGCGCTTTATGAGAAAGTAAAATATTACAGCAATCCGCAGGAACGAAGCATGGTGATCCAGTTCCCTGTGCGCTTGAATTTGCTTTAAGGAAATTAGACTGAGAAATAAAAGGAATAAATATTCATAGATAATGTGTTTATCGAGTCTTACATTCGTAGACAACATACTTCTATTCGCGGTATTTGCCAGTAAACTGTAGGTAATGCTGGAAGAACTAAATTATAATTGTAAAAATCTAGGTTTAGACGTAAATAACATCAAAACAAAACTTATTACTTGCAAGAAAAAAAAATGGATCAATGGAGAAAAATTAGAATTTAACCGTTCATTGGGAAATTGGATGAATAAAGAATTAATAAGAATTACCGCAGTATGGAATAAATTTTTATAAAATCAGTTTGAAAACAAACGCGAATATCCTGTAATGGTATGTCGTACCAATTCTGTTATATGGTTGTCAAATATGGTCAATGAAATCGGTACATATTGACAGGATTAATCTAGTACAGAGAGTAATGAACAAATCGCTTCTTGAAATTGGAAGAAAAAATACAATTTAATGAAAACAATAAAACTAAATATCAAAATGAAGGATATCGCGAAGAAGACAGGTGCATTATCAGAATATGCATATGCCTTCGGTCAATAATATCAGAATATGCATAAGCCTTCGGTCAATAGTCGATGCAATAAAGGCTTATTTATTTATTTAGCACGATAACCACATACCTTTGAGAGACTGGCTGATAATGTGCATATATATTTTTTTTAAATAGCAAAATAATGTAAAGAAGCGTTGAGGATCTACATTACGCGAAATAAACATGATAGGCGAGTATGTATGCTATACTGGTCTATCTTTAAACAGCGCTGTTGAAGAAGTCTTTATGTACATTAGTAAGATCATGAGATGATAATACAGTTAGATCCCGACTTCGCTAAATAATTAGATGGAAACCTCAAAGATACACGATTCTATCCAATTCCGTCGTTTTGAAAATATTCTGGCAATCTCTTGTCTATGTTTGGTTTTTTGAAGTAGTGCCATTGTAAGAATATTGTCGTACCATTTTGTTAAATTTTGTATCGGTATTCTTTTAGGCAATAGCAAATCACCACGCACATCATATGCGTCCTAGCAATAATATAATATAATGCAAAAACACGCGGGAGGGCTTCATTGTGTCCTGACAACAAAGTGATTACAATCAATTCTACCGGATGTGTGTGTCTATCTACGCAACGTCATATTATGATTGCCTTGTACGCTGCGTATACTGTACAACAAAATATGTATAGGTAAGTAGTCACCTACCACCGATACGGGGACGATGAATGAATGAATTACTCTTTTCGATCTCGTAGTCTATCGCAATATTTTTATTCGATATGAAGATTATGTTGATTCTTTATTATTTTTACAACTTACGTGTTTGTATTTATACATTTTAATATCGCAGTTTCGTATTTTTTCTGTGCCATTTATATGTAGTATCCTTCGACATTTCCTCGCGGTTTAGTTAGCCTTCAACTTTTAACCCCATCCGGTAATATAAAGATTTGAATCCAGTCTGATACTTTTATAATAATGTACAAATTTATTTAATTTTCTTTCACATTTTAAGTGTTTGCTTTATATTCCATTTTTAGAAGAAAATATTAACCCGAATTTCTTAAATAAATCTAAGATTTGGATAATAAATTCATTTTCGATTATATATATTTTTTTTTCGACGTCAAAAAGGTATCACGATTCATTTGATATTCGTCTACTTATTTCTTCGCTTGAAACTATCTTACAATTATTAAGCGACTATCGAGTAATGCGACATGCTACATTAGTAGAAGATTTCAATAATAATAATAAAAAAAAATGATGTCGATAAAAATTTTGGATTGAGAAGTGTAATATTCAAAGTAATAGAATACATACCGAAGAAGAGTTTAGAAAATAATTATTAACGAGTAGAAAATGGTAGGCCACATAATTTTTCTCTGCTATCGGTTATTTTAGCATATTAATATAGAAGTGAAGGCAAACGAATGTATTTCGTAGAATTTATTTAAGGGTGACGACTTTTGCATTAAAAAGAATTCTATTCTATTGTAAAATGTCCCGCGAACGCCGTACTTATAATTTCAAAATCTGTTATCCTTACAACGCGTAGTAATTATAAATAGTAAATGTAATTTTATATTAAATTCGATTAGATTAATTTTCTTCAAGGCGATTTTATAATGTGATCAGAGTCATTACGGGTTTTGTAGGGTATGTCTACTATTTTTAAAGGCGACAAAATTCCACCATATTGTTGTGCCGTTGGTTGGTCCTGGGAGGACGGAATAAGGAAGTAATATGATTTACGAATATCCATTCTTTTATAATAAGAAACTTCATAAAAAGTCTATTAAGTTCGCGATTTAGCGATAATTCATTACGTGTTTTTACATTAAATTATGAAAATTATTCGTCAAATTCAATTCATTCGGTATTTAATGTTTAAAAACAAGTTTTATCGTAACTCTGATTATCCTGTAAATTATATTCGTTATATGTTATTACGTAGGTATAAAGAAAAACAATGTGTATGCTGCATGAAATGTTGTTTATGCGGTTTTTACTGCTGGGAAAAGTTTATAAGATACATGAATCATAATGCATACGCCATCGTTATTATACAAGGGATCAATTTTTGGCCAGCAACTGTTAGGGTAATTTAAATTGAGTTATTCCTACTCAATAATTATTTCGTAAAATAATTGAAATAAAAATCGAGTTTTCATTAAACGACGGCGTATATTTGTATACAGTTTTTTTTTACAAAGCATATTCATTGCACATTCGCACACATAAAGTAGAATACGTACACACATATGTACGCACCCCTGTGCACTTGCGCCATACACACCAATGTACACGAGCATGCCAAAACGCACGTATATACGCAGGTACAAATACAACAATTTAACATTAGCAGCAATACACAGTTATTTGTAAACTTTGTTTTTTGTCTTTTAATGTTTTAAATTTTATTTTAATCTAATCGATATTACGTCAATGAGTTTTCTGTTTACAATCGTAACTAAATGAAATGTTTATTTAGGACGTTCGCTAAACAGGTTTTTTAGTGAAATCGTAAAAAAATATGCGCGACCCCTCGGAAATAAAACTGATTAACGAAATACGAAAAGTAATCCATATTTCTTTTATATTTTAAAATCGTCTCAAAATACCGATATTTCTCTCTCTCGTTGTGAATAGTAAATCTCTCGTAGAGATATCGCGATTATGAAAAATCCATCCGCTGTACACGATGTATATTATTTATGCGGATTGATATATTCCATCTGATAAACGTTAGAAATATGATTACAGGCTTGGACTATTCTGTCGAACAACAAGTTAAAATTGACGACGATAAACACCGTGGGTGACTTCATTCTGCTGCTTGCGAAATGCTTTGTAACTGCGATGACCGGTTGTTTAGCTGTAATGATTTTCAAATATGATCCCGATCTGCATTTTTACGCTGTTCCTACTTTAATCGTGATAGTGTTTTCTTTTTTCATCGCTCATTGTGTTTTATCCCTATACGAAGTTAGTTTCGATAGAAATTAATTTTTAATACTTATAAATAAATAATTAATTTTTTAAATTATTACATTCGAAAGGTACCGTTACGGACGAATGGTGTGCTATGGACAAAGAACCAATTCGACGATGTTAACATATAATAAAGAAACGAGATTTTTAGACAAACTGATTATGACGGGAATGATTTAAGGACGCTTATAAAGAGGAAAACTACTGATGCGGTACGCAGACAAAATTAAAACGACCATTGTTATCATATCGTTGTAGAGATTAATAAATGGTTCGAAAATAGGAATATTCGACTCCGGTTGATTACACGCGCAACGATTATGACTAGTAATTTGTGGGCGATAATCAAAAAGTACACGTCTACTACGATATTGATGTTAATAAATAATGAGTGATATCATTCGTTGAAACGTCCTTATTTCGATATGTGATTAAATTATTTTTGAAAATACGAAATTATCAATTTAAATTCACGGTAGGTAGTAAAAGTGATCAAATATATCGTTTCAGACATTTTTTTAATAAAATATATATATATATATTTTTTAACCGGTACATCAGATTAGTTTTTCGTGAAAAAGAAATTGAAATCAGTAAAATGTAGAATGAATATTAATTTCACGCTTTGAACCAAATATTGCGTTTTATGACATACTAAGTTACTAAATAAATTTTCGTTTTTACTAATAAATAGTACAGTATTTATGAAATCGTGACAACTAGTTATAATTCTGTTTTAAAAAAAATGACGTATTAAAATATGTTGTTTTTAAAATTTACTCGAACAATTTATTGTATAGATATTATTGCAGGAAAAATATATTTTAATTTTATTTTTGTATCTATAGCTTGTTATCGATACATTATTCTTATGCATTTGCGAAGATCAAGAAATGAATGGAGATAATGGATATTGGACACAGTCTTCATTATGCGTTGTTAACGCGAAACGTAAAGCAACGATCTCGATTACATCGGTATTAGCAACCGAACTATGAGCTTCATCACACAAACATTTTTTTCATCAAATAATAATTAGTTTGTTATTTATTATTTTTTTTAGTTTAGTTTATTCACGACTAACTCAGATAAGTTTTTTTTATATATAAAACAACTTTTGCTTAATAATATAAAGTATTAACTTTGATATATACGTGTATAAAAATTTTGTTGTAATAGTCGTTACATTCGTGGAAATATTCTTTATTTACTAAATCTTGCACGATGAACGATAGTAGATGTAAGTTTAATAAAAAACGCTGTCGTCGTTGTGACAGTCGCCTATAAATTTATTTTCATAAATATGGCAATTTTCGTTTACGCGTGAACGCTCTAATTTAAAGCATTAGCGTGTAAACGTTTTAATGTATCATTAATAAAAATTAAAGGAAGCCGGCGATAATAATGAGCACTTTTGTTATCGATCCGTTAAATTATTTGATAATACATAAAACAAGATCATATTAAATACAAACTACTTTTACAAATCAGCTGTAGAGAACCGCACAATTCATATTTTTTACGAGTGAACGTAGATTTTATAATAAATAAAAATATTTAATTAGACGGAATTTTACATCAAATCGTTTTTATTTAACAAATATATACATAATAATACACGTTGCAAATGCAAAGATTTAACAATATCTAAACACTAATTAGATTAGTTTAAGAATAACATAAAGAATTGATACGATCGCAAGAACTTCCGATGTTCATCATTAGAACTTTTCCGGTCAGCCGCTGATAGAAATTGTTTTCGATTGTGGATCGCCAACCTTCGAAATGGCGAATGAAGAACAAGAAGAATTTTCGTACGCACACCCATATTTATACAGATGGATCAATGTCGGCTCAGAGAACGGAAGCAGCAATATTCATCATTCCTTAATATTAGTCAAATTATCTGATCTTTGTTCCGCATTCACCGCTGAGTGTGTAGCCGTGTTACAAGCCTTATCATTCTTAATTGATATGAAGCTTCCGTGATGATGAAATTTTAGATTTATTAAGTAAAGCGAGGTCTTCTAATGGTGTGGTATTCTCTTTAGTTTCTGCACATGACGTCATACGTTTCATACATTCAGAACATAGGAAACTTTTAAGAACAGACATATTTGGAGAATGTACAGTAGTCACCCCTCACTCACTACTATTAATTACAACCGTTTCTGAATTTCCATAGTTCTACTTTTTTTTTTTTTTTTAATATTAAGCGTGAAGGGTTGTACTTATCAACAGACTGCGATTCTGCCATTACTTGTTGCCGGATTGCCTATGCCTTATGCAACCTACAGAAACTCCTTATTGCCCTTTCCATGCTGTACATGTAACTTGCAATCCAGATCACGTGTTCTTTGAATATCCTTTAATTACGTTATGAACTATACGTTAAATTATTGCGCTTACGACGGTCTTCCATACAATGTATCGCCCCTTTTTCATCTTGAGAATTTACATCTTTTAACGGACATAGCGGTGCTTCTAGAAAAGTTGAACACATTCTTAGAAATATGAGTTAGTTCGTACGTACAGTATCACGTTGGGTAAGCTGTAAAGGCATCGCCATTCAACAAAAAAAATTATTTGAGAAAGAATCAAAATTATAAATTCATGTACAATATTATTTTAATGTCGATAATTATTGCGGTAACATACAATTTAAGTAATTAGTTTGTGTTTTATTGTGACGATGGAGCAATTAGCTTTGAATATTGACGCACACAAATATAATGATTATGCCGGTGACTTGTACTTTCCCGATCTTTCCTGAACTAATCAACCTTGTAATGTATACTCGATTGGCTGGTGTGTTATTCTTAAATACCATTTTCTAGATAAACATTTTTTTTCAGTTTTTACAATCAAAACTGGAATAATAATATTAATAAATAACAAATGCTGCAGCTGTACTGTGTATCAATATTAACTAAAACCCAATAACATTTTTCATTCTAATTTTTATAGGTAAGACGACCGGAGGGCAGCAGTAGAATAATCTACGTTAAAAATATATATATGGAATGAGTAACGTTTATTAAATGTTGCATGTATTAATCAGGGATAAATTATTTGAACATATAAAGTGCAGCGAAGATTTGTATATTTCAAAATAAGGAAACGATTCTGATTATGATGGAAAGAACAAAGTAAACATTTTTTTTTTACTCTAGTGAGAATCAATATGAGTGAATAGATAGTTGATTAGCGAAATTTTACGGTAGAAGATTTTTTTGAAGTAGTGATTCATACTTTGCTACACATTTTCGTTTTAAAAGCCCATATTCACAAAAAACTTGCGCTTATGGGCAAAAACTTTCAGAGAGACTAGCTTAGTGCGCAAAAAAAAAGCCACGGGTCTTTTTAAGTGCATTAGAACGAATATTAAACATGAGCGATGTTCCGTATCAGGTGATATACACCTAACGGCTCTTAGTAGCTAATTACGCAGAAAAAATGGTTTCAGTGAGATGTTACGAAAACTTAAGTCAAAAGAAATGCTACTAGACGTAGACGGAATCTTTTTAACGGATGGGACACGTTTTTATTTGAACAAAAACGTTAATAAACAAATCTTACATACTGGAACTACGAAAATTTTTATATTATTTAAGAAAAACTCTACCATTCATCGAAAGTTATTGTAAGGAAAGGTTGGTGTTGAAATATGGATTGTCAACAGTCCGTATTATTTTGAAGCCACTGTTAACACAGGGCAAACTACAAAATATTTTTAACTAGTTTGTACTGAGATAAAAAAAGTTATCACGAACTTGGTTTCTTCAAAACAAAGTGGTGTGATATGGTGAACGAAATGATTGTTTAAAGAAGAATGTTTACGAATTATTTAATATCACGATTTTCAACATTTTACATTAAAATATGATGGTGCTACATGTAAAAGTTCACCCGTACGCTGAGGGGTAGTGTTAAAGAACAATTTAATATTAAGTCATAATATGTAATGAAAAATATATATCAGTATATAAAATTGTTTATGAATAATGTAAAGTTATATTTGTATTTTATTTCAATTTATTTTTCATACAAAAATTGATCTTAAAATTCGAACGATAAAATTACGAAATAAAAACAAATAACAGAGGAATGAATTTTTTAATTTTTTTTTTTAATTATGGTAAAATCTTTGAAACGAGAATGTAGTATTTGTTGATATGTGCGAATATGGTTTAAAATTTATGTTTTATTTAAGTTTTAAATACACTACATGGTGACAGGTTCAAAATTTTCGAAGTTCATTTGTTTGTTTTGATGTTGATAATTACATTTTATGCTTACAATATTAAAAATTTATGTTTATTGATTTATTTAATTTTCAAAAATGACCGCTACGATGAGCACGAAAGACAAATTATTGAGCATTTTTGATGATATTGAACTGATTACTAAGTAAGAACTGTCATTTTATTTTAAACGACCATAAATTATAAGGTAGTTTGTAATATTCATATTCAATTTTTTTTAGACAAATGTTGGAGATTGCTTTACACGGTGTTACCAAATCAAGTGGTCAGGAATTAGTAAATTTAACTGCTTTGGTTGTTCAAAAAGATTTGGAACTGAGGGAAACATTAAAATTAGCTGAAGAGCAAGCAAAGATTGAGGAGACCATAAATAGGCTGAAGGATGAAATAGAAAAACAAGATCAACATATTCGACAATTGGAAAAACATATGAAAGAAGCAGAACAATTAGTGGTAAGATTAATTGTTTAATTTTTGACGGTTTCTAATTTATGAACTTTTTAATCTTGTGGGTTTAATGGCAGATTAAAAACATTTTAACGGCAGCTTGTGAGTGAAAATTAGTTATGTGAGCTATTTGGCATTATTGAATTTGTAGTTTTAAATTGTTAACTTGTGATTTCATTAAATAATACACGATAAAATTATTTATTAAATGCTCCAACTTTGTAACAAATGCTTTTATCGGCTCGAGCGTTTATATGAAGTTACACTTTCCTAAAACATTAAATTGATATTTAATTTAATGCATCGACTTAAAAATTGTCAGTATATTTTTTAATCCATATATACTTTTATATGGGATTAGTGAAAATAGAAATTGCGTCTACGACAAAATAATTGTCGTCATTTAATCCAATGACTTAAGTACCTAATATTACTGGTCAGAACCAAATACTATGTAGAGTATATGGTGTACATTTGTTATAGGCCACAGCAAACTATCAAGCTAAACAAAAATTGAAATCCATTGATGAAGCTAATAAAAGACCCGTTCCAGCAGACGAATTAATTAAATATGCGCATATGATAAGTTCATCTGAATCAGTTTGTGCTCCATTAACATGGCAGCCGGGCGATCATAGACGGCCGTATCCTACGGGTTAATACACTTTAGTATTATTATTTTAAATTAATGCCCCATATACAACAACTAATGGGTAGAGGCACAGAGGAAAATAAGTATTAAATTAGATGATACAATCCAGTATCATGTAGGAAGAGGATGAGTCTGGATAGCGTAGACACGTTGTCATCGAGTAGTAGCTTTAATGAAGATGAAAGACCGTAGTATTACATTATCTATCTGATGTTGTAAGTGTGTCTTCCAAGGTGGTATTTTTGGGTTGATAGATCGTAGCTTATTTGATGTTGATACGGATTGCCATTATTCTTGCCAATAGCTGAAATAATGATGATCTCATGAACCTCTTGAGGTCTGCGAATGGAACTGGTAAATTAGGCACAGGTAATGCAGTTGCTGTTTCCTTTGCTGCCCTATCAGCTAGCTCATTTTCAATAATTCCAGTATGTGCTGGGATCCAGAGGAATGTAATGGATCGTTCAGTATTTTTAGTAATTAATTCTACAATTGTTTCCGCTATAGGATGTCTATTTTTGTTAGATACATTAGGAATAGCGTTCAAAGCTGGAAGAGAGTCTGAGCAGATTATTATTGACAAGTTAGACTCAAATTCAGTATTTATACTGAAATAGATGGTTAAGTATATTGCATATAGTTCGAATTGCAAATGATTGCGGTAGTGAGAATCGAATATAGATTTCATTATCTTTGACAACGGAGCAGCCAATGAACGAATAAAATTTTGAGCCATCTGTATAGAATGTTAATGATTGAGATGTTCGTGAAGTAACAGATTTAATAATTTCTTGATCAGTATGGGAATTTTTCTTTAGGCTATAAATATATAAGTTCAAGTTGATTGAATTATTTGTCCACGGTGGCATTATTGGATTTACGTTTTTATAGAGTGATGGTTTGTTTGTATTTAGTGTTGATAGCATGTTTTAAAATTTTGTCAGCATTGATCGTGATGAGTTAAGGCTGAATGCAGATTGTACCGGGTGAAGTTGGAGGCATCACATTGTGTCAAAAACTTGGATTGTAGATATATTTGACGGATCCTGAGAGGCCATTCTGATGCTTCTACATGTAAGCTGTTGACAGGTGTTGAGCAGAGAGCTCCAGCGGCTAGTCGAAGAGCTTTATTTTGTATAATGTTTAGAGCATGTAGGTTACTTGTCCTTTTGTCGTTGAATAGATTGCAGAACCATAATCGTATGTTGATCGAATAAAACAGCGATAAATACGAAGTAGAGCAATTCGATCTGCAATGCTAACTTTTTGAGTAAATTTAGTTTTCTTGTGCAAGACCTTTTTAAATGATTTATGTGGGCGCTCCAAGACGTCTTATTGTCTAATATCAGACCAAGATATCGTATTGTCGATGCACATGGAATGGTGATTCCTTTAAGTTGAACATTAACCTGAGGAGTGCATTTGCGAATTTTACAAAAGTTTATTGCTGTGGTCTTGCTGGTTGAGAAGCACAGTTCGCTTGTGGGACACCAAGAGAATAGTTTGTCAGTACATTCTTGAACTACCACTTCTCCCAAGTACACTGTTCTGCAGGTTACAGAGATGGTAAGGTCATCTGCAAATAACAGACACTTTACAGGAGATTGTATATTATCTACTAAATCATTTATAGCGATGTTAAAAAGAATAGGGCTCAGTACCGATCCTTGAGTGCACCATTGGTCATAACGGATGAAAGTGTTTTTCCTATTCGGATGATGAATTTTCGATTCAAAGGAACTTTTTGATAAATGCGATCATATTACCACCAAAGTTGTAGGACCCAACTGATAACATTATTTTGTGGATAGGAATTCTGTCGAACGTTTTTGACAGATCAAAAAAGATTGCTAATACATGGAGCCGATTTGCCGACGCCTTCTGACACCATATGTTGCAGTGTATATACTTGGTGTAATGTAGAGCGATTGTGTCTAAATCCACACTGTGAGTCATAAGATTTTTTCTAACAACCAGTTTAGACGAATATATACGATTCATTCAAATACCTTGCAAAGTACAGGAGTAAGCGAGATAGAACAATAGCTCTCTGCAAGCGATGAATGTTTCTTGGATTTTAACCCTGGAATAATGATGAATATTCTCCAGGCTTCTGGAAATACATTTTCCATTCAGATTTTATTAAAGATTTGAAGCAGTAAATTTAATGTAGCCGACAGAGCATTTTTTAATATACTTGATTACTAAAAATAGTTAAAATCACTAAATTTATTTTTAATTATGCGAAGCTTTTCGGCAATTACGCCATTGTCAAGCTATATACAGTTAAAATTAATTAATATAAAATCATAACATATTAATTTAAAACTAAGTTTAGTATTCATAATTCATTTTTGTGTAAAATTGTAAACTTAGTTTTAAATTAATATGTTATGATTTTATATTAATTAATTTTAACTGTATATAGCTTGACAATGGCGTAATTGCCGAAAAGCTTCGCATAATTAAAAATAAATTTAGTGATTTTAACTATTTTTAGTAATCAAGTATAAATAAAAATCACTACATTCCACAATCAATAACTTTATTTTTTAATATGTGTAAGTTATCATGTCCAGTTATTTTTTCTTTTGTTAGTTTGATGGTGTGGATTAATTATCGTTGGCTGATTTCCTTATTGTAATCATCTAGGTTTGATTTATATAAATAAATGTTTGAATCTTCTTGTTTATTCAATCCTATAGTTTGTTGATAATAATCTGCAAAAACGGATGCAATTTCATCAATGTTGAAATGTTTGTACCTCCGATATTCAGGACGGTTGCAAGTAGGGACAGATGGAGATGGTCTAGCGAGCGTATTTTTGATCAAACTGTGCTGGCTGGAGTAGTCGACATGGTCGTTGATGTAAATTTATTCCAGGATTTACGTTTCGCTTGTTTTATGGTCCATCTTTCTTTTGCACGAGCTCTCTTGTATTTTAAATGATTATCAGTGCTAGGTGTAGCTTTCAGTGCATGCAAAGCTATTCAATTGTTTTTGCACATTCTTGTGTCCACCAAGGGACTAATTTACGGTTGGTTACCTTCGATTCTAGACTGTGCAATCGCGCAGTTTCTACTAATGTGTGTGTAAAATTGTTTATGTTACTTATTTCTTTGTTGAGATCTGGCGTTAGATTGAGGCAGTATGCAGTATACTTGTCCCATTTCGTTTTTTTATAGTTCCAACGTAGTGGATTCTGATTTATGATGCGAGCGTCCATTTCGTTTGACCAGTATGGGAACAGTCGCTATTAGCCAAGTCGTTATGGTGATATACACGAACTTACTACTTAGATGTGAAGAAGACATTATCAGATCAAGAGTTGACCAGCTCCGTTCGGCAAAACTATAGTGCGTAGGTTCTTCAGTATTTAGTAGACAGAAATTAAGTTTATCTAATGCATTTTCGATTAGACGACCCCTAGCATTAATGTAGTTACTACCTAGTATTGAGCTGTGTGCATTAAAGTAAGTATTAAAGGATGAGCAAGTGATCGTAGGATATTGAAAAAGTGGTCTTGTTCTACAGTTTCATGAGCAGGTATATAAAATGAGCATAGGATAAATGTTTGGTCCGTTTGAATTTGGGCACAAACATATTGAAGATTTGTCGAGAGCGTAATCTGTTGAAAGGAAATATTTTGTATTGCTAGTAGGACTCCACCATGCACGTGGAAACCAATGGGCGGGTTTGATTTAAGTATAGTGTATGAAGATATTTTCGGGTCTTGATTGTGTTTTAGATGTGTTTCTTGGAGAGATATAAGTATTGGATCGTAGGTAGCGATGAGTATTTTTAGTTTTTATAATGGTTATAAAAACCATTACAATTTGAATTAAGTATTAATGAGCTCACATTATGATTTGTTTAGAGATGCGATTGGAATGAATTGTTAATATCGGATTGGTAAATCAGGTCTTTATAGGGATACGTTTGAGATGGGTTGTTAAGGTGTTTATGATTCTCGTAAATTTAATTTTTGTGCTTCTGTCTGTAATTAATGGACGAAACTCATTCATTAGCACAATCAAACCTGTTATATCCACAGAGTATCCGTTAGCAATGACTACTGGGTCACAGTTTTCGTTCCAACATACATAAAAAAATATAGAAAACTTGATAGAGAAAGCACAGTGTTTTGGTTTGTTTGTAAGTATGGTTCTAACGGTTGAAGGACTTTTTTTTTTCACTGATGTAGGTTCAGGATCTTCTAGTGGGGTTTCTTCGTCCGAGGATGCTTGACTGGCAGATTATGTGCTTTTTTGTTAGTCTTTTCTTCGATTTCATATTGACCTTAGGTACAGGAGGTTGAGCGGACCTTACGTAAGATGTTGAGGAATGAGGTCTTGTCGCTTGGATTTTTTCATCAGGCGAAACAGCACTTTGAAGAGTCGGAAAATAATCCATAATCACTTCAATAGGATACGAAGTATAATTTGAAGAGGCTATGCTGGTGGTTGAGTCGATTATAAGCTCTGTATAATCAGGGTGTGAAGTTACTCTACACTTATCTGCTTTGTGCCCTATCGAGTTACATTTAAAACATACAAGATCGTCAGTAGAAATATCTTTATCTTTTTTACTTTAGGCATATGTTTATTATTTTATGTCATTTTTATTTTGAGCTTAAAATTATCTTGAAATTGAAACTTTTATATTTACTTTTTATGAAACATGAATATCCGGTAATATCTACCCTAAATATTTGTTCAGAAATTGATATGAGAATGGGTTTATTAATGCGATACAATGATTCTCCACTTAATGGTCATATGATACCTCATCAAACTAACTTACCAGATATACATCGAAGTAGTCATAATACTGGAGCTGGTAAGTTAATTTTGCGCTATTTTCCATTTAGAAATTTCTGTTTTTTCTTTGTTATTATGAAAACAAGTTTCAATATAATTCAGTACTTTTCTCATACATTCCATGTATTGTTTTCAGAACCACCCGTTTCTATGGCAAATCAGTTTACGTGGCATCCTTCTGGAGATATTCATATGAATGTACCAAATCAAGGTTCTGTACCAATAGAAACTAGGAATCATAAAGACCCCGAAGATGTCGAGGTAATGTCTACAGATAGTAGTAGTTCATCATCGAGTGATTCTCAATAAAGTTGGTGAACATAATTAGTTTAATTTTTCACAATTAAACGGAAAACTTTTAAATTAATTGTTCCCTGAAATTATTGTACGAAATATGTTAAAAGTAAAATTTCTCAATCTTAGTTATATGTTTTTATTTCTCATGTAAACTTATTTTTTTTAAAAAATATATAGGTTAATTTGACTGTGTGATAAAAAATTATTTGATGAAATCAACAATATTAATTTTCAGTAATGGAAGACCAATTTATATATTTAATTATTAACTACAAAAAAGAGGGTGGATACGTTGTTGGAGAGAAATGAGTTTAAGTTTTAACTGTATATATTTTAATAACATACGGTTTGAACGTGAACGCAATCTGGTGAAGAAACTACATTTAATGAACCATTCAGGTTACTCGATAATTTTATTAGGAAAAATAATTAGTTGACATGTAATGTGCGCTGTGATATTGGAAAAGTTTTAAACGATTAGCTATATTGTCTTTAGTATTTGAATGATATACAATTTTCGAATGTTGTTCATATGTTTTTCTAATTGACGAATTTTCTAACGCTTGGGAAGTGGATTATGTCACGTAAAGAAATTCACTGTCATATGGGAAATTTTCTCCGGGAGCATATTATTACGCGTTTTTTTTTCTCTACGTTGTGCTGACAATTACATGCCACAACCAACGGTGATGAAAAGAAGTAGTAAGGATAAGAAGAGGCAAAGAAGGGAAAAAGAAGAAATATATACGACTAATATCTCCAGTGAGATAAGTTAGTTCGAGGATGAGGTTAAGGAAAAAAAATTCGAAATTCAATTAAATTGTTACATAAGTAGTACTATTTTGCAAAAAAAAAAAAAAAATTAACTATTTGTTCAAGTGATCGACAAAGCATCACGACACCGTTTCTGTTTCTTGAATCGCTTGGGAGGGTTGTCCGGTGGACTGAGCGTATGCATTCGATTGATATTTGGATTCGAGCTAAACTGTAGCTTATCCAAAAATTTTTGATACTGCTGTACATACACATCGTAGACATTCGGTATTTGTAAATCGGAATGAAGCGTCAGGTTTGAGACATATTTCGGAGCACATGTGATGGTACGTAATATCTTCGACTGTTGTTGTTGAATACGTAGAATATTGTACTTGTGCTTCCGTATAATTCTATACCGTGTTTCCAAATTGGCGCCACGATTGATAGATATTTTTTTTTAGATTTTAAGTTTAATGGTGATTTTGCAGACAATAATGGATACAGTAGTCTAGTACGCGCTATTATATTTCTCCTAGTTTGTGCTACATGAAAACGCCACGTCAGCCGTCTATCCATGTACATGTCAATGTACTTGACCGAGTCCGTTTGCGATATTACAGTATCGTGAAATTTTAATCTAGGACATGTAACTTGTTTTGTAGTAAACGTAATGTGTTGGATTTTTATCCGGTTGAATGTTATACGCAGGTTTTGTATCCATTTTACTATTCTATTTATATGATTCTGCACCGCTAGGCTAGAAGGCTGCACAACATATTTCTTTTTTTTCAAATGCTGATGAGATCCTATCTACTAGTCTATGACACTATTGCACCGTTGAGTGCGCTGTGCGGAAACCGAACTGATGATTTGCTAATAATTAATTTTTCGTATTAATGGTTCCACACGATATAATATCAATTTTTCTAGGATTAGGAGACTGATCGGTCTATCTGAAGATGTGTCGGTCTGCGGTACTTGTGTATCATGATGATGACTGATTTTTTCCAATCCTTTGGAAAATACCCGAGTCTTATTATACTATTAAAGATATAACACTTGAATATAACTGCTTTTTTTGGTGAGAAAGGATTTCTCCAGTTATCTCGTCAAGTCCAGGAGCATTCTTTTTGAGAGCTGTCTGTATGCATTGTAATACTTCTTTCGGTGTGACGTGTTTTACGATACTTTGAAATTTTGTTGGTTTATGTAAGGTGTCTTTCACAAACCTTGAATGATCTCTGTTTGCGTACTGTAAATTTCTTACGTAAAGTCTTTGCTCGATGGAAGAGTTTTATTAAAATTTTCGTGGAGTTAGAATCAAACGTTAGTTATTTCATTTCTCAGTTCTCGTGAAAATGCACAAGTTAAAACAGTAAGAGCTCTATTTTAACATTTGTACACATGCATATACAAAAGTTTTCGTATTGTTAATTACATTATATAAAAATCAGTATTCTATTTTCAACATACAAATAGCCCCCTTATAAAACACTAAATTTTATAATCGAACATCTTTCCTGAAAAATACTATTTTTTTTTTTCTTACGTATAGCATTGTAACAATTTTGTTTTTTGAGATAAAAGTAATGAGTAATTCTTATTACTTGATCTCGCCTGTTATACAAACGAATTTAGATATTCAATAATTAAATATAAGACATTATTCATAAACATATATTTTTGTTCCATATCCGCTGAAGTAAAGATTGTACATATAAAATTTAATGTTATAATTTTAAAATAAATTTAATAAATTATTATTATTGATAATTAATTTTTAATTTATCGATTGTTTTAAAATTTATAAATAAAGTTCTTATTAACAGATTTATATGTAGTATATCACCGAATAGATTATAATAAATATGTTATTTATTATTAACACGTAAATATCATTTATAAACAAGGAAATAATAATACTGATTATCTAATACGGAATGTATAATAATATAAACGTAAGGAATATGCAATGGTAAATTAGAAGATGAAAATGCTACATTATTCATAAACATATATTTTTGTTCCATATCCGCTGAAGTAAAGATGTAAATATAAAATTATATATATATATATATATAAATTTAACGTTATAATTTTAAAATGAATTTAATAGATTATTATTGATAATTAATTTTTAATTTATCGATTGTTTTAAAATTGATAACCAAAGTTATTAACGGATTTATATGTCATTTATAAACAAGGAAATAATAATACTGATTATGTAATACGGAATGTATAATAATATAAACGTAAGGAATGTGCAACGGTAAATTAGAGAATGGAGATGCTACATAGATTAACCAAGTCCGTGGTCTTCAAAAAATCCCTGCTGTGTTTCTTCCTACAAGAAAATCAAATACAATAATAAATATAAACAAAATTATCTTATAGAAAATAAAAAATTTTCTCTAACAATGAGCTTATTACTTACCGATAGTTGATAGTGTTATTTTCTTGGTTAAATGGTAACTTTCCACCATCTAAATCGAGTTATCTGGGTGAATCACTATTTTTTTGTTAATTTCAATTTCTCTATTATGCGTCCATAGTACTACTTAATCGATGTTGTAAGGAATTTTTACTTTAAGTTTGTGTGTTGTCTGCATATGTTTTTCAAGGCCTGTTGATCGTCTTTAGCAAAATGTAAGAACTTAATTTGTATAGTATGTGATGACAGATTTTTATCTCTTGATTGTTATTTTAGTCGAGTAGCAATCTCGAAAGACAGTAATCTATTATTAGTGATCAAATTAATAATGCACGGTAAGCATGATTAAATCCTGTGTACGAAAATAATAAATGAACAAGTGTGGGAACTAATTCAAATTTACATGATATTAATTACAATAATTAAAATACAGAAGTTTTTTGGATGTTTTATATAACTAAACAGTAATAAATAGGGGACATCCACGAAGAAAGTCATTTTTTCATGATAATGTCAAAAAAAAAAAATCAATTGATTCGAGTTCGGTGTGTAGAGGTGTAGACTAAGAACTAAGAAGATCACCATGACAGAATCTGTGTAGAGTGACAGCAATGCTCGAACCGAAAGACATTTAACAGTTTAATAGAAACTTCACAGATAAGTTGTTAATTGTCGATTATTTATCATAAATACTACCAAGAATTTGATTTAAGTACTGTAGGAGATTACAAAATATTTTTTGTTAAGATTTATTTTATTTTAATAACGAAGTTGATACCAACGAAAAAGCATTTTATTAATTTCGGTGATTACCTAAACTTATAAACTAAATTTTTAAATGTAGTCGTTACAAAAATGATTATATAAATATGAATACATAGTTAACTATAAATATTCATGTTTAAAATTTGATTACTATTATTACATCGAAACGGAAGAAATAATATTATTTAAAGAATAGTATCCTAAAAGATTGTAGGTAATAATTATTATTATTTAACTTAAAATTTTAAATTTTTTGTTTTTCAACACTGAACATGTTTAGACGTGATTTTTTTTTTAAAACAAGGGGTTTTCAATATAAAAGATTTTCCAAATAGTATATGTTGACAATTCATTGAAAACTTTTGACAGGAGTGTGATGGTTTAACGCAGGTCATATTAAACCGAAACTTTATTAGCATTTGCATTCACGGTCATTTAAGAAATGTACTAATTTGATCTAAGTGCGTGGTAATACTGAAAAGGATATATAATGAAATTCAAATACTAGAATGTTGAATGAAGAAAAAAAAAGAACTAATAATTATCAACTATATCCATGCAATCAGACATATATTTTATATATATATATATATATAGTTTAACACGCAATTATGAATTATTTAAACATCATTGAATTGTACATGTCTATCTTATTAATTTATCTTGGCGCTGACATATATTATCATGTAATAACAGTTTTCAAACTAAATCTTTTAATTTAACGATGAAGTGATTTATTGATTAATCCGCTTCTTCGGTTAATTCGATCTAGACGAAATAGATATTTGTACAAACTAGTGACGTTTGCGTTGACAATAAGAGTAGATTTGAAGTTTAATTTATAATATTTATTACTCATTTCTTTCGTTTACGTATATTTTAATTTTTGAAGATTTAAGCGGTTGTTACGTTTGTTCTTGTTTATTTTTAATTACATGACATTATATTGGATTATTATTTTTTATATTATATATTGCAATAAAGGCGAAATTATATATTAATAAATTATAAACGCTTAAATCGCTTTTAAAATTTCTCACACGTTTTCCCCATTGGCGCAAAGCATTTCGTTTTGAATTTTTTATACAGTTTCAACATTAAAACACATGCGACATAATTTATAACCTATCATGAAGACAATTATTATTATTATCTTATCAATTACGCGCTTATTTAGAGATACCCTGCATTATAAATTTGCGTTTGACAGCCAGTCTTCTGCGCCTTCTTCTAGTGAATGTAGCCCAATCAGCCCTTTATTAAAGCTATTTACTTTACACGAATTGATGAAGTGTGACATCGTTTGGATCTCGCCACAGCTGCACAGCTCCATTTCCGACAGTTTCCATTTGTTCATTAAATATTTGCAACGACACTGCTTGGTTCTGACGCGATTTAAATTGCACCATGTTTTTCTGTTCAGAACAAATCCTGACATCCTGCTAGCCGGATTTGATATTAATTGTCCTTCATCTCGTAGCTGCGTCGTCACTGCTCTGTAGCTCGTTAGCCGTCATCCATGCTGGTTTTCTGCTGCAGAGACGTGTAGGTGGGGATCTTTGATAAATTTTTCTACGTGAGAGTGTGTACTGTTGTATTTAGTCCATTCTCGTTTGAATGTTTCTTCTCTGCGGATGTGTGGTGGAAATATATTTGCCAGCACGGGAAGCCATATAGTAGGAGTAGATTTTAGCGTACCGGTTACTAAGCGTAGTGCTACGTTCAGTTGTGTATCGATCTTCTTAGCATGCGAGCTGGCCATCCAAACGGGGCAGCAATATTCTGCAGCTGAAAACACTAGTGCCAGTGTAGCAGTCTTGATGAGTTTTGTCTCTGCTCCCCAAGCTGTACCTGCAAGGCGAGCGATAAGGTTTACTCTTGTCTTCACTTTTTGAGCTATTTTGTCGGAGTTCTCTTTGTATGTGAGAGTTCGATTAAGAACGACGCCTAGATATTTTGGCGTTGGTTAAAAGGTAAATCTTTACCGTTGAGTTTAACATGTATTTTACCTTTTGCCATCTGTGAGTTGAGGTGAAACATCGAAGTTTCTGTTTTTACCGGGTTTAACCTGAGTCTCCATTTAGTACAGTATTTATCCAAGCTGTGTAAATCTTTTGTAAGTCCTCGCCATTTTTTAAGTGCTTCCTTTGAGTTGCAAGTACAATGTCGTCTGCATACTGGAAATTCTCCGCTTGGAGGACCGGTATATCATGTATATATAAGTTAAATAAAATTGGCGTCAACACTGAACCTTGTGGAAGGCCATTATTTATGGTACGCCATCGGCTATACCGCGAATCTTCTGTGAGCCAACATATTTCCAAGTAGAGTCACGATTTTACGACTAGGAACTGCCTGTGATATTTTCAGGAGTAAGCCATCGCGCCAGACTGTGTCGTAAAGACTGCTGATGTCTTTAGGTATTTTTGTAAACCAGATTCGATATACGAAGTTAAAGCCATGACCTGGTCGCAGCATGATCTTCCTGGACGAAAGCCTGATTGAAATTGTGGAAGTACTTTATCCATTAAAGGGGCGATTCTTTGATGTATTAGTCGTTCGAGTAGCTTGTACATTGTACTTAGTAGCGACACTGGTCTATAGTCTGCTGGATCTGTCCCTTTCTTGCAGGCTTCTTGATGGCGATAACCTGCCTGTGCCAAGTCTTCTCAGTAGTTGCCACGCTTTCCTGCTCGAATGTGTGAAATTTAGGCCTTCGACTGTAGCTACCCATTTCTTGTGACGTTGAGTATTAAGTTGGTGCATAAGTTCGCTTGCTGTATCTAGATTGCCTGTCTTTTCGAAATTGTTATATAGGTCTTCATATAACTTGTTCCAGCCTGGAACGTACTTCTTTCTGAAACCTCTTGGAATATTTTTCTTGGCACACCGAATTACGGTTTTTGTAAACTGGCCGTAATTTGTTACTTCTGGTTTGATTGTACTATCTCCTTCTCTAGCTCATCGGAGAAGTTTTTCCAGTTAGCTTTAGCAAAATTCCATCTTGGTTTATTTATGGACTTTACAAAAGGAATCTTCACTCCCGTAGTTACTAACACTGAAACATGTTGACTATTCGGGAATCTGGATTTGACCTGTCTATTTATGTTGTATATATCTGTTGTAGGTTTTGAGTGAATGCAAAGGTCTATGGTATACGATCTGTTCCATCTTGCCGTGTAAAACGTGTCCGGATCTTTGGCGTTATACGCAAGCACGAAATCGTTCGCTTCCATCCATTCAGTTAATTTACGTCCATTTTCGTCTTCTGTGTTATATCCCCAGCAATGGGAATGACTGTTGAAAGTTTTCGAAGACTGGAAGCGGAGTAATTGGCCACTGGACGCTTGGGGGTTTGTACACGTTTATGATGGAGCATCCTTCAACTTCGATAGCGATTACGAATACATTATTTTCAGACGCCGTGTACTTCACTTTGTAAGAGATGATCGAGTTTTTGATGTAGGTAGCTATTCTATACTGTTTATGGTGCACTGCGGCGATCGGAATGAAATCAGTAATTTTCCTTCTTTGGGACAGTTCGCTATCTGAAACAGCATGCGTTTCTTGTAAGAGTATGACTTCTACCTTATTGCTGTATTTCCTCGCGAGAAATTCCCATTTTGCTCGGCTGATACCTTCTATATTAAGTTGTAGGATTTGGAGGCGAGGTCCAATGTTCGACGTAGGGCAGCCCTGAAAAGGGCTATTTCGGTTATCTGCGCTCATTATCTAGTTTGTTTCTTCTTTTTCAAATATCTTGCGCCGCAATCGTAGTGGCAGAGTTAGCCGAAATCAACAGTAAACCGTTAATATCGTTTCCAGGAGCACCGCGTGGAGGTCTCTGCTGTGCCACAATTATTAATCATAACGACTAAATTTTTAACCTACTAGCTGCTTCATTATGTTTGAAAAACAAGAGATGCACATAGACTGCTGAACAAAATGATTATAAATAAAAAACGTGCATTGAAGCAGTAGAAACCAGAAACTAATACTACTCCATAGCATCATTAGTAATAATTTGTATGTAATGCAAATAGGAGTTTTAAAATTATCAATCCATGATTAAACATAATCTTTAGTATGTGATCTATAGAGATATCTATTCTTCTGGTGATTTTGTTAAGTCATCTAAATTTGAAAAAATGCATGTTCAATTTACTAATTAAACGCATAAACACATTATACGTAATTACGCAATTTCTAATGGTATAATGTAAGATGAAACTATGGGGTATTTCTTTTTTTTTTGTTACACAAGTTACCTACATCGCAAATATTGTATAACTTTAGCATACACCGTTATATATATATTTTTTAATAGTACATAATATAGTTAAGGTCAATACGTAATTGCGTTTAAATTTTTTTAATTTACAATATAACTAATCGTCGTTTTTGAATTCTTATTTATAAGGACAGTAAGCACATAAACAAAACAATAACTATTACTATTTACGTAAACATTATAAATATTTGAATCAATGTGTATACGCTGCTGAAAAATTGTATTAATTTACACGAAGACAAGAATATGAAATGCGTAAGCAGTCTTTAAAATTTAAGTTTTGTAGTATAATTTATGTTATATATATAACATGTATAAATTTATATATATATATATATAATGTAAAGCTAATTACTAAGAAATTATGTTTGTCGTTGTCGATCTAACATGCATGCACAAACTACAAAGATACAGGAGCAACAGTATGCGAGTACCACGTGGCAAGATTATTTTGTAACCAATTAGATTGTTGCAGGTTTATTTTTTAAAGCAGACCAATTTCCTTCAGTGCTCCCTCCACCGCTTCATCCTACAAACAATAGTTCACAATATTCCACAAAAATTGTCACAAACAATAAAAAAAAAATGGAAATAAAGTAACGCACGCTGCTGTAATATGAACACGTAAAATGTTAGGGTCAAAATTTATTAAAACACCACCATTAAAGTGATAATATAAAAAAAAAGATAAAACAAAAAGCTACTAATTATCTGAAAAAAAGTACATTTTTCGTAAAGCGTAAACATGCATTGAATTGCACGCACATTATTAGGTCTGTTACAGTAGCAATATGTAATGTAAGCTCCTATACATACTATGCAATTCCTTATATATACATACAAGCATAAATTTAAGCATTCATCCCATCGATTATATATATATATATATATATATATATATATATATATATATATATATATATATATATATATATATATATATATGTATATATTATATACATATATACTTTCATTCGATTATTATTTATAAGCGTTTAAGACGACTTAACGAATTTCCTAACATATTTTAAGTGCTGCCGTCTAGTTTTAAAACTGTTGCTTTTTATTTCAACCTTATGAGACAGCTCGCTAACATGAAACTTGGCATTCGACGTAAGGACAAGGTATTAACAAACCATTACTTGATATGGCATAACACTGACTATCTGGTATTACGTAAGAGGCTTCAATTAGAATATTAAAGACAGCTGCCTTTGCGTCAGTATGCAGCTGAATATGGTGTTCAGTATTGTTAAGCAGTTGTCATACTGCAAAGTTGAATACGCAAATCGATACACTATGCGTCTAATTACACGAACAGTTAAAGCAATTGTTATACTAATCAATTTAGGTAAGAGAAATTATTGGGAACATCTGCCAGCTTAATTTATTTCAATAATGAAAAAGATATATCATTATAGAACAAAAGCGAAAAGTGCATAGGGATAACCAGGGAGTTTTTATGAAAATATTATTCAAAATATAATACTTACTTCACATTTCATCTTTCACTTTTTCGGTAAAATCCTGAAATTTATCTAAATTTGATTACAAGTTGTTTAATTATTCCCAACTAGAAATTAGGTAACATGTTTTTAGAGAATACGAGATCATTAAAAAAAAAAAAAATAGAAGCTGAAGTGACCCAATTACGTTATAAAACTGGTTCGTGAATTATTTTTAACTAAAAAGATTTAAATACATACAAGCAATGTAATTAGATTCATCCAGGCAAACTATACTGGTAATTTATTTCCTTCGGTGATATATTTCATAATTTATAATTAAAGAGTTTAGTACGCAAATGCATATGCATATATATATAAAATATATAAAACATGAACCATCGCATATATAATCATTCACTCAAAAACATGCACCCCGTACATGTATATTTAAAGTTCTACATACATAAAAGCATGCATGGACAAAAAGCTTATATATTACTTGATAATAACATAATGTGCGCGTATACGAGACTACTATAATACGACGAAGACTAAAGTTCATCGGCCATGTAATAAGGCAGAATGGCTTGGAAAAAGTGTTCCAAGGAAAGGAAAAAGAAGCAGAAGATCCGATGAGATTCATAGATATGAATAAAACTTACGAATTTAAGATTATCTATATTAATAAGATTTTGTAACAGCGAAAAATAGGTCTTCAAATTTACTACTTCATGGTGATTGGTTACGACGCCCACAATCGGGCTTACGACTGAAGAAAAAGATCACCGTTGTCATTTTTATTGACTGAATAACTGATATGTGAGATGTAGCTTACAAAGCAAACTACGAGTACATCGATCTATACAATGGGATCCCATTTACATACAAATCATAATTAAAGTAGAGAACATTTCAGTGGGAAAGAAATGCTACTAATGAACTGTCACATGGAAAACTAAATTTCTGAAATTGTAAATGTTCGAAGATAGATTTTTAGATTTTGGTTTGATGGTTTTTAACATACACTAACACATACACACACACGCATATATATATATATATATATATATATATATAATAGCAGAATAATTAAAATTTGATAGTACTTAGTAAATTCTGAGTTACTTTACTATAATTATTCATAGTGTATTTGAATGATACACCAATACCCGTTTTTAAATTACTTACCATCTTATACCAAAAAAAATTACAATATTGAGAATTAGTAAAATAATTCCCTTTACTAAAATAGTCGTAATTATTTTCGAAAATTTCATCGATATCGACGAGGGCATCTACTACTAGTGACCAATGTATTGATTAATAAAAATTAATATCATCTTTCTGGAAGCAATGGCATACAAGCATAAAATTAATTAAGCAGTACATAAGTAATGTTAACCATACTCTGTCGATTATATTAATAAATAATCGTGTGCTATTCAAACTAACATAATTTTAATGTTTGTTTTTTTACTTTTAGTATTAATTTTGTTACCATCCTATTTAGTGTTATACGAAATAACAATTGTATTTTTATTGTGAAGGAAAAATGATGAAAATTGTTCAGTTATTAAATAACAATATACTTACACGATTATTAAACACAGTGTATGAGTAAAATTTTTTTATCCGCATTAAAGGTCAATTCGTTGGAATAAAAAATATAATATATATAACATAAATAAAAATATGGTTTTAATTTAAATTATTTCAAGTTCATATGTGTTAAATACTAACTTTGTACCTACATCGCATAAGAGTAAGGTTTTGAATTAAGTTTTATCTCTAAAAAATAACACCGAATAAGATTTTTATACGTCGATTTGAATTTGTGTAATTAACGAAAAATCATGACCGGAGAACAATATTTTTTAAAATAAAAAAAATTAAGTACAGATATATTCTCATTGACAAAAAAAAGTATTATTTGTTTTACCATCATCTTCATTAGTTTTGTTTCTTTTTTAATTGGCAAATATAAAAACGTATTTATCTCCATTGTGGAATAATTAATTCTGAATTATAAATTATATGAAAGCAAACAAGCGACAAGCTGAGTAAATATTTGTTTATGCAAAAAATTATCCAAAAGATACAAGTGTTACACTATTGTAATTACAGCATTATTTAAATTAGCTGAACTCAACACTGCAAATTTATAAATGTGGTGTCATACGATTCATTTTATATTCAATTTTACGAGATAATTACGTAGAGAATCATGAATACGATTTAAGAAATTGAATGAAGGGAAAATAACAGTAAAATTTATGATTATTTTATTGAATGGTGTTATATAGAATTAATTTTTTCATAAATACAATTTGTACAATATGTAATATTGCTAGAGAAATAAGACCATATACCAGATTCACAAGAATGTATCAAAGTGTTAAAACAATTATGAACACGAGATTAGTAATATCCAGAAATCGTGACTAAAATATCACTAACCTCTTGTAATAAATCCTGAGCAGCAACAGCTTTCAGCACATTTTTTTTACTTGTTTCTTGTACTTCACCGCCTAACATTAGTTCATCTAATATGAAATATGCTTTTTCGAAATTAAAAATAATATCTAATTCACATACCTATCAACAAAAATTTTAACAGTAAATATATATATATATTAAATTATAAATAATTTAGATGTATATTGTAATATCGATCATGTTTAAAAGAATTACATGTAGACAAAAATCTTTAATACGTACACTTCCAAAATATTTGTCCAATAATTCAACATAGCGGTGTATTATTTCCAAAGTTAATAATTCATTATCATCTTGCTCAATCGCACAACAAAAGTATAAACTAGCGTACCTGCAATCAAAAAATTTACATATACATACACATTCATACACAAATATATATATATATAGATAGAGAGAGCTTGTGAAGAAAAAGTAAAAACTAGTGACAAATTAAATGAACTGAAATATATAAAAACCGTGGCATACGAAACCAAGTGAAATTATATTTACTGAAAGCAATACTATGTCTATGGTACATTATAGTTGTGAATCGTGAAAATGGAACAAACCACCCTGACGAAATCTCGAAGCGATGAAAATAAAGGAATACAGTAGAATGCACTAGCTATAGAACGAATGTTTTAATTTTAAGTCAAGCCAAACAATATTGTTTATAATTTATAGAAGAATGCTAAATTTTTAGGTATATGATTCAGGCCAACAACACTGAAAAGGTTTTCAAAGGCACCAACTAATTTAAAAAAATAACTGGTGTCTCAACTATTTTAAAAATTATGTTACAAACTGAGAATGTAGGTGTATAACAAAAACATTATAAAAGTGCTAAAATAGTTCACAACGGCTTGAGATCAAGCATATATAATACATTTTAAAGAACTTAGCACAAACATAGAAAAACGTTTTCCTCCCAGGTCACTGAAATACTAAACAAATTATACGTAAAATTGTAATAATAATTAATTTACAATTTAAAACTTTCGTGTTCTATTTTCAGCTTTAAGGGATTTTCTGAGTTATTTAGTACAACAAAATGAAGTTTTTACACACACCTTTTATAAACAATTTTCAAGTCTTTCCATTCCAAGAAACTGCACATTTTAGGCTTCCTTGCCAATATTGTCGTAATTAAATCGCGAGTTATTTTTTTTTTTAACTTATCTGGATGGGCAACATACCACTTCTGAAGTCGCAATTTCCCTTGCCGACTGAATAACAACATGAACTGCATCTAAATACATATAAAATATCATAATATATGGATTTTAACAAGTTAGTTATTTCAAGATTTGATATTTAAAATAAGAAATTGTAAATTTTAACAAATCATCTTACCATTCTGTACAAATATTTTATATATTTGCTAAATTGTAATTCTAATATACATCACAATAATAATAGATTTAAAAACTTAAGAAATTTTTATCTTACATTTATCTTAATAACCTGCATTTAATTTACGATAATTGCATTTTTTTAATGTATTATTTACATTTTGTAAGGGGGATTTATCAGTGACACCAGAAGTGAATTTGAGAAGTTGTTAAACGTTGATTAATTTAAAAGTATAATTGTTATTAAACTCAACTCATAGGTGTATATTGTTAAGTTTAAAATAAAATGTTTGCGATAAATTAATGAGATAAATGCGCAAAATATGTTTTATAATTATTTGCTTTTGTAAAATTTGATAAATATTAAACATGCAATGGAATAATTTATAGATCGAATAAACGAAATATTTTATAAATATTAATTTCATTTTTATTTTACTTGATGGCATTTACTATTTTACTAGACTTTTATTAGCTGCATGCACTGTTTAAACACCTATTACTACACGCTGAGTATTCGGTTAAACAGAATTATGGTTTAGTTTGAATGAAGTTTAAAGTTTTAATTTTGTTTTCTTTTTTTGTATTTGTTTTAAGAAAGTTATACATCGGCGTGATTTTTATTTATTTTTATAAGGTTTAATCTATCTTGTAGCAGTTGATACTAAAAATATTCACATCAACGTTTGTGGTAAGTAGTTTTTTTCGTTTTTCTTTTTTTTTTTAAGTATGTAATAAATTAATAATATTATTTTGTAGTAGTTAACCAACAGTAGAATTATAAGGTGGATTCCTAGTGTATTTGTACAACTCAGATTTTAAGTATGGATATGACTAGAATGGAGGAAAATAACATTTTTTTTCTTTTTAGCACAGCAAACGCTTTATAAATATGACAATCTTAGAAATAGTTCTAAATAAGTAATAATTATAATTAATTAGTTAATAAGGTTATTGCGCGTTACAAACACAGCCCACTGGCTAGACTTTGTTACTTATACATATCGGTCATTACTTATGATGTCAATAAGTCATTGGGTTTAAAGCGTCTTATATCTTGATCAATAGGTTAGAGTACTGAGACTGTTGGATTCGGATGGTTGCAGAGTCTTTTATCTTGTCGGTAAGCCAAATCAGCGATGACCTCATTAACCCACTTAATTCTTAAATCAGCGTGCAATGATTTGTTTCGTTGAAACCAGCTAGCATTGGTTATCATACGAAGGAATTTATTTTGAATCGCTTAAATAATTCGCTTGTTCGAAGCTTTGATGTAACCCCATAGCTGGATTCCATACGTCCGATTGGCCTTATAATAGTTAGATAAATTAATCGTATATTTTCTAACTTCATTTTGGAATGTCGCCCTATGATCCATTACATTTGGCGTACTTTGCGCCTAATCTGGTGAGCGTTTGCATCGATGTGAGCTCTCCAAGTTAGCTTAGCATCCAGACGCAGTCCCAAGTATTTTGCTCAGCAACTGGTACTTTCTGATTATTTATGAAGACTACATGCTGGGGGTCCCGCTTATATCTGCGACTGGATATCATATGGTTGAAATAACCTTGATAGGTGCCTACAAGATAGTTCAGCTTTTTCTTTGCTTGGTGGAAAGTAAATAGAGGCGAGGTATATTTCATTGTTATTTTGTTAGATAGTTATGACAGTTATCTGCATGTTATTCTGTGTATCTCTACAGTTTGGAAGTGTTTGATACTATTTCTGGCTATTAGTGCTGTATCACCCCATTCTCTTCTATCTGGGCGAGGCATGTGCTGTGTTAAATAATTATTAATTCTTAAAGTGGAACCTAATTTAAGGTGAGTCTCTGAAATTAGATCTACATCAATATTCGTATGATTTAAGATATGCTCTAATTCATAGGTTCGTCTTGTGAGTCCATCAGCGTTCCAAGTAATAATGCGGAATGATGAATATGTCATTTTACGTTTTCTTTAACTTAGCGTGATTTCCCCCACAGTTTACGCATTTTGTTGTTTTATTCGTCTTTTTCTGGCAGTCTTTGGTCATACGACTCGCTTCACATTTCACACATTTGGGACTTCGTTAACAGTAACGTTGAGTATGTCTCCAAACTGTTGACATCTTTTACACTGTGGAAGCTAATTTTATTTTGTGGGTCTTCTATTTTGATTTTAGCATGGAGTAAATGAGTTATTTCATATAATTTTTTTTTGTTTTCTTGTGATTCTATTTGAACGTAAAAGAGAGTTAATGACACTTGATAGGTCCGTTTATATTTTATATTTCCATCTATATTTGGCGTGACATCATGTTTTTTTTATTTTGACATTACTGGCTTTTCGGACTACGTGGCTATAAGTTGCAATTTCGTTTGTAATATCCTCTACACGTGTAGTGGGATGTAAACCACGAATCACAAATATATATGGTTTTGTCTCTTTTATCTGATATGTGTGGAACACTATTCCATGCAGACTGTGATTTGTATTTAATGTTATGAGTTCCAGTTGCCTCACTGTCTTCCTGTGCATCAGGACACATTATTTTCATGTCACCATTTGCAAGTGTTTGTGTGATTATACTTGCATTTTCGGTGATATTGTGTAAGTTGACGATGTTATTAATATTACCCACAAATATAGGAGGAATTTTTGGTTTGCTGGTTTGTCCTTATCACTATAAGTTTGCCTCATTATCGATACTGATGATGATAAATTTACAGCTGTATTGTGGAGTTCAGACATCTTAACCGATCCGGTAACTCTACATCAGCTCTGCTTGTGTTTAGATTTTTACATTTAGATGTTATTGGTTGTTAAGTCTCTGTAGAAGTAGTTCCTCCAGTTTAGACTGCAATTTGCAGTTTATAAATGCCTGTTCTTTACAAAGGGATTTCAGCTCTATGATAGTGTATCATATGAGACACTTTTTGTAATGACTGCTGTTACAGATTTGTTTTGAATTTGTGAAGATCCAAGATCAATTCTTGTACTTGCATAGCGTTTACTGATACCATTAATTATCATCTGCATTAGATGATAGTTGTCGTTTGATGGAATATGAAGCTCCTGCTTTGATTAATGTAACTGGATTTATCACGGGTTAGTTATGAGTAGTAATTTCTCTGTTAGTATTTTGTTCTTCGGTCGGCGAAAGTGGCCTTGCGGCGGAAGAGTGCGTTGTACGCTCGTTTATGTATTATATTGTGTGTGCGGGCTAGCGTGGCCCACACACAATCGTCAATAATTATAATATTATATGTATATATGCACACGTACGCATACGTTATACATCCACGCGCACTTATATACGCAACATAGGCATATATGATATATAATGACCGACATCGTAAGTTAAGATATAAACAATGCTCGATACCGTAAGTTAGTAAAGATAAGAAATAATCTCACCGTTTTCAGCACGCCTTGATGATTACAATAAGAATAGTTAAATATATATTTTTTTTTAATTTTAACGTTAAATAAGTAACTATATTATAAAGCTTATCACATAACACAAAACGTATCTTGTTATGCGATAGAAACGAGTGTGAAGCAGTTAACCAAGTGGTTAAAGCTTTATAAATAATAATAACAATAATAAAACTTAAAAGCAGCTCGTTCGATCGATTGATAATACCGAACGCGTAAAATAAATGATAACATCGCACAAATAATTAAACAAAAATTAGCGTAGGAAACTGTCGGAAATGAAGTAAATAATAATAATAATTAATAGTTAATATAAAGGTAAAATAAAAAACATTAGATAACAATGCATTAAGGTCTGTAATGGATTTTTTTATCATTATACTTGTAATTAAGGTTTGAATTGGTTTTTATACTTTTTTAAAAAAAATTGCAAGTAAGGCCTGTCTATAAATTAATGTTTATGTTTTCGAATGGAAAGGGTTACAGAATTTGCCGAACCATTTTGCTACACGCTACAGAAGATCTGATCACAGACAAATTCCAATTACTGCTAAATTGAAATAATTGCTGATAATTACGATTTTTTACATATTAAAAAATCCACTGATTATATTAATTTTTTTAAATTTTCGATTTTTTGTGGCTTAGAAGTAAAAAAGTTTGTAAGGTCGTTCTATGCTACATTGACTGATTTGGCATTCAACAAGTCATATACATCCTAGCAGTCGTAATTTCGAAATTAGAAAAGTGAGGATTGTCTTTGAACAAATATAGAAATTGCGGAAGGTGCGCATTTAAGAGCATTGACAAAATTCCTAGAAAAACGGGGCAAATTCTTCAAGAAAAATGCTGTAGTAGCTAAGAATACCGGATATATTGACTTACAGTAATTTTTATGTGAAGGGAAAACAGAAATAAGGACATTTAGTGCTACTGAAATTAGCGTATGCAAATACGCGCCAATTGTGTCGATAGATGTGGAAAGAAGCTGTTCTCATCTGAAAAATATTTTAAGTGATAATATAAATGTCACCAATTTTGCGAATTAAATGCTTAAAAACATTTAATTATTTCTTATAACGCCAAATTATTTAAGTAAAAGTGTAATATTTGTATGTTTGGGTTCACAATACTCATACTTTATGATATAAACAATTTTTTCTTTTTTTTTATATGAAATAAAAACTATTTTTTATGAATGCCAAAAATGACTTTTTAAAGGCCGAAAAAAAAATTTTACTGCCGAAAAATCCGCACTCTAGTGATAACAAGATCTATCCCAATACGTTATTCGATATTCGAGATGTATTGTAATCGTATGAAAACGGTTGATTTTATTTTAAAGCTATAATTTAGCTTAGAAAATGACGGTGTTTCCGTAATATTTGCACAGTAATTTTAAAATATTACACGCATTACTTATAATTCGTGTAAATAAAACGATTATATTACGTCCAAATTTCTGACTCCAAAAGTTACAATTTCGTTGATCACTCATTTTACGATTGGGACGAATTTGAGCGATAATTATTTATCTTGTCTCCCCGAATGATCATTTGAAGTAATTTGTTTTTTTTTTCTTTCAATTTAAAATAAAACTATCTTTTATTTCACTCATTTCGGACGACCAACTGTATTTTCGTTTATAGTACGATTATTCGACGAGTTTGAGTTTTGGTTTGTAATTTTCAAACCTTAATTACAAGTATAATGATAAAAAGAATCCATTACAGACCTTAAAGCATTGCTATCTAATGTTTTTCTTTTACCTTTATATTAACTATTAATTATTATTATTATTTACTTCATTTCCGACAGTTTCCTACGCTAATTTAAAGAAAAAACCCAATAAAGCACAATACCGGGTTAGTTTTTTTTTTTAAAGTTCCCATTCCACATTGTGTGTAAGTGATATGTTGCTGAATAAAAAGAAAACGTGTAAATAAAGTTAGAAATGAGTGTGTGTGAAGTATTTCCTACAGTGTGTAACTAAATACGTAGGATGGTTAAGGGATGTAAAACATGCTTAAGCCATCAAGGATGTGTGTGGGGAGTTTGTAACCTAAGAAATAAAATTCATATAAAATATAATATGTACGAGATAATTGTACTACTCGGTTAGGTTAGATTTTAGGCTAGGTTTGTTTTGATTAGTTAGAAGTAGAATTATAAGAAAAACCGAGAACAACACAATATCTGGCTAAGTTAGGTTAGGGTCGGAGGTTTATTTTGGCTAATTTAGATGTAGAATTAAAGGGAAAAAAATGTGAATAACATTACCCGCATGACTGATAAATATTTTGATGAGTTCTCTATCGGAAATGAGATTGTGTAATATTCGTATTGTTACGATAGATTTCGGCACTATCGAAATTTGCAGTTAATATATATGCTTTTTAAAATTTTGATTTTCTCGAAAAATTTTGCTTTGAAAAAAAATACTGTCATTTTTATCGAAGTGTGATTTTTGAAAAAAAAAAACAGTTTTTTTTTAGAAGCTGCGTTTGCGTTATTACCGCAACTGCTTATTATTTAAAATTAGTTAATAAATTTGTATACCTTATTTGGCTCAATAAACATCTTTTTTTTTTTTTTTTAAAGTTATACGCAAATGGGCGAATTTAACAGTTTCTCTTATTATTATTTTAGTTTATTCGGAATGTATAAAGTACTTCCAAATCAACATTCAAATCGAAAGATTCCATAGTCGACTATTTACTTCCAGATTTTATTAATTATCGTCTTAAAATGCTTCATCCTTGCATACATCCCGGCTGTACGGCTAGTTTCGATCGACCGTGGAAATTGCGCGTACATTACGATAAACATCGAAACGATAAAAATTATAAATGTCCGTTCGATAATTGCGAAAAAGCCTATTTTATGTCTCAACATTTGCAACGACACGTATCGATTTGTCACGATAAGACTAAACAACGAGAACGGACAACGTGCAACGGTAGCGGTAATTTTAGACGTTATTTAAAACGTATGCCCGCCTATCGATTTCGTTGTAATCGTTGTCAAGTCATTTTCGATTACGTCGACGCTTATTGGCGACATGTCGTCGACGATTGTTGTACGACTTTCGTTTGTCGTCTAAAAAATTGCCGTCGTCGTTATACCGATAGTAAATCTTATCGTACGCACGTGTTAGAAGATCATCGCAATGATAGACGAGACATTTTTCTCTGCGAAAAATGTTCGTTCGTGTGCGATCGAAAATTTTTAATGATCGTACACGCTCGACGACATTTAATCTGCGTATGCGACCTAGATCGTTGTCCCGGTAAATTAATACCAACCTTAACGAAGTTTCTCAATTGCGACCGATGCGAATTTATCTGTCGATCGTATCCAGCCTTGGCGAAACATCGTCGCGTGAAACATAGCGACGTAGAACCACCTCAGTTTGGAAGTATTTTCGTTTGCGATCCTCAACAAAACAAACGTGATGCCAGTTTCAAGCGTCATTACGAATGCGATTCGTGCGGAGACACATTTAACGAACGACGAAAATTCGTATCGCACGTTAAAATTTGTTTTAAACTGCCGTCGGAACAATTTCGTTGTTTACGATGCGACAAACTGTATCATTATCGACGAAATTTAAACGCTCATCAACAAATTTGTCTGTACGATAATTATTACGTGTGTCCGGTTTTAAATTGTCAAAAACCTCTCGCCGCTACTAGCGTCTTGAAAAGACATATCATCTTGCATAAAGACAAACAAAATCGTTCGCCCGGTCTTTCTTCGTATAGCGGCCGTCCGAAAATATCGTATTCTCGAAAATTGGCCGTTAAATTGTCGAAAGATTTTACCGAAAACTAAAATCTGAATAGGTTTCTGTTTACAACGCGCGAATATATTTAAAATTATGTTCAAACACGGTAGGTTGTTCGTATATGTACAAAAAAAAAATGCACACACTGAATGATGGCTGAATTCTAGTTTATGCGAGAAAAAATCATATATTATTTTTATAGAATTATTTAAGATATAAGTAGGCAAATTTACTCGCCGATATGCGCGGATAATTCTCTCTTTTATGTTTACAAATTAATTACACCCATTTGAAAAACCAGGTTAGGTTAGAATCGAAGGTTCGTTTCGGCTACTTAGAAATAGAATTAAAGAAAAAACCTAGAATAACAAAATACCCCGACTAGGTTAGGTAAAGATTTATTTCGGCTAGTTAGAAGTAGAATTAGAGGAAAAAACGAGAATGGCACATTTCCCCATCGAAATTTACACAATAAGATTTAGTTGTTCATTATTTTAGTTTTCCACAAAAAAAATTATATTCTAGTCATTTTTATCGAAATGTGGTTTTCGAAAAAAAAAATCTTTTCTTTTTTAAATATTGCAGAATCTAGAATTCTTCCGATGATACCCCTACTACGTGATTTAAGGGTGAGAACTCGAGGATTAAATTTCTGACTATTAAATATAAAAATTACACGGAGGAAAAAATAACTAGAAATATATATACGTATATACTTTTTCGATCATAATTCCTCGTAGGCATATATCGCGGTGAAAACAACAGCTTTGTAAACAAGTCGGCCAATTACATATGAACGTTGTGCATTAAGCGCTCCAACAGTTACGATTCGTAGAGATTCAACTAACGATTCCGATTCACTATATTCGTGGTTCAGTCGATCAGAAAAGAATCACCGTTTATTGCTCATTATTCACAGCTCATTCATTGGATTAATTTTTTTTTTTTATTCTAATTGTTAATATAATACAATCTTATCTATGAGATAAATAAGTATTAATTATAAAATAGAACCCATAACTTTAGATATTTATATATATGTACAGCTACATACATACGAACTATAAACTAATAAGTCGTGCGATATTATTCGCTAAAGGCGTATTAGCTATTATAAATCATGTGGTTTTGTTCGTTGAAGGCGTTTTAATTCACAATTCCGATTGATTAAATCTGATACTTCAGGATTTGGATGTTGGTAAAGTCGGTTTGTATGTTTCTTTGCGAAGCAGCGAATTACATCGTCGACCCACGGAATGTTTAAGTCCGAATGTATGTCACGATTTCGTTGGTATCAGTGAGCCGCTGTGATAGTCCGCAAACGGCTGTTTTGAGCTCGCTGAATAATCAAACGATTGCTCTGCTTTATACAGCCCCATAGCTGGATGCCTTATGTCCAGATCGGCTTAATCAGCTAGTTATATATTAAAACTTTGAAATGAAGTAGCTCTATTTGACGATTCCAGAACAGATCGCCCATCTAACGTAAAGAATCATCCGTCTTTTTTCGTGTGCCACTTATTTTTCGAAATGAACTCGCTTTTGTATGAAGTTTTTTGTTCATTTGTTCCATGCACGTGTTTTTAAATAATTGTTCTATTTTACTGTTTCCATAAATTTATTTTTATACTAATTTCATTATTATTGTTCTTGTTAATCAATCATTTTTCTATTATTTTTTAATATATCATGTTAACACTTTACGCGTTAATGCCCTAATGTTGATATTTGTAAAAAATATATTTTATGTCACAAAATAAGACGAAGATTTTTTTGGTATTAAACAGACTAATCTTTTTTTGCGATCGGTATAATTTTACTATATTTGATTTACCTTTATTTTCATTAAAAAAAAAAAAAAAGTACAAATTTTGAGTCGATTATGTAGATTTATTAATGTACTATATAAAATTTAATGACCGCTATTAAATGCGGATAGATAAGAATATAGAACATACAATTTTTTTATCTTAAATAAATTGTCGCAAAAATAGTAATATTTAATGAAAATATCTATATACGCGTAGCAATAATTGACATTTAACCGGTTATAATTTATATCATTATTAGAGATGTGTTCATGAAAAATCATTTGTTATCTCTTAAAGAAGAATTGTTGTTTTGCTTTTTGTTCCGTTCTGTTCGCTTTTACACTAAATTGTAACGTACTTGAGAGTTATCTCACTCTGAATAATTTTATTTTTAATCGATCATTTTAATGAAAAATAAACATTTTAATTATATTTTTTGAACAGACAATGAGAATGAAATATGTTTACGGATTTAAATTTATTTATTAAATCTTAAGAAAGTTCTTCTGTAGAGGAAAAAAAAAGGTGATCATACAATTGGTAATTTTTTGTCACATATATACGATTTATTTCACGGTCCATCAATATTAAATATTAGTAACGCTGAGTTAAATAAAATATAGTGATTTGAAATGTTTCAAATAGATAAAAATAAATGATTTTGGATTACCAATAACTGAAAAAGTGCTATTTTTTAAATGTGCTTCTTTTGTTAAATATTATGTTACTAATATAGACTATTGCGTAAGCACTTACAGATGGGTAAAATCATAATGGCATACATGAGTATATGTCTAAATAGATACGCAATTAATATTTATATTTAAGTAACGATCAACATGAACACTAGGTCGTTGACAAATTAAAAATGTAGAAAAAATATTTGGAAAAGCTTCAATTTCAAAAGAATAATAATGAAGAAATAAAAGTATGCATAAGGAACTAATCCGCTAGTATAAACGTTGTACTTTTAAATTGTGAAAAAATATACAGTTTTTTTGTATAATAATGGTAATATAAGGTCCAATTATGTGATTCGAAAACGACTATCATTATTTCTTTTTTTCTTTAGTTATAGTTTTTCTTTAACATTACTGATGAATGATTTGTGGGAATGTATTTTCAGAGAGTATGAATTTCGATAATGATAACTGTTTCACATAACAAATGTTCATGTGAATAAAATTTCCATAAACAAGTGATTTGAGGAATATGTGAAATGAAAAAAACCATAAGTTTGGCTGATCTTGAAAAAAAAAGAAATTAGCGAGATGGAAAATTTTGCACCCGTTCCATTGATAAATAATTTTCATAACATTATATTGTTGTCAAATTAGTGAATTGTGGAAAAATATTTATAACTGATCGGAAAATAAGCATTTGCCTATTGCAATTAGATACCGGTAGTAATGTTGATATTGAAAAATTCATAAAGACAAATTTCACACATAAGTAACAATATTGTTTGATACACGATATTTAAATTAAGACATGTGAGGTGCATTGAAATTAGTACAATTAATTTTTGTAAGTTAATATTCGAGGATATTAAATATTACCTTTGTTGACTGATCCATACGTTTTATTTTTGACCCATTAGTTTCAGGCTCATTATCAATCGTTCTTGTTCACGCTGTGTCACAATAAGTGTTCCGAGTATAATCCCTGTTTACGCACCGTTAGAATACGTTGGTTGTATACTTTCCTTCTTAAGGAAATGGAGATTTATTCCTTACAATATTGCCGAGTTTTCTAACTGCAACCCGCGCAAGAGATCTCCGTCTCTTTATTGTCTGCATAGCGTTTTTTATCCATGCTAATTACTTGGCCTAAATATATATTCTGGTCTACATAGTCTAATAATATTGTGGACCTTATAATTTTAGTCTTATTAATATTTTAGATTATTTACTCATACAAAAACGAATAATAATTATAAAAGTATCTAATATTACACATTCTGTTAAATATGGAACACCTTTCAGGATTATGATTAGAGGATTCCCGTCAGATACGAGTGAAATAACTTATTGCCTTCTCTTGAAGTATATACAGCGATATAGGTCAACAACATTTTCAAAACAATAAAAATTAAATATAAAAATAATAAAATAGTTGATCGTAAGATGAGATCTTCTCTTCGTGCTAATTTAGAGACTAGATATAATAATAAGGAAATATACATTAAATGTAATTGTAAAATTTTGAACCGCCAATTATCAAAAACAAAATTCCTGGATGCAAGCGTCGCGAGAAATAAAACTACACTAGGACAAATTGTTTTCAGCGAAACTTGTTTTAAATATACGGAAAACAATGATTCAACTCAGTGCACAATTAGTCAAATAAATTTAAATTCGTTAATTGGAAATACGGTTAATAAATTACGACAAAATAAAAACAACCAATCAGCGCTCTATTAAATTAAAAAATTATGATGTAAAATACTCATGGTTTAAAACAACGCTATACTAGAACTTGAAACTGTTCTGATTAACAGTGTCATTCATATTACATTAGATACATGCAGTTAACAATTAGCGATAATGTTATTATTAATGGATATGATTATTTTTGTACACCATATCCTAGCGTAGGCAGCGATATTAATTCGACAAGATATCAGACACGTTTTACGAGTTTTGTCTAGATTACATGTAAATGACAGTTGTCTCTATGACGTATAGTGATTCTGTAATCATTGTAGCTGCAGCATATTTACCATCTTAAAAAAAAACGGGTGTAGCTCAAAACTGTAAGAGATGGAAGAATAGATTCAATATCTTACTGAAGTAATTTGTGAGGCCGCTGTCGCTATTATTCCGCCGCTTAGATTAAAACTTCAGGAAATAACTTACCCTGAATGATAAACACGTTAGTCCTTCACTAGATAAAGAAAACACGTTTTAGAAGGCCTACACGTAGATTAAACGATCACTAACCAGTAATTTTAGATAAAACAAAAGTATGAAGTCGACATTATTTGATATCTTTTCAAAGTCTATATGCCATCGGGTATATCATCTGCAACCTGTTATCCAAAATTTTCTCCATGAGAGTAAGCTCAAGAAATTGACATAAACCCTAGAAAAGAACCGGTAATTGACGAATACTATCCCGAATTCTGAACTAACTGCTGCGTAAATCCATTGTGTTGCTTATATATATATATATATATATATATAATATACATATATAAATGTAATGTTAGTCTAAGATTTGAGCATCTGTCTTTAAAGTGATTGAAATTATAAGCCGGGGAAACTGGCGAGAGACGTTCCTTACATCAATGTCTAAACTGTAGAAGGAATGAAACCATTAACCGAACTAATAGATCATCAATTTGATTTCCGAGATCAGCATTCTACTATTGACCAGTTTCATAGCGTAATGGTTATCCTTATTTAGAAATTGAGCGAAAAAAGATCACGTACTAAAGAATTATTTAAGGCGGTTCAGGTACGTTATTAGAATGGGTGAGAACAAGATTATCAAAATTTTTCTAACTGCTGAATGTGAATCGTCGTATGAATATCTGCGATTACGATACCAAGTACGAGTTGACAAATTAATAAAGTTAAACAATTTTTATTGTGGAGTGCTGAAATATAGAGTTAAAAAAATTGTCCAACTTCAGTCGGTTAATATATTTGATAACGAAATTGAAAAGATCGTTTAAAACATATTTTAGGTATGTAAATGTAATCATCTCGAATTCCTTAAGAAACAAATTTATGAAAATTCCATATATTTTTTTTGCTTATTTACTCTGTTTATTATTTTATGAATACACAGTTCGAACTTTTTTGCGAATGTCTCGTTAAGCATTTACTTTTAAGAAAAAATTAGAGAAATATTGCCTTTTTAGTTAGATTATCTGAGCTGTTTTATGATTTCTTTCTTATTTAACAATTTCCTCGTCTTGTTTACATGTTTAATCAGCATAAAAACAAATTTTCAATGATAAGCGTTATCTGAAATTAATTATTGGAACTTATTGTTTAGTGTAATATGTACAGAAGGCGGTTATAGTTAGGTTAAGATTTTTTTTATACATCCACTTATAATGTTTCAGATAATTTTTAGATTACACCTGTTTTCAGTAACTTGTATGCAGTTATATAACAAAATAATTAAAACGAAAACTATTAATAAGAAATAATAAATGATCATTTCCTTATTGCAGTTCACGTTTGAATACTGAAATAGAATTACGAGAATGTGAAAAATATTGAATAACATCAATTAGATTTACAAAAATTACCAGATACGTATTATAAATTTATATTTACTTTTTTTTTTTTTATATATATATACTTAGAAATTGTAGTGAAATAATAATTAACGTAGTATATTCGTTGAAAATTAAAGATAACTCAATATGTACCACAAGTTTTTAAATTCTACATTTTATAAGTTTACAAAAATCTGAAATTAAAAATCAAGCAGCTGGTGAGATGAATTTCCAATATATATATATATATGCACATGAATATAAAAACCCAGAAAAATAAAAATTAATATTTTCATAACGATTTATTTTAAAATGCGAACAATCATTTTATATGTAAAACTGCATCGACCTATAAAAACCGTTGAAATAAATGAAGTAGTGTAAAAAGTCGTATAACAATTACAACTGTGACAAAATTATTATGAAAATAAACATTTTGTGTATAGATTAACGCTAATTTTTATTTTTAAATTTGAGTTACAAGTGTAACAACTATTTATATAATCAGTTAAAAATAATGACGAAAAGTGTCATGTCAATTTGTATAAAATTTTTAAAAACTTATATATAAATAATTCACAACAAATCGATATTAAATTGATTTTGAAAATAAAAATGGCACCGTATAAAAATTATATATATATATATATAAATATATTTAAAATTCTTAATTTACATTTAAAATATAATTATCTAGATTATAAATTTGCAGTATAATATAATTTTGAGCATGTCGTAAATAATTATTAATTTATTTTTAAGTACGGCGCAGTAATTACAACAAATTTATTACCGCTGATATTTATTGTGGTATTGATCAAAAACGACAAATATTTCCGAAACATAATATTCGATTACTATTTTTAAAGAATCTTTTACTTAAAAATGTGTTAAAAAATCTTCGTTGATATGAATGTATATGCTAGAACTACCAGACATTTGAAACATACATGGATATATGTATTGTACACAAAACACATTTATGAATATTCATTATTATTTCTAATATATGATAAAAGTTAATATGAAAACGGTTATATTTTTTCAAGCAGTTCTAGCATATCGACTATTTTAAGCCACTAATATTTTGTGAAAATGTATTATGTAATAAATTTAATCAACTTGTTTTGTTCTTGATAATTCTACAACCTCACGACAACCATTTAAGCTTTAGGATGATGCAGTTAAGTTAAAAAATAATAGTAATTACGTAAACGAGAAATATATTCTTTACTAATTATTTTTATTATATAAGATTTAGTACACATATATACATATTTTAATGAAAACACTAGTCTATTTGACTAGCAGATGAAAATGAACAACTGTAATAATAATGCTGATATAAAATTATGAACAATTTTCTTAGGAAGACTAGTCAAATATCAGCATCATTATAGTTTTTATCAAAATTAAACATTAAAATTAAATTTAATAAAATATTATTTATTATTCACATAGAACGTTAGTAGTGTAAAAAATATAAAAATGGATGCCAAGTTTAATTTATATTAAATTAATGCTATAGTAAGGAGCACTTTCTTTGATTTCGTTTTAGTGGTATTGGCCTTAACACTGCTCGAACGGCTTCATCAAATACCTATAGAAAATATAAAAATAAATAAATTAGTTTATAAATATAGAAATAGTGTCAAAAATTACGAAGTAATTGCATTTCTTCAATGTAATATATTCGCAGTTTTTATAAATACTGTTGGTAGTTTTTTTATCGGAAACTAAATTGTTTATTATATATATATAATGAAACAAACTATAAAATGATATAATATATTAAACTATATACCTGTTTAAGACCACGTTGTGTTAATGCTGAACACTCCATGTATTTTACAGCCCTAATTTTGTTAGCTAACTTCTGACCCTGTTCCCTTTTTATCGGGGACAAACCTTGTTCTGCAAGTATTGCAAGTGTTTCTCTATCTTCTCTTAGATCTATTTTAGTACCTATGGAGAAAATATCATCGATTTTACAGTACGAAATATTTTGACAGATTTGTATATAACCAAGTAATCACAAATATTATCAAACGACAGATGTCTAGAATGAAATATACAATAATAAAATATAAAACCAACCTACTAAAATCATAGGGGCATCAGGGCAATGGTGTTTTATTTCAGGATACCATTTAGAGGTTACATTTTCAAATGAAGATGGACTGGATACGCTGTAGCAAATAATAAATACATCAGTCTGAAAGATAAATACACAAATAAAATAATATATATAGGATATAGTCATAACATGGTTTGTTATTAATAATATAAAAAGAATGAATAATAAAATTTGCAATGTTTCCATTGAAAAAATTATGTAGTTTTATATAATGTTGTATTTTAGTATATCTCGTTTGAAATATCAAATTTGTTAAAATTAGTACCATGTTGAAAAAATCACTAGCTGATCTGGATAAGTATAACGTTCGTTTCGAAAACCTAATATTTCAGTGTAAATTTTAGGAAAATAAGCAATTCTTTTTTGGTACATATAATGTGCACACTATAGTTAAATTTCATCTAAAAATTAAAAAAGTAAATATTTATTATGCCGCTAGAAGATATTTTAGACGTTTGCAGTTATCGACTTCTATGAAATATTAACATCAAAATAATTTCACCTGAAAATATGAAACCAAAAACTTCGATGAAGTATTTTTTGAAAATGGAAAATAATTCATGCAAGATAATGATAAATATGTTTCGAAATTAACTGTTATTAAAACTTTCACTGCACTCAATTCGTATGCAGCGGTTAAGAATAATTAAATAAATCAACAACTATGTAAGCATATAGTTCACTATTTTAACACAATGACTAATTAAATTAATGTATAAAATTGTACATTCAAAAATATAGTTTCGTTTAATCATTATATATATATATATATATATATATATATATATATATATATGTGACATTTATATAAAATATTTTTTGAATAAAGTGTATTGTAAAATGCAATAATTAGGTCGAGAGTATTAAATTATAACGTTCTAAATAAATGACCGAGCAGATCAAACTTATGGAAACGATAGATCACAGGTCATACAAAATCATATTGAAACTTTCATGAGTTCATATATATAAATTATAATTTGTTGAAACAAGATTTCAACATCTATGTCAAGTCGGAACGTCTACTATGCAGCAAGATGAGTTAGTTTTAACAAAGTATGACAATATAAATAACGTTGAAAGCCCAAGTAATATAAAGAAATAGTTATAACTTAGTTGTGATGTAATTACATAAATATGGAGAATGTGTATTTCTGTAAAATGACTGTATATATTTATATGTATTTTTTTCAACCACTAAATTGAGAAAAAAACCTGAGGATAGGATAACGGCCGTAATCGATCGTAGTCTTCTTGCCCTGCTGTATCCCATAAGCCTAAACTGACGGGAATTCCATCTACTATCATTGGAGCTGAATAGTTATCAAACCTATATAAACCGTTTAAACATTATATTAATTCAAGCTATTCGCTGTTTATACATCTATATATCAATAATGATCAATGTGTACAATAAAAACTAATTTCTTCATAATTAATTACAAATTTTCAAGTTCTCTAAATTTAATAAGGAACTAGAATACTTTTAGCCACAGCATTTATTTGGCTAATATCAGTTACGCTTGAAACAATTTTTTTAAATCAGATTAAAAAAAATTAAGTAATTTCTTACTAATATAGTTTAAAGTCATGATACAATTTCAATAAAAAAATACAATGAAATTTCGATAGTATATAAGCTATTATTTTTTATCATATGCAAATACTACTTTCAAATTTGTATGGATTGAAACTCAGAATCCCATTTTTATCAGTCATTATATTTACGTTATGTTACGTGTTATTTATTAAGCGAATTTTATATCATCGTATAATAAAGCATACAATACTATAAACTTTATAGAATTAGCCCAAAAACATACACAGTAGGAACATATTCTCCGGGAAAACTATCAGTAGTGTAAGATATTAACATGCAGGTTTTTCCTACTGTACCATCACCAACAACAACACATTTGATAGGCCGTCCTGATGACATATTTTACACTAAAAATCAAAGCAACAACATTTTATTTTTAAAAATATAACTGGAAAAGTTCATATATAATACCATTATATATTCGTATACTCAATATCTTACTAGTATTGTTGAAAAACAAATTTCAGTGTATACACTTAACGTATCAACCATACAATTAACTATTATCATAGAAGCATTATAAGCTTACACATTAATTTCTTAGTTTTACAAGTTTAGTTCATTTCTTAAAATAAATTATTTAACCGCCCACCGACTTCAACACTTTTCATGATCTAATTTTGATTTATTTGTTGAATATTCATGCAGTATTCTTGGAATCCTTCAACTAGATATTTTGTAGTTCACAAATTTTGTAAAATAAAATCGTAAATATAAAATGTTTCAAAATATATTACGAAATCGTTTTAAATTATTACTCTATATAAACATTGATAATTTATATAATGTTTTAATATTATTTATTGATATATTTTTCCAAATGTTAAATTATTTAACGAATAAATCTATTTACTGCTTTAATGCGAAAAATATTGAAAATTTAAAACCATTTATTTATAAATACCAGTACCCAATTATTAATTTCATATCATTGCCATTTAAGGCAATTTAGTTATTCTTGCTTATGTTGATGTTTATTGTTTGTATATGGTGTTAAAAAACTGCTTGAAAAAATAAGGAAAATTTAATTTGTTCACAAAGGTAAGTGTTTTAATTTATTTTTATTGTGTAAACAATCAAAATTAGAATTCAGTTTGTAGTAAGATAAAAAACTATCGGTTTATGCATTTTGTAAATGTTTGGTGATGTATCAAATTTATGTTTTTTGAATATTCGTTTTGTAGAGTTAATAAATATTACATTGTAAATATAATTCTCCATCAGTTTTTGATGATTACTCTGTAAACTTGAAGAGAAATACAAATTACACTTAAATTTTATTACCGCTTTTGCGTTATTACTTTAATTTTTATGTAAATTCTCTAATATATCTGTTTACATACATTAATCTTCTTCGTTTACACACACACACATATATATATATATAAATGCGCGGGTCTGTTTTCAACTCGGTTAAGACGAAAACGTTATGATATTTAAGCATATAAATATATGTTACTTTCATGTCATTGTTATATGACTTTCAAGTGATTTTATTAATTATCTATTACTATGATTCAAATTTAAAAAGTGTAATTTAAATCTGTAACAACGTACGTTTCCTTTTCACTACTTTATCAGATTGAGTCCTGATGGACATTGGACATCTTGCTCATGTTATTAAACGAATGAAATGTTGATAAATTATAAGGAAACTGATAGGCGGATAAGATTATGCTGTTTCTTATCTAGGAGCTTGTTATGCTCTTGTGTTGAATATAGTTAATTTGTGTTTATTTTGAATATTATTTTCCCTTATCAGTAAAATTATCCTTGCTTTTCGCGTGTAATTAAGAATTATTAATTTAACCATTATTTCTTCATGCGTTGTTTTTCTGAGCTAATTATTCTAGTTGTACAGTCACAGTAGCTAGTCATTTTGTGCATATAAATAGGTATTAATTGACTACAGCTTTACTTTTTAAACGTGTAAGTACGTTATTGTATAAATATTATAGCTCATTTGTACGTTTTATATATACGTTTAAACAACAATTGAATTAATCCTAATTAAATATTCTTAGATTATGCTATCAAATTGTAGAATATTTGCGTAGTGTATTAAGTTTTATCCTGTTTAATGCGGTCCAAAATACTCCTTTCTTTTTTAAAAATTACAGTTAATTTAAATTACGGAATGTACAGAATATGAAATAATTAAATTTACTGTGTGAAGATAGGTTTATTTGATTGTTCAATTATATATAGTACTTTATATAAATATATTTCTGAACTGAACTAATTTCTTCAGATAATTTATGTTTAAACATATTTATTTTTTTTGGAAAATATTTAAATATTAAAACGCATTTTGTTCGTTTTCGTATGTAATTCTTTTTAGTTAAATTGTCTCAATTATTAATATTTTAAAAGTTCACTTTTCAGAAGATACCTCATACTTTACTTATTTTTTAAAAATCGAGTAATACGTAATAAAATCCTGCGAAAATCTGAAATGGTGTATATGAAAATTTTTATATTATATATATATATGTGTGTGCGTGCGTGTGGTTGTGTTCAACAAAATGTAGTACATATTTTAAAATTTTAATTTTAACTGTTTTTTAAATGTTACATGAAAAATTTTAATTAATTAAGAATTTGCTGATCAACTGAAGTTGACTAATTTCTTTTATGCGTTTTTTTATAGAAAAAAATTGAAATAAAATTTCATTTTTAATTTTAAAATGCTTTCTTCCAAGATTTTTTAACATTTCATTAAAATTTACTTAATTCCACTTAATGCATCCGAGTTCTTATTACAATTTTAACGAATTTCCTTCTTTGTCTAAATTTGACTTATTTTTTAATAATTTATTCTTCCACTGTCTATATTACGTTTGAACTTTGTTAAGTTGTACCAATAATTTCTGCAATAAATCATTAAAATCTGGTCATATGTATATTTTAAGTAAATGATTAAATTATAAACATATTTACCGGTGAGTCATTTAACGACCACTGTATATTTTCAAATAAATAATTTCTATGTGTATTCTTTTAGGACTTTTCTTTTTCAAAATTAAGTTTTTTTTATATTGTTGTGTACTTGCATCTACTATTAATTTTAAATTGTTTTTTTTGTGTAATTTTATACCTAGTCATCGTAATTTAATTTTTATTCATGATATTTAATTATTTGGTTAACATTTCAATTTGGTTATTCATAGATCTACAAAGTTTTTTGAGTTCAAGATGAAGTTTTTGCGCATTATTTTTCAGTACAATTTTGTTAAATACTTGTTAAACTCTTTTTATAATTTATTGCATTTAACATGTTAAAAATTTCGTATAAATTAATTTATTTTATAACTACACATTAATTAACATAAGTTCCATGTCTCGTCCGTTTCATCATTTTTCTATTTTTTTTTTGCGATTTTCAATTACTTACCTTTAACTATTTCGTTTATCTGATGTTTTATTTCTACTGACTTAACATATTTAAAAACATTAATTTGTTTGTGTTTTACTAGCCATATTTTTATAGTACAATTTATAACTAACTATTGGTTTAGTTTCAGTAAATAATATTTTTTTTTTAAAGTAAAATAAATTATAATAAGTGTAAAAATTTGTTTTGTTAAATAAAATATATCTCGTCGGTATAATTGTTCTTTATATTTTTTCTCTTTCGATGATATCCATCCTCCATAATTTATGTACTTCGTGCGATGTATTCTTTAGCGAAAATTTTCTTTTAGGGAATCGATGGCTGTTGATGTTCCAGAATTAAAAAAATTACTAGAAAGAGATGGCTATTTACGACCTTATGAAAGAGAATTCCGGAGACGATACGGTTGTTTTCAAGATTATTTAAAACGAATTGTCGCGGGTGATGGGAGTTTGGACGATTTTACCAAAAGCTACCAAAAATTTGGTATTCATATTGAATCTGATGGATCTGTTTATTGTTTAGAATGGGCTCCGGGGGCTAAAGCTGTTTACCTAACAGGTGATTTCAATCATTGGAACACGAATAGTCATCCATACCGTCGCTTGGAGTTTGGTAAATGGGAATTAAAAATCCCTCCCATTGAAAATGGAAAAAGTGTATTAAAACATTTGTCAGAAGTTAAAATTATTATGGAAAATCAGCACGGCGGTCAGGAGTATCGACTATCTCCTTGGGCTACGTACGTAGTTGCTCCCGAGATTAGCGGCCACGCTTACAAACAGAAAATTTGGCATCCATCCGAGGATGAACGATATGTATTTAAATACGATCACGTTAAGAAACCAAAAAGCTTGCGTATATATGAATGTCATGTTGGAATAGCTACTAATGAGCCACGGATTGGTACATATTTAGAATTTGCGAAAAATATTATTCCGCGTATCGTAGATTTAGGTTACAATGCTATACAATTGATGGCTATAATGGAGCATGCATATTACGCCTGTTTCGGATATCAGGTTACAAGTTTTTACGCGGCATCTAGTCGTTACGGTACACCTGAAGAATTAAAAGAATTAATAGATGTAGCCCACTCGCGCGGCATCTACGTTCTCTTAGACGCGGTTCACTCGCACGCATCGAAAAACGTTTTAGATGGACTTAATCAGTTCGATACGACTAATAGTTGTTTTTTTCACGACGGAACTAGGGGCGAACATCCGTTGTGGGATAGTCGTTTATTTAATTATGCCGAGTATGAAGTTTTAAGATTTTTACTTTCAAACTTACGTTGGTATATGGAAGAGTATAGATTTGATGGATTTCGCTTTGACGGGGTCACGTCTATGCTATATCATTCGAGAGGTGTTCAAGGATTTAGCGGTCATTACGATGAGTATTTCGGTCTCAATGTCGATACCGAAGCTTTAGTATATCTGATGTTAGCTAATCATACGTTACATTTACTTTACCCAGAATGTACAACCATAGCAGAGGATGTATCGGGTATGCCAGCATGTTGTCGTCCAGTCGAAGAAGCTGGTGTCGGGTTTGATTATCGGTTAGGCATGTCGATACCCGACAAATGGATTAAATTACTGAAGGAAACGTCAGATGATGATTGGAATATCGATGATCTGGTATGGACTATGATTAATCGTAGATGGACGGAGAAAACTGTAGCATACGCCGAATCTCATGATCAAGCTTTAGTTGGCGATAAGACTATAGCATTTTGGTTGATGGATAAAGAAATGTATTGGTTTATGTCTACTGAGTCTGAAACGAATTTGATCATTGATCGCGGTATCGCTTTGCATAAAATGATACGATTGTTTACGCACAGTTTAGGTGGCGAATCCTATTTAAATTTTATCGGTAACGAATTTGGTCATCCCGAATGGTTAGACTTCCCTAGAGCTGGTAATAATAATTCGTATCATTACGCTCGTCGTCTTTGGCATTTAGTTGACGATCCGTTATTGAAGTATAAATATCTGAATAATTTTGATCGTACCATGAATCAAACCGAAGAGAAGTACGGTTGGTTACATCACGCTAATGCGGCTTACGTAGGTTGTAAACATCAAGACGATAAAGTAGTGTCCCATGAAAGAGCTGAATTACTGTTTGTTTTCAATTTTCATCCGACTAAAAGTTTTACAGATTATAAAATAGGCGTCGAATTATCCGGGTCTTATAAAATACTGTTGAATAGCGACGCATCTCAATTTGGTGGTTTCGACCGTTTAGATGAAAATGTAATACATCTTACTAGACCAGAATCTTGGAATAATAGGAAACATTCATTGTTACTCTATCTGCCATCTCGTACCGTTGTTGTATATCATCGAGTATGTTCTTAAGCGCAATCATCTTAAATAACCGATATTGTAGATTAACACGATTGAAATGTAAAACATACTAATTGCGTTTTATAAAAATAATATTCGGTTTTTTCGTATAGTTGCTATATTTAATTTTTGTTTTCGTATTTTATTAACATTAATTTGAAATACGTAATTAATTTTAAATAAACAACTTGCTGTAATGTTCGTGAATTTTCCGAATAATTATTAGTTACAATAAATGGTTTAGAACATCGAGCGATTGAAAACTTTAATTAAAATTAATAATTTTGTGAAAGTAGTTCTTTTCACTGATTACGAGATATTACGTTAATTAAAAATAATGTATGTTGCGGCCTATGAACTTGTTTATGAATTATATATTGTTATGTTGAATTGAAATTAAAGCGCACGTTGTTAGTTGTTTATTTAATTTACTGACTATATTTATAAGGTGTGCAAAGATTTGTAAGTATTTTGTAATTCACTACACTTGTTCTTAGTTACGTATTTTTTATGATATATTTTACCAAGTTGTCTTATTAATTTAATTCATTTTGTTATTTTCACTTATAATATCAAATTTCATGCCTGCTCAGCTAAAACAATGTAATCCGTGACGACTTTGGTTAATCACTTTATATGTAGTATATAAAATTAAAAATTTAGAATAATACGAATTTTTAAAATAACAATATTTTTTTAAGTTGAAATGAAAATTTTGCTTAAAAAATATTATTTTTGTGAGAACCAAAAAAAATATGCCGTATAAAATATTCTTCTCCTAAATCAGAAGGTTAATACAAACGTGTCAGAAGTTCGCGTGCTGCGGTCAGTAATTTTTAATTTCCACATACGGCATCCTTTGCGTATAAAATGTTATTAGCAAAAATAAAATTTTAAATATACTATTTCTTTTCAACTATGATTTTTTCTCTCGAATTTATGGATTTATTATGTTTGATAGTAAGGATCGACATTATATATTTCGAATTATAATTAATGTTATTTGTATTTCCTTATTGTTTTATTTTTTATTGATGATGGTTAAAAGTTTTACGAGCGATTATTTATAAATATATATTATTTGTAGAAAAATCCTGTTAATTAATATTAATGACGTTATTTATTATTGCAATAAATAATATCGCTGTAAATCAAGCCCTTATATACATTCTTAAAGTGTTCTGTATTCTCAATTCAGGAGGCAGTTTTATCACTAATAACTGAATATCGGTTGAAATTTCCGAAGTACGTTGATTATTGAAATAGCGAATAATTATTGTTCTGCATAAAACGAAATAATGAACAATTCGAATACTTTGATTTTCTTTGTTAGTCGATTTTAGGCGAATCTCTTTATTTCTTTCTACTTTGTTAATAATTTTTTAGGCCATGTCGATTCAGAAAATAAAATTCGTAATTGTGTGATTTATTTTGCATATACAATAGGATTATGTATACGTTATAAATTAATTAAAACATATATTTATATTTTTCAATTATATTAACCGATTCCCCCCCCCCCCCCCCATTAAGATTATTGTTAAGACTATTTAGCCGTTGATAATAACGATGATGAAGTTGAAAGCACGCGTGAAGATTTACACTTCCAATGATGTGACTCCGACTTAATTCATGATTTCACTAAATTATACGATTTTCGACGTTTAAGTCGTCTTAGATTTTCAGAGTTGGACTTCAGCATTGGTGTGCTTTTTCAATGTTTTTGCATGTTTGCAAGCAAACCTAAATTTCATCGATGACCATTGGAAATATGTCATTATTGCGTTCAAATCGATATGCGCAGATGATCGTACGAAGTGCAACATTTCGGCGTCTTTGTATGGAATCTACATTGGAAATACTAGTATAACACCACAATTGTATTCCATAAATCCAAATAGGTTTAACAATGGCCATATACAAAAGTAATAGATAGCGTTGAGTTGTTTCCTATTAGCCGGCAAATACTTCTCATTTTTTCTTTTATTTTCATACATTTCTGCGTTCGTGGTGCTTCCAATTTAAACGCGAATGGATGTGCATCCCTAGGTACTTGACTGACACGCTTTTTGTGGGATTATCTGATGATTCAGTGTCATTGGAATATTTTCTGTTTTTCGCAAGGTAAAGTTTATGTGTACCGATTTTTCGCTGTTAACATTAATTTTCCATCGTTTCAGCCAAGCACTTAATTCATTTATTGTTAGTTGTAGATTTTCAGTAGCACATTTCTGCATCTTATCTATAGCTACGATTTCTATGTCATCAGCGAACATAGGGATAGCTGTACGATTATTTGTTGGGATATCGGCTGTGTAAAGGAGATATTAACCGATAATTTATATTAAATTTATTTTGTTCCTAAATTTGAATTTGGTAAAGGACTCGCGTAAAAATTAAAATAAACAAATTTTTTATTGATAAAAATACTGTAATTAACGTTTTTAAATTTAATATGACAAGAAATTATCACTCGCGTCGATAGAATTGACGACGAATCGAGACGCTCTTTATCGAATTGCCATTTTTTCAATACAGAAAAATTAATTTTCCTTTCGTGCTATATAATGTAGGTTATTTTCGGTTTACACTTTTTTCAGTACGCGAGTTTTTACATTTATTAAAAAAAATGAAGATTCGCTTGTTTCCGTACACCATTGCTCTCTATTGCCGCATATAACTTTCGAAAATACTAGTATCTAATTTACTTTACCGTTCTTCAATTTACTTTGCTAATTCTTATAATTGAAGTATTTCTATTGATACTTCTACATTCACTTCCCCATTCATCTAATTTATGTATGTCCGTAGCAGAATATGCTTGCCTCGTTTGGACACAGTCTTCTCAAAGAAAGTTGATATTGTGATAAATGATATGGTGCGCCTCATCACCAGTTGTCTTAGATACATAATCTGTACATCATTAGCGGTATTGCACCTCCCGACATAAGGAGGAAGGTTGCTGCTGACGTCGAAAGGAAAAAAACAAATCCGGAATGTACAACATCCTATGTATGGTCAAACTGCGGTGATTTCACGACTAAAGTCAAGGAGTTTTCTCGCTACAACGACGGAAATCCCGGAGCATATTTCTGCACAACGTGTGCGGCTTGAAAGATGGCGGCAGCAAATACCAGCGACAATAATGGAAATACAGGAAAAGCCTGCAGCAGATGCAAATCATGCATGGCCAATTTGGAGAACGCTGAATCGAATTCGTTCAGTTTATGCAAGAACGAATATAAACTTGGTAAAATGGAATCTAGCAACGAATAGTAGCTGTGAGTGTGGTGAAGTACAAACAACAGAACATCTGATGGAGTGTAGACAAGCCGGAATTCGGTGTAGTATCGACAGCATTGTTAACGCGGACCACAGTGCTTTACAGTTAGCAGAATATTGGTCCATGAAAGTTTAAAGTTTAAAGGTTCAAGATTCAAGGGTCGGATTCGAACAAAAAAAATCGAATTGTTTCAATTCTATTATAGAAAATAAACGGCCTAATCATATTCTTATATTCTCAGACGGATTTAAAATTCCTGGACGGTTCGTAGTAACAGGCGCTTTCCATAAATAAAATATTTCATAATATTTAACACAATTTTTACTACTGAGGGGCTAAGTATCGTAAAACTCGTAAAACTCCTTCAGTTTTCGTAATATTTAAATTTACATCTCCCGAACTAATACTTAATCTTATTTTTGATTCCTTAAGTTTCTTCCTGGCACCGAAAAAAACTGCTTGTTACGTACTTTTAGCAATTCGGCGTTGGAACTATTTACTACACTATATCGCATACGTTTGGATCCTCGGGTGTTCCGAATGACATTACCGATTCGTTTGTTAGCGAAGCTAATTTTCGTGGCTCGCTGGTGTCTGTAACTACCTATACAGATCTCAAGTTATGCGTTCAGGAATAGTCATTCTGACTGATTAATTCTTTATCTAACTAATATGTACGATTATCATCTACTGAATTTAGATATTGTAAATTTATCTCTACCGTTTACAATCTGGTTATAGCCGTTTCATATGTGCAGAATTAGTGTTTCCGATTTGTCATCCTATTCGGCTGATAATCAAACTATTGTTGATGAAAATCACATATTTTTTAATTCTCATCTATATAAGGTTCAACAACTTTCTCTTCCTTAATTTCAATTTGTCAACTTTCTTTATGGTTTCGCTAATTCATTCTCATGATCACCGAGTTTTCATCATGCTACATAATTTCCTATTGCACTGTTATGTTATCGCAAATGTGTTTAGATGTTAGTGGTTGTAATTATTTTTAGCTCCTAAAAAATTGGCATTTTTTAATCGTAAATGTGTTCATTTCATTACATAGTATGTATAATTTTATGGTCTTGGAAAATATTTGACGATAATTTGTTGATTAGAGAGAGCCCAAGTTGTAATTTTAAATCGGGTGTGTTTACAATTTTTTTTCCGTGTAAACGGTAAAAAAAATATTAAAAAAATAATTTATCTGAAGGGTTAAATAGCATTACATCATATTGAAGTGTAAAGTAGAAAGTTTATGTGAATCGTGGAAAACATTGTTATTAACTTAAGAAGGTCGTCGAAGAAATTGATCACTGTAAATATTCAACTATGAAAATTTTGGTTATAAAAATTGTACCGTGCAATGAATCGCTTTCGTGACATCATATTAGACAATACCCTACAAATAAGTTTTACTATTTTGTTCATCGGCATGCTGAACTTTTTTGTAACAGCTGAAGGTTATTAATGAATAATAATGTTTTATATAATTTTTAATACGAAAATTTCATTTGAGAAATCTTATAAAATTTATGCTAAAAGACGCGTTTGTTGTAAAGGCCTATTTGTATATGAAAAAATACCGTATTTCTTCGGAAGAAATTTCAGAACATTTCTTTTTAAACACGTCTTTTAGATTTTAATTTCAGTAAACGTTCCGACTTTCGAAACATAACGTGGTATATCAAAATTTGAATTCATTATTAATCCGCTTAAATTTAATTAATTACAGCTTGTTGGGATTAATAAACAAGCGAATCATCACAATTTCTTCATTATATCTAAATTAAGTCTCAAATTGAAGTCGTTACGTTTGATTTGTATATTTAATGTTTAAAGATTGTTTAAGGTAATTTAAAGGATAGTTCAAAAGACAGTGATTTAATACTCTAGTTAGATTGTTTCTAAGTATTTGTCATCGTCGGTACATGTAGTTGTAAAGCATTCGTTATTACGCAATATTTAAATCAACAAAATCTAAATTATCCGTAGTGTCTGTGTTCGACTATTGTCATAAAAAAGGAAAAAAAAAGTAAGTAAAGTCTTATCAATCAAAATCTGATAGATCATAGTGAATTCCAGGCGACCAAACGCTGTATCTTGGACAGACAAATATAGGATGGTTATTGCCTTCTCGGTACTTTATTTTCCGAGTAAATCGGTACTTACTATTGATAAATTGCATTCAACAAGCTAAAGAGGTCCTTTTTGTCATTAAAAACTGTTGTCCTCATGGTATTAAGCAGAACATTAAAGCATTACCGATACACCATGAACAAAAATGTACCATGTCTAAATAAACTAAATGAGATTATATTTAATTAATATTATTCGATTAGCGATTTTATGCACTAAATATTTTTCTTTTCAGTTTATATTCGCGTGGTACATAATTTGCTGCCCCTATATATAGTGGATTTTTCGATTAATTTTAATTATCATTTCTAAGAAAATCACACTTGAAAAATGTATTTTATTTTATTCGTTTTTATAAAGCATTTTTTCCAACATTTAAAAAATAACCTTTTTTTTATTATATATGTTTTCTTTTCTTTGTTGCAGCTTGAAAATTCCTTATTGTTTTTAAAAAGGATAACAAAATGCCTGGGTAAGTTATATTATTCACTGTACTTCAATTTTATATATATAACGGAAATTTGATACTTTAACTTTACTTTGGTAAGTAGATAAATAGTGGTTTTATATGTGCTTTAACATTTTATGTATCTGATAAGTAGATTATGTTGTTTACCATATTCACTATCTGACTATTTTCCATTTTGTTTACTTTTTATAATTTTGTACCTAAATTAGTATTATTTCTTATATTATTATATATATATTCTTATATTTTATTATATATTTTCACTTGATAGTAGCTTAATAGCCGGAAAGCTTTATGATTTTTATAAAATGTATAGCGATTTTAACTCGTGGAATATATAATGAATAAAGCGGAAGATATCATAAAGTAGTGTGTAACCTGTTAAAAGACTTAAAGAAATGAAAAATTTTAATTCTTGTCTAAAATTTGAAAAAAAGGAAATAGATTTTTAGGAGAAAAATTAACAATTCAAAAATAGGGATTACGAGTAAAATTTTAGGACCGCCTAGAACATTAATGGTCGCGATAAAGGTTTTTGAAATCAACTAAAATTTCTATTTATTAAGAAACGTTTAATTGATATCTCTAATTTTTCTTTTAATACACGTTTTATTGCGGTTTTTAAAGCATATTTTATTTCAAATATATCGCATATTTTATTAACGCCTATTATTGTAAAAATACTTGTTCCTAATGTACAAAAAATAATTATCCCGTAAGTGATTCGATTGTTTAGATAATTTATTATTAATAATTATTTATTAGACCAAACAAGTATTTCTACAGTAATAGGCGTTAATAAAATATGCGATATATTTGAAATAAAATATGCTTTAAAAACCGCAATAAAACGTGTATTAAAAGAAAAATTTAATTCGCAACGTAACTAATTTGTAAATTTTATTTTTGAAAAATATAAATACAATTTTTTAAAATGCGGGCAACCTTTTAAATTAGACATGGTCGTATGAAGGTACTTAATTTTTATGTTTGTCACGTAAATTATTCATGTTTTTAATTCGATGTGTATGTGTAATAGAGTAAGTGTTTAATTTTTATTTATTATTCTTAATTAGAGTTATTTAGTATGCAATAACGAATAGAGTGGCCCGCCCTTATAATAACGCGGTTATTAGTTTCTTGGAGAGGTTCATTATTGATAACCTATGAGCTCTTCAATAACTGGCAATGCTTACTATAAAATCAACTGGACTTACGTATTATCACTATTACTCACATAAATACATGTATATGTAAACGCGCATATATATATCGATATATATAAAAGTTATATGCACATACACATCTGTATAATTTGGATTTGTTTTCAATGTTTTAAGGCGTTCCTTACATGTATGTATATATATATACATATGTGTGTGTGTGCATATTCGCACGAGTTTGTGTGCTCTTTTTGTTGTTGTGTGTTTATGCGCGCCGGTACAACATTTAAAGAGGTTTGTCACCCCCTTCGCCATTACTTGTATAAAGTGGTTTCCGTTTAGCGTTTATCTATATTTTATAACTTCTAGCGCCCGCATCACACTATAGTCTTGTTGACTTGTTCGATGAGTGATGTGTCGCGTTAGTCGGTGATCTGCGTCTGAAAAAAAAAAATATATATATATATATACGTATATCTGGAGTATTCTACTATTGGTGTTTTGTTTATTAACTAAGTTATCAATAAGCTGCTTTGTAATCTTCATCATGAATATGCGCGATAATGGTACTAGTGGTGTTTCTCCAGACAGTCCAGTTTTTACTGGAACATTATTGTCATTAGAACATAGTGACCTATTCAGAAGAAGAATGTCCGATGTCTGGAATCAATCATCCGTTGTTTTAAACCATCACGATTACGATCCTGTAATCGAGGAAGTTCGTCTTCCTGTTATTTTTGAAAAAATTTCCGTAAATTCTGACGGCAGCGGTCGAACTGTTAGCTTTCCTCATAGTGGAATGATAAAAACTACAAATGCCGCGACTAATCTCAACAGGTATTTTAGATTAGGTTTTGCAAAAACATAATTAATTGTTTATATGAAAGTTTCACATTCCATTACATTTATTGATTTTAAGAACTGCATTATTAAAAAATTTCTGAAAATTTCAAAAACACCCGGTTCGTTTTTAAAGGCTCGATTACTCAATATTTGGCTATTAATAACACATTATTGTAATACTTTAAATTTGGATGTTTATTGTTCCTTTTTTGTTTAACGGTTAAATTTATGTATACGTAAACTTTATTACTTCGACTTCTAAAAATTGACGAAACTAAACATTTTTTTAAAAGAATTAATCGTAGTATAATTAAAATAATTGTTAATTTAATTTCCTGAACCATTATTTTTTTAAATTTAATTCGTAATGAAATCGGTTAAATTTTTTTAGTAATGATTTTTTTTTTTCGAAATTTATATTAAAATTTACTACAAATTAGTTTTTTAAATGATTTGTTTGTAAAATCTGTTTCAATGTGGCGTATAAAAATTAATATATATATATATATATATATTTCAGAATAATTCATATAATTGATGTTATTCTCTTAAATATTCAATAGTTAACATTCTGTAGATGACCATTCAAGATAATAACAAATTCTTCAATTTCTTTTGATTTCATAAATAAAAACAAGCGGTTATAACCATTACCAACTAAGTCGGTAATGTTATAACACAAAATACATCCTAAACATACGACGCGATTTATTTTTAAATTGAAGCTAATTAGTGTTTGTTTTTGTTGAAATTTTTTTGCCAAACTGTAATTTTTCGGGAAACCAAAATTTTTAAAAACTAGATCTTACTGTAAATTTTGATTTATCAGTCATCCGGGTAATGTGCCATTCTAGTTTTTTCCTTTAATTCTACTTCTAACTGGCCGAAATAAACCTGATCGATTCTAACATAACCCAGCTGGGTATTTTGCTATTCTCGTTTTGTCCTTTAATCGTAGTTCTAACTAAAAGAAACAAACCTAACCGAATCTAAACTAACCTAACCAACCGATAAAATCGGATGTTATCGCTACAATGGCGAAAGTTCGCTCTATTATTAATTTTAAAAATCGTTTTTTTTTAACGAAATATGACAATTGTCCGCGCATCTCCGTAAGTATATTTACCTATTTAAAGGTAACTTTTTAATAGTTTCATAAAATAAAATGTGTCCTATGGTCGTGTAAACTGCAATCCAGCCCACATACCGGTTACAAGTTTTTCGTATTATATCATTTCTGGCATTATTAAATTCCCAGGCTTACAGTGTGACCTTTCCACGGCAGTTGCAGATCATTTGTTCGGCACACAGTTTGCACGTCGCAGCACTTCATTATTAATTTCGTCCAGTTTGAAATTTTTCTAAAACCCACTTAAATTCGTCGCGTATTTTCTGACATTAATGGATTAATAATTTTTTTGTATTTTTCATTCCAACACAAACACGCATACATATATTTATGTATATGTATGTGTGTATATATATACACACAGAAATAATAATGATTTTATATATATATATATATATACGTATATAATATGATTCTAAAATAATAATGGTGAGGTTGTGATATAATCCTGTTGTATAAAAGTAACAGAATAATTTCTTGATAGTATCCAATTAAATTTCTCCCTGAAATGGTATGTTAATTATTGATTAGTTCCAATGTAAGCATGCAACGTTTATCTGTAACTTCATTCCTAACTAACGAATCAGGATAAAATTGTAATTTTTCGAAAAAATGTGTTATTAAAAATGGCACTGCCGTTATTAGCTCGTCAACATCCGTACACAACTGCATTGAATTTACATATCTTCTTTCTCCTCCTCAATCGTATCGTTTACGGGATAGTATGGGCATGTTAGATACGTTTTCGAGAACAAGTATGTGCTTTTACGGTGGCATAATTTTCTTCGTTTTTTATTTGATCCCTATATATCTAAATGTAGGTCATCCTTTACTTCCTCCTCCGTTCGTCATTCTTTCGATTAATGTCGTCGTCCATTTTGAATGTCTGATCAGATATCCAACCATTGCATTTCTTCTCATGTTGATCGTGTTCCGGATTTCGTGTTGTTCGCTTATCTTGGGTAAAACTTCGTGATTAGTAGTTTTATTAGTCCGCGGTATTCGTCGCCAGTACCGATATATATATATATATATATATATATATATATATATATATATATATATATAATGGTGTATTTTTTATAATATGATTTTGATTACTTGCGAATAATTCCGTTTTTTATTTCATAGAATTACGTCTCGTATCTGTACGTTTTTTTCTTCGATTCAATCGTACGTTGCATATCTTTTTATGTTTGGCAAAAATTAGTTTACTACTCCATCCAATATACATCCTCACAATTTTTGTTTCTTTAATGGCTTCTAGTTTGCCCTATACTAATTGCCCGTTTCACTGTCCGCATTTTGCGAGCTTTATGATGTGGCCTAAATACGTTTACTTTTTTTTTTTCTTCATGACGATATCGTTCTACAACTTTATGTGTGCGGCCAGCTTGCGATATCTTTACAATTTTATCTGCAGACACTAGTTTAAAACACTTGGATATTTTTATATCTTTCATCCGTAAAACAAAATCGATAATCATCCGGTGTCTTAACTTCGGGATATTTTTATTACTTAGCGGAAATTTCATTTTAACAAGTATTTTGGATCTTGCCGTTTTTTTTTTATTTTTGTCGTTTTTTTTTAATCGGAATTCGTATTAGCTATTTGTCGATTTGATTACTTCTATTATCTTCTCGCGATTTCTAAATATCGTGGGCTACTTGATACTATCGAATATTTATACTCCTAGTAGTCCCGAATTTGTCACGGCGGACAGAATTTTATTCGATAATATTCGTATATCTTACAAGAACGTGCTTAGATTCGTTTATAATTTTAATTATGCGATACTTCATGCGCATTTTTAAAAAATATTTATATATATTAATTGTAATCTGGCTGATGTAGTGAAATAAGCAACTTGTATGTGAGTTATGACAGGATGGGAGATGTCATTCGACAATGACACTCCGAATTACCTCTACAATCATTTAAACCAGCGGGTAAGATCTAGGGATGCGATAATTTAATCTGTGTGGTTCATTGACATGATCTAATAAATCTACCGCCAGCTGGTTAGGATGACCCTCTAACCTGTGCAGGTAACCTTTACTGCTATCTCGAACTACTTCATGCACATTTGGAACTTTTAGGTCTTTATGCAAATTTTTGTTTCGTATATACCAGGGTGCACCGGCTATTATCCTTAGTATTTTTGATTGAGATCGCTGTACCATTTTGATATTTGATATTGATGCTGTCCCCCAGAGTGATATGCCATATGTCCACACTGGCTTAATAACTGCCCTGTAAAGCAATAATTTCGATTTTATAGGTAATTCGGAATACATGTTCCGTAGTTTTCATTAACTTTGATCCTAATTTGTAAGTTAGTACTTTATATTCTAATGTCGAAACATCATTTGACTCTTCATCGGATCACTCTCCTATAATACTAGAAATAAATCAGTAATAATTTAGAAAACAAACTTTAAATTTTACAATAATAAAACTGACTGGTACTCTTACACATGTTGGATTGAAGAGAATGTTGTTCTCAAAATTCCATTAAAAACAGACGACGATGTTGATGAAGCGATTGAACATTTTAATCATATATTGCAAAAAGCGGCATGGAGTACTCCAAAGGAGACTGCAGTTCGCGATATTAACAATACTGGCGACATATGTAATCCTTGTCGCACGACTTTACTAATTAGAACGTATTTTAACACTTTCACTGTACCGGAGTAGCTTTATTTTTTTTAGGCGCTTCAATAATTTATTATATTACGTAAGTTCCGGGGAAATATTTATCATTTTACTTCAGACATATTAGTATATCAATTTCAACAATGTAGTGATTTAAAAATAAACGACAAAAAAAAGTACTTAAAATTATTATTAAATTTTATATAAATTAAAAGACAATAAACCTTTTCGGCTATCAAGCTTTTATCAAGCGGATATAAAAAAATACAATTTAAAATATATAAAAGGAAAAATAGCGAAGTTAAAAATAATTGTAATATTCTATTGTTTACCACATTCACCGTCAGATTATTTTATAAATTGCTGTTTTTTTACTTTGCCCTTTTTTTTTTTTTGGTAATATTATATGTGTAAATTAATTATTTTCCGACGTTTTGTAAATTTTTTTTCTTTTTATATTTTTTATAAATTTCATATTTTTATTTTTTATTTTTTCACCGCTTGATAATAATGTTTTAATTTAATAGCCGAAGAGTTTCGCGTTTTTTTTTTTTTAATATAAAATTACGATTTTTTAAGTAGTTTTTTTCCTCGTTGCTTATAATTGTACCCGTGTCTCTAGTGATTCCGAACTGTGTATTTCATATGGATTCTTTACTGATATGACTACGTATTATCTTTTCAAATATTTTTATTAGTTAAACTAATTTATAATTCTGACACCTCTTGTCATCCTATTTTTATTATATGAACTGTGTACATTTTATTTATACCTGTAATATTTCCCCCGTTCCACGAACACTGTTAAGACATAAACGGTTGTCGTAGACGTGATGATTTATTTTCGCTACCTAAATAGTGAAATCGTAAAAATTTTAATTAATATATTACGTAACAACGGCTGTATAATATTATATTGTAATTTTTAAATTAATTAAATTATCCCTAAATAAAATAAAATGAAAAATTATAAAAAAAAATTATTAAGTGAACTAGCCGACGAAAAAACCGGAAGTTGTTACGTAACGTATATATATATATATATATATATATATATATATATATATATATATATATATATATATATATGTATATATGTATATATTAAACAAAAAATATATAACATTTTTTTTACAAGTATTGTTTATGAAGAAAAATAAACAGCTTATTACACATTAGGATGATTCATTTCTTAGCAATAGTAACAAAAAAAAATGTAAACTGGCTGCGTAATCATCGCTCGACCGTATTTACTGCCAGATTGGCGCGTCGACATGCACCGCGTTTACTCCAGTTCAGTGAAGTCATCTTTCAAAAAGTCACGTTATTCGTAGTAAAGAATGAATATATTGTTCCTTAAAAAATATAACGTAAAAGAACAAACGCACTTGGGGTATTTAAACAATACACAATTTAAAAACGATAAATATGCGATTAGGACGACGATTCGTCGTTAATTTCTGTACTTCACCATTATTGCAATCTTTTCAATTTTATGAGATACTAAAATATAACGATGTTAGCGCCGTAAATCTTGGCTGATATATAAAATATTTATCATTTTTTTAAGTAGTTTTGTTTTTATTACTTGAAATTTTCGGGGAAATTGTATATTCGTAGCTTTGTACGTGCTGTTTATGTAAAATTTCACGAAAACGTAATAATGTGCGCGTTACGAGTTTATATATATATATATATATATATATATATATATATATATATATATATATATATATATATTATAAACGTATATTTTTTATAATAATAACATTCTATCATGCACACTTTCACTCCCATCTATACCTTAATGATAATTTTTTACAATTATATCAGATTACTATATCTCCTTGCGTACTTAAACGTGCTCAGAAGGCTAATTATTGCGACCTTTAGAAATTTGTCGCTGAAGAAATTTTCTAAAAGAAGGTCAACGTTTGGAGTAGACGTTCGCGTAAAAAAATATCGTTGACCGCGAAGATTGATAATCGTTTTTGAACAATTCTCTCTCAGCAAACACTATTGACTTCCTCCGTTTCCTTGATTTTCCATCCTATTTACTCATTTGTTCGTTTATTTTCCACGTATAAAATATTCGTTTATTTTATATTTATTTATTAAATTTATAGTACCCGGACGATCGAAATTTTGCTCGGTGTTTTTTTTTTTTTTTTTTAGTAAAATCGTGGTTTTAAGGAAATATATTTAGGTATAAGAATCGCGCACTATTACAAATCGTTACATAACTATTTCAGTCTTGTAGAAATTCGTTAAATTTCCGGAATTATAACTACAAATTTCAGTTTTTTGACATATATCAGAGAGAGTAAATAAAGAAAAGAAGTTAAAAATCACTAACATTTTTTTTTTATGAAAAAACACAAAGCTTTTCGGCTGTTAGGTCATTATCGAGTGAATATTTACAGTAATAAAAAATATAAAATGAAAAAGTAATTATTAAAAAAACAATCTGATAAAATTCTTTTATCAACACTGCTCTTCATTTTGCCCAGTTTTTATTGTAATCTTAAATTAATATTTTTTCATTTTGTATTTTTCACATTTTTAAATATTCACTCGATAATGACCTAACGACCGAGAAAAGCTTTGTTTTTTTTTTCATAAAGAAAAATTTCAGTGATTTTAATTTCTTTTTTGTTGTTTATTTTAATAAAAATCACTACATTCCATCAAATTATTAGAAAGGGAACACCTTAATGTTTTTTATATATATATATTTAAATATGTTTAACATACGTAGTAAAAATCAAATTTCTAAGCTTATAACATTCGAACGGTGGTTAATATGATCGAGCTGAAATTTTTAACGTACATTTAGATAAGTATAGAGAAAAAGACGAAAGACAAAAATCAAAATTGTAAAATTTGTAATTTCCATACGGATAATTTTTAATTATTTATTAAATTACAGGTAAGTACAAAATTTCATCCAAATCGTTAGAGCAGTTACAGAGATAGCCGAGTGTGTATATAGATACAAAAATTGTTCGTTTGATAAGATTAAATCATGTATATAGCTTATATTTAATTTGTATCTTTAACAAATACTCGCGTAATAGTAATATTACACGCAAATTTATTTTGAGTTTTATAAAATTCCTTTTCTTTTATTTTTTTTTTTATTTTTCCCATATACTGTTTAACGTTAATTTTAAACGCTTTTATCGTGTTTCTTAATTCCGACATTACGATTTTGTCATCAAACAGGTTTGATTTTTTTTTTTAAAATTACCGGTCAATAATATGAATTTTAAGTTCATTAGGCGATAACTTTTAATTGTATATCAGGTCAGTACAAATCTTCTTCTTGTCTATCGGAGGTTGGTGACCATCTCGCAATACTTAGATGTACACACCATGCACGTGTTTTGCTAATAATCATAAATTTAGCTTTTTGTGTATTTATCGCAAGTCCTGGTTCTTTACTCGTTTGATCTGGGGAGGTCAGTTCAGTTTATATATATATATATATATATATATATATATATATATATATATATATATATATATATATATATATATATATATATACTTTTCGATAAAGCCTGTAAAAAGATTTTTTGTTAAAATGTTATATTGTAAATAATTAAGTCTGAATGGAATTTATCGTAAACATTTCAAAATAATCGTTACAGTTATCCGGAAATTACATATCTATTTTTAACGCAGTAGAACTGATTTCCTTATACGGAAGAATGTACTTTTCGGCTGTAACCCATTGTTTGCTAAATAAGAACTTTTTTCTCGTTTACGTTTGTTAATTTTCACGTGGATTCGTCTTATTACTTATGATGATCATGCTAAAAATTTGTCCATCCGTTCGTCACGAGAAATATCTGGTTGATTGACGCAGCATTTTCAGTAAATCGTGCTTATTGCATTATTGTAGTTTGAATATTTTTCAGATTTTCTACTACGGATACGGATGAAAAATGCTAAAATTATAAATATAAAATTTCGATTATTTGCCATAGTTTGTTTATGTGCGAAGCTTATAGTAAAATTTGTGAACGAATGTCGAAATATATAAGAAAGAAAGGAAAAATATGCTTGTTTAACAATCTAATAATTAATGTTGTTTTGTCGTCTCGAAAATTATGAATTTCATAACCGATAAACTTGATCATAATTTAAATATAGGCGAACTAAAAATATAATGAAACTTTAATAAATAACATTAAATTTTTATAATCTAGCATTTATCAAATCAAATCAAGCTTTATTTTTACTTTCTTATCTATAAAACAGTATAACATGCTGCAAAGCTTTCTTCAGATTAACCATTGATTGTAATTATTACGTATTTAGATTAATTTCTAAGATTGTAATATTTATACAGCGTCCTCGAAAGAGCTGTTAAAAAAACAACACTATTCAGTTTAAAATCTATCAACTCCAGTCATTTTTTAATTTTTTGTTCTCCTTACATTTTATTTTTCTTCAGAACTTTTTTTTTTTTTTTTAAATAGTGAATTTTATATTCTTACCTACCTTCATTTTACAATTGAATAATGGTTGATGAACAACTTGATTAGATGTTACCTTTGGTGAGTTTAATTCATTCTTATTTTCACCGTTCAACTTTGAAATATTTGCCGTACTCAAGAAGCTGTGTCATTTCTGAAGTCTACACTTTCTATTACATCCTTATACTTAGTATTTCTACGATTATATATCACTATAAAAGGGCTTTGCATTGAGTTTTTCGCAATATTCAATATATTATTTTTTGATTTTTTTTTTAATCATACTTAACGATCTCAACAAATAATTTGTAATTTTCGACCTCGTGCTATGTACCCTACAATTATCCGATCTAATATCATTCATAAACATTGTCGAGAGTGTGGAACGAATTCAGCTACTCGTTTTGTATGCGTATATTAATAACTTTTCGGTGGATGTTAGGGCTATATCCATGTTTCCGTCGTATAATATTAAATGATGCTGGTAATTTAGGATTCAAATTGTTTCTATACCATTTTTGTATCCCCAACTAATAACGCTGACTATTAAAATCAATAATAATGATTTTAACGTTGTTTTTATTATCATCTCGAGCAAAATTCATATCTTTGCCTAGATGGATTATACACAGATTTCCATCGTCACACTAAAAATAATATCGAATTTTTTTTTATTATTTTTTATGCTCGCAATCTGCCTATTTGATAAGCGGCGAGGGTAACTTTTAAAAATAAATGTATTTAATCGAGCGTGTCCCAGTGGCACAGCTCCTTATGTTATGACGACTATTTTCTAAATGGTACGCAAGCCATAGGCGCAGTGTTGTAGGATATGCTAGTTAATAATATTACGCCTTTTTAAGCGTACGAATCTGTACAATCAGATTATGGGCCAAGCCGTTGCATGTATCGTTCCTTATGACTGCTGATCACTTCTTTGATTGATGATATTTCCAAATCCTTTTGGTTATCATCATTGCGTACGAACCATGGCGCACCGACGATTGAACGCAATATCCTATCTTCGGTTGACCGTATGACGTCGATACTCTAATTGCTAGCTGAACTCCAAAGTTCTATCCCGTAAGAGGTGCAACGAAATCAAAAAAATTGCCTTATCAAATGGTTTTGAATTTTATGTGGATGCATGCAGCCGAATTGTGGATGTGCGTATTCAATAGTAATGTACATAAAATCTAGGGCTGATGTAATCAGCATATGGCTGAAGAAATACAAGTGTAAGCGATATCAGTTGACATTACAGTAACATGAAATTGCCCTCGCTGTGAACTGACATTACTTAATGACTTGGTTTGATATGTGTGTCGCATTATATTACGAAATATTAAAAAAAAATTATATACAGTTCCTTTTCAATTCATTTTAGAAGCGATTACGAATGTTGATATAGTTTTGTTACGATAATTATATATATATATATATTTTCTATTTCAGTATAACGATGCCTTTAAATAACATGTTCTGTTCCCGTTGCGGGGATGGCTTTGATGTACATGAGAAAATCGTCAACTCCAATGGGGAATTATGGCATCCACAATGTTTCGTGTAAGTTTCCTATCATATTTCACATTATTGTTATAATAGTTTTGTATTATTTAAAATATATTGATTCAGCGTGAATGCCCAACTATTTGTAGTAGTAACAATAATTTGACAATTTATTAATCATCCTGCTTTATGTGTCCAATTTTGACGTAAAAACTTTTCGTAAAAACGTCAATAATAATGTACAAATTTTTATTAGTCGATAATCAAAATTCTCAAATTAATTAATCCTGATAAGAATTAATTTAGCTACTATTTGACCACCAATTTAGGTTTAGACCAAAGCGTGGTATAACTGAGTAAGTGCATCGTGTAGCGAATATTATTCAAGACATCCTTTGGAAAATAAAGTATCTTTGGATATAAGCCAAACGTTTGATGTACGGCATCATGGCTGAATCATAATGTTTTCCTTACGAATTATTTAAAATAACGTGATCATACGTAAATGACAGATATTTTAAATGAGATATCGAATATTTATCACGTAACCGTAAGTGTACCTCAAGATAGTATCTAAGGACCACTATTGTGCATCGTTTGTCTAGTTGATATTCCGACATCATCTAACTTTCAGATAAGAACTTTCACTGACGGTATAACAATTTTCTGTGCAGACATTTGCCCTGTTTAATGACTTGAAGATTATAACTAATGAATCGAAATCTGCGTTTGTAATTTTAACAAACAGTGGAAGATATAACATTAAATGTCATACCAATACTAAGAAAACGGAAATAAAGTAACCTTGATCAGCGCTTAAGATGGAAAAAACATATTATTACTAAAGGGATCGAGATAAGCACAAGGTTAGCAAAAATGGGTTATCCGCTTAATAAAAATTTTGCCGCGCTATCTGTAGGTAATAAGTTATTTATTTACAAAAATATATTGAAGCCAATTTGATGATGTGGATGTTTCATTAGGGGGGCTATGAAAAATAATCGTATAACACAGCTGATCCAAAATAAAATACTACAAATCATTGTTAATCACAAATATGACATCACACGACGATGTTGACATAACATTCGTTAAACAAATAATATTTACAACGGACTAGAAAGACATGTCTTGAATGACATTGTTCAGGTAATTTTTTAGAAGTTTGACGTCTTAATCGAATAATATATGAGTGCGAATATCATTCGTAAACGACCATAAAAAATGCTAAGTAGCCACAAGTTTGTTGCGTTCTAGCCTTAAGTGGAAGTAAATAAAAAATAGAAATATACATATTTAACGACGTTTGTAATGCTATTAATGATATGTATTTTATATGTACATGTCTTAAAATTTGTTATTCATAGCACGTTAATGATTATCGTTGTAATATTTATACATGTTACATAAATCAACACGATTCGTTGAAAGTACCGAAATGGCATTTCATAATTAAAGTGTAAAATTCGGATCATTTTGAATGAGTTCTATTACTTTAACCAGTTATTAATAACGGTACGACGTAATAGAACTGTGCCATAGAAATCGTCATGCATACATATGATGCGATTATTTTAAAATTGAAGATATTCATATTTCTAAATTCTAATGTCGAATGTGACAATATTCATGTTTTTTTTTTCCGGTAATATTATTTAAATGATAATTGCTTGTGTTACGTGCATACGTTTAACAATCACATGAAATTATAACTACTTGACTTCAGTATTAATATTTTCAAATGAAATTGTTAAAATTAAATGAAAGCTTATATCCGATTGAATTTTTAAATATAAAGGATCCGAAATGTTTAGTATTATATGAGAAATTTTAAATTAAATAAATAAGCTTCTCTCAAAAACATATTGAAAAATTATTGTTAAAGAAAATAATTCTCAACTTTTTTTTTTTTTATTTATTTTCACCGTACCGGCATCAAATCACCATAAACAATGTCGATGAATAAGAAAAAAATGTGATTAATCTAACGTCTCCAGTGAGACAATTAGATTCTCAGTGACACTATCATTAAAGTTGGAGTTTTGGTTTATTGAGTTATTTGATTACTATAGCCAAACATAAGTTTATTACTCAACTTTTAATCGATATTCTGAATTATTAAAATAGTTTATATTTTGGTGCAGATGTGATGATACGAAGTTATTTTTGATTGTTGTCGCTCTATTCTCAGTACATTGCTTTTACATGTACTTCCATATAATTCGATTCCATATTTTCAGATTGAAGTTATCAGAGTTAAATAATTTTTTCTTTTTAAAACTACGTTTAAAGCAGATTTCATTACTAGCACAGGATATAGCAATCTAGTTCGCTAAATCATTAATTTTCCTTATTTGGGCCACATGAAACGGCCATGTTAGCCGTCGGTCAATATGTATTCCGAGATATTTTCAGAATTTCATTGCTATGAATAGATATTGAAGGACATGTGTTACTATTAAGAACCCAATGGAGTATGAAATTTACGAAATTTTTCAACGAAATCTCAAGAAAAATACTGCAAAGTTATTTTTTTTTTCATTTTGAAAGTTATTAGAAATAATTTCGAGAATCTGTTTTAAATTGTCAAAATAAAACAGTTAGAATAATTTTTTGATAGTTACGGTTAGACGAATTATAACGACACTATGCGATATTAAATCGTAAATTAATTATTATTAATTTTTAGAAAACAAATATAAATATAACTTCAGCATCTTTAAATTTTTATTCGTCGTTCAAATAAACTTATTGTTTCACAATGTTATAAATTTTGCTTTTTTTTTTAGTTTGTAATTGATGTGATTGTATTTTATCGATGTTAATTTTAAAATTCACAATTTAAGAATTTTCGTTTCCATAATGTGTAGAGTTTAATTAAGTGTACTTTTTATGTGATTTAATTCAGGTGTGCTCAGTGTTTCCGTCCATTTCCGGATGGTATATTTTATGCATTCGAAGGTCGTAAATATTGCGAACACGATTTCCAAGTTTTGTTTGCTCCTTGCTGCGAAAAATGTGGTTAGTCGTTAATCTTTTCCTGTTTAAACTTGCCTACATTTTCACAAAAATTTAGACTTCCTGTTTAAATTTGCCTACATTTTCACAAAAATGTAATTTCTTCTTTAAACGAAATCCACTTTTTATATTATCAGAGAGAATATTATTGTTAATGACGAATCTGATCGGTGGTAACAATTGAAAGAAATTTAAAAAATATAATAAAATAGTTTAGCCAATAAATTAAATAGACGAATAATGTTGAGCAGACACGACAATTTAACAATTTCATTAAAATATTAAATATCATTAAAAAATAAAAAAATACGATATATGCCAGCAAAATAATTAATAAATTTAAGGACGAACGAAAATGCCTTAGAGGTTATTATGTTCGAAATTCCGGATAAGGTTTATTTTAGTAAAAAAAAAAAAAATTAATAATAAAAAGAAATGTGACTTACTGGAAAATGTGTTCCAGTTTTTTCGATTTAAATTTGAATTGTATTGTGTTGTATTGTATACATTAACGTGCGTGTAGTGTAACATTGGCCAGAGGCACGAATAAATGGAGTTTAGACATCATGTAGGATGTTGGATAATTTTAGGAATCGAAATAGGTGCTGGATTTTTTGTTTGTTGTCTTCAAGGATTTGGGGGAGCTAGAAAGGTGTATTTGCAACTGGAATAGGTTGAATTTCTTGCATTCTACCAGGAGATGGTTAATAGATAGGGAAACAGAGCATACATTACAAGTAGGGCGATATTAATTATTTAGTAAATAAGCATGAGAAATTTTCGCACGATCAATGAGTAAACGATATAGTATATCTTCTTACCGGCTAGATCTTGATGAAGTAGTCCAAACTCCAGTGTTTGACCATATTGAACTCAATTTATTTGTAGTAGGAACTTTATTCCATATTCTCGACCATTTCTTCTTTCACGTTATGCACATTTCAACCCACTGCTGGGTGTAGGCATATCCCAGATGTTTGCAACGATTCCGGTCTTGTGCAACCCGGATCAAATTGATCCCAGTATATTTGGCAATGTCGTCTCGCCACCGTGTTGTTGGTCTGCCCCTTTTCCTTTATGGGCACCATTGTAGGACATGTTTTGTCCACCTGCCATCATGTCTACGCGCTACATGTCCATTCGCTCCACCGCGTCGGTAAATTTTGTGCGCTCCCTGATCCAAGTAATGGGTTTCCTGTCTTTTAACTTGACGTTTAATATTATCCTTTCGTGAGCTGTTTACGTTTTCCTGATTTTCATAATCATTCCCTTTGTGAAGCTCTACGTTTCTGCTCCGTATGTTAATACCGGTAAGACACATTGGGTATAAAGTTTGCTCTTCAAACTGTTCGGTATATCTTTATTTCGAAATATATTGGACAACATCCCAAATGCAGCCCATGCGAGAGATATTCTCCTTCGTACCTCTCTCTGCATATTTTCTCCTCTGTCTGTAGTTATTTCTTGTCCTAAATAAATATACGATCGTACCTGTTCAATGTGCTCCCCATTTATCTTTACTGACATACCGTCCATGTTATTTGTCATAACCTTTGTTTTCTGTTTATTTATTCTTAATCCTATTTTTCTAGATTCCGTTTCAAGTTCGTTCAGCATAGATTCTAATTCTTCTTTATTCCTGCTTATTATAACTATGTCATCTGCGAATCGTAGGTGATTAAGTTTTTCGCCATTTATTGTTATGCCTTTCGAATCCCAGTTTAGTTTTCTGAATATACTTCTAAGGCTGCAATAAATAATTTTGGTGAGATGCTATCACCTTGTCGCACACCTCTTTTTATAAGTATTTTCGCAGTTCTTTTCCATAGCTTGACTTTCATTGAAGCTGATTCGTACAGTGTTCTGATAATGTTCACATATTGCTCTTCAACTCCGCAGTTACACATTGACTGTAACACTGCCCATATTTCAACCGAGTCAAATGCCTTTTCGTAATCTACAAACGCCATATAGAGTGGGATGTTGTATTCTAACCGTTAACAAATGATCCATTGTGCTATAACCAGATCTAAATAGTGCTTGTTCCCTCGGTTGGTGATATTCTATTATTCGTGTTATACGGTTTATTTTGGACAGCATACTGATAGGTCTATATTTATGTAGCAATTGCGTGTTCCCTTTCTTATGCAATTTCTTCTTTAGCAAGGACGTTATTAGTTTTGAGAAGGCCGATTAAGAAACTAGTATGTTTGGAATCGGAAGGTGCAACATCTGCTAGTTCGTTTCGCTTGATGCCTCTATATTCGAGTATCCATGTAAAGGTACTATGATAATTGAAATTATATTGAGGTACAGGAGGATAAAGAAAGAAAATCTGTGCGAATGGGGAGTATTTGTTTAACTTTAATGTAAGATCAACAACAAGTTTTATAGGATATAGTTCTGCAAATAGAACTGAAAAACTGTTTAGTAGTAAGTAACGTATTATATCAGAATAGTTTAAGAGTACTGAACATCCGACCATATTTTGATTTGCAGTCTTCTGTGAACATAAGTAACCGGTTCGTGTAATTCAACAGGAAATCTTGGAATGAACTTTTGATAGCCTCAGGTGACCAACATTCTGGAGAGATAAATCAATGTGAAGCATGAAGCGTGACCATGGGAGAAGAATAGTGGATGCTTGTATGATATATTTGTGGAAAGCTATTAATTGATACAGATTTAAGTATTTTGGTGGCATAGGGTAGTACATGGACTTTGAATGCCAGTATTAGAGAAAATCTGATAATTTGTGAAGCTGGTGTTAATTGGCAAGATGTGGGTTGATAGAAAGTCATCCTCGGCGAAGGCAGTGTGACCATTCACTATTTTCGCATAATAGACTGATGGATGGTGAGAATTCTTATTATTATTATTTGGATATATTTTAGTGTATTTGAACCAATATTAAAACTTTCGGCAATGATATGACGTAATCTTGATTTTTTTATTCGTGCTGAATCATGCGAACATGAAGATACTTTAGATGCTGAAGAATAGATATGTTGGGACCAATTCTTAAGTTTGATAAACTATTTATTATTCATTATTGAGTATAAAGTTTGCGTCAAAATAGTACAATGATAGAAATTAATGTTAATTGTTAAAAAACTTGTTTGCCTTAAAAAAAAACTCGCTACTAATACCTTGAAGTTGAATTATGTAACATGTGTGATCAATTTATAATGTCGTGCGCGTATGGTGTGTACGCGTATAAAAATGTTTACTTAGTTGATAAAGAAAATAAACGCTTTTGTTCGAGAGGCATGATGATGTGAGACATTACAGTAAATTTAGTTCGTGATATTTTCAGTATATAAGCGATATCGTTAAATTTCAGTTTTTTAATTTTTATTTTGTATAAATCTTTCTGTTGGTGTAATAATAGATGTTCATTCTTTTCTTCTTCTATTATGTTAACCGTTTTACTGCGTTCGTTAATCTTGAGATTGAAATTATCTGAATAAATATTTATCTCCGATAAATTTTAAAAATAATTTTACCTCCTTAAGAACTGTACTATCTGCTTATTGTGTCGGGAGTGAAAGTGTATTAACTATAACAATAATGAAATGATGTACTTATAAAATTTACATGGCATAAAGTTGCGTATAGGTCAGCACTTCGTCGCAGTAGCAAGTTTAAGAACAGAACTTATATAGAATTAATGAAATAAATACAATTGTTTTATAGCGAATACTTTTTTATATGTTTACTTCGAAATACGTTCTTTTTCAAAAAGAAAATAAATAAGGAAAAAGTTTAAGACACGTTGAAATTAATTACGAAGGTGCATACTTTAGTAGTTATCTGTATCGTTCATTTCAGAAATTACTTACGTTTAAATAAGATTTCTTTCGCAAAAACCATGGCAAAAAAGTTGAAAGCTTATACTAATAATTTGTGTATCTATATAATTTGAATGTTTCCGTTCATTCGAGAAACGGATCAGTACAATAATATCATTTTTGATTGAGATATTTTACAATTCCTTATCGTCAGCGTCATGAGCTGTTGGTTAAGTTAAATGATTATGAGCTGATTCAATTCTTAGTGTTTGATTCGTTATGTTTTGTTCAAAGTCATGAATCAATGTCAGAGAGGCGAAATATATATATATATATATATATATATATATATAAAATTCACAAGTGTCAGTGATCTTTCTCGAGTTTTATAATTGCTGTAAATAGAACATTTTATATATTTTCGTTTTCTTGTAAGTGGCGATGTTATTCAACCATTTAACGTTACAGTCTTTTCTTGTACAATCAAATTTTGATTTCTTCGTGCAGATATTATCCAACCTTCATCTTTCCAAATTTTTACGACTTTAGTGATAGATTCTGTAATTTTTTTGTTTCAATTGTGGGAAGTTTCTATCTTTATTGCATCTTTAGTTTTTGTTGTTGCGTTACTGTTTCTTCTGCAAGATAGTTCATTATTCTTCACTTAATGTCATTTGTCATGTTTTTGTAGTTTTTTAGAATATAACTGTTTACGTACTACAGTTCATATTTTGCATCGTTCTTCAAATATCAACTGAGTAATATCTTCTCAGCTGCATGGTTTCTTCATCGAATGGATAACCACCTGTAGCTGTACATTTCGTGTTTTTTAATTTCACTCGTTGAAACTGAAATATAATATATATTTTGTTTTTCATGACTTTTTTTCACGGTATTGATCACTTTAGCATTTTTTTTTTGTATTTGATTAATTACTTAAATCATTGAATTTAGCTCTTTTCTCTATTAGCTTTTTAAAAATTAAGTTAGTTATGACGGTACTGTACCTTTTTTTTTTATTTATTAATTTATTCTATAAAGTATTATTATTTAATTCTTTAACATTAAGTTTTTGAATTATGCTTGAAATTGTTGATTGTAAGAATTCTTTCAAAAAATGTACACTATTTTATTTCATGATTTATAAAACTTGTAATTTATAGGAGAATTTGTTATTGGTCGCGTTATAAAAGCAATGAACTCGAATTGGCATCCCAAATGTTTCCGTTGTCAGCTATGTTCTAAAGAATTAGCGGATTTAGGTTTTGTACGTAATCAAGGTCGAGCACTTTGTCACGATTGTAACGCCAAAGAGAAAGCCGTCGGTGCTGGAAAATATATTTGTTTCAAGTGCCAGTAAGTCATTTTTTTCTATTAACCTATGATAATATAGTATTATCATATTATTTTGTTTTTATCAAAAACATTTGAGCATCTAGAATATTATAAATTTGTGCATACAAAAATTAAACAAGTTTCTGTTCTCTATAATAATAAAGTAATCGTTATACTGGATAATTCCTATCGTTCAAGAGGAAGAGACATCGTATTATTATCATCACACTGTATTTTTCGAGGGAAAATGTTATAAAAAAAAACTGTTTTTGGATTTTCATCTTAAGTGAAACTAGAGGATAATATTTCATTTTAATTAATTTTCACGGAGTATTTAATATTTTATCTATTATAAGTTGAGACTGACCAATGAAATACTTAAATTTGAATGTGAACTAAGTATTACCGTAATTTTTATTTACCTTCAGTAAACACGTCGTAAAGTTGAATGAATGTACTAAATATATGCATACCATATATATGCGTGTGTGTCTGTACAATTTATTTACACTATGCTCTTGAAAACATAATAAACTTCAACATACATGAAGTTCGTAATATAGTTAATATTTACCAGTATTATTTATCTCGTCTTCAGTTAACAGCATTCTACTTGCTAAATATAGTCATTTTTATCTTTAATTAAATGGAAAAAACAAGCGAGTGTGTGGGACTAAATATGAAATATATGTTTTTTCTTTTTTTTTTTTTTGTTACTGCATTACCTACAAATGCGAAATATAAAATAGATTGCTATGATTATATTATTACCGAACGTACAAATATTTCTTTCGATTAATATATTTTATAAAAATGTGTTTTGAATTATTTTTTCCTTTTTAAATTGCGATATCAAATAAATCCTTGGATGATCTCCGATTCTATAACTTCGCTTGTCAATATTTTATAGATAATACTTCTTCGTGATGTTAGGACTTCGGAGGTGTGTCACACTGTTTGTTAACAATATTGAAAAGGGGATGATTTCTCTATCCAAATTTATTACCTTGTTATATGTTTGATAATTTCTGCAGGAATACAAGTTTCAGATGGTTAGCCACATATGCGGTAACTGTCCGGTAAGATCTGCCACGAGAAACAACGCAAGGAACTGATTATCTAAAAATTTTATTTCTTTGTTCATCAGATATAGTATTGTTCATATTACGCATAACAATTTGCTACATAACCTTTGTGGTTGGTTTTTATAAAATCCATTTATTGTCATAATTTTTAATCGGCGATGATATCGATTGATGATTAATAAGAAACTACTACATACATCTGTTATTCAATCCAAACTAACTTAATCCTGTCCTGGTTCATGATCATCTTCCAACAGTACACTTATTAGAACTGATTTAAAAGCACTGTTGCAGAGTTATCTTAAATCGTACCATATATATTATATATATATATATATATATATATATATATTTTTTTTTTTTTTTTCCAAATATTACAACACGCTTTAAAGATAAAAATTTTAATGTAAATTACTATATGAGCCAAATTCTTACAGGACATGGTTCTATTGGTTATTACTTGCATAAATTAAAGATAATTAAAAGCAACATATGCGGTAACTGTAATAATAACGTAACAGAAACTGTTTATCATATAATATATACTTGCCCAAAATATAATGAATTAAGACTACAATACAATATAGACTGCTCATTGCAGTTTAATGAAATTGTTCTATTGGAACAATTTCCAACATTTGTATACAATGTATTTAAGATGAAGCATATTTATAAATAACCACTACCGGTAACCATAAGCTGTATAGCTGGTTACTAAAAGTTCACAATTTTATCATGTATTCATGTAATTATAGTTAAAAAAAAAATAAATATATATATATATATATATATATATATATATATATATATATATATATAGGGTGACCCAGAGCAGACGGATGGTTTTGTTTTTTGAATAACTCGAAAACTACTCAACCAAAGCTTTAAATTAATTTTAAGTATCACTGGCTTATTGATATGTAAATTCAGGAAAAGGAAGATAAGTTTTAAATTATGTAGATAGCACAATGAATGACTATCGATTAAATTTATTGCTAATTTATCGTACTCAAAGTAGCTTCTTATTTGATTATATGTTAATTAGGGCGCAAGTACGATACATGTACAGGAAAAGAAAGTTATGCTATTTCGTAATTTTAATGTGTACGTTTCCTTAAGAATGACATTTTGTAATAATTATTATTATATACATTGCACAAACACACCATATGTATACATATGTTTGATGTTTTATTTGTAGTTTAATTTTAAAAAACTGAATTTTTAAATTTAAAATATTTTTATAATTTTCATTTTTTTAAGTTAATATTTTGTGGTGTTTGGCAGTATTTATTCACATTAAATTGTCTATTTTTGACTTTCTTTTTGAACGCTTCTCCATAGTGGTAGAATTAGTCAACATTACTAGGTTAGGGTTTCTGCGACGTTTTTCACTAAATTTTTTCTTATTCACTTTGCTTGTTTTTAAGTCGGCACTACGTGGAGGTTCATGCTTTCAGACAGCACTTGGTTTTACACATCGTGGGAAGTAAAAATAATCACTGGTGCGGTACTTGTAGTTGTGACAGCTGCATACGATACCGTTAATCATAGGCGATTGTTAAAGGTGTACGAACTGCTAACAACTACCATGTAACAAAACTGCTATAGAATGCATTGTCCGGAAGGCGGTTATATGTCACACACAAGGGAAATAAGAGTGGGTGGCGAATGCAAGGTAGCAGGCTCCCACAAGGGAGCGTTCGGGTTCCAGTGTTATTTAATATCTGTAGTAACGATTAACCTGTTAACAAGGAAATTGGGCGGTTGTTATATGCAAATAATTTTGCAATGCCGCGCAAGGTGAAACGTTTTTAACGAATTAGATAAATATTATATAGAAAATTTGCAACAGTAAAATTCAGCCAAACATTAAGTTTACGCTTTCCATTTTAAAAACGCGAAATCCAAATGTAAACTAAAATTATTTTGGCATATATACAACTGGAGTATTTCCAAACACTGCGAAAATCTTAAAATGAAAATAAAAGCTGGACGGAACTTATTGTGAAAACGAGTATCTTTTAAATCGGAAGCAAAGCCAACGGTCTTACGTCGCGCGCACAGGCATGGACAGGAGAAGTTACTGAAATGGGGTTTAGTCGAAAATGGTAAAATGTAGGGAACGGCAGAACAAAAATTTGTTTCATTATAGAATGGTGACTTTAGGCATATCAATCTCACAAAACTAGAAAGTAAATTGATGCATGCACTGGTAGCGTATAAATATATTTTATATCAATTAAATTTTATTTTATTCATTATATTTAATTTGGGCGTTGGTTCTCAAGAGTCTCGAACACGATAATAATAAAAAAATTGTTCACTTTTTAAAATAATCGAATAATTTCGTATAGATGTAATTTTATTTTAAAAATCAGCTTTTAATTTACGAACATTCTTATTCTAAACAAAAAAAATATATATATCGTTTAACTCAGTTATGAGACACAAGTTTTTCATTTGTTTTGTAATACAAGAGGATAAATTAATTTTTGCAAATCAGAATGAAACTTTTTAACTAGACGAATAGTTAATTAAACCGTTGTTTTCGATGTTTTTTTATTTAAATTCTTTTTTGGAGTTTTTACAAATGAAGATATAAATAACATTAATAATAACGAGTATAAATATTTATAGCGGCGTCATTGATGATAAACCGTTACGATTTCGTGGTGAAGTATACCATCCGTATCACTTTAATTGTACCTCTTGCGGCATCGAGTTGAATGCTGATGCAAGAGAAGTTAAAAGTAGACCCGGCTATTGTGCTAACGAAATGGTAAGTATATTTGTGTTACACTAATTTTTTTCATGTAAGCACGGGTGTGGAATATAATGATTTTTATAGACAATAAAAAAGTAGTTGAAATCACTAAATTGAGATATGTTAAAACACCAACGAAGCTTTTGGGCTATTATTAAGCCATATTCAAGTGAACAGAAATAAAATTAAAACGTATAAAAAACAACTGAAACAAAATAAAAATAAATTATAAGAGAATACTCAATTTAAATAAAATATAAGAAAATACTTAAATCTAGTATATGTATCTAGATTATTTTCTTATATTTTATTTCAGTTGCTTTTTATCATATCTTTTATTTTTGTTACACGTAAAATTGGCGAACAACCTGAAAACTTTGCGTGGTCTTTTAAGACATAAAATATAGTGATTTTAATTGTTTATATTTTTTCCGTTTTATTGAAATTAAAAATCATTATACCGTTCGCAGGAAAAAAGAAAATATTCTGAGTTTTTTCTTTTTTTTTTTAGAATGAACTATACTGTTTACGATGTCACGATAAGATGGGCATACCAATTTGTGGTGCATGTCGACGACCGATTGAAGAAAGGGTAATTACGGCGCTTGGAAAAAATTGGCACGTTGAGGTAATCACTTATTTTGTATAAATTGGTCCGATTATGATTATTCATATTTGGTGGTTTACTTTAATAAACGTGTAATATGATTTTTGTAGCATTTTGTATGCGCTAAATGTGAAAAACCATTCCTTGGACATCGGCATTACGAAAGAAGAGGATTGGCTTATTGCGAAACGCATTATCATCAACTATTCGGAAATTTATGTTTCGTGTGCAATCAAGTTATTGGCGGTGATGGTAAGTAACAAAAGATGCGTTTCCTTTATTATCTACGAAAACGAAGATAATAAATGCAAAACTTATGATGCATAAATACTTACAAACGATACAATCTTATGATTAAATCACACGTATAGGAGCATACTGATGTATGGATCGAAAACTTAAACGATTAACCGCCAAATGTATAAAAAATAGAGTCGGAACTTGTTGCTGACGTAGGTTACAGAAAATTAGTTGCGACAGAAAAAGTGACAAACAGAAAAGTTTTAAAAATATAAACGAATCGAGGAGCTTAATTCAGAAACTAAAAAGTAGAAGAATTAAATGGATAGGCCACTTACATCGACACAATCAAAGTTTCGTACAACTAAAACTAATTGAAAGGAAAACGATAAAGAGGACGACCAAGGAGTAAATATATAGATCAAATAATAGAAGACGCGGGAGCAACAAGTTGTGCAAACCTTAAAAGAAGATAAGAAAAAAGACAATTTTAGTTGAACTCAGTAGGATCGTGAGTCATGAAATCTACGGATTGAGTTAAAGAAGAAGTGATGTTTTGTATAACGATAAATAAAGGTTTAGTCGAATTTGGCCTCTTTTTATTTTCATATATAAATTCGAAGTATTCCAAAATACTTTATTCATATACGAAGTACTTTTTTCCCCTTACTAAATATATGTATCTAGTACGTTAGTATAATTTAAATACACATTCTTCTTGTTTATGCAAAGGATCTTTTTTGGTATAATATGATGTACATCGAGCTCATATTGTTGTTGGTTAGCATAAGACAGAAAGTATACCATTTAATTTTATACTTTTGACTTTAGGTGAAAATGCGTAACTGTGTTTTAGTAAATATTATATAATGCACTGGAAAACAAATTGTAACTTACAAACAATATATTTATATCCTACAAATTATTTTAAAAAAAAAAATACACTAATTCATGTTAGAATAAACCATTATATAACGTTAAGTAGCTTGTCAACCGATATTAATTTAGAAGTTATATTACGTAATAAGAATATTATATCGGCAATTTATTAGAGGATTCACACAATACTTTATGGCATTATGAATTAATAATAAAACCAGGTAAATACAAACTATAATAATAATAAAAATTCGACTACTTTTCGTGTGAATTCCACATAAAAAACATGCACATCTACGTACATATTACATGTATTAATTTTTAATTAGTAGTACAGCTTGTGTTTTCACTACAATGTTTGACTATAGGGCATTTAGTATTTTAATTTTTACGATTCCGAATAATTTATTCTGAATATGTTTAAAATATCGCAAAAAATATTTTTTCACACATCTACAGTCATACTGTTCGCATCTAATTTTCTTACTAATAAGTCAAATGACACTGAACTAGAAGGTTGTAACTATTACTTTGATCAGTTGTTCTCAGTGATGAATTTAAAAAATATATATATTTCAACCCGCGCGATATATTATCGATATCAAATATAAAGAATTTAAAATAAGTTTTAAACAAGTACCAAATTTAGTCTTAGTGTTTCTCATATAAATATAATTTGGGTTTATAAGTATATCTAATCTGAATAAGAATTGCCTTTTATGTAATTAGTAATAATAAATAGAAATCATTATTTTTTTGAATGCAGTGTTTACCGCGTTAAATAAAGCATGGTGTGTTCATCATTTCGCCTGTTCCATTTGCGATCAAAAAATGAACCAAAAGACAAAATTCTACGAATGCGATTTGAAACCGGTTTGTAAAAGATGTTACGATAAGTTTCCAAATGAATTTCGTCGACGCCTACGTAAGGCTTTTGATAATACACCGAAAACGAAGTAAAAATTATAATACTATCATGTTCATTTAACATTTATTTACATAAAAATAAATAAAACATTACATTATTTAACAAAAATATTTAACTAAACTTAATTTTTTAATTTTAATACATACATTTTCTTCATGTACACGGTACTTTTATAGTATAATTTATAAATTATCATTTTAAATTTTTAATAAATCGTAACTATATTTACTTAACATTTATCAATGTTTATACATGCATAATTCGTATAATTTTAATCTTGGAATATTAACGATAAAAAAATATATAATATTGTAACACATTTACGTTTTCGTTTGTAATACACAGCGGATGAAGGACCGTTATAAGTGATTTTCGTGAAGTAATGGTTAGTATTATTTCTATCGTTATGATATTCATATACTCACACACACACACACACACACACACAAAATCTATATATTTCAAAATCAAATACATTTTAGCATTTTTGATTTTTTTTTCATGGAGTAACTAGATTGACAATGGTTTATTAATTTTCATTAGAAATTTGTAAACTTTTGTAACCGTTTATTAGCATTACGTAAGGACGTAATTATAGATAAAAACGAAAAATTTAATCATTTTTGTGCAAATTTTAGCGATTTATTACATTTTTCTTTAGCTAACCATTTGTTTCTATAATAAACCTTTAAGGATCAATCGGGGTTACTATAAGAACAATTATCTGTGATATGATGTTATAAATAACTTTTACTTTAAATACATTGTCATTCGTATTTAAAATATTATTTACGAAAGGTTAGAGTTCGCGAGATTTTGTCGCATTACAAGTTTGTATTAAAATAGGTTTATCAAAGTTTTAATAAATTTTTTTCTGGCGTAATAATTTTCACCTATAATATCTGAGATCGTTAGGGTTTGATTAAATCATTTTGTGAGGATAATTTTTGTTGTTATAAAAACGCTAATATATGATTAATATTTTCAAATCGAAATTACGAAATGATATTATGTATAATTGTTTGGAACATCAACGGGTAAAAGATTAGAATTTCACGAGATGTTTGTAATATAATTTCTAGAAGGAGCTATATAAATTAAATCGTTTTAATAATTCCGTTACAATGAGAACAATGTGGCGAGGACGAAGTCAATGCGATCGAAGCGCCCATCATAACAGCGTTACAAGCAAGTTCAGTCTGTTCTAACGATATTAATGGCTGATTTATTAACTGCAACAAAACAAAGCGAAACAAAAATTCAACACGAATACGTAAATTGTTCTAGTTTGTGTTTTTGAATAGTAATACATATATATACTAGAAGTTACCCTCGCCCATGTAATTATTTTTTCATCCTGTCTTTCTTTTACAACGTGAAAGTAAAAATTCCAGAACCAAACATTTTAATAGCTCAATGCAGGTCAACGCCTCTAAAGCTATGGTTTCTTAGGAATACGGTGCCGTTTTTAAGCGGTCGTAATATTACGTTGAATGAAGTCATAGAACCTTCATAATGGAAACAAACGATCGTGTTTTCTCAAAAAGCGGCGAATGTTACCATTGTTTTAAAAAGGGTGAAATCGCGGCGCCGTCCCGTTTAAACGATTTGACAGAGGTATTGCTGTAGGACGGATTTCGATCGGGTTTCAATACAAACGAATGCATACTGAGTATCAACGTTAACTCTTTCAGTCATACATTATAAAATTTTAACACAAAATTATAAATTTCGATACAGATGTTTATTATACAATACCGCTTCTTAGGTGAACTGTAGATAATTTTCAATGTATTTGCATAATTAAAAATTGATACATTTCACGTCGGCCAGAAAATAAAAAAGTTTATTAGCATTAAACTATCATCCATCATATATTGGACATCGTGACTGAAAGGGTTAATAACAAACTAGGATTATATAACTTGGGCTTTCGTAATTTGCGAAGAAGTTTTCGATACAGGTAAAATGCGGGCAGTGTTGAATTTATTGTGCGAATGAGGAACTGATGAATATTATATTAATATAATAAGGAAAATCTATAGATATAACATGGAAGAGAGACGTAAGACAAGGTGATATTATATCACCGAAATTATTTATTGCAGCTCTGGAAAGCGTTTAGATGACATTAAACTTGTATTCAATAAATATTCAAATACACAGAGATCTTGGATTAAAGAGCTGGACGATGTGGATTCCAATCTTTCGTAACGAAGACGGCTAAATCGTCACCTTTAAAGTAAGAACACCCTAAAACCTCGTGGGGAGGGTGCTTTTTCTACTAAAAGGTCTGGAAGTTATGAAATGACATACTCTTCAACTGCTCGGTTTCCCAAAGCTTGAAAACCTCGACCTCTCAGGTTGAATTGCAATTTCAGGAAAAGGAAAAGTCACGCGGTTTAAAGTGTAATAATTGCGCCGCGGAAAAATTGATGGAATCGATGTTTTTGTCGAAAATTTAGCTACCGATAACGCCGTGGATGCATTATCATGATGAAGCATCCATCAATATGCAATCGCTAGTTGAACATGACTGATTTTTTCTGAGTCGTTCAAGTACTTCTTTGTAAAATTTCTAGATATAATGTTTCTCCTCTTCAATCCGTTACAAAAGGTTTGAGCATACATTTAATCGGTTATTTTTCCGTTTCAAGTTTTTCGCATTTTTAATTCTATCAAAGTACCGATGGCTCAAATTGAGCTCCTCAGCCGATCACACTACTTGATCTCTTACTTTGTTAACATTTTCATTAGGTTTCGAGTCTCATCTTCGACTATTTTGAGACCATCTATGCCAACGAAAAACTTGTGCTCGTGACAAAGAATTATCTCCACACGCACGTATATTTCGTGATTCAATTTTCGTAACGCATGCCTAATGCACTTATAATGTACGCCTATAAAATGAGACTAGAGTGAACAGAGTGACCAAACCTTGCACTGGATATGTGTCAATGACAACCTTGTGGTGGTGGGGAAAACACGGAACGTTGCCGAGTTCTCATTAAGATCATATGAATAAACAACAAAAATTAAAAATCGATACGTACAAGATGACCAAAATGAGGGTTCATATTTGTAATATTATGTAATCGAATTAAGGTTGTGTTTCATTAATATTAAAACCGACTGTCAAACACTTTCGAGTATAATATGAATTTATAAAGTACAAAATATTTTTAAAAATTATAAAAAATTGTATCAATAAATTTAAATATATTTTTAGGGTTTAAACATAAGATAGCATTATTACCTGTAAAGCAGACTTTTCAGGGTCTGTTAAAAATTCATTATTATGACCGTCGGAATTATTATCAACATTATCATTATTTCCCAATAATTGAGCCATCAAGCAATCGACCAACTTTAGGTTATTAGAACACAAATCGATAATGTTTCGTTTTTTATACTGATCATTTTCATCATCTCCATTTAAATTAAATTTTTCGTGTAATATTGATAATTTACTATAACAATATAGATAATATACAAAAAAATGTATTTATGTGTTTAATGAAATGAGATATTTTCCATTACAATTTAAGAAATTTATTAAACGTACATGCGTCTTTTTAAATTCATAAATTCACATATTTCAGGTATTTACATAATATTGTATCAAATTATCACAAAAGTGCTTATTTTAATCAAAAAATATTACAGCATTGAGATATAACTTAGTAGTTACAATAGAGCAACAGATTTGAATTTTGTACACACTAATATACATCTAACGTGTCAACAGCTTAGTTCAAGAAAAATGTTTAAATCTGTAAATTTATTCACCAATACGAGCGGACAATTCTTACATTTCGTAAAAACAATTTTGAAATTAATTACACCCTTTTAAAATTTTACTTTTTTGCATGTTTACAAATACGAAATACAGCGAAATTTTACCATTGTGCAGCGATAGTGTGGCGGTCAACTTCCGACTTTGTCGGTTATATCGATAGTGTCGAATAATAAATAATTTATTTGAACAGTTATTTTAAACATAGATTAAAAATTATTTTATTACAATAAAAACAAAATTATTAATTTTAGATTATTTTGTTAATAAATCTTTTAAATTTTATTATTTTAGTTTTAATATTATTCGTAAATGGTTCCCCCATGGAAGGTTGTTTGAAATCATGTTTCCCGCGTTTTGTTCCTATTTCCTGTTATGGTTTATGTTTGTAGTTTTTATGATTTTTCAATTTATTATATTCCTTTAAATTTATTGATTATTTTAGTTACATTTAAATATGTGTATCATTAATATCTATCTTCATATTTTGTGCGCTAATAAAGAACATATTAAATAATTTATTCATAAATGACGATTATAAATTTCCGAAATGCAATGGCAATCTAAATTTATTAGGTGTTCATGTAAGTTATTTTATATTACATTTTTGACTTGGAATGAAACATTTCTTTGTGGATTTTTTTTAATAACCCCCGTTTGTTGGTTAGGTTACAGCCGTTTAGGTTTTATTTCAGCTAGATAGAAGTAGAGTTAAAGGAAAATACGAAAATGACATTGGCTAGATTAGGTTCATCCCTTTAAAAAAATTATTTTAATATACTGATCCTGCATTGCAAGGTCTATCAGATATTAAGCTGATAAAAATAGATCTATATTTTTATCTTGACCAACAGGCTGAGAAGCAATATTATGTTTCAGCCTGTTAGGAGTATAAATATTTTTTCGAAAAATTGTGTTTTCCGTAAAAAAAAAATGTTCACTCCTAGTTATTTTTATCGAAATGTAATTTAAAAAAAAAAACCTTTATTGAGATACGTGTAACCTACATAACTTATTAGAAACAAAATTTAATTAATAAACTTACCAGCTTGTATTGTAAACGTTATACTTTATTTCATTTATCTCTCCCATTAAATGTTTTAAAGTTTCTTTGCACTCCGTAACTTTCTGACTTAAACCAGCTTTCCATTTTGCAAGGTCCTCTATCAAACAGCTGAAAATGTTTACTATTAAAATTATAATTCTCATAATTATTGATCGAAACACAATTTACGTGTAATATGAATGTTTCATTCCGTGAATAATAAAATGGATGATTATTTAAAAGATTACTGAGTCTAATATATAAAAATATTCAAAGGACAACCTGCTTGCTAAAAATTTGCTTTTCCATACTTCACATTGTCCAGCTAACCATTCGATCTGTTCTTGATGAGTAGATAAACATTTACCAGTCTTCAACAGCTCGCTAGCTAAATGTAATTTATCTTGCGTCAACAGTTGAACGCGGACTTCTATATCTTCCCCAACAGCAGCAACCAACAGCTTTTTCAATTCTCCATTTACTTGAGCTTGGAACTTGAGTTGGTTCTCGAGTTCGTAATTTTCTTCTTTAAGATTAGATAGTTCAATCTGTAAAATCTAACTTGACAACGTGAAATAAATATAATGTAACGAAAGTAAATAAACGAATTTTACACCACGTGTATATATATATCATATACATAAACAAATACTTTATAACTATGTCAATAAATTATTTATTCAGAATCTAAATTTAAAACCTTATTTACCTGCTTTTCTTCATCCCAAGGTAAAGATGTTCGTTTTAATTGATTGTCATTAGGTTTACAATACAACTGATCGTCGAATGTGTAATTCTCTTGTACAGACAAATTATTTATAGAAGGTAAATGTTTGAAAACATCGTTAGAGTTTTTCTGTGCTTGTTTTTCCTTTTTTCTAGAACATTTATTAGCCGGCACTAATGGATTTACCGCAGCTTTATACGGCTCGTACGGTACAAATTTCGGTTCTTTACGGTAAGTAATATTAAACTGGGTGTTATTAGTTTTATTTTGGCTTTGAGGGATTATACGAATAATTGTTCCAAAATTCGATTTATCGTCTACCAATTGTACTGATTTGATTTCCGAATTAATCCTGTTTTCTAATTTTATGCTATCTTCCATTCCATCGCCTTCAGTTCTTTTGGGGATTTTAAAATGATGAACATTACAATAATTTTTTTTTGACACTGTAAATAATATGCAAATTAATTAGTTACCGTTATAATTGTAGAATATATTCAAAAAATTTAAACTTAAAAGTTGCAATATAAACTTTCATTTTTTTTGTAAATCTTAATAATTCTCATCACAATACTCACTTTTTTTGATAAACTATAACTTTGTGAAGTATCTGAAGTATTTACATACGTAAATAAACTTCTATCGTTTCACGTCAAAATTATACTTACAAAGTTATTTGTACATTATATTGACGTTAGAATAAAAAATATTGATAATACACACTGTTAAATATGTTTATATTACAAAATGCATATGACTTTCACTTTGTTGAATACTTTGAAACTGCGGAGTGTAATACAAATTACCAATTAAACAAACAAACTATAATTGAGTCGATTTGATATATCCGATATCAGACTTTAATTATCGACTTTAAAGTATTAAAAATTGTTTTAAAAATCATTGTAATGTTGCGTATACATTAAATTATTTTAGAAATTCGCATATATCTTAATCACCGGTTTTTGAATTAATTTGTTTAATTTATATTATTTGAGGTCACTCGTACAATAATTTCACTTTAATCATAAGGAGTCACTGATATATTTCAACAATTGCAAATTTTATGAACTCACCAAGTTTTAGTAATACCAGTTGAGTCTTGGATAATGACTAATGTTGTTTGTGTAACGCTATGGTGATTTTTGTTTATGTTGTTTGCGAAAAAACTGGAGTATGGAGTAAATTATGACAGTGTTTATAACATATTTATTTTTTATAACAGATGTGTAGATATATTAATAAAAATTACATATTAATGTGTAGTTAGTGTAATTTCTGTAAAAGCAGCCATGTTTCGTTGTATTCCAATATTTAAGGGGTGTAATCGTCAGGTGGAATATGTTGACAAAAGACATTGCGCATTACAAACGGTCCCAGATGATATTATGCGTTATTCCAGAAGTTTGGAAGAATTACTTTTAGATGCGAATCATATTCGTGATTTACCAAAGGTAATAAACATTTTTTAAAATGGTTATAGACATATTTTCGTAATATATAAACATCCGTGCATCAAGGTTTATGAATTAATATCTTCACAACAATTTTTAACTTTTAACATAAACGTAATCGTGTAAGGTTGGCTTCGTTTCTCATTTGTATAAATTTATATTTCGTATTTTTGCGATATTGAGTCTGATACACATTGTATTCATTTTTCAGAATTTCTTTCGTTTAAATCGCCTTCGTAAGTTAGGCCTAAGTGATAATGAAATACATCGACTTCCAGCAGAAATTCAAAACTTCAATAACTTGGTTGAACTAAATATGTCTCGAAATGGTAAGCTGTTATTTTTGATTATTTTTTGTAAATAATTATGAATATCACTTTCTGATGTGATGAAACATTTTTTAGAAAGTATGTATCAAATCAACGAAGTATGTTATATAAATAAAATAATTGCGCATGTATATCTTGATCTCATAACAGTTTTAAATTTATTTAAATTGGTCCTAAAAACGGTTTTTGGTTCAAAGCTTGATTTATATCACATTAATATTTATTTTTGAAGAAAAAATGTTGCGTCAAGTGAATAGGGACAGACTTGTACCTGTTCTGAGTAAAATTGGAGGAAACGTCGTTTTAAGTAATATACAATGATTTGTTTATGAACATAAAAAAATTAGTTGCATGTTGTGAAGTAATAAGTATTGCATTAATAGACGCGTAAGAAAAAGAATGGTTAACATTTGTTTTATATAAATATTCATTTTTGCTTTATTAGCATGGATGTATATAAATAATTGACTTGTTTTTTTTTTTTTTTTATTAAAATATACGTTTGTTGGTCATAAAATTGGATACATTCTCATTTTCCTTGACGGTTTGGGTCGTTAGATATTAAGTAATTTTTTTATGCGTAAATGTTGTTTTCGAGTTTTTGAAAGCGGATACACACATTAACAAATATAGATATACTGTACGTACGGATTCTTAAAATATAATATTAAATATTAACTTATTTCATGCAACTATCAACTATCTATCTGATTTTTTACATTGACCTCTCGTTCTACTAAAAAATATAAATTTAATTAACTAGTATATGAATAATTTATACGGACGATAAAATTAACGACGGTGTTATTTTATATTCCACAAAAAAAAAATAGGATTGCTAGTTTTGTATGTGTGCATGTGTTGTGACGAGATATAAAATAATTGCAGTAATATTTGTTATTCCAGATATATTCGTAGTTCATTAAGTATATTCACTTAATTTTATCACCATATACGTACTAGTTCATTTATAAATTCATTTAAATTCCCGTACATTATGCATACATACGTATGTGATGTATCTATACTGTTTTTTGTTAATTGATTTAAGGTATCATGGTCAATATCATTGAATTTCACACGTAGGTCGTAATTTGCTCTTGTGTTTTACGATTGCTCCATAAAATCGACTGTTGAAAAACCAGTTACGTCCGCAAACAAGCTTGTGTACCTTGTTCTAGTGGTTGTCGTTTTTTCCGGTCCTCCTTCGTTGAACTGAGAATTAATAAAAGTACTTAAACCGACATTATTATACGTCCCATTCATTGGAATTATGGAAAATCAAAATTACTTTTGACAGTCCAGTCTATATTTTATACATTTAAATGTAAAATTAATTGTGCGGTCTTAAGAATGACAATAAACTGGACAATTTGAAAATAATTTTTTGATGATATATAGAATTCGGGTTGTGATATTTATGTTATACGAAACAAATTTATTAATGATAGTTTTTTAACAATTTTTATATATTATCTCTCCCAGCGTCTTTATTCCTACTTTCATTATGATCTTATTTCGTCTGATATTAAGTTTATTTTCATTAGAAAGAAGTTCGTTTAATATTTTACTTTTAATAATATAGTTGACATGATTTCGAATAAATAAAAATAATATCCAACTAACTTCTCCATTTATTTTTTTTAATGCTAAATAGCAATCCATGTTTACCTGTCGTCTACATGGGTATTTATTTATATATATATATATATATGATGTATATACATAAACGCGTGAAAAACAGGTTTAATATACTTTACCCGACAATAAGGAATGTGAATGTCTCCTTCACTCTTCCCCCTTTTCATTTAGTTCGCTTGGTCGATTGTATGTTATCATTACTGCCTGTATCTTTGCTGTATTGTTACTAGACTACGCAGTTTGAATTTTATCCGTTTCCCATCAAACTGTTGGTGCACGATAATAACAGGTGACGTCATACCTTACTGTTGGCATTCCAATAGTATCGCGACCTGTTTTACGGGAAAAATTCAGGGGTTACTAAATTGCCATATACCCGTTCTAGTTTGTACTTTCGTTTCTTCCTCAATATTTCTGGTGTAGGTGTAGTATGGTATTTTATGGAGTTCATGAACCTGATATATTCACAGGTGTTATATGATCTCGATTTTTAAGTGATGCATTACAGGATACGTCTGTTATCGTAAACTTTTTTCTAATCGATCAATTGTAATGACCCATAAATATAACAAAATCGTTTCTAATATTTGGATTTTATTTAATTTTAAGCATATATTTACGCATTACTGAATTTAGAAAACATTTTCAATGATAGTCCCGCGTAGTATCAGTTTGAAATTACTTATATATAAACGTTCGAGTGTTACTTTAATTTTTTTTTAAATATTAGAAATGTTAAATGTAAAAACTGTTTCAAATTAAAAATAATTTTTTACGATACTGATTGTCATGATAGCAGATTCCCGAATTCGTAACAATATTCTTTTTCATATTTGGTTTATACGAGAAAAATCAGTATATTTTTTCGTCATTGGATGTATATAAAACTTGTTTATATTAATGGTCATATGCATACACATATATGTATATGTTATATCTATATATATAAATATATGTGTGTGTATATTTGTGGAAATAGGTGTTGTTACCTATGTCCTTAAAGTTACATGAACTATGAATAATTGGAACAATAAAATCCTGAGAAGGAATCCGTACTAGTGACAGTTGATATTAACCCACTTTTACTAATTTTCGTCGTTTCTTCACATCGCCCCCAATGTGCATATGATCATAAACGTAATAACTTAATTTAAGGTATAAGAATTTTATTTTCTATCGTGTAACAGTATAAATCCATAAATATTGTTGGTTATCATGAAGTAAAACATTTTTATTGTTTTACGATTGTAACCAATTTCGTAGGCATACTACATATGATGAAGATTAGTCTTTTAATAAGTAAACAGATGAAACAATTTCATAAAACACGATGTATGTTTTGTGATTATAAATATGTTTTAACCTTGAAATAAAGTGATTTACAATTTAATTTTAAATTCAAGAAACAGCTGTGAAACTGAGTGCGTACATATGTCTGTTATGAAATTACTCATGGGTTATTTTCAGTAGTGCATGCTTATATATTATATATGATATACATATATATATATATATATGTATGTATATATGTGTATGTGTGTGTGTATTTGATGCTCGTTTAAATTAGTGATTTTAATGATTTTCTCAAGACTTACGTTAAAAATGATTATTTCGCCACACATTAGCATATTTTAAAAATCTGTTTACTGCATCTATACTGTTTTTAATAGGCACAGGCATGTGTTTGAGTGTTGTCTCTTAATACGAAATTAATCTTGAAAATAGAGGTTATTTCGTAATACAATTATTATTTGAACATGGGGTAGTTAATGTATTAATATTTATTCTATAAACTGAATATTTTAACTATTAATGTAAACGAACAGGATTTTGCTCGTAAATAAATAAACCTGTAACATACTTTGTAAGTATATTAAAGAGGTTTATCATTAATTAATTTTCCATTTTTGTTGAAAAAATCAGGGCAGATTTCTAGTATAATGTATTGTAGAAATTAAACGGGAAATTTGTTTTATATTTTAGTAGAATTAGAAGTTTTATAGTTATTTTTATAGTGTTGGAACTGCTACTATTTTGATAAAAGTTAAAACTACTAAAAATTTAATTTTTTCATTCAGTTGAATTTAAAAAATAATGACCGTTTTCAGAATTAGAGAGAAAATATTGAAGCGATCCTCTTAAATACAAAGTAACAAAAAAAAATAAAAATAAACAAAAATGTCTAAAATTATCCGTTTAATTGGTCGCTAGTATTTTAATTAATTTAATCGGGGTTCGTTTCATAATTTTTGAAATTTGTAGATTTTCTTTTTGAATTTTTTGTCTGTTTCTCGTTCGCTTTGTCAATTTTTATTTTGTTTGAGTAAATTTACATCAATTTTTAGATGACATTGGAACGTGTGATAGAATTTTAAATGTACTGTATAAACTAACTTTAATAAGCCTGGAGGTTACATCAAGAGGACATCCTGTTTCGCGACATACTATAATTATCAATGGCATCACCGCGTTATGTTATAGTGCAGAGTTTCATTTGTACATTATAAACTGTGTGTTTTTTTTTTTACCGTACTATATGTGAAAGTAACGGTTTATAATTACTGGGATGTTTCTTTCATGCGTGCATATAAAATATTTACGTATATAGCGGAACCTCTTTAACGTACGATGTGAACAATGACAAACAACATGTTTCATGCATGATATTTTATTTTTCCATTTACTAGTATATCATCTTTCCTTTTTCCTCCTTTCAGGGTACCACCTGTTGCTAGGACTGCCTATTTATGTATATATAAATGTACCAGAGAAAGATAAAGTAATTTTAAAAATGTCATCGGTCTGTCTCTCTGGACTATTAATAATAGGCTTCTCTCGTTTATAGTTTGTCTCGAAACAGAATTATCCTTTGTTATTTTGAATTCGGACGGTCCTGGAGGCGTGTCCTCTTTATTGCGGATCAAAAAAAAACTTACCAGATATTTTTTATCTCTTGAATTGATCATTAATGAATTTGCAAGTATATTGTAAGAGATTGTAAATCACCTTGCATTTCGTACATAACAATTATAACGACAGATTTTCTTTCCAAAATCAAATCAGGAAGATCTGATATAATAGATTGTACTATATATTTTTTATCCTATTACATGAGATACACTTAACCTAAAAAAAATATCTCTACAATACACGTTATATATATCTTCTTTCTCTCCTCAATCTTATGGTTGGTAGGTTAGTTTGGTCATGTTAGATCTGTTGTCAGAAGCAAGCACGTGCTTTTACAGTGGCATAACTTTCTTCGTTTTTTATTTGATCCATGCATCTTATTCCGGGCCTGCCTTTAGTTCGTCTTTCGCTCATTGTTCCTTCGATCAAGGTTGTCATCCGTCCCGAATGTCTAATCAGGTGTCCGATCATTTCATTTATTCTCATATTTGTCGTTTTTCGGATATCTCGTTTCTTTTCTTGTTTATCTCTCGTAAAACTTTTTCTTTGGTAGTTTTGCTCGTCCATGGTATCTTGTAATATTCGATGCCAACACCACATTTCAGATACAAGGCGTTTATTATTTTCTAATATTAAAATCGTTCAGATAAAAGAAATATTATAACCTGAACTGGGTGTAAGTTATTTCAAACATTCAACGTAGGTTTGTTTATTATGATGTGATTTATAGAATTTATACTTTTTTTCACATCGAAATTTTGTATTAATACCGATGAAAGAAGGTTTTTTTTTGTTTTCAGCTTATATCAAAAATTATTTTATAAAATTAAGAAAACTGCGTTGTAATTGTTTTTCGATGGCTAAATTTTATAGATTAGCGTTTTAATGATGTTTTTAATTATTGTTTTATGTAAAGAAAAGTATGTATTTTACGATACAAAAAAAAAAAAATGTCGTGATTAATATTAATCACTTTGCCCATCAAATCGAATTATTTTATAATCACTACTCGTATTCGGAATATTTTTTAATTTTCATTTTTTATAAACCGCAGTAAATCCGGAAAAGGTTACAAAGTATTAAAATACAAAATTCCTGGATATTTCAAAAATAATAATAATTCCCTTTATACTTTTCAATTTTCGGCGTATTTCGCTCGTTTGAATAAATAATAATCACCGAGATTCTTTTGAAATGCGGAGATCCATTGTACAATGATGAAGTTTTCTACCACGTCATCAGGGCGGTAACAAAAAAAACCCTAGTATAATTCAATACACATTTATATCCTAGAGGGCTACTTGATTCGTTCATGATGAAAAAGTTTCTAGTAACTTGCACATTAAAATAAACTTGTACCTACATTCATTATTAATAAAGTCGCGACAAGTCGACAGATATATTACGCTTGCAGCGGTAGAAATGCAAACAAAACTGTTTCGAAAGCAAACAATAGTATGTTCGAACGACGAATAAACAGGACAACAATAACTGCTACTACTATCCTACACGTTTCCGTTGCCAAACCATCCGTCTATTTGTTTACAACGCCTTCAGGCCCTGAGTATACGAACTTCTATTTATTGTCCATTTATAAATTCCAAAATAAATTTATTATCCTCAGGTGAATACTAAAGGCTCGACGTTGTGCGTAGGATTTTTTTTCATCCTACGACAAAGACCTTATGAGGCGCCAATAAGACGATTTTTCCTTATGACCACTTATTTTTTAATTTGCTTTGGGATAATTGTAGGCTGAATTGTTTGTAAGTCCGCTGTTCAGATATTAACAATGTAAGACGCGTTGTTTTTTGTTTTTCAATGTGTGAGGACCTCGAATAATATAATTTTAAACTATAATTAAAGGATAATTTTTAAATTCAAATATAACATTTACTGATTTGCAAAAAAAAAATTAAAATTATACATTCTATACATAATTGTCAATATTACATGGCATTACTTATTAACTGAATGCGTTACTTCATTCAGTAAGAATATTACCTATTTGAGGTTTGATTTGATCCTTGTTTACGAGCGTCCGGAGTAATTTAATCCTTACTTACTTTAGTGTATGCTCTGGGATCAGAATCGTCCTATTCGTTCAACTAGTTTGTTTTTTATTGTGATAATATCGGGTCGTATTTCGTACGTTATGCGAACGCAGTTTTTTTTTCTAGGTCGTTTCTTGAACTTATCTGAACTAAAATTTATTCCCCGTGTTTTCCGGTAAATGCCAATTTTCGTGTTAGACGCTATGCATCGTGATGAGAACTGCGAATGAGATTGGATATAACGTTTAATCTACACACGAATAAAGCGATTTAATAACAGCAGTAGGTAGGTCGGGATGTTCGAATTATTTTCACGGGCCTGTTCCGTCTCGGTCGACACCTTCCGCATTTTACATCGTTGTCCATAATTACACGCGGAGCAGATTTAGGCACCGTTAATTGTGCCAAGTTCATGTGAAAACTTGAACTCGTTCGTCTTTCTTTATTCGTTTCATTTTAAATCTCTTCCGTTCGAGTCATTTTATTCTATTCTATTTCATTTTATGTATTCATTTGTTTTTTTTTTTTTTTTTAAAAATACTCCTATCTATTTATTTATTATATCGTTAGCCGAAGTCCACTCTGTCTTCCATTTGTAATAGGAGTTTGGTAATAAATATCCGTATATAAATAGGATAAAATAGAACAGTTTATTTTCTGTAGTACAACAACAACAACAACTACGTGACAGAAATAATAATGATAATAATAAATCGTTTAACCTAATCCAGTTTCTGAAGAATTTTGGTATTTATATACGTACGTCGTTGTTTATATTAGTTATATGCAGACGATAATCATGTTTAGAATTTTTTTCGTTCCAGTGAAAGGAACTGTTCTATCGCGTGAGAGAATGACCCGACCTGAATTTGCTACTATAACCTATTTTTAATGTGTATCGTATTTTTTTTCATTCGTTTTAAACAATAATTAAAAGAAAGTCGTAATTATACGACGTTTATTCGAATTTTTCCTTTTATTAGGAGTTGAATAAATCGCATTATATTTTAAGACCCCGTATCATAACGGTAATTTATTAGCGTTCTGAGTTTAGTCACACTGGTGACGAGAATTTTTAATGCTAAAAATTACTCAAGCTAACTCATCTATACAACCGCTTGGGCGGTAAATGAGTACCAGCTGGCGGGGAAAGACGAGAAACCGGAAAGGCCCACGAGAAACCGGAAAGGCCCACGGAAATTCACCTCGTATTGGCTTGCCAAGTGTGTGTCATTTGACCGATTATTTATCAATCTTTGGATCGACGACGATAACAGTTAGACAACGTCCCCTACGAAATTTCGACTTGATGAGGCCTTACAATTGCATTTTACACGTTCCGACTTTTATTGAAAATTTATTCTAGTTTTTCTATATGTTGTATTTATCACTCTTGGATAAGTTTATCTTAAAATACATCAGCGGATCAAAGTATTAAAAGGATTTTTTTTCACCTATTCTTGGATTAATTTTATTGTCGATACTTAATTTATCGATCGAATTAATGACTTTTACGAAAGCATACATTTGGCATTGTCGGATTATCCGAAAAAATGTATTAGATTTATAAACGCGTATATGTAGTTCTCTTCCAGGAATCGTTGTTTTTATATATATATATATATATATATATATATATATATATATATATATATATATATATATTCCAGTTCACTTCTGTGAAGAATGTAATTTACGTGCTAAATAAGCAGTTCGATGTAGCGCATTCCTTTGTCTTGTTAACAGTGCGAAAAAAAATTTACAAACTTACCGTTGCATTTAGAACCAATAAAAGGAAAATTATGAAAAGGCGGATTCAACAATGAAGTAAATACATTTGCAGCCTTATAATTTTAATTAACTGTTGACAGTAAACAATCAGAACAGCTATCCCCCGGAATATTATCGTAGGTCCGTTCTTATTTGTCTTCTTTCTCTACGATCTACCTGAATTCTCTTTTGTCGAAAGTGCTCCCTACGCGAATGACGGTATAGCAGTGGCGGCTCGTGAAAATTTTAATTAGGGGTGCTATAGCAAAGAAAAAAATTGATATAATCAATAATAAATAATTGTACCTGTAATAAACTGTCATTTAAAGATGAAATCCATTCTTCTAGTTTTTCCAGTGCAAAATTTTTCTATTACTTTATCATTGAAATTATCAATCTCTGAAATTAATTTATTTTCGGTTGAAATCATGCAAAGTGCTGTTAATCTTTTTTGATCCATGGTGCTTCTTAAATATGATTTTACTCGTTTTAAAGTGGAAAAACATCTCTCTGGTTCTGCAGTTGTCATTGGGAGTGTAACTAAAATTTTTATAAGTTGAATGATTTCAGTAAAAACACTTTGTAAGTTTTCTTCGTTTAATATGTTTAAAAGTGGAATTAAACCTTTAAAACTGTGGAATTCTTTTCTAGAATAAAAAATTTGTAATTCGGTTTTTAATTTTTCCTTTAAAAGAAATGGATAAGCTGTACACGTTTCATTTATTTCACGCATTGGCAGTTCCTTGCTGAAAGTTTCAAAATTTTCTTTATAGAATAATTTAGCTGCTATTAAATGTTTGGTATATGTAAATCTGTCTTTTGCTTCTGTAAAAATGTGGTCGCAAACTTCTTTTAACTCTATCATTTTATAACTACTAAATTCCTTATTTTCTGTATCACGTATTTGCGAAATTGCATCATAAAATTTGCTCAATCCTTCTTGAATTGAAATACTATCAATATTACGTGATTGCATTTGGTTATACAATATTTCTACATGAGGCATAATTTTATGAAAAATTTCTAGCCAAAAATTAAATGTATCGTTTTTTAATAATCCTAAGAATCCTGAAGATGCTTGAATTGTTTTATCATTTGTAGAAAAAGACTGTAATTCTTTAAAAGTTTCAATAAGACAGTTTTTATTTTCAGAAATGGTATTAACCAATCTACCTTTAAAATTCCAACGTGTATTTGATACTCTTGGAATATGTTTACTTGAATATTTATCTAATATTGCTAATCTGTGCGGTGATTTGGAAAAGAATGTTGCTATTCCAGTTAAATTAGCAAAAAATAATCTTACTGATTTAATTGATGATGTTGCATGTTTCATTACAAGATTCAGCTGATGTGCATAGCAATGAATGTAATGAGCATTTTTATATAACTGTTGTATTTTATTCTGAACACCTCCATGTTCACCTTTCATAACATTGGCTCCATCATATGTTTGAGCTATTAATTTATTTGTCTCATTTTTTAATACATAGTTTATTTCGTTAATTATACATTTGGATAAACTATTTGCATTTGTATTTTCTGGACTGAAAAATCCCCAAAATCGTTCATAAACTGTCCCACGATATTCATAACGGAAAACAATTACTGTTTGTATATGTTCTGAAATATCTATTGTATCATCAGCCAATACAGCTACATATGATGTTTCATTAATTTCTGATATTATTTGGTCACGAATAACATCCAGTATGCATTGCAATAATTCGTTTTGAATAATTTTAGATGTTCCCTTAAACACAGAATTGTTATCCAAATTTTTTTGTAAAGAAGGATCATAAGATGCAATTAAATTTATTAATCCTTTAAATACTCCGGGATTTTCAGATTCATTACTTTCATCATGCCCTCTTAGAGGTAGTTCAAATTTGCCACAGAATTTTATGCATTCTATTATTTTTGACAATATTTCTCGATTTTTTTTTACTTGTTCATTATGTTTCAGTTTTGACATTCTATAACCCTCGTCAAGTTGTTCGGAAATATTAATGCGTCCTAAAAGTGAAAAAGAAACTGTATTTTCCATATGTTTTCGTGATTTTTCGTGTTTTTCGCATTTTTCTTTGATTTTGTTTATGTTTTTAAAGCCATTCTGAGTCCATGTAGTATCACCCCCAAAAAGTAAACAAGGAAAACAGAACAACGTGTTTGTATTTTCACATCCGCACAGCCATTTAATTTTATTATACCATTCCCGATTAAAAGATCGAATATATTTTTTATTTTTACTTATCCCTTCACCACTAATAATAACATCTGGAGTAGGACAACCCTTCCTTTTTATTTCTATCTTTTCATGCAGTGATAACTGAGAAAAAGTCAAGCTTTTTATGTATTCAACCGTCAAATTCATGTCCATTTGAAACAAACAAATAGGAAGTTATATATATATATATATATTTAGTACGTTTTCTTGAGAAATATTGTCAATTAAATTAATTAAACGAAAAGATATTTTAAAATTTATATTATGCAAATTTAAAACAACCAATAAATAGTGAATCTTAAAAGTGTTATTGTTATTTTGGCCGAAGATACAGGATTCAAAATTTAAAATAATGTTGGATTAACTTTCACGCATTGAAAAAATGTAAACAGAACTTCAAAATTAGCACAATAAAAAAGTTTAATAACCGATAATATAATTAATAGATAAACCGGATAAATCATTCAACGAATATTTCAAATATTACTGTACGCAAAATTCACGACAATGAAGTAGTGTATTAAATAATTTAATGCGACAATTTAATCAAAAAATTATAAATTAGAAAGAAACGAACAAACAATACTACACCAATATACGACAATAACAATACTGTTTTAGTTTTAGCTTTTAGCACTAGGCGCGTCGAACAGATTATTAAAATAAATACCGATGTCAACCTAGCACTGCCGAAGCAGCAGTGCCAAATCAACGTTGACGAGTGTATCCGAAATCTACCGAAGGTATTAATCTTCAATATTAACTAGGTACCGAATGCTCGCTTAATGGTGCTGCGAATTTCGCAGTTCCATATGACCGAATAGGACCGAATAGAACCGAATTTGACCGAGTTCTTAAAATTCTTCGAATATACCGAGCATGATGTTTTCGTTTCTACATGCACTGATTATTTTTTTAGTATTACATGCAGTTTATGATCGCTAATTCGCTACAAATTCAAAGCTGTTTAGATTATTATTTACCTGAAATATGTTAAACAGGTCCCTTTTTTAATTAAACAAAGTTTGTTTTGCAATGTTATTGTTAAAATTAATTTTTCTTTTTCTTTGGGGGTGCTGCAGTGCCGCAGTGCTTATGTACGAACCGCCACTGCGGTATAGTATACTGCTCCTCGTCTAGGCCGGATTTGCACTGTTTCGTAAACTATCTTATACGTTATTTTACCGGATGGCGCATCAATATTAATCCCGCAAAAATTGGAGCTATTATTTTTTCCGCGGAAGACCCGATATATCCGGATGAATTAACTATATGCGACTTAAGAATTTTGTGATCCGACTCAATACGATATTTCGGTGTTGTTTTCGATAGAAGGATGAATTTCAAAAATCATTTAAATTCCGCAAGCATTAAAACTAACAAGGTAATATGTGAAATTTATTCGCTGTTTAATTGATACTGTATAGCGTATTGATTCGTCCCGGACTAACATACTCTTGCCGAGTCTTGTGCTCTATCTTCGACTCCAGGTACAAACAGTTACAATTAATGTAGAATAGGTGTTTGAGATGCATTTCAAATATCAGTCGGTTCACCAGAATAAAGCGCATGCACGGTAAGTTAGATAAAGGAATACATTCTCCCACTTTTCCAAAAATTTTTCAATAATTGCTTTTCATGTGAAAATAATTTGATTATCGCCATTTACGAATCTAGGCTACTACAATTTATGTACATTAAATATATATAAATTTAGACCTAGATTTCTATAATACTTTTAGCTGTGAAATCTCGTTTATTTCTTTATTTCTTCTAAGTTAATGCTTCAGAAAAATGTATTTCAATATTTAAGTTTCATCGCGTTTGTTTTTAAATTTAATTCATTTTCGTTTTAGGTTTTGCTTTCTTTCTTTTTACATTGTAATCTTTTAACAACATTATTGCGCGTTTTTTCTTGTTTCAGTCTTTTACTTTCGCTGTCGTAGGTTTTTTGAAAATTAATTATAATTTTTTTTGTTTAATTTTTTATTTATTTATGTTTCTAATATTTATTTTTATTTTTTCGCGGGGGGGGTGTTTATTAGTCGATACGCATATTGTAAAATATTAAATCGTAACACTATATAAATAGATAGTTCTTTCTCCTTTTCTTTTCATTTTAAACATTAATCGTCTCATTTTAAGGTTACCGCTTTAATTATTGTACATTAAAAGTTAAACAGGTAGGTTGATAATCATCTTTTAGAGATACTAGGTCACAACTGTATATATTGACAAAATACTGGATAATACTCTCAAGTAGCATCTCCTTTCAAGGAGGTTACACATCAATAATGGTAATGGTCACTCATTTATAGCCTTTTTTCCCTTGTTGCATTGATTATATTGTATGTTTTAGCGATTGTTTATTGACAATTTTAATACTTATCGCATCGCTATTAATAATCTTTGTTTTACCGAATCTTTCTGGTTATTTATTTTCATCCCATATTTTTTCCTTTTATCATTCATAATGTCCAACATTTTCTGCATTTGTTCAGCTGTTTCGGCTATCATTACTTCGCTGATATATTATTAATGACTTGCTCATTGAACTAACATCCAAGTTGATCTAAATTAGCTCTTTTCATTATTTCTTCCAAGTAAATATGGAATAGCCTTGGTGACAGTAGGCATCCTCGCCTTATTCCCTTCTGTATAGCACATGTTTTACCAGAATATTCATTTCTTATTTTTATATTTGCGTTTTGTTCCCAGTAAAGATTTTTTATTAATCTAACACCATTTTCATCCAAATTATGCTTCTACAATATTTTTATTATTTCTTCATGAAGTACCCTATCGAAGGCCTTTTCATAATCAGGCTTTTATTTCTTTGTCCGCATTCAGTGCCCGTTGTCGATTAACTTTAGCATCGTAATGGCATCTCTGATTCCTAGATTTGCTACAAAGCCGAACTAGGTTGGACTTTCTATTTTTCTTTCTATCCGCTTATTTATTATGCCTAGTAATATCTTTAATGTGTAGTTCATTAAATGGTCCTGTAATGTGAGCATGTTTGTGAAGACACTTTCTTCGGAATTGTAACAAAGTTATTATTTTTTAAATCGTCCGGAATTATACCAACATTATATATGCTATTTAAAATATCCAGCAACTGATTTTTCGCTTTTTGACCAAGACATTTCAGTATTTCTGCTGGTATTCTATCTTCCCCTACCGATTTGTTTTTCCTGTGTTTTCGCATTGCATCAAGTCCCTTCATTTCAATACATGGAGATTCATATACTTTTCTAACTTGTATTACGTGGTCTTCAGTTATCCTTGTATAATTCTGCAATATAATCCATCCATGTGTTAAACATTTTCCCTATAGAAAACTGTCCCTTTAACAACTGCCTACGTCATTGCAAGCGTCATGTCTATTCATTATGGGCAAGCAATAATTACAGAATACAGAATTACAAAAAATTTAAACTTAGTCAACAACTTAAAATTCCTAAAAGCAGATAATATTATAAATGACCTGGGAATTGTCCCAACATTAAAATCATAAAAAGAAACAAATAACAATTTGAATAATAAACATTTGGCAAAATCAGTGGAACTAAGATCACACGGGCCGAAGAACCTACACATTTTTCCCAAATATCAAAGATCAGTCTTAAAAACTTAAATATAACTTTCTTTTTAACCCTCGAGTAATCATAGAACACGCCAACTTTGGGGAGTACCTTCATCATTTTAAATTAATAGATACAATAGATAACATTTCATATATACATGCAAAGGTTTCGAAACCATAAGAGAATCTATACAACATTAACAGGAAACAAAAAGAATGTCTATTCACTTCTAGTCTACTTCCACGACGTCGTGGGAAAGAAACTTATCCTAAAACATCCGATCAACCATTCTAACCAAAAATAATATCTGTATTCCTGGCTTTCTTATTATGTCTATGTCATAATTAATATCTAAATAAATTCCGCATTGTTGACTAAGCTTATAGGCATCGCTATTGCAATATATTAGGAAAATACCTAATGCAATATCTATCTCGTGCACTATATACTTATAACTATATATATATTTTTTCCATTTCCTTTTGCTATTAGATTTAGTATTCGCCATTATATGTACCCTTATTAATAAGTTTTAGTTTTTCTTCTTTCTTTTTGTTTTATTTTCTTTCCTTATTCTCTCAATAAAAAACATTTATTATAATTAGTATACGACACGCCATTATATGTACCTTTTTATTAATATATATTATTTGAACCATCAGAATTAACTGAACTGGGGAACCAACCAAAAAAAAAAAATAATCTAAAAAAGAATTAGACTCAGAATGTTAATACCATATATGGAACACAGCATCTCAAAAACTTACGTACCTTTCAAAATATGATTAACTGTATTTTACTTGGAGATTACTTCGTGTATTAGAATTTATAATTTTTTATCAGAAATTGATAATGTGCGAATAAAAAGATTTATACGATTATAGTTCCTGCACACGGTTGTAATGTTTCCGGACGAACTTGCGTGGTCTTGATAGAAAATTGCAAAGCGTATTTTTAGAAAATTTCCGTTCAGTTTGATGGATGAAGAAAAGTACCTAGATTGTGTATTTACTACTATCGGAATAATGGGAAGTCATATAGCGAGTTCTAAATTGATGAGAATCGATTGATTTTTGTTTTAAATTATAATTTCTATTCATTTACGTAAACGATTTAAACGTCATTAGAATAAAAATTAAAAAAATCATTTTAGTATCGTAATATTTTTTTATGGATTTGTCTTCAGAAACGTTTGAATTGTTTATATTAATTTCGATCATCGTCCAACAACGATTAATTGATGGAGTTGATATTTGTTGATATAGTTTTCTTTCTTTACTCAAAATCTGTCGACTGGTAGTCATATGAAAAATAAATTAGAATCGCCCTGTTTTTAAGAACCCAATACGAGTACTTATGTTTGATTTATTCATCTAACGTGTGTGTATCATCTATTATTTATTTGTCAGATGTATTTTTGCGCGTTCTTCTGCTTGTTATTTTGCCATCTACTGATCATTTATCTGCATTAAATATCTGTTATTTTTTATTACGTGTTTCACCTGATTGTCGTAAATTCGTGTTTTGGAATACATTTGTATTTTTAACGTTATCTTATTACTTAATTTTTTATCCTTCAGCACCAGGTCTCACACGTGTCGAATTGTTTTTGTTTCCTTCTATTATTTCTACACCATACAGAAACAACGTACACTTTCGTAAATAAACTTTTCCACGAAATATTACAATTTTTTTTTATTAATAAAAAGTTTTATCGCTTAGTTGTAGGGAATAAAATTATTTTCGCGGAAGATTTGAAGGTATACACTGTTTAATACAATTTTTCCCCGCAAGTATTTACGCATCGCGTTAGGCGTTCGTTCTAGATTCAATTGTTTACACTTCTATTCGACGATATTCGAGTTTTTCACATTCTGTTTCGTGCTATCCGTTATTCGTTCGGTATCCTATGCGTTATTTATCCCCACTTCATCATTCTTTTTTTTCTTATAGTTACGAAAAATTATCCGATGTTGTCCTTCACACGCTTTAATGTATCGTAAAAAAATAATATAGTAGACGAAGTTCGAAGGGAAATAGTTAAAAAATTTTACAACCGATGTAATACACATAATATGATAAGTCGATTTGCGTCATTACTAAAACCGTACATTCTTTTAATTTATAATGACATTGTGTTTAGTAAACACTTGGGTTACTGAATATTTATTATGGCGACGCATCGCGGTTAGATTACCGATTGTGTTCTGTTCACTGTTTTGTTATTACGTTTTTGTCTGTCGAATGGCTGTTAAATGACTATTCAAGCGCAGTTGTACAAAATGAACGCTATCCTAAAAATGACCATTTTGTAGAAACCGTATGAGATAATTGAAAAATTTTAAACGGTCCTAATCGAAAAATAACTCAAACTGATTTTATGCTTTATGTGCCGTTTTTATCGTATAAACAAAATACCGTGTGCTTTTCAACCTTATCATATGAGACGAACTGCGTTCTAGAACATTATTAAAGAAATTAAAATAATGAAATAATTTATAAATTAAAAATATTTGAAGTGTACGTCGTCAACAAATGTTGTTCATACCATAATAATAAATTATTCATGTGGCAGTACGTTTGTTATCCTTAAATTACGCTAGAAAATTTTTGGTTTTAATGAAATGGTAACATAATTATTAATTGCAGATTATCGATTATTTTTAGAAAAAGACAATTAATATTTAACGGAAAAAGAAAACAAACTTGAACTTATAAGATGTATACTGCGTGTATATATATATATATATATATATATATATATATATATATATATATATATATATCGTTAGTATCATCTGAAATACATCCGTCAAAGCCGCAATATAAAATTGTAACCATACGATAGCGGATCAGAATAAAGAACTCATAAAATTTGTCAACAAACATTTCCAAGAATGAATAATAGAAATGATTTTGAAACATTCTAGTGGCCAAGGAAGACCATTTCCTATATGTACATTACAAAATATTACGAATAAATTGGAAGGCGAGTCTAAAAATCTCATTTGACATCTTGAAAATATAAAATTTTCGTTAATGATCGTAAAGGAGATTTAAGCTTATCATAATGGTCGTATTGTTCGTTGCCGAACGTCTTTGATATCTATTTTACGTTTATTTTTATGTACAAAATGGGCTGGCGTTCAAATCGCTAATTTTATGCGATGCAGACTCACGCGCGCATATGATGTTAGGGCAAAAACACACTTAGCGGTTTGACCGCCGCGTTTATCGAGTCGGTTTTAAATGCGTAAAACACATTCGTCGGTTTTCTAGCGTTTTTAAAGCGGTAACCGCCTGTCGGTTTCTTGGCGGTTTATATATTTACCAGGAAAAACGGAATATAAAATGAACGAATACAGAAACAAAAACCGCTTTGAAAAACGCCCTGTTTGGTTTAATACATCTGAATGAATGCAAACGAGAAACGCTTCTAATGTATAAAACGCCGCGTTTCACGCCAGACAATCACAAAACGAGTCGGTTTTAAAACCGACAGGCGGTTTCGCCGCTGTGTGTGTTTACACCATAAGAAACGTATTTATCTGAAACCGATTCGGTTTTACTTTCGGGAAACGCTTCGGTCGAAACCGCTTAATGTGTTTTAGCCCTTATATGGAGTGGAATGTCACTGCCCTCTCTACGATAATTAAGAGTTACGTAATGAAAAAAAAACTTTATACTTTTTTGATGTCACAAATTAATTTCGAACCCTCGACCATTGATAGTAACTATGCTTTGCGACACACACACACACACACACACACACATATATATATATATATATATATATATATATATATATATATATATATATATTAAATTCTAAAGGTTAATCATGCATGCAAACCCTGTTTTAAGGAATCCAAACTTTCTCCCTCTTTCTCTATATATATAACCTATTCTTTAATCTTTCGATTGATACCAATCTTGTGAAAAGCACATTACTTAGGATGTTGATGCTTTTAAGTCTAATTCACCCTTTCTCTATTTATTCATTTTCGGGTCTTCCATTATTTTGTTTCATGGATTTCTGTCACAAGCTTCTGGTGTTTATTATTTGCTAATTCTTCGATTATCGCTTTTAAATATTAGTTATTTCTTATTACGTGTCCTATTCAACTGCATCTTCTTTCGTTTATGATCTTTGTGGAGAATTAATTTAATTTTTAATTTCGTCTAAACATTTAGCTTCTTGCATTTTTCTCCAATACAGTCGCGCCTATCGTAGGTAAACTACGTGAAAGTCAGCTAAGGTGGTATGGCCACGTAGTACGAGCCCAGAACGTGGGGGATGGCGCACTGATATCGGCAGCGCGTACGCTTCAAGTTCCTGGAAAAAGGCCAGTTGGAAGACCAAAGCAAAGATGGCACGATGTCATAGCAAGAGATCTCAAAAATGGGGATATACCAGCAGAACTAGCGTACAACCGAATTGTTGCCGTTGAAGAAGAAGATTTTTCTCCAATACAATATTTTTAACAACTTTAGTTCTGTTTGTTTGTTTGTGTGTATAGTACTGTGTATCGTATTTTTAAATATTGTAACGCACATTGGTGAAACGATTCTTGTTAAGAAAAAAATAATTTTTTAAAATCTAATAGTGAACACATCCTTCAATGAATTTGTTTCCAATTTAACAGCATCAAAGGAAAGTAATTATTTATTATGGAAAGCGGTTCGCTACATAAATAAGTCGGAATCTATAAATAATCCACTAAAAACTGGAAATGGAAGTTGGGTTACAGACGATGCTACCGAAGCAGAGTTGTTTGGAATATATCTGTCAAAGACTTTTCAACCAGAAAGAACGAAATCTGCCATTGAGGATGATGTCCAAAATGATTTAAAACAGGATCCAAGTAAATCTGATACTAAAATAAAGATGTTTACCCCGAAGGAAATAAAAGTGGAAATAATGAAGTTAAATAATAATAAATCGCCAGGATATGATCTCATAACGGATCAAATTCTGAAAGAACTTCCGCATAAAGCACTAATGAAATTAACTTATATTTTTAATGCAATTATACGCATACAATACGTCACGATATTATGAAAGTTCGCAAATGTGAATTATGATACAAAAACCAGGAAAGCACCCGGAAAAATTGTCGTCCTATCGGCCTACTCACACATATCAATTTTGGCTAAACTGTTTGTAAAACTCTTAAAGAAAAGTATTCAAAAATTCATTGATGAAAGCAAATAATCTCCAACCATTAATTTGGATTTAGAATCGGTCATTCAACTGTCCAGCAAGTTCACAGGCTCGTTAAACAAATCGAAACAGCTTTTGAAGAGAACGAGGTCTGTTCAGCGACCTTCTTGGATATTTCAGCAAGCGTTTGATAAAGTCTGGCACACTGGTCTACTATACAAATGTAAAAGGGTCCTATCAGTGCAGTGCTATAATATCATAAAATCCTATCTCGATGAAAGATACTTTCGAGTCTTAGTAAATAATGAACAATCTCAAAAAAATCTCAAATTCATAAAATTAAATCAGGTGTACCCCAAGGAAGTGTGCTTGGTCCCTCGTTGTACTCGATATTCACTTATGATATCCAGGTACCAAGGAATGCGGGTGTAGCAACATTTGTTGATGACACTGCAATAATGGCGTCATGTAAGCTTCGGAAAATATCAAATAAAACCTTGCAAAGTGCAGTTGATGAAATTGACAACTTGTCGAGCAAATGGAAATTGACAATAAATAAGTCCAAGAGTACCCACATTATATTTAATAAAAGGAGAATTGTTCGCGATAGATATAATATCTTAATCAAAGGTAGGAAAATTGAACAAGGTCGAACGGTAAAATATCTTGGAGTTCACCCAGACCAAACCTTAACATTATTAGAGCGAAGAAAATGGAACTAAACATAAAGACTAACCAGCTGTACTGGTTGATTGGTTCACATTCACTACTTCATATTATAAACAAATTATTACTGTACAATGTCGTATTAAAGCCCGTATGGTTATATGCAGCGGAACTATGGGGCTGTGCGTCTAAAAGCAATGTTAACAAAATTCAGACTTATCAAAGCAGGATATACGTACTATAATGGGAGCACCGTGGTACGTCTCAAACCGTATGCTACGTAAAGATCTGAATATAAAGTACATATTGACGAAGCGATTCAGAAACATATATGGAGACTTCAGCACTACACAAACCCACTAGCAGATAGTTTGTTGAAGAAATCAGCAAACGTTAAAAGATTGATAAGAAGAACGATGATGGATTGGATATAGTCATTTCAAAACCTAAATTGAGACCTTGCTAATGGGTATATTGTCAAGAAATCAAGTGCGTTTTCAAGAGACAGCATCCGATCGATTACATAAATTTATCAGTGCCTGATAAGAAGAGGATTATATATATATATATATATATATATATATATATATATATATATATATATATATAATATATAGTGAACAGATGTGACATTGGACTGTTGATCAACTAGCGTTCACGATGAAGCAGTATTTTCGAAATAGTCATTCGTAGACGACTACAGTTCGCGATTTCAATGTTTTGCATTTTCACCTATTAAAAAAACTCTGCATTTTACGACAAAAATACTTCAGAGAAGCTGTTATTTTGTATTGAAAAAAGCCATCGAGTCGTTTGAAACTCATTAGAACCTCGCTAAACGTGACACGTGCGGGCAAAGCTATACAATCAAGTTTGATTCGGCTTCAGGGGAGCTGTTATTTTGTATACAAAATCTTTCTGAGACTCGTGAGAATCCTTACCAAACATGAAACGTGTGCACGAAGCTAAACAGTCAAGTTCGATTCGTTTTACGTGTATGCGTCCAAAAAAATTAAATTTATCCGATAGAACAGCACGAAGAATATTTTATCATGATTTACCTACGATCTATACAAAGTTATGTACATCTCTTAGCTGCAGATTACACCGCAAGAGTAGCATTCAGTAAACAATGTTATGGAGTGGCAAACGCGCTCACCCAATCTTTCTGGTCGTGAACTTTCTTTTTGTAAAAATATTGGTGAATCGAAAGTAACAATGTTATGGAGTGACAAACGCGCTCACCAAATCTTTCTGGTCGTGAACTTTCTTTTTGTAAAAATATTGGTGAATCGAAAGTTTGCAGTAATAAACATTTGAAGTAGGATTTAGCGACAAATTCCAAAGATCATGCTGGTTAAAGTTTACGAAATATATAAATGTATTGGAAATGTAGGTACTCGTTTAGGTGATGTTAAAAGACTGAGAAGCTGTACAAATATAAGTATTTTGAAAAAATTCTTCGTTCCTCTTTCTAACGTGATCAGTACTGTTCCTCAACTTCATTAGAGAGCGTATCATAATTTTTAAAAATAATGAATAATATAAATTTGTGTTAAACACATCTCTCTCTCTCTCTCTCTCTCTCTCTCTCTATATATATATATATATATATATATATATATATATATATATATAATATATATATATACACAGGGTGGCCCAAAAGTCACTAAATCCGCGGCTTACATTGCAGATAGCGCGCACAAAAAATACGAAGATGCACGAAAACGACTTGCGCACGAATGCTGATGTCTAAACCTTCAATCCTGACCAGCTGAACAAGCCTCAGTAGTGTTTTACGGTCTATACGGGAATAGCAGTGCGCACAAGTGCTCGTGTGATTTCTAAACATGTATAGTAAAGAAGAACGCATTTTCTTTGTTCGCGCGTATTTTGAAACCGAATTTTACGCTCGAGTGCGGGTAATGTTTAGTACGTCGTTTCCAACCTCGGCCACTCACACCAAAGCCACGATATTTAATACTGTGAAGAAGTTTCTTCGCACGGGTAGCGTGGAAGACGCTCCGCGAAGTGGAAGACCAGTTACGGTGACTACAGCTGCGCGTCAAGAGGAGGTAAGAGTACTAGTCGAACAACATGCACAGACGTCAACGCGACGTCTCGCAACACGTGTACCGATGAGCAGGAGTAGTGTGCAACGTTGTTTACATGGATCTGGCATGAAACCCTACCGCATGTCGTGTTTACATGAATTGAAACCAGCTAATCATCCACGTCGACTTCAGTACGCAATGTGGATGCTCAATTTCGTTCGCGACCGTGGCGTTGGAGCCTTGGACCACGTCTTCTTCTCGGACGAAGCGTGGTTCCATCTTTCGGGGTACATTAATGCCCAAAATTATCGAACGTGGAGTACAACGAAGCCACTTCTGCATCGCGAGTCGACGTTGCATCCTCATAAGGTCGGTGTATGGTGCGCTTTCAGCCGGGACAAAATTATTGGGCCAATTTTTTTCGACCGCACTGTAGATAACCAAGAATACCAGCGGATCATTATGGCCTTCATCGCAAATTTAAAGATCGAGGATAGATACTGTTTTTTTCAACAGGACGGCGCGCGCGCACACACGTCAGCGGAAACAATGTTTTTTTTTAAATACTTTTTTGGCGACCGGTTGATTTCGCTTCCGTTATGGCCACCGCGGTAGCCAGACCGTACGCCACTTGATGCGTTCCTTTGGTGCTATTTAAAAAATAAAGTATTCGCGACAGCACCCACAACTCTCCAGACCCTGAAACGACAGCTCGAAGAGGAAATTCAGGCCATTCCACGCCGCAATATGTTGAAGCGACTGCGTTTATGCAAGAAAGAGAACGGAGGCCATATTCAACATTTATTATAACATTTTTGTAAATATTGTAACCTTTTTTATTCAATTAAATTACATTTTTTGGCTTCTATATAGTTTTTCATTTCCGGGTTTAGTGACTTTTGGGCCACCCTGTATATATATATATATATATATATATATATATATATATATATATATATATATAAATATATATGTATATGTATATGTATATATAAAATATGTCGGTCCACTTTTGGGCATAGGTTCCCTCAAGCTCTTCCCTTCATTTCGGTTCTTCCCCGCTATCTGAGTTATATCGTCATACCAATTTCTTCTCTTATGAAGCGGGTACCATTCCAACACTCGTTTTGTTCTCCTATTATCTTCCCCTCTGGCTATGTACCGGTCCACTTCAGTTTTGGCTATCTGCTCCAGTACATTACAAATCCCGGTCTTTTTCAGTATCCAAGTATTTAGCGTTCGGTCGAACCATCTTATATTTAATATTAATCTTTTCTACACTGTTTGTGTTCTTATGTTGGTTTTTGCGAAAGTCCGTGTTTATGAACCGTGTGTAAAAACCGGCAGGACACACTGATTATATAGTTTCCGCTTTAAACATATTGGCATTTCGTCGTATTTTTAAATAAGTAACGTAGTTTCCTGAAACTATCCCTGTTTATTATGTTCTACAATATACTTCTGTCTGTATCATCTTTTTTTTTTTTGTTAATCGTAATTTTTTCACAAGATACACGTGCTCGTTGACTGTTTCTACTACTTTATTATTTATTTCCATTTGTACATTTTCTCGAGTACTTGTCATTACTTCGGTTTTATATAAGTTTATTCGATATAAATATATAGATAGATAATAAAATGATGATTAGTTATTCGTTATCACGACGACTTTATATAAATGAATTTTTTGATTAAACTTTATCCTAACGTCTCTGGTCGGCCAATTTGATCATAAAATAATACTTATATGTAGAGATTGAGATTTGATTAATACCTTTGTTTCGTCGCGTGGGTCGAATTGATAATAAAAGATATTTTGAACGGCTGAATTCCGTATAATGTGTAAAAGAAAAATTTAATTTTCGTCATCAACGCTTGATTACAGGCTGAAAACTAAAATATATAGTTTTATACAATCTTTGACTACTTCGCACTCGTTTTACATTTGATAAAATTTGCATTACGATACTTATAAAGTGAACGTAACGATTATTCATGAAATTTATCATTTGAATATAAAAAAAATAAGAACCTGATTTCGAAAAACGTATTTACGACCATTAAAACATGCGCTCATATGTTTACACGCGATAAAACACGCGCGCATATGTTTACACACGATAAAACACGCGTTAAACGATTAGTAAATAACGAATTAACGAGACAAAAGTAAAACCGTGGATGCATCGATCTTCGAACGATTTTATATACGGCTACGATTATGATGGCGACGATTCGTCGTTTCGAATAATTAATTTATAGATATGACCACGACAACGATGTTGAAGTAATAATTTATTTCGAAATACTTCTATGTGTCCATTTTTATATTGATAAACATAAATTTATCTTTATATTTTTAATCTTATTAATTGAATTCGAGTAACGTGTTAGGTTAGGTTAGCTTTCATTTTAGAGCTATTTTTTCTAAACGTCTACATGATAGAATATAAGTGGTTACGTATATTATGATTTCAGATTTTTGTGAAATATTCTATTGCTACTTCATATCGCTGTTGGTTTCGAGTGGAATTTTAAAATTTATTCTGTTTACAATTTTTTTTTTTAAATTTACGTACCTTATGCTGCTATTAAGGCCAGAGGCACGGAAGCATAATTAGATTAAAGAAATAAGATTAGATAATGAAAAGAAGGTTATGAGCTTAGATTCAGCTGATGGAGTGTACTGTAGGATTTCGGTTAGGGATGAAGCAAGTTCAGCAGCAAGATGATGGGTTACGTAGGAAGGGCATGATAATAGAATTTGCATGAAGTAACGATATCTTATGTATAGTACAAATTATTATATGATTTTTTTCCTAAATTATCAATGCTTAAGACGATGTATTTATGCGATTTTGTCACTGGATGTATCTAAGTTGATAGTAATGGTTTTTCATGAACAAACTGCTTGCAACTCGAAAATTCAATCTTCTATTAATCATTATCTAATATATAATATATATTCTGCTCGAGGAGTTTTTCTTGAATATAAATAATGGTGATTTTGGGTATTAAAGTATTACAAATAAACGTTATACTGTTAAAATGCACGAACTCAGTTTTTTACTTTCTTTTGGCATTCTATTGAACATTGAAGGTTAAATTTGATAGTACCGATCGTTTATTTCCTTTTTTTCTCTTTTATGTATACATAATCTTTTTAAAAAATAAATGTACAATAATATAGTTCTAATATTCGATATGATTTGAAATCAAAGTTTAACGCAAACGTATTTAATCCTTTTAGATGAAATTTTGACAAATTTCGATACTGGTGTTTATTAACCAGTGATTTTTTTGTTTTTTATTTATTTATTTAACGCGCCTTTTACTGCTTTTGAGGCTAGAGGCACAGAAGGATAGTTAGATTAAGGGGAGAAGGTTGGATAAAGTAAGGAAAGTTATAAGTTTAGATTCAGCGGATGGTGAATATTGTAGGATTTCGGTTAGAGAAGATGTAAATCCAACAGTAAGACGGCGAGCTGAGTACAAAGGACATGATAGGGGAATGTGAGGAATAGTAAGGGGTATGTTACATGACGAGCATAATGGTGCACTCTGGCCTAGAAAGAAATGCTTGTGTGTAAGAAGTGTGTGTCCACAGCGTATGGCGGAACAGAGCGACTTCATATTTTCTATTGGAATGTTTCGACCAGGTTGCCTTCTTCCGATTCGTAGTGAACTGTGGTAGACATGAGAATCTTGCCACTGTTTGACACTGCAGTTGACTGCGTACTCGATCCATGAAGTCTTTTGCCGGAATTGGTAGGTTTGGAGCTGGTGCTAGGATCGCGGATTCTTTAGCTGCTTTATCGACCATTGTGATCAGTCCGACTTCCTTATGACCCGGTATCCACATCACAGTTATTTCTTCTTTATAAGATGCTGCCTGGGTAAGAATTTTTTCAACTAAAGGATGCTGAAGTTTGAATTTTTCCTGGAGACAGCGAATAGAGCTGAGCAAATCGGTGCAGATGAGGATCTTACATTTAAGTTCTGCCGCGGCAGTTTCAATAGCGTATTGAATTGCGTATAATTCAGTAGTCAATGTGCTAAACATCTGTTGGAGGGGACAACGTACGGCATTATTATGATAGAGGATTGTGCATCCACTCGAATGTTCAAGTTTGACACCATCTATGTAAATAACTTCATGTTCTTCATATTTGCGAGCTGCGGCATGAAAAGCCTCAGTTATGGAGGGGCATGTTGGCTTATTATATTGTGAAAGGATAGATCAAATTGAATTGGGCTGGGTAGATGTGGAGAAATGGAATGCGAATGGATGGTATCGAGTGTAGGGAGGAGAAATAGAATTAAATGCTTGAGAATGGAATTAGTTTATTCCCGAAACAAGAGATTGGTATATGGGAATTTATGATCAGGTGCTAGAAGTGGTGTCGATATCGGTAGATTAGGTATTGTATGAAGATGTGAAAGGAAACTGAGTAATAAATCATGATAGTGTAATTGAATAGGCAATTCCATTGCATCGTAAAATAGATTGGATGTAGGAGTGGATCAGATGGCACCGAGCGGCCGTCGTAATGCCGAGTGGTGAATAGTGTTCAGTGATCGTAACACTGTTTTCGATGTCGATGAGAACGCTCATTTCGATTTAATAAGAGTACGATAGATTCTTAGCAAAGATGTTTTGTCGGCTCCGTATACTGTATGTGACAGTTTCTTAAGGATGTTTAGTCTCTTCATGCAAGCTAGTTTCAGATAATTTACATGGTACCGTCAGCCTAGTTTTTGATCGAAGATAAGTCCAAGATACTTCATATGATTAACCGTTTACGTTCAGTTCATGTTAGCACTTCCGTACTCGACAAAAATGCATTGATTTCGTATTTGACTAATGGTGGTATTTGATTTAACATTGACGTCAGAGCAATGTTAAATAATATTGGTCTCAATACTGAGCCTTGCGGAACGTCATTACTAAGTTGATATAATTTGCTCGTTGCTTCTCCGAGTTTCACATAAAATTTCCGACCCTCCAGGAAGTTTTTGATAAATACCAACATACGACCTTGAATGTTCCATTTAGTAAGCTGATTGATGATACTGTTGTGTGATATATTGCAGTGATGTTTGCTATGTTAACTATAGGTAATTTCTAATGTATTATTAATAATATTAAAATTGAGATATTTCACGTCGACCAGAAAATGAAAAACTTTGTTAGCATTAAAATTTCATGTACCCATACTGATGAAAGGGTTACAAGTCTTACGTGATAAATACTATAAGATATGTCAAATGATAATAGTTAACTTTGATCAAAATCGTCGTATACAAGAAAGATCAGTTCTTTATTGTTAACGCGTGCGCATTTGCCTGTAATAACTCCAGTATACGTAATTGTATCGCCATTGTATTAATATAAAACTCGTGTCAATTGCTAACTCATTGTTCTTGTAACGTAAAAGAGAAATCAATAGGTGAATGCACTTCAAATCTTTGTTTCGTAACTCGATTTTTTTTATAGTATTGTTATATTTTGATATCGTAATAGTTATTGTTTTCGATTATTTTTATTTTTATCAATATACAAAGAAGGTAGTTTTAAAAATTCGCGTAAATAATTATAAAATTAAAAATAATTGCGAACATAGTGATGTAATAACGGTAATAAGAATAACAATGTTGAGAATAAATCCGTAAATACGATAATATTAAAATTTCAAGTGTCCTCGTAAATGTTATTAGCGTTATTTTTAGGTACCGATATACCGGAAAATATTTAACAGAATAAATAAAACCGAAATAAATTTTGAATTAAATCGTTATAATAAATATTCAACGAAAAAAGGAGTGTAACTTAGTATTAATTACACGGAACCGTATTAATAAACAATACAGCGTTAGGTCAGTAATGCATAGTACATGAAGATTCGTATAAAATGCTACCTACATTTATTAGTTTATAAAAGTTTAATAAATCATCGTGGAATATTAACCAGGTCGGTTGAATTTTTCGTTAATTAAACAGGAAGAATTTTTTTGCACATAATAAGGAAAATATATAAGTGATATCCTTATTTTAACAAACACAAGTGGAGAACTACAACATTTTTACATCAAATTTTGAACATATTAAATATCTAGCCTATATATTAAGGTTAAAAAAATTCGTCATTTTAATAGATGATATGTATATAACTCTGTAAAGAAACAAATGAAAGTTATAGTTTGTTTTACGGAGTTGATAATTGTGTTAAGTACCTAATTTTGTGAACGACGAATTTAACTTTTTCTTGCATGGTGTGCGTAGGAGAGAAGTTATTCAGCGTCGAACTGCTATAAACCTCGTTTCTTTAAAAGAACGCATTGTTAGAATAAAATTAAGGGTCGCGCCCCATTTTGGGTAATGCCTTTTGGCAACATGATGACTAATAGCATCGTCTATGAAGAAGGGTTTGCGAAATTACAGGCAAATAGCGCTTCCCTTTATTTTTCACTAGTTAATGGTAGATTTTTGAATTCGCGGAATAGCAAACTCTCTTTGGAATTATATATATATATATATAACACAAATAAATTGTACACGAGTAACCGTACTGTATATACTTCGTGTAAGTCGTAGTAACCCTGCGTTATTTATTCGTAATGAGGGTCGAAAAACAGAATTTAAGCTGAATACGTACTCGCATTTATGTAAATTGGAATTTTGTTCGTCGAACAGGAAGATAACGATGGCGGAACATGAGTTATATAATTCGCTAGCCCGTTTAATATTATTTTTGATGAAACATAACCTCCAGGGATTTAGTAAATTTCACCGAGAAAGTATTATAATGTTTGAATTTTGTATGTAACGTTCAAAGAACTTTTAGCAATCGTTAGAGATTAACATCTGGTTTCCTCATTGTGTCACGCACAGACAAATACACACACACACAAACGCACATCGTCTGGGTGAGTATTCTGTTGTGGCTGATTATTGTTTTTTCGATAACAATTACTTACACAACATATAACATACGGTTTAGCGGATGAATAAAATATATAACGCAATTTTAAGAAATTACACACATTTTAAGTTAACAGCTGATACGGAAGTAATGTACTAATGATCTGATTTGTAAATCAACACGGTATTAATTATTTAGAACTTAAATTAAATCAATTTTTTTCCATTTGTTAGTTTTCGAGGTACATTATCGCGTATATTTTAAATTATAATAATAATTTTTTTTTTGTTCATTGAAATTTATTTTTGAAGAAGGGTTTATAATAAAATGGGAAAACGAACGGTTGTATGATTTTGTGATCCGGGCATTTTAATTTTTATCATTAAAATTTCACACTATAATGTAAAATTATAAATAAAAGTTCGAAACGAAAAAAATATTAATCAACGGTTTCGAATAAATTTGCAGTCAAATTATAATTAGTTTTTCATTCTAATGCGGTTTCCATGTAACACAGTATAAATATTAATCGGTTTGAATTTATGAAGATTTCAAATTGTAATTATTTTTTCATTCTAACCCGGTTTCCATCTAACACGATATAACTATCAATCGGTTAGAATTTATGAAAATTTCAAATTGTAATTAACTTTTAATTCTAACACGATATCATAATTAATAGTAATAAAATTATCAGGTACATTCGCATTTACCCGGGTTGTGTACTTTTGCTACAATTACTCTCGCATGCATTAGAATTATATTTATGTTAAGAGGTGACATAATAATGGTATTATATTTACAAAATATGCGCGGTTGATAGAATCATATGTACGCTTGAAATTTACAATAATTATTTATTTATATAACTAGGTTTCTTGATGTTACGTGCACATCACACGAACACACATGTAGAACACATAGTGATATGTGAACGGATAATTATGTGACGAGGCTTGTGTTCTGAAATCTAGGACGAAGTACGTGGAAAGCAAATTTTTAGAAATTTTGAGCGATTAGTTGTTCATTGAATTTTAGATTTGTTTTATCGAAGTGTGTTATGGTTTTGTAGTTTGGACATTCGAAAATAATATGTTCTACAGTTTCCCTCAACCCGCAGGAACATTTATCATTTTTGCTTAACCCGAAACGACATAAGTATGCGGCAATTTTCCCATGCCCTGTTAATAGTTGGGTCGTATAAGAATCCGATGAAAATTTAAAGTTACGTTTATCTAAAAAGTTAGGGATCATTTCAAAAGTGTGGCGCCCAACTTTATCTTTTTCCTATTTGGATTGCCAAATTGTACTGTAGTAATTTTTTAAAAAGTTTTTAATTCGTTTGTTATCGGACGCTGCAGGGGCTAAGGAAACGGTTTGTATTATTGGTTATAAACAGTTTAGTTCTTGATGTAGTTTTTCATTAACAAACTGAAATTCATTATTTTTTATTGCAAATATAACAGGTCTGCTTTTCATTAGTAAGTCGAGTGGTAGTGTACCACAAATAGCGATTAACGCACTGTGTGAGATAGTTTTATATCATCTGCGTGCGTTAATTAGAAATTTTATTTGTAACGAAATTATTATATTTTTTTTTTTTTTTCTGAAAATGTTTATTGTTAACCGGTGGATATACACGGAACAGCAGTAACATACCGCGTTTTCAACTAGCAATTTCTATATTATCGTTATGCAATATTATTGTTATTATTATATTACATAAATGTAAGTTCATTCGGTTATCAAAACCCCAGAAATGTCCAGATTTCTGGTTTGAGAAAATAATAGATGGAAAATGTACTTAAACGAGAAGTATTTATTTATCAAACAATCGATTACAAAAGCATTCGTCAAATAATAGTATCTAGTTGAATAAAAAGTTGTGTAAATGTTTCACAATTCATCAATTTTAATCGAAAATCTCTATATTTATCATTAAAAATAAAGTCGATCGTCTTATTTAATACTGCGGTAGATAAACTTATGTATTATTAAGACGTCGAATCTGACGGATTGTCTGGTTCAAGATGCCTTACATGTTCTCCGGTGTCAAGAAGTCGGATCATTTCTACGTTAATGAACCCATGTATCTGCTTTCTGTCCCTAGTAGCCATCTACCTAATATTTTGATTCTTCTTATCGTATTATCGTCGGTTATGTATAATTATACAAAATTCCCATCGTAACTTTAACTTTAAATTTGTTAGCCAGTCAATGGCTCCGCTGTTAAGTTTGTTAACATCTTCTAATATTAAACCTTCAGATGCAAATTAACTACAGTCTTCCAATATATATGCTGCATTGTTTGTTTTGGATTTCCACACTGGCACGCAGCGGACATCGTTATATCTCATATCTGCATTAGATATCCGCATGTTTCCTGTCCAGTCCTAATTATATTGAGTGTCTTCCGCTGTTTCGTAGGTAAATCCATTCCTTTAACTTCATTCCTTGGCTCGACAACTAAATTGGAATTTGTCTATATTCCTTTCCTATATTATTTTCTATTTATTAAAATCTTTCATATCTTCTGCTAATATTTCATACATTGTCTGGTGCAGATCTTTTCTCTTCGAAGTAAAAAAGACATAACTTTATTGACCGATACCGTATGCAGATAACATTACTTTTACGAGAATAACGATATGTGTCGTCTGCTGTTCGTCAGAAATGATCTGCCTCCCCTGGATTTTTGAATGATTCGATTCGAGTAACTAGAAAAAGACCAGAGTTGTATAATACGAATTGAGCGATATTTTAAAGTATAGAGAATCCGTAGCGTATAAATAAAAAAATACGTATTGACATCTATTACAAATTCTCTTTGACACTTAAATTAAAAAAAAAAAAATATTCGATTAAATGCGTAATAAGATTCCATTTATTAAAAGATATATTTTTCATTAATTTCAAACGTGTTGTTAATGTTCCTCGAATATAGTAATTAGTGTAAAGTTTTTCCTATTAATATGCATATATACACAACTTATATATACTCATTATTAGTAAAATATGGTTATTACGAGGCCTTGTTGTTAGTAATATAAAATTATTGTTTAACTCGAAATATGTCGCTCAGCGTTAATATTGCGTAAATTACTTATTTTTATGCCGTTGTTAATGTAACGCGCGTGTGTGTGTGTATTATATTTGTTTGTGCGTACATATTGGATTGTTTAATTATTAAGGTGTGTCATATATGTTTCAACCTTAAATGTTTGCTTTTGTGTATAAGATAACCGTTGCTGAAACCTTGCGAAAGTGATGCCCTAATCGTGATTTCTTTGTTTTCGTACTAAAAATTATTTTAACCTTGCGCTCCAAATCTAGTAATTATTCTCGTTTCCTAGTTTTTAACTGAATTTGAACTTTTCACGATGTTACATGGCAATGATTACGATATTATATAAATTTATAATTTTAATAACTTGCAAAATAAATGTATATTTTTTTAATGTAATATATTTGTAAATTCGCTGAGAGATATCTTTATTGATACGATTTTATTGAACAGATTAATTTTATCCCTCAATCGATAACGGTTTATATTTTATATATGACATATATATATATATATATATATATATATATATATATATATATATATATATATATATTTGTGTGTGTGTGTGTGTGTGTGTGTGTGTGTGTGTGTGTGTGTAATTTATTGAAAAAATATTCCGTTCAACACTGTATAATTTCACAAACATATCCAACAATATGATAATTTTGTATCAGTAACGTTATTAATAAAGTTTTGTTTGAATTAAAAAAAAAATGCTTTAAAAATTATGTAATCATTTTTAAAGGTCAGCTTATGCATTACGAAATACATGCGTGATGACACTGAAATACATCCTAAACCATTAAAAAAAGAGCCGTTGTTTTTATATTTGATTGGTTTAACTAACATGCGTAGAGACACGCTAAAGAAAAATTTTATGATGGTAACGTGTGTAGTTTTATGTGTTATTTTTTATCATTATTTTTCATGCCAGTCAAAAATATTAAGAATTATAACAAATGCGCCATGGTGCATGCGCAAGGACAACCTGCATCGCGATCTAAATGTACCGTATGTGCGTGAAATAATACAAACAAATAGTGAACGTTACTTGCACTGGTTAGAATAACACCAGAACCGACTGGCATTTGACTTGCTAGATAGTGGTAACGATGTCCATAGATTGAACCCTTGCATCCCCTTAGAACTTCCACATTCGTTTGATTGATTGGCGAGGTAACTCAAAGTATCATTGATGAATGATATCTCCAATCCTGTCACGATCCATATAGATAAATTGCTTATTGACTATATATATTAATTATTTTTCAAATAAAAACAAATATCAGTTCATTGCCGAACTTTGTGATTAATTTATTGTACGTTATTTTTGTCTAGAAACTGGATTAGAATTCGTGGTAATGCAAGCAGAGGGGGGTGCAACCGCATCATTCGCGTTGAATAAGAATTACGTGATCATGGAAACCTTTATAAACGTCATACCACAAGTTTACATCTAACCTCGACTATTGGGTCTAGCAACTATTCCATCAGGGCATATATATATATGTGTGTATGTTTATGTATACATAATAAAATCCTCTCCTAATTGTAAAACGTTACAACTGGTTAAGAAAAAAAGTTTACGAATGCGCAAATTATTATGGGAGAGAATTATTTAAATGCAGTGCCATTTGAAATCTGACGCCGTTTGACACATGATATACGCGTGGAATAGAAAGTGCAGTGTACTTTTAACTTTTACGCGTGTGTTTTTATACTAGTTAGTTTTCTTTATCTTTTAAGGTCAACGAATTCCGCTGAAAATATACGAGAACTGGTTTCGACGCAAGTATTTGCACCCACACTACGTGACTTGCTGTTTTACTCTGTTATTTGACTCTTCGTGTTTCTTCGTAAAATATTATTTATTTATTTCTAAGAAGGGAATTGTCATTGTACAGTTAGGAATTTCGGGCGACGTTATTCGTGTTCTAATTAAATCATTTTCCAGTTGATTCACTCACCCGAATGTTTTCTTATTGTACATTTTTCGTTATAAATAAAATTAGTCGGATGAGAAAAATTTCAGGCGGATAAATTGTAAAATTTCACTTTTCGAATGAAATATAAGCGAGAAAGCATTTTCTTATGATGGTAGCATAATAAATTCCCTAAAGACCGTAATTTATTAATTTTATTCTAGAATATGTCTTATCACCGTCTTATTTTTTCAAAATGGCGATTACGTTGTTATGTGTGCAAAATAACAGAGGTTAGAGAACAGACCACTAAGTATTCTAATTATAAGAATGCGTTTTAAAGTGTAAGACAGAAAATTGAATAGATCCATTATTATTATTATTATTTATATTATAGCGTATCCGGTTTGTCTGGTATTCTGTTTAGTGTTCTGCGTTATGTAATAGTTCAGAATATTTTGGGAGAGTGTCTCTTTACTTAACGCTAATATAATTTTAAAATTCCCTGAAGATCGTATTTGTTATTATTCTATAACAGGTCTTATCACCGCCTTACTTTTTCAGAATAGTGATTACGTTGCGTGTGTGTGCAAAAAAACAGCGGTTTGAGAGCAGACCGCTAAATATTCCCCAGTTATAAGAAGGTGTTCTAATATGCACAACGCAAAATTGAATAGTTCCTTTATTATTATTATTACGGTTATAATTATTATTTAAGGATATCCTGTTAGCCTAGTTATTTTTAAGAAAATTGATAGTTTCTTCGTCAATATCTTGATTTATCTCATTTTATTTCAAATACTCCTAATAATTTACGCATCCGTAGTTTTTACAATCACGCTCATTACATTTTATCATGTTTTATTTTACCAAGTTGCATCTCGTTTTCCAGTTGTACAGATACGTATTATGTTTTTTTAGTATCCTGCATTACGTAATAGTTCGGATGAGCATCTATTGGGAGAGATTTTTTCCATCCTGGTTTCATATTCGGTGATCTTTTCAGTGTCTCCACCGTTCTGGCAAGAATATTACTGGTCAGACTTTATGCTCGTGGACTATTTTCTGTTAGCTTCTTTCGTATTCATATAAGGGACGATGATTATCGCGATAAGATTTTCATTTTAGTGTTTTTCTACTATTCCCAATTAGAATATAAAAAACTGATCGATATATATATATTTATATATATATATATATATATATATATATATATATTTATATATATATATATATATATATATATATATATATATATATATATATATATTTATATATATATATATATATATATATATATATATATATATATTTATATATATATATATCGCGATACTCGCTTGTTAATTAAATATTTCCGAATAAAAATCACGCAGATTTGATTTTTGTTAAGCTCGAATGGAGTCCATACACACTACAGCTCTAATTCCAAATAGACGAAATGTAGTATTCGAATTATGTTCTTAACAAAAGCAATACGTTGAATTAATCAGCGTAATACTAATGGAATATGACCGAATATTGACGACGGTTATTATTGGATATTTATTTTCCGTTTCGCATTTCCGCTAATTGAAATTTATCGATCATCCTTGTTTACGTAAGCGGATCAATAATAAATAATTAAATTTACGGCATTATACGCCTTCTCTACTTTCTCATATTAACGAAGTAACTGTAACACACACACATATATGTATATGTATATATATATATATAATTTTTAAAAGTCGGTAATATTATTAACGAAAATCGATATAGTAAGTAAAAATAGGAAAAATGTACGATAATGAACAATTTAATAAATATTTAAATCATCGTTATATTCGAGAACTTTGGTAATACTGCAACTAGAATATTAATTTTTTTTTCTTAGCGTTCAAGAAAGACCAGATAATAAAATTTTTACGTCCAATTTTCACAACGTACGGTTCATTTATAGTCACGGAAATTTGAACACATATCTATATCGTTTTTACATCACAAATACTGCAAAACTGTACAACATTAGATACTTTACTTGTATTTTAAATGATTATTACATTTAAAATTGGATTACGATTTTCCTACATTCATGACTAGTATTTAATGAAGTAGCGATTAAGGAAGTTAATCTTAGATGATATTTAAAAAAATGTTGATTGGTAGTTTTTGATATTCATTTTATAATTTTTTTCCCCTAATAATTTAATGACTTTTTGTTTATTTTTGTAATTACATTCTACTTAGTTATACAGTCACTTATAAAAAAATATTTTGATTGTACGGGAAAAGAATTGGACAAAGCTAGTAAATAAACTATTGCCGAAGGATTTGAATAACCTCCTACTTATTATATATTTAATATTTTTCTTTGATGTCAATTTTACGTATTTTAAAATTGTGCTTTCGTATTTCAAAATTCATGGATAAAAATTTGCATCTTAATATATTGTTAGTAAAAATAACGAATTAAATTTTTCGCTTAGTTACGTAACAAAAAATTATTCGATTTTCAATACCCGACCACGCGAATGAATTATGTCGCCAACATTGATCCCCGGTAAACGTGTTAGCTAATTATCAGATTTAAATGTACTTAACCGGGAGGTTTTATATGCATATAAAAAAATTGTGGGTGTATTCACGCGATCATATGGAATGTATGTATATATATATATATATATATACGTGTGGGCGAATATGTGTATGCAATATATGTACAATTTTACGATGGAAAGAAAAAGAAATGGCTTTTGTTTCCCATAGAGATCCAGTCACGTTTCTATCGCTGAAAATAACGAACATCTTTCTTTTGGAGATTTAGGTCGGTTGTTAGACATACATTTCCTCCGGGCGAAATGATTGATTGCTCAGTCATTACTATTACTGTTCTATCATCGCAATTTCACATCTTTTCCGAGGGGCTTCATTTATTATTATTATTATTATTATTACCGTCATCATCTTCCTTATTTTCAAGCATTTTTTGTTCATTTTCACTAACGTTGAATATAGTATCATTTTTAAACTGGTCTACCTTTTGATGGCGTAGGTCTGAATAGGATGACGTAGATTGAACTTCTTTTTTTTTTATCCATTGTAAAGGTGTACGACGATATATATATATATATATATATATATATATATATATATATATATATATATATATATATAAACGAGGACGTCATAGCTTTTCCAAATATGTGTTTTTACGTATACACACACATATATCTATATAATTGGTGTGTTTATATATATATATATATATATAATTACGACGAGGTAGCGCAGGGTCCGGTTTGCAATTACAACTTGTTGTCCTTACACCAAGGGTAAAAGACCCATACGAGACAAAATGACGTAATTTCTCGAGCCTAAAAAAACGACTTATTAGTGCATATCTTTGACATCAAAAAATGAAATAAAAAAATTTAATAACTTGCGTGGAATCGTTGTAACCTAAATTAATCATAAGTTTAAATATTAATACTAACTCAAGTCTCATTCGTGTAAAGTTTTTTTTTCACTTTCAGATAAATTAAATTCTAGCTGAAACAGCTAATAATCGCCCAATGGTTATATCAGAAATAACATGAGTTACATTGTGTACGGGGAACACCTTACCACAATAACACCGTAAGAATATAAAGAATAAAATAAAACAAAATATGTTTATAACTTATGCAAATATATTGTTGTTGTTGTTGTTGAGAAATAAAAATAAAGCACTGTATGTGATGCGTGTATTAAAATTTCAGCAATCATATACACGAATTATACAAACAATTAATGTAATTTAAGTAATCGTGCACGGATTTACTTGCTTAGGTTAAATAAACGAAATTCCAATGAAACCTATTAATTGTAAAGTGTTATTTTTTAAAAATAATATTATATGAGAAGTATGGTGGCAACGTATACTTAAAAACTACAAGCCTTCAACTTATTCTAATCAGAAATCTTTAAAGGTGAAACAAGAACATTTTACTTTTTGTGTTAGGGGTTTGATGTGATTGGAAGTTGTGATATATTTGCTACCATACACTTTACCTATATCTATATAATGTTGGATATTATAAAATGAATAAGAAGGAACTATTTATAATGTAGGCAGAATACAGATATGAGTAAAATTAAATTATGATGGCAGAATTTAAAATATAGGCATATAGGGATGAATACGTACGTGGTTATTTTGAAGTGGAATGTAATACTTATAGGAAAATGAACATAAGATCAATAAGATCTTGATAAAAAGCAACATAAAAATTACTATAATGAGAATATTGGTTCGCATTAGTCACTAAATGGGTATCCATAGGATGTGAGTAATTAAGAGAACTTAACAAGCTTCAAGCAGGAAGGCGACTACTGTCGAGTCTCAGTCGAAAAATGGTAGTAATAAAGCCCTCTCAGTTTGAACGGTTTAACTTTAATATTGCAGAACCATAGATTAGCAGGTATGTCTAGTTAAATGGATTTATAATGCGACGCTGTAAATGGGCTAGACAACAGATTTTTTCAGTATTCCTTACGCGCAAATTTGAAGTACGTTAGGAGATCTATACGAAAATGTAAAACAAGAATGTTCCCAATAAAACTGTTGAGGCGACTAAATGATCGGCCAGATTGTTGCCATAGATCCCGCTATGCATGGGGATTCAAACAAATTTAATCATAACTCCGAACGTGTTTAATTGGCATGCATAATTTGAAATTTTATAAATAGCTGATGATGAATGAGAATTAAGCTGGGAGTGCTGTTTTGCCAGCAAATAACTCTTAGATTCGAGAGGATTAAAATATTCATAGAAGAGTGATGGATAGAAATTCATCGGAGGGACTTCCGAACAGTGCAGTAAAGATGGAACAACTCTATTGAAATTTTTTGGATAATGGAGGGGATGACGAATGCAGCTTCGACTGAAAACGCGCATTCCGAGCTATACGTGAAAATTAGGAGAGAGTTAGGATAGTTTCTATTAATCAAGGAGAGAAATTTTTAATCGGCGGTTAGTGGGAGAATGTGACTCTTTAATATGGAAAACAGTTGAATGTTGATATCGAGACTAACTGTATTATACTAAAAAGGAATAATGTAGAAGGCAGAGGGGTAGGATGGTACAAGAACATCTAACTATACCTGGAAAGATTAACAGAATAATGACATAACAAAGGACGTAGAACTATAGAGAACCGTCAATTGTGAAAAATTTATAAGCATAGAGTAAACAAGGAGGGGGTTATATGATTAAATACTTTCACAAGAAATTTATTTGAAAGAAACATTCTCTGCATGGATAAAGGAGGAATTTTAGCTTCCATCTGAAGCGCAGGTATAGCAATGGCACGAAGTGCTCCTAAATATCAGCGAAGTACTCGTTTTAAAATGTATATAGACTGGAAAGGCAATGATTAGAAACATCCCTGAAAATGAAACTACCACAGTTGAGAATACAACGTATGAAGTTTTTATACAAAAGTAGTAAAGTTAAAAAGTCCCTAATTCAAAGAATCTGAATCAGTGTTTTTAGACGACTTATTTTTTTAAAAACTTTACTATATATTTTTTCCATAGACTCCAAGTTCACGGGCGGTCAAGAATAAATTCTGAGTACTGATGGTAACGATCGAAAGGTATGAGATTGTTGTTATGTTTAAGTCCACGTGAGACGGTATTAATGGCTCTATATGAGGATATTACACACATATGGTTATATGGGTGTATATATATATATATATATATATATATATATATATATATATAATCATGCGAGATAGAAATTAGTTATAATCTATATTTAAAAATTTCTCATTTTCCGATTAATTTTACGTATTCGTTTTTATTGAATTCAGCTGTTGTGTTATATTTCTAACGAGGGTTTACTATCTTATTGGCGTATTTGATCGGTTAGTCGTTGGTTATAAACAAAACGGCCATATTGTAAAATTTTATATCGTAAACACTACTCGCTTCTCTGTGCTTACCTCGGTTCGTAATTTTAGACATGCCGCTTAGAAATAAATTTTATACTTAAATCAGAATTAATGTGTGTGTGTATATATGTATATATGTGTGCGTGCGTGTGTGATATCTTACGCAATTGAATTTTAATCATGCCACGGTTTTATCTGTAAAAGGTATGTTTATGTGTGTGGTTAGTAGAAGTAATTTCGTATTGGGATTATCAAGAACTCTGCCGTACTTCGCATTTCATTAAACAACAATTAAAATTCCAGTTGATGAGATGACGCTATAAAGAAGTTTAATCGTGTAAATTATATTACAAATACTTTAAAATGAAGTACAAGAAAATGTGGTAGTAATAATTTTTGAAAATGTTTAAAATACCTCCTAATAAAATGTTATTTATGTATGTACATATATTGTATGCGTAAGCGTACGTGGAGTCAATGATTAATTTCACCTGTAAACATTTCAACTCAAACATTTGTTGAAATTATATGATCTTGTAAAAATATTAACGTTACTGCTCCTAATATAACGCGGTCCGTTTGTTTCCCATGGCAGTATCTTTGAAAAACCATCGAACCATGGCTATAAATTCCAACATACATAATGCTCATATATATTACAAGGGTCCGATATGGATTTAGATCTTTTTTCTTTGGATCGTAGTATATTCGAATTTTTATAGATTTCTTCTTTTCTTTAAATATTCTCTCCCGCCCTCTTTCTCTCTATTTCCTCCATTTCTCTACCACTATTTCTTCATTTTATCTCTATTATTCCTTTTATTGTTTTTTTCTTTTAAATATTATCTACTAAAATTCCTTTTTTTCTTTTTAAATATTTTCTACGTATATTTTATTTTTTTTTTTAGTCGTGGAAATAAATACGATACGGTTAGTATAAATAAATAATTGAATAATAATAATTACATGTACGAACTTTTAAGTTCGAATAAACGCTAATAATTATGTATGAAAATATTTTTTTATTATTATTTTTTTTTTATATATACAGTCCTGGTACTATTAATTGTTACAATCTTAATTTTACAATTAATTTAGTAACTAAGTTAATACACGGTTAGTACGTACATACATACTAAATACAATTATTGCGGCGCACTAGTCCAATGACCAGGTCCGTAACCATACTTTCATTATATCTCTACATATTAAAATAAGAATTATAAGACTAGGTCAGCTGGATGCCGGCGCTTATGACGTCGATTGTCCAATTTCGTATTGAGCAGCTGTACCACAGCTTCCTTATTAGTGTGCTGTCGTAGCCTCTCCTCATGCTTAGTTGCTATATCCTTTATGACATCACTTATGGATGACATGTGAAGATCGCGATGTATATCGTCATTGCGTGAATAATGATATGCATTAACTGTCTACGCAGAATGATATTCTGTTTAGCTTGAATTTTTTTAAAATTCGAGTTACTTGTACATCCCCATAAAGCAGTAGCACCGTATTCTCAAATCGGTGTGATGATTTGCTTGTAAAGTAGCAGCTTGTGGTTCGTATTTAATGGTGAGTCTAGACCAATGAGCCAGTATAGTTCTCTAGTTTTATTTTTTATTTGTTTTTGTTTCATCCTGATATGGACTTCCCAGGTGAGTCTTTTGTCCAAGTACATTCCAAGGTACTTTACAAAAGATGCCTGAGGGACCATCAGGTTTCCTAAATATACTTTGTAATTTGGATCAACGTTTCGGCTGGTAAATGTAGTATGGACCGACTTCACTTCATTAACTTTGATCCTCCAATTCGTTGTCCAATCCCTAATTCGATGAAGTGCACGTTGGAGTTTTGTTATGGCATCAATCTGATTGTTAGCCACTGCAAGAACTGCAGTATCATCGGCAAACGTCGCGGTTGTAGTATCGTCATCTGTTGGTAGATTTTTTGTATACAGTATGTATAAGATCGGTCCCAACACGCTGCCCTGTGGGGTCCCTGCTTGTATAATGTAGTATGATGATACAGCATTTTCATGGGAAACTGAATCGACGACCACTAATATACGATTCCAGAAGTCGACAGAAGTTTCCCGGCAGTAGTCGACTGAGCTTATATTTCAGGCCCTTGTGCCACACGCCGGTGCACTTGTTTAATTGTGTTATGATGTTTCCTGAATCCGAACTGATGTATGGGAAAATCTTCGCCAACAATCGGCCACAATCATTTAACGAGTAGTTTTTCTAGTAGCTTTGATAATGATGACAATAATGAAATTGGACGATACGATGTAACATCTTCTGGTTTTCCTGGTTTTTTAATCATTATTATCTCAGCCGTTTTAAAACATGATGGAATATATTCCATACGCAAACATGCATTAAACATATATGATAGCATGACAGTGCCCTTCTTCGACAACTCCTTAAGTAAACTCAGTGGAATCTTGTCAATTCCCGGTGATTTTTTAGGATTAATTTTTTCATCGTGTCAGTGCAGTCACTTATGGCTTTCAAATTATCGTATAGCTTATAAATACGAGTAAACTTATTAATGAATGTCTACCACTCACCACCAACATCGCGCCCTGCGACACCAACTATTCCGCAGGCACAGGCGGAAGTCTACGAAAATAACAGTACGACGCATGAAACGTTGCCAATAAAAATAATAAAATCGGGGAACTCGTACTCTATAAAGAGGCAACTATCCCAGAATAATGATCAAAATGAGAAAAGTACCAAAAATAAACTTTAAAAAAAAGATTGCGTAATTGAAAATTACGAAAATCTACAACTAAATGATTTAAAACAAAAATGTTACGAACAAGCAGCGACTATTAAAGAATTGACAATAAAAATAGATTCCCTGGTTGCCACAATACATCAACTAGAAACTAAACAGACAGGTCAACTGCTAAAGAAGGAAACCTTACATTTTCTCAAGCTCAGGAAGTGCACGAACAGGTGGAAATTCCACCTAAAATCGCTTTCGTAAAAAAATAACTAACTGAAACAAGCGGATTACGCGGAGACATTAAAAAAAAACCAAGTTACCACCAAAAATTACGGTAAGTGGCATAGACAATTTTAATATATTTAGCAAGTCAATAATAAATGCTTTAGGAGATGCAGCTGTTGCCTTCAAAGCTATCAACAACGGTGATATCATAATTACGGCTAATACCGATGATTACTTCCGTGCATTAGTGACTGAACTGAAAAAAAATAACAATGCGTATTACACATACAAGCTAAAAACTGAACGACCATATCGGGTTGTAGTAAGGGGATTACACCACACTACTAGTACCGATGTAATCGAAGACAATTTTCGTGAACGAGGCCACGAATGTAACGAACATTGGCAAGACTGTAAAAATCCGAAACAAGGAAAACGTAATTATAAGTCGAAATAAAACAACTTATCCGCTATTTTATGTAGATTTGAAGCCTAAAGATAATAATAAGGAGGCATATGAAATAACACATATTGCTCATTGTAAGGTCAAAGTAGAACCACCATATAAAACTAATAAGATACCTCAATGCAAAAGATGTCAAAAATGGAATCATACCCATAAACAATGTAATAGACCGTTTAAATGTTTCAAATGTGCAGGTGGCCACGAGGCAACTACTTGCAAATTAAAGGCCCAGTCTAAATTTAAGTGTATAAACTGTAACGGTAATCATTCCGCCAACTATCAAGGATGCGAAGCTTATCGTAACGTGGAAAAAAATTTAAGAACACAGAAGAAAACAGCCGTAGATAGGATACAAGAAATTAAGAAAAAAAAAACAAAACGAGTAAAAGAGGGCATAACGTTTGCAGCAATAGCTAGCACTACATCTACTACATCACAAAGGATACAGGAGAAACCACACCCGACTCCTAAAAAACAGATACCCAAAGAACAACGTATTAATGAGGCTACTTTAGCAGATGTAAAGTCATTGGCTACCATTACTGAACAAATTGGTAATATTGTAGATCGCCTCGGCAAAATAGAAGCTTTGCAAGAGGCTGAACAATTTACGCCTAAAACAAATGGTACACCAAAGAAAACGAATAACCCTCATTCAAAACGTAAGAAATGATACAATCTATGCTACGAATAATAACATGGAACGCAAACGGCCTCAAGAATCGATTTCAAGATCTTGAGATATTCCTATTTCAAAATAGAATTGATATAGCGTTCATCTCCGAGACACACTGGACTACAAGGAACTATCCCAGAATGAGAGGATACATAATTTATCACACACCGCATCCAGATGGTGAAGCCCATGCAGGGTCAGCGGTCATTATTAAAGAAAATATTAGACATTACTTAAAAGATGAATTTTGTAAAAATTAAGCTCAAGCTACAGCTGTAGCAGTATATCTTAATAATGGAGAAATTAATGTCGTTGCTGTGTATTTTCTACCACAGCACAACCTTAAATATCACCAATACGTACAATTCATAAGCAATTATGGTAACCGTTGTATTATTGGAGGCGACTATAACGCCAAACATGGAATATGGGGCTCTCGTAAAGTCCGAAGAATAAATGAAACTATGGCTCACTGCAGTCACATATTGACACCACTGTCACTTATGCAGTAAACCAGCATATAGCTCCAATCACACCGTATGAATTCTACAAGTATGAAAATATCAATAAAAAAATTGTTACATGTAATAGTAAATTACAAGTGGCTAAGTCAATGTTGCTGGAAATAATTCGCCGATATAACATTAGTTAAGGAAAATTAATAAACAAACAATTTTGAATAGTGGACGAATAAAAATACAATTTGTTTTTTTAAATAGTATAATTTTATCTTTCGTCTATCAGTAATACTTTTTTTACGTTAATCAGAAATTTGAGTAATTTTATCTTTCTTTTGATGAATAATACTATTTACGTGACATATATATATATATATATATATATATATATATATATATATATATATATATATATATATATATATATATCTGATTTACCTGCTGATTGCTTCAGCTACCTGCCGTCTTAATGCACTTGCTGACTTTTTTTTACACTTTAACACCATCGCGATACTAACTGTCGTTTACTTGCATATCATTCTTTCTCCTTTATGACCAGCTTAGGAAGTTGATTATTTTTTAAATTCTGATAATTCGGAATACGTGTACATATCCCTCTTGGGTCTTTAAAGTCCAGTACAGATAAATCCAAATTCTAGACTCTAGTTCGGAAGATTTTTTTTCTTTACGCGTCTTCCTCGTGTGTCTTCAAGACAGAGTGCAACCATGTACGAATCTTCAGAATTTTATCAACTTTTTGTAATACTTTTAATTTATATTTTTGTTAAGCATTTCTTCCTCCTGGGTCTTCAAGTCAGATTCTTCGAGGTTTATTAGCAGGAGCAGAGATAATTTATAAAATCTGCCGCTGACTTCAACTACTATTGACTTTTTTGGGATATTCGAAACATAAATTGTCAAAAAGCGACGCTTGCTCTCCAACCTTTTTGGCTGACTTTCGCTCTTGACAATCCGACCTCATTATTTTCTTTCTTCATATTTGAATTTTGCCTAACATGGCTATCTTTATTTTATCACGTGTCGCTTTCTACATTCGTCAGTTTGTGTTGTTGATTGCGTTGAACCAAATTTCTTATGTCTACTGCGATCGTTTTTTTGGCCAATGTGATGAAGGTTGCGTGAGCAGTCTCTCTCTCATTGATTATTTCGTCTCCCCTTCCTGTTCGCTGAACCAGATGTAAACTTACGGGGTGATTTGGTCATGTTCAATTTTTGATTTTGATTCACCTTGTAATTATAAGGGCGTTTCAATTTGAATTATTATTATTATCGTTGTATGACGATAGTTCGCTCATCTCAAACCAGGTTTTGACAATATACAATAATAATTATAATAATAACTATGCATATAACGTTTCTGACTACTACCATATTAAACTTTGACCCTATTTAAATAAATAAATATTTTGTTCGCCTATATCGTGATTAAAATTAAATTATTCCCTATTTGGCTCTAAGACATATACAATTATATTAATAATAAAATCTATTAAAAATATATATTTAATTTTTATTTCCTAAATTTATGTGTTTTTTTTTTTATTTATTTCCAAGCGGACATATGATGATTGTCGTAATATATATACTAGTTGACCGGCAGTACTTCATTGTTGTATAGATGTACAAATTAAAGTTCGATATCAAATCTAGTTCAATTGGCATTCACACATACGTTATTAGGTTTCCTTTTTGTTGTTGAGGCTATGTTTGCGGATGAAAGGAAAGAAAACATGCTTTTCAGTAAAAATCATTTCTTATTATGACGGACTAAGTTCCGCGATGAATAACGTGTTTTATTGATCAGATGAAAATTGAAACATTTTGTAACCTTATAATTTTTGAATAAAAGATCATATGGATTTAAATTTGAAACTTATATTTATATCACAATACGAAAGTGATGATGGGTATAACTGTAAAATTAAAAAAATTAGATTGCCTTAATGGAATGATCCAAAAATGCAAAATTCGAAATTTGATTCTATAAAAAGCTCCTTCGTAAAAAATATATGTGTTAAGTTTCATGTCAACCCATCGACTAATTTTCGAATTTTACAAACAAACATACGAATATATATATATATATATAAATTACGAATAAAAAAAAAAGGGAAGTAAATCGTTCATTCGAAAATTATAAAGAGAATCTCTCATTAAAAGTTTACTGAATAATCTAATACCAGGGGCGACTTGTCTATTTCTTGATAACGACAGTCGAGAAGCTTTGCGCAAATAACAATTTTATATAGTGATTAAACTATATATATATATATATATATATATATATATATATATATATATATATATATATATATATATATATATATATATATATATATATATATATATATATATATATATATAGATATATATATAAATTTGGTTCCAAATACGATTTAAATCTCTACATGAACACCCCTGTAATGTTTGTTATATACCTACAACTCTCAAACCTTCCCTTTGTTTAATTACAGCCGAGTATTGTTAGATGTTATTTAGGGTTAAATGTATATTAAACTTCTGCATAAACCAAAACGAACATGAATTCCTAAAAAATAAATGTGTTTACATAATTCGATTTGGACGAAAGGGAAACCATGGGAGAACTCCTAAATGTACGTTGTACAATATAACGCTTAACTACTCTCATAAATAATATTTCCTATAACTTTCTTCTGTAAAATCACTTATTTCTATCAACGTCGATCAAAGGGTATGCAGTTCTGAAGCACGTCACTCAACAGTTAAATCCATAAAAGGAGTATACTGACCATACTCGATCGGTTTAAAATGGTCCTCTAAAAGAGAACTCATTTGTAATAATCTTTCGAGGAGTTATCCGAAGTTTGCATTTTCGTTTTTAAAAATTTAATGATTGGCAACATAATTTTTCATAAAAATTAGAATTATATACGGCACTTCAATTTTCATCTTATGTATCATTTTCGTCAAACTGAAATAAAGGTGTAGCAAGTTTGGGAGAACGATTTTTATAAAACGATAAGAAATGAAATGCTTATTTTTCGGCTTTTAGAAAAATATGTTCGTACTTGCCGCATTAAATTTTCGATAGGCCAAGATGCGTGTTAGGAAACAGCTAAATCCGATTACTCAACCTCGTAAATGTAATCTCTAAGCAAACACAAAGTTAGCCACTTTTTCCCATTTCATACTTTGATTTTTCCGTACTTCCAAACAAAGATTTGGGAGCTAATTAATTCAACGTTATTCTGATCTTCAATCACAAAACTTCAAAATTTTCTGAAAAGTTTCTTCTGAATCGATAACCACGAAACATTATAAACTTTTAAAATGATATAAGCTGTATTTTCGATTGAAATTTGTAATTGTTAATTTTCCTAAATTGTCCTGAAAAGGTTTTCGAACAGTTTTTCAAGAACTATAAAACTAGTTTAAGCATGTCTAATTTGGTCGGAAATTCGAACTACAGCGAAGGTTTAAAATTAAAAATCAAGTTTTTCCACTTACAATAATTTATAATAGACGTGTAATTATTTTTTGCTTTGCAGTCGTTCAAACCTATTGTCGGTAATTCTCCTCAAAGTTTCTATATTTATTAAATTAAAATAGTTTAAATGCATTTTAATGAATTCCAGGCTCGCTAGTTTACCTAAGTTATTTATTTTAGTGCGTGTGGGCTTTTTCCTCGTTCTCAGTTCACGTTTTATATATATATATATATATATATATATATATATATGTGTGTGTGTGTGTGTTTATGTGCGTGCTTGTATATGTATATACATTTTAAATCCTTCTAGTTTGAGCCCTTTATATACACATATTTGAACATTGAAACCTTTATATCTTAATTTAGCGTGGCACATTTGTTATATATAGTGCTGCACTAAATAATTAAGATATAGAGGTTATAATGTTTTAATATGCGTGTACAAACAACTTTCATAATGTCTAGAATCAGATGTTAATATATTTAAAAATAAGTATTTTTCCGACGTAAAATATATATTGATTTATACATGGATGATGTATTTTTCAAGGATTTGTAATATCAACGAAAAATATGTGGAATTTTTTTACATCGCTTTCTCTTTTTTCTTTCTTTTTCTGAGCGTATGTTTATTATGGTAAAGCAATGCAATAAATATAAATGTCGATATATTGAGTTGATAAAGTGATGGAATTACGCTTTAGTAAATAGAAAGTAAAGCTGCGTTTACACTACAGAACTTCATTATAAATTGACAGTAAATTACGAAGATGAACGCACGGGTTAATTTAGTTGACTTGTGTATAATTATCGTATAATAACGGTTAGTAGAGTTAATATATTTTAATTGTTATGTTATAGAAATACCAGACATACCGGATGAAATCAAAAGTTTACAAGCGTTACAGGTTCTGGATTTAAGTAGCAATCCCGTTCCAAGGTAAGTTATTATTCTAATTCAATTTTTTCTTTGTGTTTTATTCGTATTAAAATGCACATATTTTTTGACTAGATTAAACTCAAAGCTATATGTAGATGAACTTTATATTGAAATTACGCGCTCGGTGATTGGATTATAAATTAACAATATTCAAATTGTTCGTATACATTGCTGTTGCCATCAAATTTGTGTATTGTTAAAAATTCATACATCATTCCCTTAAAAAATAAATAATGTGATAAAGTTAAATTAAAAGTTTTTTCAATTATTATTAATTCTTAATTACTACGGCCCAAGAGGTTGCAATTAATTCAGCTGGTATTTATTTACATAACAAATTTTATGGTCGATTCTGCGTACTAGTCTAATATATCACCTAAAACATGTTTTTAAAATAATCTTGTTTAGCTGTTATCAAGAAGCCACATGGCTTCGACGTTCATATTTTGTTCGAGTCGCCGTACGTGGCTGGATTTGAGTGTGTTAATGACTATTTTGTCCACGTATTCTACTTCACAACGAGGGTGAACATATTTTAGAAACTTTATTTTGAAATCTTCTTTTTTTTTTTTATCTTCCGTACCATTACAAAGGCTAAAAGCACGGAGTCTATTAATCCGTTATTATAGGTGTGAAGATAATTTAGCGTAAACGAGGAGAGTTAGAAGAGTATTTTCATTTTTAAGTAAAAGTATTTCATTAAGTGTGTAGGAAACTGTAATGAAGAGCGAATAGAGTCATACATAGAGTAGTGGAGTAAGATATGAGCTATAGTGATTTGAATATTACAGGTTGAATAAGGATCGGTTTTCGATAGGATATAAGAATGAGTCAAACGAGTATGACCTGTGCGGATACGGAACAGCATCACATCATCCTGTCTTGTGCGATGAACACGTTGAATAGGCAGATATCACTATGTCGAGGTAAACCGGAAAATCTAACTGTTGTTTGTTCCTTAAACTTATGGAGCATGCAGCAACGCATATGTTGCTGGAGGTAATTCTGCAGGAGACATGAAGGCAGCCGCAGCTCAAATCTGCTTCTTCATTCCTCCATATCCCCTATGTCCCGGAATCCTGTATCATATTAACATTACAAACGTTAGCTGTGAACCATATTACAGTCCCATACATACAAATTTGTTTTATTATTGAATTATATAGTAGTAGTTTGTTATCTAATGTTAGCTTCCCAGAGCCCTCATCATCCAGTACATTTTTTTATATTTAAGTTCCATTTCCTTTCGTTTAATTTTTATGTGATTTTTCCATGTTAAAATTTTATTAAAATGTAGTTCTAGTTATTTAACTACATTTGTTTTATGCCCTTGTTAGTAAGGGGTAGTTTGAATGTTTTAAAGTTGATATTGGTACATTCATTTATGTTTAATTTTATTCTTCAATCGGTTATCCAATTTGTTTTTCTTGTAATTTATGTGTGCATCTAATACTATCCTTATCCCTCGCTAAAACTGCCGTGTCATCATCGAACGTACAAAGCGTTGTATCTTCTTTGAATGGCAAATCCGCTGTAAATGTCGAATAAAGGATAGGTCCCAATAAGCTACCATGAGGGATTCCTGCATAGATCATATAAATATCAGACAATTCTTCCTCTTGTTTGATCGCAATGATTTCAATTTTTAAATAAATCTTTATTAACAGGTAATATTGATATGGTAGCTATTTTATAATTTTAAATAATATTCCTACGTGCCACACTCTGTCAGAGGCCTGCTGAATATCCAGGAATGCCGCATTACAAAATTTTTTGTCTTCTAAGCCATTTATAATTGTATTCAGGAGTTTTTTCAATGGTATTGCTTAATTGCCTTTCTTACTTTCTGTGCAGTTGTGGTCTTTATTGAAAGTGTAATTTAAAACAATTCTTCGAATTGTTAATCAGTTTTTTAAATATTACGTAGTATGGTATTATTAGAGGTAAACATTGTCTTAAGGTGTTTAGCGACTGCTTTTGCTTTATTTTTTGCCCAGTGTCTTTTCTCATTTTTGTATACCTTTGGCGTGCATCTAAGATATTTAGTTACTTTTCATAGTGTAAAATCATCTTGTTTATAAACGAAAAGATTTTTCAAATATTGCTGTACTGCTTTATTTTTGTTTCCATATAATTTTTCTTTTAGTCTTTTGATGATTTATTTAATGCGGTCTTCTCCTGCGGATTTCTGCATTTCGTTCACACTCTTCTGAATCTTATTTTTCCTTGATTAGTGGGACACTTCCTTTTATTTTCCCGTATTTTTTATTTAAGGTGAATGTCATCTCTGTTTGTAACTTCTGTTGAAGGTCAAAGTTTGTTTGAAGTTATCCTACGAATGTCCTCCAATCTTTTTTTTGTTTGTCAGACTTAAATATTTTTCTTTTTTAATTACCGTCGAGCTAGTGGCTATAATGAGTGAATGAAATCCGTCATTTATGTCTGCATATTGACGTTGGATTCCTTTAGCTATTAAAAAATCTATGATTTGTAAAGTATTTTACCACGGGATGAAATCGGTCTACATCCGCAGGTATAATGCCTCGAATTCCAGTCTCCTCCAGCTATCCATCTATTTCACAAGATTTTTTATTTACGTTTTGGTTTGTACGACAGTACGTTGCAGATAAGGCGATTGGTTCATATGTATCATTTATTACTAATGAAATAGCTTGGATTTCTAGTGTGGATAATTCTTCGATTTCGTAGTATTAATAGATTTTCGAATGATTACTGCTCTACTTCTACGGGCAGCACTCGATGGATGTTCGTTAAACTGTTTTTAGTAAAATGAATTCCTGAGATATATCGAGATTATTTGCCCGAATCAGCGCTCCTCCCTCCTGTTTGTGTAGTTCTAGTCCATTGCCATTCCAAATGCCAATTTTATATTGTGTTGAACGTGTATTTTGGGTATTCATAATAATTTATTTACTATTTTTGTTAGTCTCTCTATTAGGAGAATTATTTGCGACATTAATTTTTCTACAATTACTATTTGTTTTTCCAACATTGCTTCGATTTTTTTCACTTAAAAAGTGCTTTGATTACAAACATCTGTGTAGGTTCGTATTCTTCCATCTTTACTTTCTACCTTATGTTCGTTATTGCTGTTCTTATCATTCTACGGTTCGTTTTGTTCGTATTTCAGGTTACATTATTTGTTTCAGTATGCTTAATCTTCATGATTGCAGGAAATTTACGTTTGAATATTTCTTTATATACTGTCTATCCTTCGTAGTTTGTCGGATGACCCTGCTCCAGACATAGAACACACACACATGTTAAATTTTCCTTATCCGTTGATTCTGCCACACCTGACTTCCCTAGATGATCTGAAACTATTATTTATGGTATGTCCGTACTGTTGACATCTCACGCGTCGAAGAATTTCCTTCTTCTTCTAAGTTGGCTCAATGGTTACCTTAACATTACAATATTGACAAATTGTATTGTATTTCTTTCTTACTATTCGACTTCGTACGTTAATTATTTTACCATTTAATATATGACCTTTTTGAGATAATTCTTTTTTAATTTCTACTTTCTTCATCGATGAATGAATATCTTTAATTAAAACACAGTACGGGAGATATCCAATCTGTTTTTTTTTTTTTTTAATGTACGTCTCTGTAGAATTAGTATTCATTTTCGCTACATCACCACATATAAGAATATTGTTCGCATTTTAATTTCGTTTTAATAGTTTATTAAGTTCATTTATATCCAATATGCCACTAGGATGTTGTGTAGGGATTTTTTATCCTATATATTTGAGTTTTCAGTTTCCGAATCTGGTTTTTCATCATTAAGATTTTACAATAATTTAAATTGATTTCTATTACTAATTCAATTTTTTATTTGTTTTTCCAATTTTTTCCTCGTTATGTTCGAACTCTTTTTTTACGTGTCGGTAGAAAGAAAAAGTATCGAAAAAAGTGAAAATAAAATTGATCAATAGTGTTTGGTCTTCTCGGTGTTTCTCTACGGCGCAGAAACGTGGACACTACGGAAATGTTGCAGGCAAAAGATAAATGCGCTGGAAATGTATTATTGGAGGCGGATGTTAAGAATCCTGTGGATTTGACAAGAAAACGAATTACTCGATATTACAAGAAGTTGGCGCAACAAAAAGATTGTCTTCGGTAGTAATTAGAAGAATATTAGCATACTTCGGCCTTATAATAAAAGCAGATGGATTTCAGGTGAAAATTCTTGAGGGAAGAGTAGAATGAAGAAGACGTGGTGGTCGCGTTTCTACAAGATGATCAGACATGGTACGGACGGTAATCGAAGGAAGTTTTGCAGAATGCGTTCGGATGGCTCGCTATTTCATGGCGACATCGTGTACAGCAGATGGATTTTTTATAATCACGATATCCACGAGAGATTTACGATTCACACAGAGAAAAATTTTGTTAAATCAGAAAGAAACAAGACATTACAAAATGTGAAAATTAAGAACACTTAAAATAATAAAATACTACAAATTACAAAGAAACAATTTTACTTGTATTTTGTGTAGACTGTATTACATATCATCAAAGTAAATTTGAATAAAAAGTGCTCTACAAAAAAATGTTTTATGTTAACCACGAATTCAGAATGTCTCCTTTTGTATATCGTTAAGACTTTATAATAATGTTGCTTTCTGCATAGACGATGGATATTTATAACCGGATAGTTTTAATTATTTAATTATATTTTCTTTAACGAAAATTGTGTGATTTCAGGTTACCGACCGGTTTAACTCAATTGCGTAATTTGCGTGTCCTTAGCCTGAACGATATGTCATTAACAACGCTGCCGTCGAATTTTGGAAGGTAATTCGGTTTTAAATAATATAAACGATATTGTCGAATTTTTTCACTGAAACCCACGTCAGAATTGGCTATTGGCAACGTTTCTGATTTTCAAACCCAGAAAATGGAAATTGTAAATATCTCCGAAACGTTACAATTTTGACGTGATTTCCAAACAAAAATTTCAGTTTGAATTCTTTTATAAAAAAAATACAGTTCAATATTAACGAAATAAAAAAGGGGAATTATATATTCGATCGCGCGCAATTTATCATTCGTTCTTTTTGTTTCTGGGTTTCGACTATAATTTTGTCCGATTAATTTTGTTAATATTGTGTTTTCTCGTATTGAATTCGTTATTTATCTTAAAATTACAAATATAAGAGGAGGGTACTAACTAACTAGTGACTTGATACACACGTATTCAATAGAAATCAAACATAGAATAAATATTATTAATTATTCATATTAAAATTACAAATATATCTGAGGAGTATACTAATTAACTAGTGACGCTCAATAGAAATCGAACACATTAAATATGGCGAAAGTTATATTTGCCCGAAGAAGAAACTTGCTTATGGAAATTTTAATTCAAATAAAAGAACAAAATTTTCCCACACTGCACGGACTATATTATTGTAATGACGGAGCAAGATAAAAAGAAACTTGAAGCTATGGAAATGTGGATTTCGAGAAGAATATTACGCACTATCTGGATAGGAAAAAAGAGAAATTGGGAAGTGTTTGAACAAATAGGAATGAAGAAAGTATTTCTTACTGCGCATCGAAGGAAAAGTTAATGTCAGGAAAGGGAAAAGGTTTATTGAGGAAAATTTCGGAGGGTAGTTGCAACGAATACTCACAGAGAAGAATGGAAGTTAAAATTCGCACCGACGAAGTTAAGCCTTCAAAATAAAGAGGAACATCTTAAAGGGCTTTTTGATTTTGCGTTTTGTTAATCTCTCATTTTATTTGTGCGATATGTATATGGTGTCGCGAGATTGCGAAAATTCGATAAAGTTACTTTCGTAAAATCTTTAGAACGTGCCTGATAAAAGTTTACGATCGGTGACAAATATATACAGGTTAATGCGGGCCGTTTATATCATAAATGGAAACTAAAGAATAGATACTTGGGTAATTAAAGCGGAAACGACGATTACTGATTATTATGTACAAAAACATGCGGGAGTTTGTCAATAGTAGGTTCAAGTTGCTGTTCAAGGGAAAGTTTTTGTATGAACAAAAACTAGGAACACTTTTCCCCATATAGATAGATCGATGCAAAAATATTATTGGAAATATAAAATCAGGAAAAATGAAGTTCAAAAAAGTTGCACGTAAAGGCATTAAATGAACCTTGAAATAGGGAGGATATGACATGACCATCGTGCATCTGTGATTATTTAAGATGTATTCATATTAAGATACATTCATAAATAATCTGTTTTTGAGAAGCACAAAAAAGAAAAAAAATGAAATTGAAATATTGAAGAAATATTATTTTAAGACGGAAGTAATTTCAAGACCAGCACGGAAATTTACTATGTATCACGAAGAACAGAAATGAATTGTAATTCCCCATTATAAATCAAAATACAAACGTAGATAATGAAATATAATTATTATTTATTTGCGGTATAAATGCACTAATAGTTTCACTGATCTGTTGTATATATATATATATATATATATATATATATATATATATATATATATATATATATATATCAATCGTGTTGTGTCAAAATAATCATAAATAAAATTAAAAGCCCGACACTGAATTACAAAACGCAAGTTAAATGAAATGTAAAATTAATATCACAATAAAATACAAATGATAAATCGAAATTAAGGCATTTCGTACATTATGAATGTGTACTATAGTAATTTTTCAGTATCCCGTTAAAGCGAACATTTTTCATAATACGCTGAGTTGTAAGCACTTGCTGCCATTTCCCACTTCTGCGGCTAATGGGTAATGTAAAATAATAAAAATACTTTCGTAATAAATAAACTTATCTGAGCGTGCTAGTTAAAAATAATTAAAAAATTATTGGTGTCATTAAAATTAATAAAAATTATACCGAGATAACTGGGACGAATTACTAAAAAAAATCGCGAGAGTCGATATTATTAAAAAAAAATTGTCGCGTTACTCGAAAATAAAAATATTACCATAATATTGATCGGAATTATTACAAAAATACTATAAATATTTCATTACAGACATTACCAAGTTTCAATTTGCTCGGCATTCTCAATGACAATTAGTGGTAAAAGAATGTTCTTTTATGAGTTGTAGAAATCCGTGCTTCTCGCATTTTGAATAACATTTGGAGCATTACCATTAAGTTTGTTCATTTATATTCCTCGCGTATTCACGAAAAACATTGTACGTCAACTCCCATTAAGATAAAAAACTATATTTAGGTTTCGGGCACGCACATTATTTTCCGAATTCACTTTTATATATATATATGTATATATATAATTTTTATTAAACGAACAATTTTTGTTTTTTCAAATTTTGGACCCCGACCTCCAGTAGAGCCTATAAAATTTTAGAAGTGTCGATTTTTTTCATTGTCCTTTTCTTAATACTTATTTAAATGCGCGTTGAATACTTCAGGTCGACCGCAATGACCGTTCGATTATAAGCTTAGAATTTTTGCTTTTTACTGCATATATGTTAGTAAATAAGTTTTATATCTCTGTTACCGTTTCGAATATTCCGGAAATTATTTTTTGAAAATCCCATAGAAAAATTCTAAATTTCATTTTTTGTTGTTGTTGAAAAAGTAAAGATGCTTCGTTCTGATATTTGTCGAACCTGACAGTTTTGGTTAAAAGTTCGTTTTACATAGCCTGAAAATAATGCATGCAACTTTTCTTCGATGTATTCTTGTAAGTAAACATTGATGAAATATATCTTTTTTTTTTCTTCGTAAAATATGTTTAGATACGAATTAGGAAAGGGTCGCATTCTTAATGTTTTTTAATGTATCATGTTAAGTCTGATATTTATTTGTCAAGAAGGAATTTTTATTTATAACTCTGTAAATTTATGAAACAAAATTCTCCACAATTAAAATATTTATAGTTATATATATATAATGGTTGTTAATTGTATATAATGCGTTCGCAAATGTATTTTCCGCGAAAACACGATTTTGCAACAAATAAAAATAGTGAGTAAACTTCGGTCGCCCGAGTTCTCTCTCTCTTTCTCTCTCTCTCTCTCTCTCTCTCTCTCTCTCTCTCTATATATATATATATATATATATATATATATATATATATATATATATATATATATATATATATATATATATATATATATATATATATATATAACCCAAAATTTGGGTCTTATTTATTTCTTCTTAAGTTAAGTAATGATGACAGGTGTGAATGCGGCGCAGTAGAAACTGCGAACCATGTACTATTTGTATGCCCCACTATGGACCATTTAAGATTTTACAATAAAAATAACTTTAACCTACAAGACAAATACACTGCTCGACAATTCCAATTATTCGCATTCAATGTAATGCATAAGAAATTCCATGGTCACTGAAGTTTTTGCGTTGTGAATCCGTGATAAAACGTTTACAGTAATATGTATAACAAGTGTATTTCTGCACGCGTACATATATGTACGGGGGTGTTTGTGAGGAATTTATGCATATAATGTTTAAGTTATGTATATGTATGTGTCATTATGGACAATTCGTACATTTATGCATCTAGTATACCTAAGTTATAATTTTAATTATTAATTAGTATAAGAAGTTATAAGGGAATACATGTATACTATGACTGTGAGTGAAACTGACGCACAGCCCGCGCAAATGCGAGTGTAAAAGTGGTTACTATATTATTGTTAACTATAGAGTATTGTAAAGAGGAGCAATACACTGATTAAGCCTAAGCGGTGGTGCAGTGTATTGCTCCTCTGTAAATGCAACAAGTTGTACATTATTAATTTGCATAATAAAAAAAAAAAAAATACATATATATATATATATACACACACATATATATATATATATACATACATACATACATATACATATATATATATATATATATATATATATATATATATATATATATATATATATATAAACCGACTTATGGCTAACGACTAAATCGGATTTTTCTTTTTTCTTTTTTTTTTTAAATATCGGATTAATTTGGGTATTCAAAATAATCAATTAATTGGTCATTTTCTGAAAATATTTTTTTTTTTTTCGAAAAATTAGTTTACTAATTATTGATTAGGTATTCTTCATTTTTCATAACCGATATTTACATACTTTTATAAATCCTATAAAAATGTAATTCTGTCCATGTAATTAAAATTTTTGTTTTATTTCATTTGCATGTCATATATGATACGTTTTAGAATATAGATCAGGTTAAATTTAATTGCATAGTTATCGATATTAGTAGGTTTTGTTAGACCCGATTGAAAATTAGTCGGTTTTAGAAAGGGTTATTCCCTAGTTATAATTTTGACTAGAACAAATTATTGCTTTTACGTAAATACCAGTTACGTATACTAATGTTATAATATATTTAATTTAACGGCGCATTTATAATTTCTGTATATATAATTTATTTCACAAATTTCATACTATTTTAGTTTATTCGTTAGTTATTCTTAAACTGAAATAAATTTTTTTTAGCTTTATCTTAAACCCATTTGTATTTATTTCTATTATTCGCTACATAACCTGTCGTCATTTAGGGATATTTTCTTTTGTCGTGCTCTGTTTACAGTGTACTAAAGATTTAATGTAAATCCGATTAAATAAATCATACGATTCATTTGCCCTCGAAATTGAGTGTGTTTGATGGCGGAAATTTGATTTCATATTATGTACCAAAAGATTACATGGTCATCATCATAAAATAGCGATGAATCGTCAAAGTAAACGTAAATACGATATAACTAAATATTAAATGATTATAGATACATAACAAATATATATACTATACGTGTGTGTGTGTGTGTGTGTGTATGACGAAGGATTTTACTATAAAGCTAAACTTTTAACTTTGTCGACGTGGAAAAATACATTTGTAATTAGATAAATCGTCAAAAAGAAAAAATTTACTTCTTTGTAAGTTGTGGACTTTGTCGTTTGACTGAATATCTTGTTTTTTGTAATAGTGAATTATGTTTCCTACTAGGGATTGGTTTGCGATAATATCGAAATATATTAAATTTTCCGCTTGTGAACTGTAGCCTTTATTTTATAATATCGGCTCGCAGTAAGAGCCGAATTGGTTTTGAATGGTGTTTTAACAATGATGGTTCGGCTGGAACTTTTAAAATTTTTAATGCGTTTTCTTACTTAGCGTATATTATTAAGTAAACGGTTGAGCATTTAGATTTTATTTCAGTATTTTTTCCTTCTAACACTGTTCTATAGTTTTAATACGATACTGTTCATCTTTCCTTTCATTTTATATTATGTATATATATATATATATATATATATATAAGGTCTTTTAACTACATCCCGCAGATTTCAAATCAATGCACTCATAATAATGGACTTCACTTTTAATGTGCCTTCGCGGGCAGTATGATACATACATGTATGATTGTTGTTTGGCTACACGACGGCGTAGTGTTCATACGTATATACCAAACACATGAACGCCTTCAACGCTTTTACAACTCTTCAACTAGTAAATTGTACTATGTTACCATGGAAAAATGAAAATAGTTGTCGCCCAGAAATTGTACGACCTCCGTTTAAAACGACGGTGCGCTAAATAACGCTCGCTCATTGCTATAACAACCATTTCGCTTTTCCCTTTTTTCTTTTCTCTGTGTCAGCGTCATTGAAATTGCTTAAAGAAATCGTAACCTTTTTGTCCGATATAAGTCGTATTTCCTCCAAAAAGATTCTATACATACAGTTGTATTCCGAAAAGAAAATGTTTTACGTCTTTTAGAGTTTTTGTTTCTTCTACGGACGTGCTTTGAAAAATTTAAGATAGTTTAACAAGTCTGTTTGTTATATCTCGACAGCTACAACAAAATTTAAAAAATGCTGTTATCAACTAAAGTACCAGATCTTTTTTAATAATATTTTATTACGATTGAAAATTACGTTGAAAATAATTTAATTGAAATAATAAACGAAAATTTTAGTAGCACTAAAATACGAAAAGAAAATAAACATAACGTTAGAAAACAAAACCTTAGAACAAGTAGAACTATTCACATATTTAATAATAACGAATACAGCAAGAAGCGATACAGAAATAAAAACAAGAATTGCAATAGCCAAATAAGTGTTTGTGAAAAGAAGATATTTATTTAATATAAATATGAAAATAGAAAAAACTTTTGAAATAATACGTGTGAAATATATTATACGGTTCATAACGTGGGTGTTAACGAATAATCTAAAAGAATGCTTGTAAGCCTTCGAAATGTGTGTTTGACGCTGCATGATGAAGATATCATCGACGCAGAAGAAAAGGAATTCGGAGAGTAAACGAAAAACGAACCTAATGGGGGGGACCAATACAACAAAAACGGGAAATACTTGCAGGACACATATTTAGCATAACGCGTTCATGACGGTCATAATCGAAGGAAAATTGGAAAGATGAAGAAAGAGGGGAAGACCTAAAATAACCATGGATGGGTCAAGTAAAAGAAAGAATGCAAATGACGTATAAAGAGATGAAGAACATATTAGGCAACAAGAAGGAATGGAAGAATATGATTGGCTAGCTCCAACGAAAAGGGCATTGAATTGAAATTTGCATAACTAAATATCGTCTGGGTAATAATTTTATTTTCTAGATTAAATTAATTATATTTTTTAAATCGAAATTTTTCATGTTCAATTGGAAGTTGACATTTATCAGTCGTTCTTCGTATTGTCTATTTTCGTTCAAAAATTTTGTAATAATTTCTTTGCGGTTACAAATGTTTTTTTTTTTTTCAAAGTTAAGCGATTAGCCATATAGTTTGACTCTTAGTCAAACATACGCACGCGTATATTTATTTGTTATACGTCTTTAACAATTTAATATATCGCTATATCGCATTTGCGATGACTAAGATAAAATTGGTCATCTTTGTTATTATTATAATGAATTTTTGTAATTTTTCTCGTTGCAAAATGTATGTAATCAAATGTTCAAATGTCCTGCATCGAACATGTACAAATTTTAGAAGGCGTATATTAGGAATCGTATGACTACTTTTTTAATGTCGGCTTTGATAAATTTAATGTTTTAATAAAATCACTTAATACGAGTTGATGAACGATGTTTTTCGTTAGTTTGTGAAGTGTATAAATGAGCAAACTTAATATGATTTGCCAATGCGAAAAGTCGAAAAATAATATTAGTAATGTGATAAGTATTTATTAGATCACCGCGTAAATGGTCGTTGTTTGACTTTGTGACTTTATTGCGAATATCAAGTCAATTAGAAATTCCTGGTGTCCGAATGAGGTGGGAGAGTATCAGTTATCATCGGGATCCGTGATAAGGAAACAACTTCACCTTGAAACATGACGTTTGAAATGGTGGCTGCAAGAACATTTTATGATCAGTCGGTTAGCAGTGCGTAGCTTTGATGTATTTAAAATGAATTTTTATTTGCACGTGTTTTTGAAATCTGGTCCCTTAAATTCTTATTGTCAAATGAATTGATGTTCTGTGACCTATTTAAGTAACGAGTCAGGACTATTTGTGAACTTTGTTTTCCTCGTCCACTTAAACGTAGTATTGAGTAATGTGGATATGAATTTTATGAATGATATACTTTGTCGAACCGTTTAACGTTTCGTAGATTGTATAGAATTGTCGAACAAATAAGTACTGAAAATAAAAAGTTGCGGATTACATTTATTAAAATACATAGAAAATCACGTGAGATATTCACTTCAACATTGTATTTTACACGTTTGCGCAAAATTCGATTTGCATGCAATTGTGATACATGGAATATAACAGAACTTGGAATCAAAGCAACGTCGAGGTACGACGCCCTGTAAATTATTTTAAGAACGTTAATTATTTACGTACTTATCGGAAGGTATTGAATTATTCGTGAAATTATATCGGATTTTTTGAGGTTAAATTTAAGGGTTATTTTTTTTTTTATGTGTAGAAATCTTTAAAATCATAGACCTTGTCGCAGCAGCACGTACTCGGGGATCTAATTATGAATCTAAACCGTCTAGAGGACCGCGAAATAAACTTTAATCAGTCCAGCAATTTTCTGAGGAGTTCAATACACGCACATTTTTATTTAATGTTTTGAAACGCGTATTCCTTCTTCAGAATTATCACTATCCAGTGTTAGAACACAACTAGCTTTAACAAAAGCACCTATAAAAACAATTTTTCCTCTGACTCAAAATAGATACGTAGACAATGTGTAACGTAATGTTTGTTAATAACGAAATAACTTTTATTTTTTCGTTCATTCTACGTTACAGTTACTGTTTTTCTAGTAATCCCGTTCAAATTTTATGAAAACTTCGACAGAATAAAATAATTTATTATGCTCTCTCTCCCTCCTTTTGATCAATTTAGAGTAGTTTTTTTATATTTCTATATTAGCATTATTCATAAATTTATGTAAGTACATATATTTTTAAGATAACGGTTTTATTACTATTTTAGAACACTGATGGGCAGGATATTAATATTAGTGATAGATATTTTTTTTAACATTCTTTTTTCTTGTTCCTACTAGTGTGCTTTATAGACTTTTGTGAACTACTACATTCGCACGTGCAAGCCATAAGTAAATTAGTATTCAACGATGTTCAATACATAATCTAATCGAATATATATATATATATATATATATATATATATATATATATATATATATATATATATATATATGTATATATATTTTCAAAGTATTATACATTATATAATGTAATGTAGTTGTTAGAATATAAAACGTTTACATTTTCTATCGATATACAAATATTTGTTTTATCCGCAGTTAGCTGTGATTAAATCACTTAAATAAATATTTATTTATTAAATAATTATTGTACACTTATAGCATTGTCAGTTTCATATAATAATATCGCTTATAAATGTATATGGCCATAAATTTTGTAAAATATAAAATATAGTTTTTTACCGCCATCTTATTTCCACGTAGTTTTCTTTAATTTATTTATCTGCGAACAAATTGAAATTAATTTCGTGTTATCGTTGTTATTTTGGTTGCATAATGAGTAGACAGACTAATACACACGCGCGCACACACACACACACACACAAATTTTGTAAAATATAAAATATAGTTTTTTACCGCCATCTTCTTTCCACGTAGTTTTCTTTAATTTATTTATCTGTGAACAAATTGAAATTAATTTCGTGTTATCGTTGTTCTTTTGGTTGCATAATAATTAGACAGTACTAAACACGCGCACACATATACACAATATATATATAGCAATCGGATGGAAAAAGTATTGGACTTTGAAGGAAATTTTTAATAAGAAAATGAGCTCATCATTAAAAGCACAAGTATTTAATACATGTATTATACCGGCGATTACTTATTATCACAAACATGGTCATATAATATTAAGCAAATAAAAAAGTTACAAATTGTGCAGTGAGCGATGGAAAGGAAAATGTTAGGGGTTACAAAATTTGATAGAATAAACGACAAGGCATTAAGAGAACAATCAAAGACAGAAGACCTAATGGGGATATCAAGAAAACTCAAATGGACATGGTGTGGTCATGTCCATGCGGAAACAAGCAGATAGCTGGACCAGAAAATGTATAGAATGAATTCCGCTAGATAGGAAAAGGAAAATTTAAAGACCAAAAAGGCGATGGAAAGATCACATTGTTAAATATGTTGGGATCAATTGTATGCGAAAGCAAGAGATAGAACGATTTGGAAGAAAATTGGTGTTGGATATGTTTCTTCAAAGTAAAAAAAAAAAAAGAAAACAACGGAAGAGGACTTTCCTCAATTTGGGCTTTCATTATCATCATTAATTTGAATTATTTTATACATGTATTTTTTGGTGTACTTAAATGAAATAAAGGCTTTATTATTATTATTATTATTATTATGTAGGTTTTTTTACATTTGCGCGCATAAATGTCCTCGTTTAGATATTATTTAATATTTTCACCGTCCCGTCGACGGTTTTGTATTTTATCATTATGTATTCATTGAAAAACACAACTCCAATTTTGATTTCAGTTCACTGATTCAAGTAACGTTGCATAATGTGTGGCAATTCATTGTCGTTTCATTTTTATGATTTTCCATTTTATTATGACCGGTCATTTCTTTGGCTACGTGTACCGACTCAATTTTGTTTTGTTTTATTCATTATGTTCAACGTTCGATAAATTTTTCGATCTTAGATGTGCAATGTTTTGTTGATACAAATGAACCGATTTGTTTTTCTTATACAGAATTATGTCACCACGACGAAAACATATAGCGTATAAATTCGGTCTTCTGGTTTTGTAATTTAACTGACGTGATTGGCATGTGAGATTAATTAGAAATTATAATACGATTTTGTAAATAAAATTGTTGCGATAATAACGTTATTTAACAATTTTTCGTCTGTTATTGTAATATCGTGACGAAAATGTTGAATTAAACGAAAAAATTTGAGAACCACCAAACTTTAAAACTGTATAAAATGGGTTTTTTAATTTAGCCCCATGATATATCGTTCATCCTGTTAGAAGACAAATCTCGTATAACGCCAAAACAATGTAACTATCGAAATGTAATCATAGAATTATCAAATACACAATTAGATTCATGTAATATTCGAAACGTTATTTGCTACTTATTTAATATAAAATAATTTCCTTCTCATCAATCTGAAAGGTTCGTGGGTAGTGACATTCCAATGCGTAAGAACTTCGCCTCCTCTGTCTAATGATTAGTTGTTGATAGTCATCATGTTATCATAAGAGTATTTATGAGTTATGATTCAGCCTTTCTAATTAACGTTAAACCCGCCAAATACAAAATTACCACCCTGGACCGTAGATCTATAGAACTCACGTGATTGTTCTTTTGTTTTTCCGTTTGTTGGACTAGCACCATATGACGGTCAGGTGACTAGTTACAAAGTTTATTTGAACATTCGAACATCGGTGTAGAGATTATGTACTATTTGAAAATAGATCTAAATCAAAAATTACAAGAATGACAACATTAGATGTAGATAACTTCATATATCTTGGTTCAGTTTTAACTAAACACCGAGTGCGTATGTGAGATATAAATCGGTTACTATCTCTATAACCGTTGTCACTAGATTAACAAAGTTTTGGTATGATACAAACCTATCATTAAGCACAAAGTTGAATATATTCAACAACCTAATTTTTCTAGTTACTAAATATGCGGACAAAACCTGTTCTTTTGCTATTGATTGTAGTGATTGACGAATTTTAAGAATATCGTGGTTGGACCTTAAAAGGAATATTTACATTTTTAACAATAGATAAGCTTAACTGGTAAAGTTAATGTAATAATCGCAATCTAGTAAAATGTGAACCGTTAAGTTTCGAACCTTAAATAAGTACATGTTTATATTTATATATACATATCACTTCTAATAGAGAACGAAACTATAATGAGTTAGTTCGATATGTTTGTGAAATTATTTGAATGTTAACACTTTGTTTATATATTTCGGTCATGAACGAACGGAAATTGGGTAATAAGGGTACACTTGTTTACTTGTATGTTATTTTTTTTACATGTTTCCTACTTCAGTTGCAGATGGTTTAACGCCCTATTCGGCCTATGCACGTATTTGTGTCTTTTTCCCAACGTGTACACGTTGCATATTCCTTACATTTTTTTTTTTTAAGCGGGAGTGGGAAAATATTTAAAAGACACTGGTGTAAAAAACATTTAGTTTTTATTAATAGTGTGCATACAAGCGTGCGCTGCAAGAGAGCCAAAATCAGCGTGTGGATTTTTACCCCTTAAACGCCCTCTCTCTCTTTAAAACAAAAGGAAGTTTTAATATAATGATGGAGGTCACGGTACAAATACAGAGACCTCCACACCTCAATTAACTTATTGCGATGGAAGAAGGGATGAGATTAGATAGTTCCTTCTTTCATCAATTTGCCAAAACTTAAAAGAATAACTTAAAATAGTAATAATAAAAAAAATGAAAAAGAAATAAAAAATATTAAACGCCAAAACATGTGTACAGATGGTGTAACTACATCATAACTAAAATAATAATTAGTTTAAAGATAGAAAAAAAATGAAATAATTATAAAATAATAAATAAATAGAAGAATGATATATTTCAACAATCGAAAAATAAATTCAAGTACATTATAAATCGGTATTACTACTACCAATATAAAACAAAATTAAGTGAAAAAAATCAATACAATTGAAGTGAATAAAAGAGAACTTGAAATTAAATAAAAAAACACTAATCAAAATAAAGTTAAGGATTAAAGTTAATTAAAATAAAAGTAAAGAATAGTTGACCACGCTATTACAACGGTTCGGGGATCACGGTTAACTCGAGGGTCAATTGCAAATTAGGAAATTTTAAATTTAAATCGCATTACCTATTCCGTTAGCAAGGGAGTATTTTGCTTCCCTATCAAGAGAACATATATCAGTACACTTAATGCCAAACTTGCGACGTAGGGCAGATAAACAGAGCATGTTGAATTCGTCAATCTCGTCTACAGTACAACAGGTACAGACCGGATCACATAACAAGCCGCAACCTATGGAGATAGGATCCGAAATTGTATAACCGGTCAACACCTGCGCACTATAGAAGTTGACATCAAATTTCAGCATTTTTAATCGTACTGATATATCTGGTAGGAAGGCATAAGTATTTTTAGCAGTAATAGCATCGTCCACCTACCTTGCCACTTGGTTAATAATAGTTTTTTTTTTTTAAAAATAATAGAGCAGTAATATGTTTTTAAAATTCCCATTGGTCATTGATTGCGCCCATATATTCTTAAGTAGGTTAGAATATTTCAATTCCGCACCACATTCCCAACTAGCCTGTGCTTACCTGTAAAAACCCTACAAAAAGAAACGAATCAAGAGGCAGGACCCCACAGATGATACAAGCAGCAGAGATTGCAGTAGTCCAGTACAATTACTAAGTTGAATGAAACTATTTTAATCAATTTAAATTATAGTGAAACCTGTTCACACCTTAATTTGTTTTACAATGTTTTTAGAAATCCATTAAATTAATATAATATTTCTAAATGTATGGCCGAAGTTTGCTATAAATCCCCCAATTTAATGGGAATAGTTTAAAAAGGTATAAATCCTTTTTTGCTTGTTTCTTAAAAATGTAGTATTATTTTGATATTCATCTTGTTTGAGAAGATAAATATAGAAATAAGGATAATCTAATTATTCCTATTCCTAACATGTAGATTTTTTTATTACTTCAGAATTTATAACGATTTGCGTGTAGATAATTTAAAGTTTAATTTAGGTGCAAATTAATTTTTCTCAACCTTTAAAAAATAAAAACCGATTTAACTATATATATATATGGGTGCGTAGGTTTTAATTCTGTTTTTTCCATGTGATTCTCAGTTGACGTTTAGTTTGTAAGTTTTAAAAATGTATGTTTTCTTTGTATTAAGTTTCAAGTATTTTTCCTTGTCAAATTTGTTTGATTCAATGATTTCTGTCCTCTTCAAAATTATAATCGGTTATATTTACCTTTTAGTGCAATTTAAAAACCTCTGATTATTAGAAATTGCTGATATATTTTGTCTTTATATTTCTCTTGATGAAGTTCACTGTATATTAATCATTACGCTTAGTTTTACAAGATCATTAGCTTTGATGTGTTTTCTTAGTATACGTTTCTCATTGTGGTTATGCGTAGTTTCGAATTAATATCAGAAAAACTTCGAAGGACATTTTAGAAGTAAAAATATGGCTTTCTTAAAATGTCAGCTTCTGTATGGTGTAAACTTCCAATTCAACTCTGAATTTTGTTTTCCAATTTGTTAGTATCTAATTTTAAACTATCTAAATTAATTTTGGACGGGGTTTCTGTGATTTTCACGTGTCATATTTCGCACAATTATAAGATTTTATTATATCTATTGATCGGTTATAATTTAGCCTAGCAAAACTATAATGTATGCACACATCCATTAACGAATTTGATAGAACACATTTAGCTTCGTTTCAATCGATTTTTAAACATTTTTTTATAATAAATTGTGGACATTTTTCGGAAAAATTTTATATTTTGTAAAAACAAATTAGTTTTATTTTTCAGTGTCAATTTAAAATTGGATTGTGCTATTTGTATATGGCGAATGTCAATTAATTTATTGACGTAACGTTAAATGTATGTAACGGTCTTTATATACATTCGATGTACTTACTACATAATAAGAAGTAAATATGTCGAAACGCGTGGTTATTGCATTCGATACATACATCCGTAAATGTCGTAATGCGAATACCAGAAGCCAACTGTATGTATAGATTAAATTTTAGTTTTGATGTTTGTTAAATTATTATTGGCGTACTATTCATAATTTAAGTTTTTTTCGTTTATATCAACTTCTTTATAAGGAATCGTAGGTGCATCCAAACTTTGAGAAACAAATGTTTCTGTGTACACGCGTCGGTGTCCATAGATACGTATATGTATATATGTGTATGTATGTTTGTTTAATAATAATGATTAATAATTTGTGGCAATTAAAATGAATTCTCAATGGACGAATTTAATTTAATAAGGTCAGCCTTGAATTAGTGGCATTATTTTTATGACGCAGTGTCGTCAAATTCGGTTAATTTAAATAATTTATACCCAAGAGAGAAGATTCCGTGCAGTGATTTAGCAGAATTTATTAAAAAATGATACGAGAATATGACATTAACTGTAAATTTAACAAAACCGAAAGGAAAAAAATTTGACCTCTAATGTTCTTTATTTTATTGTTGAAAAAAAATTTATAATAACGGAATGTATTACTGTAAAAGTTACTGGAATTTGAAATTAACAATAAATTTAACAAAAAATACATGAAAAATAATTTGAACGTCTAATTGTCTTTAGTTTACTATTCAAAAAGAAATCATCATTATTGAATGCCGTCTCCGTATCGGAGGTAGGCGACAAGTTACCTATACATATTTTATTCTACAGTGTAAGTAGCGTACAATACAATCATAATATGGCGTTAGCGTAGATAGACACCCGAGAGAACTGACTGTAATCGCTTTACTGTCAGGACACGATGCAGCCCCACATGTTTTTGTAGTGTACTATATTATTACTTGGGCGCATATGATGTCTTGCGTGGTGGTTTGCCATTGCTTTCCACGCGATACTATTAGAATTATTTATATTTTTACTTTCTGATGATTGCGTCGCCGATCGTATTCGAACTCGATAACTTCCGTATAGAAATCCGTGCTCCAGCCACTATGCTATTCCAACGACCAAAAAGAAATACTCGATAATAATTAAAATTATATTTGGAATTTTCCTGGAATTCACGATTAATTTTAATAAAATAAAGTACGATATTTAATTTAATTTTTATTAATTCATAGGTATAATTTTCCTAGTACAAAATTTACGACATTTTTCTCGAAATTTGGATGGTTTAGTTTTTTTTTTATTTTGTTTAGAATTGTTTCCTGTTGATTATTTTGTTACGCCCGTCATTTTATGTGTGATAATGAATGAACCGGTTATAAAATTTTAAAAAAAAATGTCTTAGATATTTAAACATAAAGAATTTTCTATGAAACTAAAGTCAACCCCCGTTAATGCTATAAAACTAAAATAATGATTTAATTATTATGTATTAAACGCTTGAAATAATTCAATCGATAATTAAGGCTCACTATTTAAAATAATGGAATGTTTAATGGTTCTGCGTTTAGATACATATACTTATTTTCTTTCGAAGTAATGATATATATTTTATAATGTAATACTTCGTAAAAAAAAAAAATTGAGCTTAAATTATAATTTTAGCGGAAATTTTCATATATGTGAAATGGCGATGTTTAACTGTAATTATCGGACCGCATCATATTATTTATTTATATTAATTATCGCGACACCGGTTTAATTAAAATTATTATTTTTTGTTATAGTTTAATTAACTTGGAATATTTGGAATTAAGGGAAAATTTGATTAAATCGTTGCCAGACAGTTTATCACAATTAAAAAATTTGACACGTCTCGATCTCGGAGATAACGATATTGACGAATTGGTGAGTAATGTTTAATTTTATTTCTTTATCGGTTGAATTTACTGAAATTTACAAAAAAAATATACGTTTGTTAACCTTATTTACAGTGTGTTCTTATTTTATTTCAAAGTAGTGTAGTAGTGGTAGCATTGTATATTTCAATACAAAATTTTATAAATTATGAATAATTTATATGTACATACATATATGCCAAGTATCCTTAAAGTTACCTTAGCAGTTAAATACAACCAAATGACTTTACAAAACTAAAGAAATAGTAAAGAAATTAACAGTAAAATAACAATAGGAAAATTAAAAAAAAAAAAAAACGATTAGCTTGTATATTAAATTTGGTTTAACTTGCATATAAATAAATAAACATAAAAAATCGTAACACAGATCGGATCGTATACATTAGAGAAATCGGTGACGTCTATGCTTATATTTAGTGTAACGCATGCTGAGATCAAGCATATTCCCGATTATCCGAATTAAGTTATTGTCATGATACATTTATCATAAAATTTCTTTGATAATTTATAAATATGATCATAAATATGAGGAATATTTAGTGTGGAATGCATGTACTGTATTTTAGTCCATCGAGGAGCACTTAATGATATTCTGCAACACTGGTTTTGCATTAATTGCAGTTTTTTGTAAGTACTAACGGACACTGAGCACCAGACCGGACAAGCATAAAATAACCTAGGTTTTATAATGGCAGTGTAAATTAATTTCTTGTTTACTGAAGAAAGATGAGAACGGTAACTGGAAATTAGTTCAGTAAAAAACTCTTCTTCGGATAGATTTTCCTTCGTTACACCATCTGAAACTTATAAATGTATTAATTATTTCAAAGTAAATTCAGTGAATAAAATTTCAGAATTTAATTTTATAATTATGTATCTTTCGTATCGGGTTAAGTTGTTTCGATGTTTTTCAGCTGAATATTTTAAACCTAAATGATAAGCATCGTTTTCATGTATATCGAGATAATTATAAACATTTCCTATTGATTATTTACTATTATAAATAAATTATCCGAATAATGCGATTCATAGTAATTTTAGTATAGACGAAATTTAAAATTTTTAACAATTCTAATCCAGATAATTTTTGAGAATTGTTCATTAGGCTACAAAGTATTGCGTTAAATAGTTCCTGTCGTAAATAAAATGTCATATTTGTCGTAATGTACACCGTTTTGAATATTCTAGTCGGGTCGTTTTATTTTTTATAGTTTATAAATTTTTTTGGTTAAAAATTGAATTCATTGATTTTGTTTTTTAAGCGAAAATTACATTTACATCACGCTTATGAATTGTGGTATGCACGGGAAATCCCGTTTAAATAATCGATCGATAACCAATTTTCGATTTTATTTTTGTTGCAGCCGTATTATATAGGGAAGTTTTCCAAGCTGGAAGAACTGTGGTTAGATCATAATCAGTTGCAGCACCTTCCAATGGTTAGTATTCCATTTTTTTTTTATATGCGTGTTTACGAGTATAACTAAATATTTTAGCGATCACCAAAAATTTAGAAGTTACCATTATGCGATATTAACTAATTCATGTAAACCACTGTTATTAAGTAACAACGAAATTTATGACGGATCTATATATAGTTGTTTTGGAATATCCTTAGACACATTTGAGAAATTATAACAGTCTATTATGTATTATTTATATAGTTTAAGAAGAAATTAATATATAAATATAAATTACATCAAACGGGTGAATATTGTTGTAAAATTGTGTGGACTTTCATAGACGACAATTTCTGGATATTATTGGTCTAAAAAATCGCACTTCTGCCAACTATTCTTTTTCGTTTTATCTTTTTCGTATGATTATGGTTTGGAGCAATACGTCGTTTGTGCCTCTTCATGTATCCCAAAGTACGCTGGTTTCGTTTTGATCATATCCAACAAGTCTCCGGTCTTTTCTCGATATATGTTTAATATTTCTTTTTTTTTATTTTTCGTTGTTCACGGTATACGGCGGTAACATCATCTAGTCGACATTTAAGTAAAGTTTTTGTAATGTTTATTGTGCCGATGGATATTAATATATTTAATTATAAACAATTAAATTAGAATATTTTAAGTTTACTTAAATGAGGTAAATATCATTCGACCTGTTTTATTTACCTACGTATAGGTTTTTTCTTTCTTTGAAAACATATTTCCACAAGTTCCCAACTTAGTGGATACACATTTCTGATGACGCAGCGAGGTTTCAAATGGTATTACTGTCTAAGTGGGTTGTAATTAACTGTTATAATTTGCTTGCTAGTCGATGATGATTTGTCAGATAATGTTTGTTCGTTCAATTGGACTGTTTTTTTTTTTCATATATATACAAGAATAACGAATATAATTTCTTACGGAAAGTCTAAATAAATAATTCGATCGGAATTGCGTGGTCGAATTAGTAATAAATGTTTTATACTAAGCATAATTCGATAATGATGGTGATGAACTTTATAAATACGCTACATTGCTGCACGCAGGAAATTGCATTCCATATTTTTATTCAATATAATTTCAATAAACATTTTTTTCCATTCTTTGTAATACGCTAACAGGATGTTCATAATATTTCGAAAATGTATTATCAGCGTACGCCATTCCTTTTCCCGCATTAAAAAATATTCCCAATTAGTCTATTTATCTCGTCGCGACCAGACAAAGTGTAATTATAATTTTAAAAAGATTATGATAAAGCACTTCAATCATCTTGTAGGTATAATTTTTTTAAAAATATTTATTATATAATTTATAAAAACTCTCCACGTAGATAATTTCAAAATGTTGTTTTCCGAAGTTTTTAACGTCCATCCACAATGATATATAATATGAATAATACGTATTGTGTAAGTGTAATGTATTAAATTTTGTTGACAATAAAACTTAATAATATTTTTTCCCTTTATGTATCTATCTATCTCTCTCTCATATGTATATGTGTGCGCGTGTGTTTGTTTGTATGCATATATAAAAATGACTGCGAGATGAAAATACTTTTATAACAATGATAATGTGTACGAGTAAAAAACGTATTTGCTTAATGACGACTTTCGTTAATTTATTTTTCCTTTCAATTTTAATTTTACTTTTATTTATTGATTATTTCATACTTTATAGTTTGAGTGGATTTGTGTTTGTTCCTTATTTTCTTAGTTTTTTGTCAAAGTTAACGATCAAAATAGAAGGAGCAACTAATTAAATAAATCTGCGATTTTGAGACTCGTCGACAAAAATAAATGGGGCTTGATTAGTTTTAACAGAGGAATAAATCTACAATAATTTCAATTTCAAATGCGATAATCGTTTGATTAATAATATCGACGTTATAAATAAACTGAATTTTAAACGTAATAACAAACGAATAATCGTGATATTATGATTTTTATTATTAATAATCGATGACGTAATGATTGACGGAAATGTATTTTTTTCGTAAAATTTCCCACGATTTCTTCCTCGAATCGCTCGATCCGAGTATTGTGAATTCTATGAACCAACCTGTAGATCCAATTTACACAATTTCTTTAAGTTACTTGACTTTATATTAACTAATTGTAAATAAATATTTGTTCGTTTATTTTCATTCTAAAAGGGTGTGCACTGTTTGCTTTTTTTTTCACTAGGAAGGTAATAATAATAATAATAATTAAAAATTGACGAATTAAATTCGTCTAACATTTACTTAATTTTTTAAACGCGAATTAAACAATCGTTCCGATTGATTTCTTCATAGTCTTCTGTGAATGATTAAATTTATTTTTTATGAAAATTACAATCAATTATGAATTCGAACTTGTTTCGGTTAATTCGATAATACGAACTGTATCTTTACGTGATACTTATTTCATATGCGACGCAGAACTATATGGTATATACTTTTCTGTCTTCAACGCTTGTCTACAAATCTCAAAAATGCAAAAACCAATAATAATAAACTATTTTAAACGTTACATTAATCATTAACCATTCTGAATTGGATATCAAAAAATCCTTTCTTAATCAGTTTTACCAGTTAATGGTTGTGTAAATTCAGTATTTTTTTTATTGGTTCTCGCTTATAGACATGAAATAGTAGACGACGAAAACTTTTTTATTCTGCGTTGCATTCTCCGATACAATAGTTTAATAATTTGAATGTAGATAAAACGGGTGCATGTTTTTAATTTGATACAGGGCGTGTATAACGGCATTCCAACAAGTATTTATTTGAATTTAAAAATATTAACGAATATTTAAAAAAAAAGAATGTGAAATAAAATGAGTAAAGTCGTGTATATATATATATATATATATGTGTGTGTGTGTGTGTGTGTACATATCTTTTTATTTCTTTAGCGTTTTCTTAATACGGAATCCGTTTATTTCCGACAGTCCTTAACATCCCCAGCAACGGAATTCACCATGTTTTTGTTGACGAAATCTATCCACTATTCTTGCAGTTGTTTTCCTCCAGGATCGTAAACCGTTAACATTTTCACGAGCCTGTTGTTTGCTGTTGTTCATGGAGTATATGCCCAAGCGAATAGTTTTTAACATTTTCATTTTCGCCAAGTGAAGTTTTTGTTCCATTCTTGTAGTAAGAGCCCAGAATTCAGCTCCACATACACATTACAGGTCTGATATAAGGATTTGGAAAGATTTAAACGTGTGAATTTTATCTGATATTTCAGATATAAATTAGTTGTTATAATTACAAGGGGTACAAAAAACATCGAGTACCTATTATTCGATTTATTAGCAATTTATGTTTCCAATGTTATTGTGTAATTCTAAATTCGTGACGTATATGTTTATCTATTAGTATTTTAATTATGGGTACGGGTACATCTATATACTTTTCACGTGTGTTAATTCTATATTGTTCACATATTATTTTTTTGCTCATACAATTAGATTCTGTTAGTAGGATATTGTTTCTTTGCGGATTTTTTAATTTATTTTTGATTTATATTTTTCGCTATTTCATGTTTATAATTTTGTCTTATGCTTTGAGTTAATCGTGCACAATTTGAAACGTCTATACTAATTATTTGTTTGATATTGTAAATATATGCTAACTTTTCTCTTAGGTTATTTTTTTTTTGGCATAATTCGTACTTAAATTTAATGTTTTAAAAGTAACGATAAGCAAAGCGCTCGTAACATCATTCCCTGGCAATTTGTTAACAGATAAACTAAATTTAAACTACACGTAACGACGAATATTAAACTTGAATATGTGAAAGATGATGAACAACAGTGAGATGGAAAACTTGAAATAAAGTTGTGAGAATTCAGTGTAATTTTAAAAGCTGGCATAGTATATATATATATATATGAAACTTTCGAATTATATAATTAAATGTGTCTTTCGAAGCGTGAATGTATTAGTCAGACATGTCGATATTAAAATGGGTAGCAGATAAAACCCAGAAAACGTAGAATTATAATATAAAACTGTAGCACTTATATTCGTAAGTAAATCGGGGTTTTATTTAAATAATGGATGTATAACGGTAGAAGCGTGTTCAACGATTTCGTTCGTTCATTCTGCATATCGGTTGAGTTCTACTAAAAACACGTTTTCGTAGTCGCTTAAACGTTCCCCTAAGTCTTCAACTTTTTGAATGGGGGGTTGCAACGCTGTGATTACATCATCTCGAGCTTTAGAACCAACGGTATTACTGATACTTCGAAGTAGATATATCTTTATCGTTAACATTCATCTTCTATACCTCATCGTTGGTCCACACATCGACGCATAGTTTTATATGATAGTTTTATTTTTTTAAATCGTATATTTTTTACGTATATTTTTCATGGTTTTATATATATATATATATATATATATATATATATATATATATATATATATATATATATATTATGGACTTCCACAAGGTTCACCCACTACAAATTGTAATATAAAACATTAGATAATAATATAGTAGTTATATCGCTGAGTAACATTCACAAATGAACTTATATAGACAAATATAAATATGCACGTTATGAATAGCAAGTAACACATGTTTATGGGGAAAAGAACAGATAAGGATTTCATTTGATTGTATAATGTGTTACGGGAAGAGAGATAATGAGATCATACAAAGAATATGTGATCTGCGTCGGCAATAAGGTCGGTATATTTTAAAATTTAAATCAGAGATTACCGAAGTATTTGTCCCATATCGGCATATAATAGTATTGAACAATCTCGGAGTCTACTCGGAAACATTAGTATTTCTATATATCAGATATTTTCATTCTATTGAATAACAAAGATCGCATTATTTACGCGGAATTGAAATTTCAAACTGTTATTCCCGAAGTTAAAGCTCTATCATCTTTGGCATTGGGAAAGTTTTCGGAATATATTTTAATGAATCCCAAGGCGAACGAAATTAAGTCTGTAGACGTGTTTAGCATTAATGGCTCCTTTAAATTCAAAATTATACAAAATAAAAATACAAAGTCATGAACAAAATTCAAAGTGAACGAACATCGTGAACACGAAATTGAAGCCGCTATTGTTAGAATAATTAAAGTCAAGAAGATAGCGGCCCTTAATGCTTTAAGTCAAAATTCAGATTTTATTCGCAATCAATGCGCATAAAAATGACATTTTAACGAAACGGATTTTTGTATACAATATTTTTTACAATAATAATATATTTTGTCTACATATTAATTCGGTATTTATTATCACGCGTGATAGGTTATAATATTTTAATTTTTTTCTTTGGATAGTCGTCTCGTTGTTTCTTATAATTATGTAACATTTATGTCAGTTGCTGTGCCGTTTCATTATATATACGAATAATTAAATTAAACACGAATAATGTAGTATGTTTCAGCAACGAGTTTGAGAAATGCGCCTCTTTTGTCTGTGACACATTTTTAATCGATAGTTGTTTCAGTTTTAATTTTGGTTCAATGTGTCTACTTCATTATATATTCCAAGTATCGTTCTAAGGGTTTTCTGTTTTTTTCGTTTTTAAATTTTAATTGAATTTTTAAGTATTACTCTACTCGACTTTTTTTTTTTAATGTGGAAAGACGCGTGTTACGAATTTTAATGTCGAATTCATAAAAGGGTATATTTAATAATGATTGACGACGATTGTATTTACAACTACTACTAACAACGTATATAAATTTCGACTAGATATAAATATTTCTAAGCACGTTTTGTTATTAATAATCTCTGTCTAAAATGGAGTGCGCTCGTTTTAAATTTAACGAGAAAATAAATCGATGTTAAATTAAATTGGAATCTATACATAATAATAATTATAATTATGTACTTTCAAAAGCCTTGCAAAACAGACTAGAAAACCAAATAGACGGAAAACTAGGCGAATATCAAGCAGGATTTAGAAAAAGGAATATCTTGTGTATTGAATAAATATGGAATCTAAAGTTAATCATTAAGAATGAAAGCTAATACTTTTTCGTAATATTTGTTGATTTTAAAAAAGTATATGATTCGGTGGACAGAGAACACTGTTTAACGCTTTAGAAGAATTTGGAAGAGATGCCAAGGTAATTGCATTGATAAAACGTACATTAAGCGACACAAAATCGAAATTGAAATTTCTGGGACTACTCATACGTGTTCAAAATTGAAACAGGCGTGAGATAATGAGACGAATTGTCTCCATTACTGTTTAACTGTGTTTTAGAAAAGATCATAAGGAAATAGCGGAAAATTTAGATGAAAAAGGGATCAATACAGATTCAAATAGGTAGAAAGAAAGATAATATAAGAAGCTGGCTGCATAGTATTCGCGGATGATTTGGAGATTTTATCAGAGAACATAGACTATGCGATAGAATAAATAAATATCTTTAAAGAGGTAGCCGAGAAATCGGGACTAAAAATATCACTTGAAAAAAACAAAATATATGACTTAGGTAAAAAATGCTCCTAGATTATGGTCGTCAAATGTGGATATATAAACAAAGTCAACATATTCCGAATGCTTAGGAGAATTTATACAAACAAACGTGTTAGTTAAAACAGCTAACCAAAAAAAAAAGAAAAAAAAATTTGAATTATCATTCCAATTAACATAAAATACGTGTAATAAAAAATGTATATCTATAAAATCAAAATTGAGGGATTATAATGCGGTGATTAAACCGGACGGACTATATGCGTCCGAATGTTTAGCAAACAATGTAAGTAAGGAGCTGGAACAAATCAAAATGAAGGAAGGGAAAATAGTACACAAAATTCTAGGACCCAGATGCGAATCAGTAAATATACGGGCATATTGATGATATTATAATTGCAATGGAAAAAAGAAGATTAAGCTGTTATGGTCACTTGAAAAGTATAGAGACGGAACGCTTAACAAGAATAATTTTCGAAAAACCTAGAACGTAAATTCCTTGGTTCCGGGAAGTTAAGAATGATCTTGAGCAAATTAACGCCACAGAAGACATTATGAATAGGAGTAGGTTCAGAAGCAAAGTTAATACTTTCCGAGGCTTTGAAGAAAACTGGTGTCAAATGGACAGATGAAAGGAAGGAAAAACGCAGCAAAGTAATGAAGAAATTTCTAGAATGAAAGGAAGCGGAACAAACAGCCATCATGAAGATATTTTACGTGGTCCATAGCTGGCCAATCCGAAGAACGAAGAAAAAGCTTTATACACATATACATATCACTCGCATGAAAGTAAAAATAATATATCATATTTATATTTTTTATTATTATTATTATAATATAATAAATATTTTTACTTTCATGGACTAAATCCCGTCGCGAGGAAGCAATTATAATAATATTATATAATATTGATTTATATTTTTTGTTTCCTCCAAGCGAACTTATCAGCCTGCAACTTAGTCGTCGGACGACATTCACTATCAGACTGTTTTATTAATACTGTTCTTCATTTTCCTGAATTTTTTGTGAATTGTAATTTTAAATTAATTTTTTTTTTCATTTATATTTTTGTCTGTTTAAATATTCACTTGATCCTAACACCCGAAAAGCTTTATGACTTTTCATAAAGAAAAAACGTTTAATGATTTTTAACTTCTTTTTTTCTTGTTTATTTCAATGTTAAATAAATAAAAGAAATAACTGAAATCTTGCCTATGCGTGGTCTAGGGAATTTCCTATTTTACGATTATATGCAATTTTAATTATTATTCATCTCCCGAAGGTTTCGTTATTTGATGTTTTATTTATTTAAATCGTGTACGATATTCTTTAAAAAAAAAAAAACCGGTCTGATCCAAAAAAAGTAAATAAAATAATTATAAAAAAAAAAGAGTAACATTAATGGTAATATATCGGAGTCTAAATAATTTGCTTTTGCATATCGTTACATAGAACTTGTTTATTGTTCGATTTAAAGGAAATAGAAAAATAACGATGATATTTATTTTCAGGAAATCGGCAAATTGAAAAATTTATACTATTTAGACGCGTCCGAAAATCGTTTGGAAGATTTGCCGGATGAAATTAACGGTCTAAGTAATTTAACCGATTTGCATTTATCTCAGAACATGATTGAATTTCTTCCGGACGGCATTGGAAAATTATCCAAATTAACGATACTTAAGATAGATCAGAACAGACTGACGATACTTACCGATGCAATTGGAAAGTAAGTCTTAACTACTTACTGTTAAGTGTAACGTACTCTGCTTATATTTTATCTATTAATAATGGCAGCACTGTTTACCTTATTACATTGTTAGTTGTTCGATTACGTTAGGTTAAATTAATAGTTTTAATAGAACATGTTATACACGTTTGACCTTTTTTATTCAGCATGGTAGCGGAGCGTGTTTAATTTTGAAGTTTTTTAAATTTAATTTTATAAACTATAATACTAAATTTTAATTAGTATTAATTTTTTATAATGTGGAATGTAGTGATTTTTTAATAAAAAATCAATTGAAAATTAGTTAAATCACTAATATTTATTTTTTTAAAGAAAACACAAAGCTTTTCGTAGATTATCAGATTTTTAATATTTATTTTCATTTTACTTGTAAAATTGTGTTTTTTAAAAAATTTTTTGCGTTCGTATATTTTTATATTTTATATTTTACTTTTGGACATCATATATCGCAACAGTTAATGAAAAATTTCAAATTCCACCAGTACACAACTTTTACAGAATCCGGAAAATAGTATTGAAGAAAAAATTAATATAAAAAAACAAAATTAATAAACAAATATATTGATATTAAATTTCAACAAATCAAAAAATAGACAGAACAGAAGCAGACGGCATTTTTGGAGCATATTTTCACAATCACCATCACATATTTTAAGTAATTATATTTAATTTATATTTTTAAAATTATGATGTTTTAAAAAGTTTCACTTGATAATGACGTAAATGCCGAAAAGCTTTGTGTTTTCTTTAAGAAAATAAATATTAGTGATTTAACTAATTTTCAATTGATTCTATATAACCGTTCGCGTATTAATAACGATATACAGCAGAATCGTAGCATTGAATTGAACTAGTGTTGAAAAGTTCGGTATTATACATTTTAATGGAAATAATTCTACGTTCAGTTCATGAAAATTTAGAGTGTATCTGGCGTTGAAACACAAAGCTGTACGTGGCTATATAGAGAAGAAAACAGAGGGATAATAAAGACGATATTTTGACTCAAACGATAATAGTCGCATGTGTGGCTGATAATGTGCTTGAAGACATCACAGATTGTACAACTGCGTATGATATGCGATTAAAATTGAACTAAAGGTATGAAAAACGAATTTATGTAATAAATTGTTATTAGAAAGGAAATCAGCGAATTTAAAGTAAAACCGGATAAGCATTTAAAAACTGAAATAACACGTTTGGATGAATTAATACTACGTCAAATGAAGGTGGTTGGAAATGAATCAATTGGAGAAAGTGAATATACAAAGTTATTAAACGGCTTACCTGAAAAATACGAATCTTTTGTAACTGCTATCGAAGTATTATCTGGTAAACAAAAATTGTCATTAGTCGATGTAAAGGTTCAGCTGGTAGATTTTGAAACCAAAATAAAATTGAAAAGTAAAGACTCGCAGAATGAATCTGAGTATACGTTATTTACGATGACACGTTGTGGCCGTGATAGTGGAATAAATACAGATAGATATCTAGGCGGACTTCGTGGTAATTCGTTTCGATATAGTTAACAAGAAAATGATCTTCGGCGGTGAAATGATCATCGCAATGGTAATTAATATCAACAACAACAGTTCGATCGGAAGAATATTCAATGCTATGGTTGCGAATCATATGGGCATATCAGACGAGAATGTTATTCTCATAATACAGCCAATGATCGAAATAATTTTTCAACCGGCCGCGGTCGTAGGATTAATAGTAGAAATCTTCTTCTTTTGTCCAGTTGACTGTTCTCAGTCGTTGGTAGCAACTATGGCGACAATTTCTTGATATAATTTTCGGTCTCTGGCCTTGTGAAACAATTCTTCTACCTCCTTCTGCCTACTTTTCTTTTTCCTGCTACTTTTCCCATGATTATGGTCTGCGGCAGTACATATTTCGGACCTCTTAATATGTGTAGGTACGCTGTTTTCTTTCGTTTGATCGTGTTTAACAATTCTTTATCTTTTTTCAATATGTCCAATACTTCGTTATTCTTCTTCTTTGCTGTCCACGATATGCGTAATATACGACGGTAACACCATATTTCGAAGGCTTATATATTTTTAATTATTCTAGCCTTCAGCGTCCATGTTTCGCAGCTATACAGCAACACTGACCATACGTAGCATTTTAAAACTCTGAGTCTTACTTCAAGAGATATTCCATACGATGTTAATGTTTTTTTCATTTTTATAAATGCTACTCTTGCCTGTCCTATCCTGCATTTAATCTCTTCATTTGAATCCCCGGCTTTGTTTAACCATGCACCGAGGTATCTGTACTTGTTCACTACTTTTAATTCCACATTACTTGAAATAATAATGGTAATAATAGTAGTAATGTAAACTTATGTATTCGTGGAGGCGATAAAAAATATTTATTTTTTTTTGTGATGCAGGTAATACTGAGTTAGATGATGAAAATGATAAAAATTGTATAATGTTTATTCTTGATAGTGGTTGTAATCAACATATGGTAAAAGATTGTGTTTTACATAATATTCGAAGTTTAGATAATAATGTATCTGTTAATATTACCGAAAATGGTAGAGAATTAGTAGGTGATTCTTATGGTGACATAGATATTAAATGTGTTAAATCAGGGAAAGAAATGTTAATTAGTGATGTTTTATATCTATAATGTTTACGTCGTAATTTATTTTCCATGTCTCAAATTTAAATGAAAGGGTTTAACATGAAATTCGGGGATGGAAAAATTGATATTTGCAAAAACAATGAAATCTATGCAACTGTATATAAAAAAAATTGTTTATATTTTATTAAATTTTTATTATTAAATATACATGAATAGAATTATGGTAATTATTCATCTAGATTTATGGCATCGGGATTGGTCATTTAGATTATAATACATTGAAAGAAATTATTACTAAGGATGTTTTAGATGATTTAATAGGTGTGAGAAAGCTTGAGTCGACAAATGTGATGTTTGTGTTTTAGCAATAAAGTTTTTGAAGTATTGTAGGAATAAAGGTATTCGTGTTAATTATACTCCAGCATATGAGTCTCAACTAAACGAATTTTGAAAGGAAGCGATAGAATTAGTGAATAGGAGTATTACACGAGGAACGAGTATTGGATGAATTTCAGGTGCAGACTATGCGAATTCATATACCCATCCAATTTATGTTACCTTATTCATACAATTTTGCCAATAAAATAACATTTTTCTTTCCAGAGAACTACGTCCATTGGCCTCCCCCACTGATCCGGGCTACATTTAATAATATTATCGCTGAAAATTTTCCTACGCATATCCTTGTTTATACAGATGGATCGAAGTCAGCTCAGGGAACTGGTGCAGCAGTTTATATCCCATCTCTTAATATTAGCAGTGCATACAAATTATCTCATCTCTGTTCCTCATTTACAGCTGAGTGTGTGGCAGTATTTCTTTCTTTGTCATCCTTAATTGATGCGAATCTTCCAATTATCTCGTTGTTACCGACTCACAAAGTATTTTAAAGGCTATTGAATGCAAAGGGAAGGTCAGATTCATTGATTTCAGCCACCATGTTGAAACTTAATCAGCTGGAAAACTTCAGTATATTTGTGTCATTCTTGTGGGTACCGGGACATCGAGGAGTCCCCGATAATGAAATGGTAGATGCAATAGCTAAAAGGGGTTCTTCTAGTGGTGTTTTATTCTCTTCAGTTTCATCTCGTGACGTCATTCATTTTACACAGTCTGATCATAAAAAACTCTGGGAACAGACATATATGGAGTGGATGCAGCGGTCGCCTCTTACTGCGTATTATCAGCTGCAGCCGTCTCTCCCTAGGTTCCCGTCATCAAGCGGAGAGGAATTGTGCTTATCAGCAGATTGCGGTTTGGGCATTGCTTGTTGCCGGACCGCCTGTTCGTTATGCAGCTTAGAGATAATCGTATTGTCCTCTACATGCTGGTCGTGTAATCTGCAACCCTGATCACGTGTTCTTCGAATGTCCTTCATTAACAGCATTACGTTCTGAACTGTATCTCAAATTACTGTACGCATCTCGTGGTGGTCCTCCTTATAATGTAATGTCACTTCTGCATGTTGAGAATCTAGATTTGTTCCCAAACATAGCGACTTTTCTCGAGAAGTTGTCCGAGTTCATAAGAATATGAGTTAGTGATTATTACGGCTCCACGTTGGGTAAGCTGTAAAGGCATCCCCATAAAAAAAACAACAAAAAAAAAACAGAACTTCGGTTGAATTCTTTTATGGTAAGCGTCCTAGTGCTAAGTTTGTTGATAAAAAATTTCGAGGAAAGTTTGATGCAAAGAGTGAAAGAGGTTATTTCGTAGGGATTTGAGAAGGAGGTTATAAAGTGTGGTTACCTGAAGAAAATAAAATAAATGGTTGCCTGAGGAAAATAAAATAAAATTTACGACTAATGTAGAATTTGATGAAACGAAGGTTTATAAGGATATGAATGTTAGGTATGTAAATCATTTGGCAAATTAAGAAAAATAGAATGATGATAAGGAAGAGAATGAAAAAGTGGTTAGTGAGAATTAAGAAAATGATTCGGAAGAGAGGTCAGAAGGAAGAGAAAAGCGACAGAGGTTTATACCAAGGAAATTTGATGATTATTAGAGTATCATGTATTTATCAGAAGGCAAGGTGGGTTGCTCAAGAGTATAATACTTCGAATAATGCTCGTATGGAACAACGTATGTGGTACAAAAATCTACGATACGAAGTGTGCTATCTGTAACAAATGAACGTAATATGCATATTCGTCCATTGGATTTTAAAACAGAATTTCTTAATGGTTTGATAAAGGATAGAGTTGTGATAAAACAACCACGCGGTTTTGAGGAGGGTAAGTTGAACAAAGCAATTTGTGGTCTGCGGAGAGCGTCGAAGTCATGGAATGAGAGATTACATGAACTTTTGCCAAAATTAGATTTTATTCAATCAGAAACGGATAGATGTTTGTATGTACGAAACAACAAATGGTAGGTGTACTTATTTTCTAGTGTATGTTGATGATATTTTGCTGACGATTTGAGAGAAACGAATGTCATTATTAAGATATTGGGTAATAGTTTTAAAATGATGAATCTAGTTACTGCTAGTAAATTTGTTGGTATTGATATTGTATGTGATGGATCGACGATGAAATTACATCAAATCGATTTTATCGAGAAGTTATTGATCGATTATCGTATGTCGGGATGTAGGCCTAGTGCTACGCCAATGGAGGCGAATTTTTTATCGAACGAATGTACAAAGGATGAAATATGTGAAGAACCTTACTGATAGTTAATAGGTTCATTGTTATATTTAGCAAATAATACTCATCCAGATATAATGTTTTCTGTAAATTGTTTAAGTCGTTTCCAAGAAAATTTTACGAAGCCGAAATGGGTAGCTTTAAAGAGAATTCTTCGATATTTAAAGGGTACTGTGAATGTTGGATTAATGTATACTCGTTGAAAATGAAATATATTGAATGGGTATGCAGATGCCGATTATGCTGCAGATCGTTTAGGTAGGAAATTGGTTAGTGGTTTTGTGATTGAAGTATATAGTAATGTAGTAGGATGGGCAACGAGAAAGCAGAATGTTGTTGCCCTGAGTTCTACGGAAGCAGAGTATATTCCATGAAGTTAAAGTTATTAATACTAAGCAGCAAAAGACTGATGCGTTAACGAAATCGTTGTTGGCTCTTGTTCAAATTCGCGATTTAATGAGTTTAACTATATAAATATTTCATAACTCGTTATTGTTTATAATATATAAATTATTCTATGTAGAGTTTGAGGGGGAGTGTTAAGTGTAACAAACTCTGCTTATAATCATAATTTTATGTATTAATAGTTTATTACGTTGTTAGTTGTTCGATTATCTTTTTCATTCAGTACTTACTATTTCATAATTCGACACATAAAATTTATATATTTCTATCACACCGATATTGTGATTTATTCATATAATTTTTTATTTTCATATTATTACACACGTACATATATGTAATATATATAATGTTTTTGTTACATGTGTAAAATAGCTGCGAAAATATGCAAGAACTAATTTTAACAGAAAATTATTTAATGGAACTTCCATCGTCTGTCGGGACGTTAACGAAACTAACAAATTTAAACGTCGACAGGAATAGTCTTCAAAGCTTACCTACTGAAATAGGTTTGTAATAAATAAATAAATATATATATATATAACTTTTTAAATATTATACCGTAATTCGATTTAAATTAGGACTTAACATGTTTTTAAAAGTTGCAATAAATTTCAAAATATTTTGATCACTGTGTTTTTCATTATTCATTCTGGATTTAAGTTCATTTCGCGCATCATATTAATATTGTATTATACGTAACCAATTAACAATGTACTATTCCAATCTATTTTCCTGGTGAGTATATGCGCTAAAATGTTTCATAATTTTATGTAAACTGATCGTAGAGAAACTACTCAATTCTTCTTGCGGTGTTGAACTTAATTTGCATTTATATAATCTTTGGATTTTCTACGTTATTCGCTTGATAAATAAGTACATTTTTTCATTTATATTTACCATGCACGTTTCTGATTTTTAAGGATTTGATATTTGTATGAATATTTTTATATTATTCAGCTGGTGTTACGCCAAACAGGCAATCGTATAACATTTTAGGTACGATTACTTGTTTGTATATTAATAACTTATTTATGGGTGCTAACGTTGATCGCCTGTTAAATATTGGAAACAGCACGTTCATTTTTTTGTGTACTCTAGAGATACATTCATTTGTATGTTTTGTAAAAGTTAGTTTGTTATCTAGCGTAACACCCAGGTATCTAACGTCAAGTTTTCAGTCAAGGTGCTCATTTTTGATTTTAATATAGTTGTTTAAAGCAGGTTTGCGTCTTGTGAATATTATAGTTTCAGTTTTACTATAGTTAATTTTGATTTTCATTTACTATAGAATTTGGATAGCTTTATGATTCCATCAGTTAGTCTGTTACTAATGGTACCTAGGCGATATGATGATATTAATAAGGCGGTATCATCCGCATATAAGTGATAGGGGGACATTATCTATAGTGGGAATATCGTTTATGTATATAATAAACATAAAATTTCCTGTTTGATAAATATGATTTGATCACGGAGACGAAATACGTGGTAAAACCATAATTTATTAACTCAAATAAAATTTCATCATGCCTTGTATCAAAAGCTTTCTCAATATCAAGCATTGCTAATCCAGTGTGTTTATTTTTATTAAAATTATTGATTTGATCACAGACTTTTACTAGTTGCATTGTAGTATTTAGATTAGGTCTAAAACCGTACTGAAAATTATTAAGAGTTTTGTTTGTATCACAATGTTTTTTTAGTCTAACCAGTAATATTTTTTCAAATATTTTACTAATATTGCTGAGTAGACTGATAGGCCGTATGTTTTTAATCAAAGAAGCATACTTGCCAGGTTTTGGGAGGGCACAGTTACCGATAATCTCCACGACACAGGATAATAACATAGACGAATGCAAGAATTAAATAATGTTGTGAGAGCAACTATACCCTTACGAGGTAGGTTTTTGATCATTTTTACACTAATTCTATCATGACCAAAGAAGTGTTTCTTATTCAAGGAGTTGATAAACTTTTTGACCTGTGTGGGAGATGTTAGGTCCTCTACATTTAATGTAGACGTGTTGCTTATTAAAAATGTGTTTATTGTTTTACTTTTCGTTCGTGATAACAGTAGACATTACATTATTCTGTTCATGTATGCTTTAAAAATAATTAGCTATAAGTTCAACTTTATCTTTATTTGAGTAAGCTATATTGTCTGCACTATCAGATCTTATTAAAGGCGACAAGAAAGTTTGTCCACAAGAGAGAAATTTAATAATTTTCCATAGCTGATTACTCATTTGCGGTATATTACTACGGAACTTGTTGTAATGAACGTTTTTTTCTAGTAACAATCGTCTTTTGACTAAGTTATTTAATTTATAATATAGTTTTTTATAATGATGTGAGTTTTCGATGCGGATCTTTGATATAATTTCCTATAATAATTTTTAATCTTGATTATTTTTCATGTGCTGCTGGAGATCGAAAATTTCTTAATATTATTAGTTATTAAAGGTATTGACTTTTTAGCAGCATTTATGATAATAGAATTCAAATAGTTAATATATTTATTGATGGAAATAGGATTATGTAGAGCTGTTGGAATTTTAACTTCGTTTTGTAGAAGCTATTGACATTTTTTTTCCAATTTGCTTTAGAATAATTAAACATGGGTTCCAAATTATAATTGCCACCAAGAGAAAACATTATTGGATTGTGGTTGGAAGAGAGTTCATTAACTAATATTTGATCTGTAAAATTAGAAAAGTTTTTTTCAAGGACTAAGTCTAATATACTAGGTTTAGAACCAGGATGGCCTGGAAAAAATGTGGGTTCCTTTGGCCCAATTATTTGAAAATTTAACACTGAAGATAAATTTAGTAACTCGTTTTCCGCTCTGTTGCCGCTGAAACAGTTACAAGCATGGTGTTTAGCGTTTAAGTCTCCTAAAATTATGATTCTATCTGCGGACTTAATGAGTATTTTAATATCATTTTTGAAATTTATCGGTTTGGTTGGTGCTCGATAGACAGCGAAGATGACGAGCGATTTGTCATTAATTAATACTTTAGCTCCAATCGCCTGAATATGTTTGGTTGGTGGCGCAAGAATAGGTTCACAAAACGTATTTTTATGAATTAACAATGCTACTCCGCCACTCCTGTTTGTTTTATTTTGACGAAATATGTGATAGTTGGGCGTGTTTAGGCAAGTGCTCTCTTCAACTTTAGTTTCATAAATTCCAGCAATTTTAACATTATTCAAGTACAAAAATGTTTCTAATTCATTAATTTTGCTAAGATGGAATTTGCATTCCTATAATATTAATAATATAATTCGTAATTTGTTAAGAAAAGAAGAAAGTTAATTTACTTCGAAAGCGTCAATAACACATTCAATAACGGTTGTTATTATGTGGAAAATATCAGAGCCATTATTTGATTTTAGTTTAGAAATAATTTATTTGACGCACGTTATTATTCTACTTAGGCCTATTTTTTCGAAAACTTCTAATAATAAAGCTAAATCATTATTACTATTAGTATTAATATTATGGATATTTTTATCATAATTATTGGTTTTTGTTTATTCAGGGAATCTATCGCATTTAGGTGTTCTATCACTAAGAAGTAATAAATTGCAATACTTACCTGATGAACTTGGAATGTGTTCACGACTGCGTGTATTAGACGTATGCGGCAATCGGTATGTGTAATTATTAGTTTACTTTTATACAACGTAATGAATTTCTATGTAATTGATACAAATTTCATTTAAAATTAAACGTTACATTTATGTAATAATTTTACGAATATATTTTCGAATAATGTCTATATTTATATGCGCACCGTGCGACGAATTGAAATTACGATTATTTTTCAAACCGTACCAACAATTGACGGTATTATATTTTGTTAATATATGTTCATAAAAGTGCCCTCGTTGAATTATCCCCTCCTAATCTAATAAAAAAGGATTTTAATTTTTATATATTTATTTTTTTGTTTCGAATTTGACCATTTTGGGACCACGTAAAATAATTTATGCATGATTCAGTTTTTTTCTCTTCAGCCCATATTTCTTCATCCTCTGTTGATGTTCTTATTTTTTTTTCATCCGTCCATAATGAGCTAATTTTTTTCTTTTGCTTTTTTTCTAAAACTTTCGATTTTATTCGAAATATTTGTCTATTTCGAATTTATCCTCTTTTTATCTTCATTTCAAGTCTTAACTTTCACAAACTGAGGTATTCGCGTACTTTGGTAAAATGTCTTCCTGACGATCCTTTTAAGATGGCCATAAACTTCCACCCTTCGTTTACGCATGATGTCCGATATTTTCTCTATTTCGTATGCTTCTTTATTTGTTCTTAATTTCAACATATCGTTTTTGTATTTTGGTCCTAGGATTTTATTTGCCATCTTCTTTTATTTTCGATTTCATGAACACTGTTCAATACATTCATTGCGAGACATTTCGATGCATGAAGACATACCGGTGTTGTTTTATTTCTAGACACCGATTGTTTTATATATAAATTTTCTGTTAACTGAAATTCAGTTTTCATTCTTTTCTCGCTCTTTCTATATTGTTCCATTGACCAGCGAGTTTGACTATCATTTCCCCTCGAATATTTGAATTTCATACACTTTGAACTGTCTCGAATTTTGTTTTCATATATTTCTGAGATTCTCTGATGTTAGTTATATATATATATATATATATATATATATATATATTTTAAAGAAATTTGTAATCCTACCTTTTCTTCTTTTTCTTTTAGAACGTCTATTTGTTTTACTTCGTTTTTCATATTATCTGACGAAATCGCTAAATCGTCTGTAAAGGCTAAACAATCGATTTTTATGTTATTTGTATCCCTTTCTAGCCTATTATTCTGAATACCTTCTTCATTTGTTCTAATGTTCCATTCTCTGATTATATTTTCTAGAACACAATTAAATAGTAATGGAGATTGTTTTTATTTTGAACGGTTTTTTGTTTGATACTTCTCCAAAAAATCTAATTTTTGATACTGTGCTTGCCAATGTTCGCTTAATGAGACTAAAAAGTTTATTATCTACACCTAATTCGTTTAATACGTTAAATAATGCTCCTTTTTATCTAAAGAATCATAGGCTTACTTAAAATCGATAAAAGTTACTACTGTTTTTGTAACTTCTCTATTTCGTTATTAGTTTCAAATTCGGTATCTTTTCTGGACAAGATCTTCGTTTTGCTGGTATTCTCCAAGTTGTTTGTCTACTTGATATTCCAATCCACTCTGAATTGCTTTTGAAGAAATTTTATAAGTTACTACTAGAAATGATATTCATCAATTAACATCAGTTCTATCCCTGAATTAACGTCATTTTCCGATCATCAGCTATGTTTTCCGATTTTTATATTTCATAAATTATTTTTTATATTATTTTGATTATTTTGGAGTCCCTATTCTTCCACATTTCTACAATTGTTGCTATTTTATTGTTCTTCAACTCCTTAATAACTTGTTAGATTTCACGTGTGTCTGGTGATATTGAGTTTGGAGATTTTGTTTTGGAAACGTCTTTCTCGATTGTCCATAATTTAGTAGCCTATTATAATATCTCGCCAGCATTTCACAGTTACGGCGATTATTCAGAGCAAGTTTTCCTTTTTCATTTTTGAAGCACAAACAATTTTGCTATATCATTTTTAAATATTCGATAAAATGATTTTGTATTATTTTTCTTAAAGTGTTCCTTAAGCTGTATTAACTGGTCTTTCATATAATTCCGTTTGACTCTTCTTATGATCCTACTTGTTTCTGCCTTTTGGATCTTAAAATTTACATAGTCTTCGTTATTTCTCGTTGAATACTATTCTGGCCTCTTTGTTCACAAATTTCATTCCACCATTTATGTTTATTTGTTTTGAGCGGCGCTACGCCAAATGTTATGTTCGACAGTTTTGGTTTTACTGTACCCCATTCTTCGGTTTGTATATCCTTCAACTTTTCATAGAATGCTGTTTTTTGATCTCAAAGTTATATTTGGTGATTTTAATCTTCGTCTTATTTTATTTTTTGTGGAATAAATTTTAATTTAATCCCTGTTAGATAATAACCCGTTTTATGGTGAGATAAAATCACATGGTCAATCTGAAATTGTCATAAATTTGGATTTGTAGATTTCTATGCTTTTTGCTTTCGTGGCAATTTTTAAAAATTTGTTGACATTAATTTAAAGTTATTTTCGCCATTTCCATTTGTCGTCCTATGTGCTGGATATTCTATAGTTTTTTATTTTTTTTTTCTTCAGCAACTTGAACATTAAAGTTCCCTAATAATATTTTAACATTACTCTTGGGTATTTCTGACATTTCATGTTTCAGGAATTCCTAGAATTGTTCCACACTTATTCAGTATTTTTTCGATTACCATTAATTGGAGCATGGCAATTTATCGGATATATTTTTTATTTGGACACCGTATAATCATAACTAATAAGCGTTCACCTGATGAGTAAAAATCTGTGATTGAGTTGAATATAGTTTTGTTCATGATAAATCCTGTTCATAGGTATGGTATTTTTGTCACAGACACTTGATCACTTTTGCCTTTAAAACGCGAAATCTTTTCATATTTAAATCTTATTTGTTGAAGTGCTATAAGTTAAGTTGTATTAGAACCAATTCGTAATTTGCACTGAAGTCCCAGCGATATAATTCAGCCGCTTCTAATATGGAGAACAGACGCTGACCAGATAGCCGTTCCACCATTGACAGATGCTTCTGGATTTAGATGCTGCTGTGTTTATACAGACGGTGTCAATCTCCAAGCAATCGAATGAAACCAAGTGTTATAGACAGTTCCCAACCCGTCTCTTTACCTCCTCATGCTTATTACCCTGTCACTTTTATATATATATATATATATATATATATATATATGTGCGTGTGTGTATGTATGATAAATTTACCAAATTATCTTAGCTATACGATTCTTAGGTATTTATCGGAACCTTCCTCGTTCGTCATTTATTTTTTTAGATGTGGCTCAGTTTCTGTAAGGTGTATGTAGCGTGGTTATCGAGCATTCTGAAATTACACTCTTATATTGAATAATAAAGCAATATTTATTATAAAATACTAAAAATGTTGCTAATAAAAATATATAATTGATAGATTACAGTATCTTCCGATGTCGTTAGCGAATTTATGCAATATAAAAGCTGTCTGGCTGTCTGACAATCAAGCTCAATCGTTGCTCAAGTTTCAGGATGAAATAGATGAAAAGACTGGTAAAGAAGTTCTTACTTGTTTCTTATTGCCGCAGTTGGAATATCAAGATGAGAGCACTGTGGGTTAGTACGAGAGATATTAAAAATATAATTTTAATTGCTTTTTTCGAAAATTCAATTATTATTAATGCAATTTAAAAAATACACATTTGATTATCAAGTACGTAGAACGCAGTTTTATGAAGTTAATAATACGCGGTAAATTTTTTAATGCTAATTTTATTTTTAAGATTCTTTAATAATAAATAATCAACTTTATTGCCGTTTTGCTGTCAATTTTCAGTTTAATAGTAAGCCGTGGTAGAAATGTAATAAATCAATAACTTCACTAATTTAAAAAATACGAAATTAGTTGCTTCATTAGTGATGACAATAAATTTAAATCCGTCTGTATATGAACACGCTTTTTAGTTTAATAAGTTTTTAAGCAAAACATAGAGAAAACGTAAGTAATTTGTAAATAATCATGATATTTGGTGAGCAAGTAAATTGTTACATTTTAAATATTATGTATTCCAGTTATTGTATTATGACTTAACTCATTTTTTGAATAATTAAACGAACATATATTACGGCCCATGTTATGTATTTTTACTTATCATGTAATATTTATCAAGCTGTCATGAGTTTCCTTTTATTTTTTTCCTTGTAATAATTATTTTGCAACCATAACACGTTGAATATTCAACACTTGGATTCTTTCATTCATTTTTATTTGTATTAACACGTGTATATAAATAATATAAGCACGAGAATAGTGTATATGTAAAAATAGTATTTTTTTTTACCTTATAATTATACAAATGCAATAATGTTTAAATTCAAAAGCCCGCAAGATAGCGTCACAGTTAATAAAAATCTTTGTCTGGCTTAAAAATTTGTATTTTTTTTTGTTATATCCATTTTGAAAATTTCATTACATTTGTACAACTTTTTAATTAGTTGATAACTATTTGTTGATTATGTTGTTCAGTTAAAGCGCAAAAAATGTATCCCATCTTATTTTATTTTTTGTTTAATTTTGTGTATATATTTATATATATGAATCGAGCTCAGTTTGTAGGTATTTAATGATAGTTGTCATTTAATGTTCACAAATATGTTTTTTAACCTATTTCTACTAAGCCATATTTGTAGTTCCAATAAAGTTCAACGGGTAATGAAAAAGTTTGATATCGATTTAATTTATTTCGTTAACATCCGTATTACCATTACTAGAGTAGTTCAGGAAAAGTTAGTTTGTTATATTTTTTACGAATGACGTTTCCTGATTTTATGCGGACATTTTGATCAGCTGTTGTGCAAGGTTCACTCGTGAATAGAAGTTCTCTATTAAATTAGCTAAGTTTGGTTTATCCGTGAGATAAATTAAAATAACGCTGTTGATATTTAAATTGAAATTTATTGATTTGTTATTATATAACAATATACTTCATACTTATAATTTTACTGAACATAAATTAAGCACTTGATAAGGGTTCATTTAACAAATTATTTTTTTTATCATATTTGTTTAAGAAATATGTGAAACAATAGTATTTAAAGTTAATAACTATTTTGTTTAAAATTATTTTTGCGAATAAACTGTATTTTTTTATTCCAAACAATGTTCCGCCAATTGCAATTTTGTTGTGCACTAAATCTTTTCTGTAGCATATCATATTTAATGTTAATCTTTAAACCGTTGTTATTGTAAAGTATATGATTTCTAAATTATTTTACGTCAGCATTAGTTATAATTCTTGATTTTTTCTTTATAATGTTCGGTTCCAAATTTCGACGTTAATTATCATTTGGTTTCGGCTATATATTTTATTAATTTAGTATTCTAACTTCGGGAGATTTGTATAAATTTATGTAAACTGTTTTAAAATTGTAAATAGGTAACAAAATTAATGTTTATTTAAATTTCTTAATAATGTTAATTACTATGTTAATACATTATCTGTTTGGTTTTTTTTTTGTAGGGGGCAGCGTAAATGGTGGTTTTGATAATATGTTGTCACATTCAGAATTAGGGTTGGATAATAATGGAAGGAGCGACATTGATGATGAAGATGATGATGATGACGAAGTCTGGCGCGAACAACACAACGAATCTCAACCTTCTGTAACTTTCAAAGATGTCCCAACTGAAGATAAAGGAGTATGTTATTTTTATAGGCATTTAATGTTTTTCTTTAAAATAAGATTGATAAAATTAAAAAAAAAAATAACTATGTGCTTTTCAAGACAAAATATTTATTAAATATAAACTTCAACGTTATAATTACCAAAGAAAACAGATGTAATAACTAATTGATAATAATTATGTAAAATAGGAAATAAGTAAGGAATTTTTAAAATAGAAATGAATTAATATTATTTGTTGTAATAAAAAAATATACCAAAAAGATAATATAATTGATTAAATGAGTGGACGAGATTCGCAACTCAGGAATTCTTATTTGTTTTCGTCATAATAACTTTTTGATTTAAAATTCGCATTAAAGTATTTCTAGTGCTAATTCCAACGTGATCCTCATAACTATAATATTATTTTCTGGTTGAAGTTTTCATATAGATATGGATGTGCGTGTGTATAATCGAGATGTTCTAAAATTCTTGTATATCTCGTCGTTATTGAATTTTGAATTGTTATAATTTTAAAGCATCTATTTGTTTTTCAATTTTGTTTACCATGCTAAATTCCTCACTGTACTGGTGTCGTGTATGGACAAAACCGGTAAAAGTGCTTCGGAAAGAATTAAAATGTTAAAATCTCGTATTAAGTCTATAATGTCTCGTGCTAGTGTGTTTTTAGTATAATTCTTTTTCATTAGGTAGAGAGTTGGTAGAAGATGAACAGAAATGTGGGATGTTTCGCGAAAACAGACGAAAATACAGTTAATACAGTATTCATCAAACTGTTTTTGAGCGCCTCTTTAAAAATCGCACGTGTTAGGCTGAACATGTAGAAATATCTATTATTGGAATCGTATTTGCAGCATCGAACATGTCGTGTTAAATGCGGCGAATTTTGTCAACAATGCGTGAAATAAGTGCCGGAGTACCGCAAGGAAGTGTACTAGGGACGTTATTGTATGTTATATTTATATCGGATATACCACAGGTTAATAATGTCGATATCGCTACATTCGCAGATGATACTGCTCTAGTCTGCTCCGCTAACGATTTACAAGAGTAATTAACCTGGAAACATCATATAATGATGAAACGAAAATATCTGGATATCAAACTCCTTAACATGTACTGGCTACTAGGAAGGTGTTCAGAATTGACGTTAGAAAACACAATTCTGCTTTATAATATGCTATTGAAGCCGATTTGGCGGTACGGGCAACGCTATGGGGATGCTCAAAAGAAAGTAATATTATCATCGCACAACGCTTTCAAAACAGAGTATTGCGTACGGTAACGAACGATTCTTGGTTCATAAAGTATTGCGTACAATAACGAACGATTCTTGGTTCATAAAGTATTGCGTACAATAACGAACGATTCTTGGTTCATAAAGTATTGCGTACAATAGCGAACGATTCTTGGTTCATTTCGAACAAAACGTTATACCGATCTCCGTGAAGTATGTCTCAGAAGTAATATCGGATGAGGCGACGAAGTACCTTCATAAACTGGAGTATCACGATAATCCGTTAGCGATTGTATTGATGGATAACTCCGAAGAAGTCAGACGGCTACAGAGAAGAAAAGTCTTCGATTTAACCGTGTGAAGAAATTGTTAATTTTATAAGCAGCAGGAATTGCCCATCAAAATGGATGGTTGCATTTCTATCACGTTTGTTCCTTCTTTCCTTCTCCCATTTTTTCTTGTTTGATCTTATCCCTATTCTCTCCAACTCCCCACCTTGTTCACACTTCTCATATAAAGATCTACTAGATAGCTTCTAAGAAGCTAGTTGTAGGATAGAAAGAAAAAAAACTTTCTTTCTTGTTGCACGACAAATACCAACTAGTTTTTAAAAAAAGAACCCTTGTTGTCTGGATTTAAGTCTCCCCCAACTATTTTCTATTCCCTAAGCTGAAGATGCGATTTAAAGAACTATTTTGCTTCGATTAATGATGTTGAAGAGGTTGCGACGAGAACACTGGACTCCATTACTAAAGATAGTTTTTTAAAGAAAGTTGGAAGGATGTGCCTACACGGGTGTACAATGAAACCGAGACCACTTTGAATAAAAAAATTGTTAAAAAATGTTTACAATTTTTTTACGCGTTCTGTAGCGGCAGTCACATTACTTATAAGACTTACCGTGTACATAAATATATATTTATATATTAGTACGACGATTAGCCTATATCAGTTCACTGTAGGATGTATGTAAATATACTCTTAATGTGTTCATTTAGAACGTTACCTAATTGACCTCCCTATTTCACCACGTACGAGTTATTTTCATCGTTCGCCTCAAAGTGTGAACTATTTTAACTATATCTGCCCTGCTACTCTAATCTAAATTTTTTCCCCTACGTTGGCTATGTGATCTTGCCTATGAGCTAGTCAGAAAAATGAATTATTGGATTTTTATCCTATATATATATATTTATGAATGTTAACCTAATTTTATTATGTGTACACGAATATACCGATATTTGCGTTTATATTTTTTATCGTGAGAGAAAAAACAAAGTGAACTTCGAAGTAACGACATATTCTGTGATCCAGTGAAAGAACGAAATATTATACTTAAATTAACGAGCATAGATGGTCGCCTCTTCTAAATATAGTTTTAATTTGTTCATTTAGAACGTTACCTAATTGACCTTCCTATTTCACCGTGTACGAGTTATTTTCATCGTTCGCCTCAAAGTGTGAACCATTGATGAATTTCCTAGTCATTTTATACTTTTTCTTTCTATTATTTTAATTATCTGTCATTCTTTTTCGTCTGCTTCGAAATGAGCGTTTATTGGTTTCGCTCGGGAGTTACATTGTTTAGTATTTATAATAGTTGTTAATAATACTTTATTACGTTGTTTGTTCGAGACTTGTATTTATATTCGTTACCGTCGAATTAATTTAACACGTTTGTAAATTGGTATTATCATGTATTATTTATTTTGTATTAATCATTCATATATATCCGTACACGTAGGTAATAATGAATTCGTTTCATTTTTTTTTGTAAATGATCGCTCGTGTAACAGACATAACCTAATAACGTACGATTTTTTTTTAATAATATTTCTATCAGATTATACGATTTATCGTGAAGTTTACTTTAATTTTTTATCAATTTTCTGTAATAATTCAGAGATTGTACTATCTGTCTATACATATGTATGTATTTATATATTTTCTTAATTCATTTGCCTAAACGAGGGACGAACAGCCTGGTAAATAAGTGCGCTTAACAGTTCCTGTGTGTAATTGTCTTCATAATTTCATATTTTTGTTCTTGTATTTGTTTAACATATTTCTACCTAACTTTTACCCTTGTTGTTTCATCGTTGTTCTTCTATTATTTGTGTCAAATAGGATCATTATTTCTGTAGATGCAATCCATTTTAGTGTTTTTTATTTTAGTGTCCATTTTAAGTTTTTTTTCTTTTACTCTGTATAGTAAATCTTTTTCATCAACGATTCGGTTTCTGTGGTTGTGTTAAATTATTTCGAATTATTTAAATGTTACGCGTATTTATAATCCTATTCGTTATTTAACATTTTTTTTTATTTCAGTCGCGTTTTGTTCGTCAGAATACGCCTCATCCCAAAGAATTAAAGATGAAAGCAAGCAGAGTGCTCAGCAGGTTGCGTAATGAAATGAACCAAGACGAAGTAAGTCTATAAGTTTTAAGTTTTATTATACTTTCTAAATAAAAATATTCTTACTATTAAGCAACGTTTTTTTCATTGCGATCACTGCAAGTTTAATATTTTCCCTAATTTATTGCTGTTTTGGTATACTGAAGTTTTAAACTGAAATTGTTTGAAAGTTTCTTTGTGGACAGAATATAGAATAAAAAAATTATAAGTATATATATATATATATATATATATATATATATATATAATTTTCAGCCTATGTTATCATTAAACATCAATTATTACGCACCATACGTAGTCAGTGCATATTCATTTTTAAATTATAAGATATTAAGCGTTGTACTGTATATAACTCAAATTCAATATTATACATTTTGTTTTCGAAAACTGGTAAGCCTGTCATGTAATATTTTTTTTTTTTCGAATAGCGACGAAAATTTAATTATTCAATCATCGGAATTTAAATAATTTCATTATAGCTGCCAACTTAATGGTTTGTCGACCATGGTTCATCGTGAAAGTTTTTCTTATCATTTATATTGATTATCATCCCTATTGACATTTTCATCCTTTTTTATATTCATATGATATTACTGGGGGACGTACTATATATATTCTGTATCATATTATATTCCGCTTAAATGACCCGATCTTTTGGTTTACGTATAATTTCGCTCAAGACATGGGACGGCGTGTTTAAAGTAACCGTTTTCTTTCCTTATTATTTTTCCTGCATAACTCTCATGAATAATTCGCCTTTCTTAATTTTATGAGCAATATATCTCCTTACCTTTTTAATGTGTTTTACTATTTTAATTTCTTCTTCTTCGATCTTTCCCACTATATTCGTAATATGTTTCATTCATGACATTTTCAATATCCTACGGTAGCACGCACATTTCAAACGTTTTGATTCTTTTTCACCATCTGCGTTAATTATCCGCGTTTCACAAGCTTATTTAAGTACTGATCAAACGTAGCAATTTAGTACTCCTCACTTATCTTATGACCATTTATTTTAAATCACAAATATTGTATTCCGGCTCTTTCTATTATATCTTCCGCGTAAATATCGAACAGCTTCGGGGATACGGGAATGAATCCCTGCCATATTTCTATTTTTATGCTGTGCACTGTTTATGAGTATTCTTCGTTTAAATATTACTCATGCATACGTTAAAACATGATACGTTTAGAATATAGTATGTTGTAAGTTATCCAAAGAATGGTAAAATTGGATTAATTAAAGGGATTATTGCTGTATGAGTTCGTTTTTTTTTTTTTTTTTTTTTTTTTACAGAAAATTTATAGTATTGAATATATTTTTGTAATATATTTATCTTGTATTTCAAAAAATAAAACGTTTCGAATGATATATATATATATATATATATATATATATATATATATATATATATATATATAATTTTTTTTTTTAAAGTTACTATCGATACGTCGATTATAATTATTTTTATTATTATATCTGTCAATTTAAATTTAATTATTTTAAATCCGTGTAAGATGAAATTGTGCGAATTGATTACTTTTTGAAATTAGCAAAACTTTTAATTACGTTATAATAATAATAGTGAGTCCGTACTATTTATAGGATGCGAAAGTGAACCAAATGAATCCTGATGCCGATGTAAAAAGTTCGCCAACATTGAGGCATTCAGCTACTGATTCTCCAGTCAGTAGCAATCATTCGGTAATAAATTTGTTATGCACATATAACGTTAGTTATTGTTATAAGATATAAAAATTTTTAGGTCGTATTTAAGACCAAATGAACTTTTTATTCGCTACTTTCATTATCTTCGGAAAATGTTTTCATGAATTTTGTATATTTTGAACTATGTTTAACCTTTTTTCTCCAAAGTTCATTTATTTTTGTTTCTATACAGATGAAAAATGGAGCAGAACCCGCCAGTAGTGAATTCGAAGCCACAGATTCCGCCAGTGAAGCGGAAGAAAATGATGATGCGGTGTGTATAATTTAAAATCAATTCGCACACAAGTTGTTTAAAATACGTCACAGTAATTCTTAAACGTTAATCCAAAATGAATAATTAAGTTTCTAATTGAATTTGGTATACTAAAATAGTTGTATTAATACTTAGTTTTATTTCTAAAATTTATTCGTTCGTTTGATTTATTAAAAAGAGAAAAACCTTTTTGGGTTCGTAAATTTTTAATTTATATAAAAAACACTTTTAATTTTTCGGTATAACTAACTGTAATAAATCGCAGTGTGAATGTTAAGATAGAAAACTAACTAAAAATAAATACTAATAATTAAAAAATAATACTATAATTGATTTTCATATGATCCGTTGTAGTCAACTTTTAATATTTTATGTAACTTTTAATTTTTCCCGAAATTATCATTTAACTCGAATCTAAAATGAAATAAATTGATTAAATCAGGTACAAAAATTTAAAAGTAGTTTATATTTATTACGATATTTTATTGCTTGTTCATTTTTTACAGTTAAGTGTTGAATATATCGGGGCGTAGTGATTTTATGAATTATCAACAATACGAAATCATAACACAGTTTAATCACTATAAAAGTTTTATATTGCAAAGTAGTTACGTTAATGGAACCTGAACCGGGTGTTGATGAAGAATTATTTTTCAAGATCTGTTTTATAAATAAAATTTATTGTAAAAATAAATCTAAAAGTAAAATTACTTCTGGCTAGTGAAAGATGTATATCAAATTATAAATATTTATTGTGTATGCTTGGTAATGACGTAACTGTCGAATAGCTTCGCAATATAAAACTTTTATAGTGATTAAACTGCGTTAAAAATAAGATTAATAAATGCTGCGTATTCTCGATATTGTTGTACGGTTTTCAAAGCCGGGTAATCACAAAAGCGATGTAGCAAAAAAAGAAAACTGTGTATGCCTTTGAAATGTGGTTGTATCGTAGAATACTTCGCATAAACCGGACAGATAAAGTAAGCCAACGTATGAATAAATGCGAATAAGTTGTTTGTAAAAGAATTTTGGTCATCTAATGCGACACTCGATGTTATATAGAAAAATTACTGGAAGAATACCACAGAGAAGGAAAAAAACAACCTGGTTATAGAATCTGTTGGATTGGTACAATTTACCAGTAATAAGTTTGTTCCGAGTACTTTTAGATCAACGTAAGATTGCGAGCATGTTAGCGAACGTTTGATAACGAACACTGCGCTATAATGAGTGAAATGAATGTCACCTATAACTTTCGTTCTATAATTTCTACGTATGGCTGTTATTACCCCTTTTAAAAAAAAGTCGAAAGTTGTCAACAAAATAACTTCCATCAAAAATATATTAATTTTCCGACATCTTCTACTATACCGTTTATTTAGTTTCAATCCGAAGTTTTTAACAAAATACAGCTATTAAAAATACTGATTTATCGGCAGATCGTTACTAACTGTGTTAACTTTAATTAAGTTTGCGCGTAATATCACGTCAAATGTACGACCTCGACAAATTCATTTGTCCTTGACCTACGCCATCCATCGTTGTTGTTGTTTTAGGTAGCTCAAATAATTTTGTCATTCGTCAAGCGTTAAAAAATAAACATAAAAAAATGCAAATAGCGTGATCCTATTACTGACATTGGCTTGTATTATTATGTTGTTATTCGTAACGTATATATTTACATATTTGTGCGTATATATATATATATATATATATATATATATATATATATATATATATATATATATGTGCGTGTGTGTTTATATATGGGCTTTGTTAATTTGTTATATCTTCTTATATTATCTCGGGTTACCCGAATTCAGTTTTAATTGCGTAGAAAACCAGATATTTGTATTGCACCGAGACGTGTACGTGTGCTATTGTCAGTAACGGTTGTAATTTAATATATTTTTATTTGCATCGATAGTGTATTAAATTCTTTACGTAAATAAAAGTTTTTCTTAACTGGTTAAATCATACGCAATATGGTATCGAAATTCGACTCGTTATTTTTTCAAACTATATATATATGTATATATATATGTATATATACGTATATATATATATATATATATATATACGAAAAATTAATTTTATTTATGTTCTCTCATTAATGTTACTATTCAGCTTACTTCGTCATTGTTATATGACTTTGTGAGAAAAAATAAAATATAATATTACGCGACGGATATGTCGAAATATTAAAGGAATTATTCGTTTCCGCCTACATCGTTGGGGGCGGGCGTGCTAAATATTTCGTGCGCGTATAACGTTTCGTATTAATATTTATACTCGATTCATTCGCACGTCTGTTGCGATATTGTAATTGTTTTCTATTCCGTGTTCTAACTATTAACGATTATTGCTGTGGCGTATTCACAATAATATCCCCTGATTGGTAGAGGACATTCTATCCCTTCTAGACCTTCAACTAGATAGATATTAAACACTATGCCGAAAAAAAAGGTAATCAGCATTTCTTCCAATTTTCAGAATATAGATATATGTCAAATTTACGTGTTTTTTTTTTCTTAATTGTCGCTCTATTTTATGTTATTTTAGATGTATTTGTATCTTTTATATGACATCTGCGAATTGTAATTCTTTTTCAGATTATATGATATTAAAATGGTATCATATATCGTGATATTTAATTTTTTTTTTTCAATGTCACCGTTGTTAAATTTCTTTTATATTTCGTGAAAAATTTTCTCATAATACGTATTAAATAATGGTTGTGACAGTATACAGTCTTGTTTTTTACACCTTTATAAAGCGATAATATTGTTCGATCTTAATATTTGCTATTTAATTCTAATGTAAATTTTTTATAATTTGTAAACGTTTCTTGTCAATGATAAAAAATTATATATAACGAATATAATTATAATTTTTTTATTTCTAACTTATAAATAATTTAATTTTAACACATGTGATTTCGCATTTCACTAGTTGTTTATAATTAGGAATTATAATTATATATATATATATATATATATATATATATATATATATTATAATTTTTCTCCGTTTTTTTTTCTATTAATTTATTTTTTATTATTTGAAGATTTATCTTTCGCTGAAACGTTTTTAATTTTTATACATAACATATAATTGGTCATACACACATGTATAATTTTTAGTGAACAATACATACATACGAATATAAACATATTTTCAAAACTGTTTCTTTGTAAAGTAATTTTATCGTCTTAATAATATTTGAGACGAAATTAAATGTCTAGTTTATTAATTTACAACTCATATAGTTATATATATTAATTCCTTAGGAAAAACACGTCGTTTTCCGAGTTAGTTCGAGCGGAGAAAATGATTTGGAATCGAAACCGAGCAAACTTCATAGACGCGATACGCCGCATCATCTGAAGAACAAACGTATCGTTCATTCCGACATTGATAATACGCACATAGATGCGGAAAAGGAAGCCGCCGCATTGGTCGCTGTTAGTATTTTCTATTCGAGCAGATATTTTATTAATATTTCGTGTTTGGCGACTTTTTCGTTAGAAGTTACACAATTTTCATAAATACAATAAATCCATAACATATTAATTAGTAAGTCGGTGTCGTGGACCGCTTGTTAAAATTTCGACAATACTTTTTTAAAAATTTTCGCAAAGAAAATTTTAGTGATTTAAATCTTTTTTTTTTTGTTCTTTTTTCTATTAGTGCGTTTATAAGCTATTTATAAATTTACGATTAATGTTTTCGCTCTCAAGTACATTATTTAAGTTTAGCTAAGATGCGAAAAATTCAAAGTTCGCTGTCGCATAATTATATTAAAAATATTTTTTTATATATTAAAATCAAACTAATTTTTTAATTTTGCGTATCTGTAAATTATAATAAATCTTGCTTTCAAATTAAGCATTTGTTTGTTGAAATTCTTTACATAGGGGAATTAAAGAGTTTTCAGTTAAGATACATACAAAAAAATCGATTTTTATTCATTCTACTACGCCATGTATGTAGTGAGTTTTTTTGAAAAGCACTGAAGTTACACGATTATAAATCATCGATTTTTTCTGAATATTTTTTAACAAATGTTTTCTGCAATTGCTCTATCTTTAGGTTACAAATTAGTTAAATAATAAAAAACACGAATAAAAACGAAAAACATAAGAAATTGTTAATTTTATATTTCTTACAAGTTGTTTTTAATTCTTAGGAATTATTTTTAATTATATTTCAATATATTTCTTAAAAATTTTTTTTAAATTTTATTATACAAATTGTTTTTAATATGTATTAAAAACGGTATATGAGACATATAATTATCAACTTTTGATATGATTTTCTTTATTTTTATCGTCCCTTATAATTTTTTTTTTTTTTTAACTGATAATTGCATAATTGCATAATTACCGAAAAGCTTCGTTAAAGATTATTTCAAATTAATTGGTGATTTATAGTTGTGTACTTTCATTGTTTTTAAAATAAATATCTGTATTCTGTGTACACACACACACACACATATATATATATATATATATATATATATATATATATATATATATATTCAATTTATTGATTGGTTGATTAATGGAGCCAATCAAATCAAATCCGCATTTTTTTCTTCCATTCCTTTCTTCTTCCGCTTAGTTGTTTTAATTCTTGATATTTCTTCGTTCCCATATCCTCCATAACTTGTTCCATGAATCTTCTTCCCGGTCTTCCTCTTGTACGTTTTCCGTCCAATTTTCCTTCTATTAATTCTGTCAGTAACGCATATCCATCTATTTCTTCGTTGAGAGATATTTTCATAATATGTTTTTCTCACTTAATCCGGTTATAAACTTTTTCATTTGTAATCTTATCCGTCCACTTTATTTTAAGCACTCTTCGTCAACACCAGGTTTCAAAAGACTCCAGCTTTGCGATGTCTACTTTCCGCAATGTCCAAGTTTCAGCACCGTAGAGACAGACCGACCACACAAATGTTTTTATGGAATTTTTTGTTACGGCTAAATCTAGTTTTTTAAATGTTATTAATGAAAGTTATATATATATATATATATATATATATATATATATATATATATATATATATATATATATAATATGGGTGTGTTTATTTAATTTTCCTAATAACCTGAAGATGGCGTAACCGTTGAAAATATTTTGTTAACGTTTTTTAAATATAATTTCCGGTTTTGATTTTCCCTCGTATTTAGAACAATTTCTTACTTTTGATTTATAATACATTTTAATTTTATGGCGTTTAATTACGTATATATAATTTTTGTATTTTGCGATTAATACCGAGCTCCGTATCAGTCAATGTGACTGACGTCCATGACTTTCAACCCATGCGATTTTTTGTATATATGTGATAACATGTAATTTTTAATGTTTACTCTATATCAATAAATATCACTTTCGAACCACTTTGGTTAATTTAAAATTTTTCTATTTAAAACTTAAAATTATCAAACGTATGTTTATATTCGAAAAATAAATTTTTCATCTGCAACTTTCATTATTCAGTACCATTATATTAACCATTCCATGCATTTAAAATTATTTTACATTAATCAGAAACCAAAAAATCCAATATAAAAGTGTCAGTCATGTATGATTAACACTTTTTTTTTTTACATTACAAATAAATTACAAAACATCCTTGTTATTTGTTTCAAAACAAAATTTTAACAACTTCAACTGTATAACTTTATGTATTAGTCGGAAATAACTGTCGTTGAATTTTTTATCACAACCATACTCGTCAGTTATAATTGACTGACGTATGTTTGTTATCACTAAGGTTCAAAATGTGGCTGGTTGCTCAAAGTGTTAATTATTCCATCTGGATAGCTCGTTTGTTTTTATTATAATGAATGAAACATCTTGAATCTATGTTCGAAAAACAAATCGTCATTAATGACGCTCAAATAAAATTATTGAAAACAATAAAAACTCGTCAGAAATAGTTATGGAAAAAATGATGTTAATATATTTTAACGGCGTTAAGAAGAGCCAACTGATAACGGTAGGCACGTTGTTGAAGGTGTAGTGTAAAATACCTGTCTAAATTGTATGTTTACATTCCGGCTATCATCGTGAAAATTATTTATTACGCTGTATGTATTTTTTTTTTTTTATTTATAATTCTTATCTACCTCACGATACGTCTAATGGTAGTATGTACGATAAAATTTATCCAGCAAAAAAATTATCATTTATTCTGTGTTTATTCTAGGCATTGAGGAAAAAGTGTGAAGAAGAAAGATTACATACCGTTGATGGCAGGGGGCCATTCTACCGTACATCGTCACCAGAACCTCTTAAGGATGAACACGTCATTGGTGAGTTCATGCGTTTTTTATATCGGGGAACTGTAAATAATTTGTATTTTATTCACACTAACTCGCTACCACGATCGTTGTGCAGACGTATTTTAATAAGCGTTATTTAACGAACGCGTGTATACTGCTTTACAGTATAAACGTTGTTTAAATCGTTTTTATTTCATCTCGATAATATAATTAACGACGATGATAATGGATTTTTTAATATTCGTTTAACTATGAATAAAATGAATAGATTTCGAAGATCGAGTAAAGAACGCAAACGTATGAAATTGAGAGGACGGCCTTGTATGTATATGTCACATAAAATTGTAATAAATTATATATATATATATATATATATATATATATATATATATATATATATATATATATATAATAATGTTTGTAAATTTGTCATAAGTATATAAAATTATTATTTATATAAATCTTTAGGGGCTGTAATAAATTTTGCAAGAGGAAGGTAAAAATAATTTAATTCAATGGATTGAAATTAGTAGCGGCGCTATTTTATAATTTTTAGTGGGACAACAAAAACATGTATTTTTTTTTTTTTGGTCAATCGAAAATTAATATTATTCCGACGATCTAATTTTGAATAGACAATAAATAAACTGAGCAAGCTTGCTAAATTTTTTCGGTATAAATGTTTTCATTTATAATAATAAATTTTTGATTACGTGTAGAAGAACTATGCCCGGTTCACTGTGAATCCGTTTTATATACAATAACATCATTATTAATTTGAAAAATTTGGAACGTAAATAAACAAAAAAAATAGTTCAAATCACTATTTTTTTTTTTTATCCCTGTATCTAGCTTTCGCCAGCTTACAATCTTACATTGTTTAATTAGTTATTTGAATGAGTGATTTTTTTATTATATTTTGTGTACTGATATAAGATGTAAGCCAGTTCTTGATCTGGTTTCTGTACAATCTGTAATAAGGTTATTGGCATAGTCATATGAAATGGTACTAATTTTTTTATAAAGTCTTTTCTGTGGTCACTATATATTTCACTAAATTGTTTCATTTACTCCTTCTTCTTGTATTAACGCAGATTCCGATATTTCTGATGACGGCCTAGTGCATTTAAAAATCAAAATCGAGAAATCTGTTTCTGGACTAGGTTTATCAATAGCAGGTGGTATTGGTTCGACTCCGTTTAAAGGAGATGACGCTGGTATATTTATTTCTAGGGTCACGGATGGTGGCCCGGCCGATTTAGCCGATTTACGAGTACGTACGAAATGTTTTACATTCTGAATATAAGTATATTATTTAATCAATTTAACTTATACGTAACTTTAATTAAACGCGATATTTTTTATATAAATTTCATTAATTCTCAGAAATAATAAAATATAATTTTTATAAAATAATTTTTCATTGTAACAACAGTAGATACACGGATGAACGTGCTTTATTATGGAATTTGCTTGTATATACTCCGAAGTGTTTATAATTTTTCGGCTTTATTAGGAATTCAGTTTGTAATCCAATCGACGTATTCAAAAAAGCACTTTGTTTTAAACTTAAACCCTATATACTATATATATATATATATATATATATATATATATATATATATATATATATATATATGTATATATATATATTGCGATCAGTCTTGTGTATGTGTATATTATATACTATATATTGATTGTATGCAGGTCGGAGATAAAGTATTATCAGTTAACGGCGCATCTTTGGTTGATGTTGATCATTATACTGCGGTTAATGCTTTACGGTCTGCTGGAAATTCGCTGACGTTACATGTTATCAGAGAAATTCCTAAAAATAGCAGTAGTATTTATAGCAGGGTATGCATGGAAATATGTATTTTTGAGCGTATTTTTTAATTTTTAATAAGTGTTTTAAAGTATAGTTTTCCTGAAATACTGAAAATTAAAATATATACGTGACTGTAATAACTGACAGAAAGGAAATTGGCAACAATTTATCTCGATCTTTATATAACTAATAATGGAAATTCTAGATAGAAATTAAACGAAGAATAGGCATGGCAAAACACGCTTTGGTTAGACTCGCGACGAAGTGAAAAGATCGTAAAATAACATGCCAAGTGAAAAAGAGATTAATACAAACGCTGGTACATTGAATATTTCGCTATGGATCAGAATATTGGAATATAACAGCATAATCGTGCCGAAAAATCGAGTCATTTGAGATGACCGGCTATAGGCGCATGCTAGAATACTATGGACAAATCATAGAACCAATGATTCAATTTGAAAACAACTGTGCATAGAACCGATGCAGCGTTAATTCTTTGAGCTGAACAGACGAAGCCTTACGATCTTAAGATGGTTGGGCAAATAATGAGGCTAAACGGATTAGAAAAAGTCTTTTACAAGGAAAAATTGGTGGTAAGAGAGGTCGAAGACGACCTCCTAAGAGACTCTGTTAGACCGCATTAAAGTTGCGACAAATCTGTCAGAATTAATGGAAGCCATCGAGAACAGACAAAAATGGCGGCATGTCGTCTTTCAAGCTACTGGTTTATAATGGTTGTTCATGACGTTTTTCAACGAACAGCACGACTGATGATGATGATTATATATATATATGATGACGCAAAAATTATCATCAGAAAATAAAAATATAAATAATTCTAATATTATCGTGTGGAAGGCAATGCCAAGCAACCATGCACACCATATACGTGCTAGTAACAATGTAGTACCCTACAAAAACACGCGGAGTTGCATTGTGTCGTAACAACAAAGTGATTAATCAGTTCTACCGTGTGTGTGTCTATCTGCACTACATATTATGATTTCCTTGTACTCTACTTACACTGCAGCAGAATATGTAAAGGTAAATAGTCGCCTCGTTTAATGATGATTTTATATGTATATACACCCATACATTAAAAACCGATTAAAATTATGACATGTAAATATTTACTTGAACAGATATTCTATATATGCCTAGTTTAATAGTAATTTAATTTCTTAATCTCATTCTTCAGCGTCCTATTAAAGTACACCAATACATTCATGTGTTTTTTTGTTTCCGCAACTGATTGATTTTCACACTATTTTTATGAAGAAATATAATGTAGCAGGTTTTTGATACTTTTGTGAAATCTAAGATCAAAGATACTTCGTGCCTTTTTCAATTGTGTTCTTGTTTAATTTGCGTCGGTCAAATTGGTAGAATTAGAACAAGAATTCATAAGGACATAAGAAGTCTACGGTAGCAACTATTAATTACACAATATTATTTGATACTGATTAAATTAAGTCACTATAGTAATATAGAACTGTCATAGAAGCAGTCGAAATTTAAAAATTTAACAGTTTCAACAGAATGGACGAGCTGCGGTTTAAACCTGCACAGAGGTTTGTGGGAGGTCGAATAAAACCAGTCAACATGTTGGCGTAAAAATATAAAACTATTATAGAAGTAATTTTATTATGATTTAGGGCGAATCGTTGATTTCTGCCTCATCAACTCCTACTTTTCGCGGTGCACCCGATTCGGCCTGTTCCAGCCTTAGTTCTGATACAAGCAGAGCACGTAGCGCTATATCTCACAATTCCGTCGTAACTTCTGGTTTCGAAAGTGCAACTGGTCCATTTAATGATTTACCAAAGGTATATTTTATTATTAATTTCTATAATAAGCCTTACAACTTTGAACAATAAATCTGACGATCCAGCGTATGACCATTATGAAAATAGTTGTTAAGAAGACAACACTCTGTTCATGAGAGATTTCTGATGAATAATGACAATTTATCTCGACCACTCGCTATAAATACTGAAAATCAACCAATTGTTTCACATAAATTGATGTTTGTGGCTAATGCCAAATGTTCCGTGTTTTTCATTCTTCGCTCATTAAATTTCGGATTTTTTAAAAATAAAGTTATTTTTAATAAATGCCATTTTTTTCATCAAATGTTCATATTATTGTAACAATCCCTTTCACATAACTCCGTATCACGACTTTACAAAATGAACGAGATTCAACATTTCATTTAACTATCATTATCTATTACTGTGTAGACTTCGCGTAGCGAATTCAAAATTTTTGTATTAAAAAATTTTAGACCAAATTTGAGTTCATTATATTTTTATGATTTACAGTGCTTAAATCGATTCAATTTTATGAATTTGCGGTTGCTCATTATTTACTAAGACTCGAAAGTACTTTTCATCGAGGTGGAATTTTATGATATTATAGTATTGTAATGGCAGGACATTTTTACATTTGTGTAGTACACGAGCGTGACAGACTTTATCGAACGCTTGCTATACATCTAGGAAGGCCTAATTCTGTTTATTTTAAAATGTTTTTAAATGTTACTACGGCTCCTATAATAAAATTTTCTGTATTTATTGAAGGGAAAAAACTGTTTTATGACGAATAATATAAAGAATTGAAATTGAGTAAGAACGTCGTAAGTAATAATCGGATAACGAATTTGACAAATATGATAAAGAAAAAAGTTATTTATATAACAAAACGATGAAGTACACGAATAAACTTAATTGTCATTAAACCTGTATGTAGTTTTGGAAATTATTTTAAATTATGTATTTATTTCGTTTTACGCGTACTTACGAAACTAATTAAAATTAATATGAATTGTTTCAGTCGAAAATTATTCCGGAACCCTTGAAAAACTTCGAAGTTAAAAAACATATCATCAACTGCACGCTTATTCGTGATCAAAATGGGCTTGGCTTCAGTATAGCAGGAGGCAAAGGATCTCCTTATAAAGATAATTCGGAGGTAATGACGATCACGAAAATAAATAATTCGAGTGTAACATTTCCAATGTGAAAAATATTTGTTTTCGAAAATTTTTGTTTTTTAGTAATTGTACTAATTATATGTTGAATATTGGCTATATAGTAATTTAAGTTCAGGCTAATTTATAGTATCATAGTACTTACAAAAAGGAAAGGATTTAATATTTATGTTTGGTAGTTTTTAATTGCCTAACTGGGTCGTCTTCCAGACTTTTATCTTATGCTGATGACTTCGTATTATACACATCTCATCAAAATCTCCGTGAAACCGTCAATAATATTCAATCATCTATTTCTGTGCTTTGTAATACTTTTCAAAATATTAATCTTCCTTATGAATCAAGTTTTTGTGTATTTTCATTTATGCCAGTCAACTATACCAATTCCCAAATCAATAGCTATAATCAATCGATTCCATTTGTTAAAAAAGTCAACTATTTGGGTTAACATCTGATTTCAGATTAATCTGGACGTCTCATATAACCGCTCTATATATTTAACTTATTATGATCTGCAATCCATTAAAAGCTATTAGCAACTCCTTTTGAGGAGGTTATCCTGTCATTTTAAGTTTGTTATTTAGGTCCTTCATAAGGTCTAGACTAGATTATGACTGAATATTCTATGGATCGGCTGTGTCCTTTCATCTTAAAAAAATGGATTGTCATCAGAACATTGGTTTGAGGCTTATTACCGATAATCTTCGTTCTTACCCCATAGTATGGCTCCAAATCGAGACTTTGACTCATCATTAGATTATAGAAGAATATTCTTAATCAATAAATTCTTAACCGAATATTACAATCTTTAAAGTCATGCTCTCATAGATAATATCTTGTATCTTTACAGTAACCGTAGGTTTTTCACTACAAAATTCCTCTTCTTGCCAAATGGATTTCCCCATATATTGTATATAACCCTGCACTAATTCCGTTTTTCCTTCTATATATTTTAACCATCCCTACGACATAAATTTAATTAATATGGGCATTGATATTCACACCTGTCAAGAATTAAACTTAATTTAGCACTTGAAATAGTCAATTCTCATGTCTATATTATTACTGAAACAAAGTATCCCAAATATATTCAGATTTTCACCGATGGATCTAAGTTACGAGTATCTAATGAGAATGTAGGTGCTGCGTTTGATCCCGAATTTATTTATACACCAGTTTTCTTTATCTTCTGAGGTCTCCATATTTACAGCGGAGCTGTTAGCGATTGATAAGATATGTGAAAGTATGATAACACTTTAATTTTGTTATTGCCTTAGCGCACTTTCGGCTATTCAAGGGAGTAGTTTTAATTATAAGTCTCATCCTTTTGTTTTGGAAATTAAGGCGAAATGCTTGATTATTACTCAACGTGGAGGTAACTTGAAGTTTTTATTGATACCTAGTCATTGTGGCATCTCCATGAACGACAGAGTTTATATTTCAGCGAAAAGTGCTATTAATTCTGGAGATCGTTTGCCATATATTCCATCAAGCGACCTATATGACATGATTAGGAGGACTTTTGAAAACGACTAGCTTGAAAGTATACATAATTCTTCAATCAAAGACAAAACCTATATTATTTTTCAATCTGAATTTCCTCATGCATCCTGGTTCAATAATCTTCCTTCTATTATTCGGATCACAACTCTCTGCAAATTTGTCACTGACATATGTAGGCTACGTTCTGGTCATTCTAGAGTTGCTTTGAATTTCAATCTTGTAAATCCTCCTTATGTTCATTAGTAGCATTAATTTGAGAGGAGATATTAATCATTTATTTTTTAGCTGTGAGTTGTTCGAACATAGATGTAAGGATTTGCTTGATACGTTATCCTCGCTCGGTGTTTTTTCTCGTTACTGTATCTTATCCTTGTTTTCTTTGGATGTTAATAGTATTATTTAAATTCATTACTATTAATCATATTCTAATTTCACAATTGGTTTTTGTTTTGGGAGTAATTTTCCTTTTCCTCTTTTATATATTTTCTTTTCCTTTGATTTTCCTCCCTTGTTATATTAATATTTTATAGTTTTTTTCCTCCCTTTAGTTTAATTTAACTCATTGGTTTAAATTTAGTTATGATTTATTTTTTGTTCTTTCTGTGGCCAAATAGTATAAAACCAGGCCAATAAAAAGAAAGAAAAAAAAACAATAAAAAAAACCATTATTTACAAAAGTATTCCAGAGATTTGGCGCTTGTTATATATATATTAAAAAAAAAGTTAGGCAATTAGAAAATGGAAAAATATTAGTTTGGTGAATTTATTGAAATTGTGTTAATTCATTTGATCAGTTGAAAAACTTACAACTTCGTTTTAACCTTGTGTAAACGTGGAATAATTTAATAGAGCAATGTTCAGTCTATTGGAAAACTTTCATTATTTCATCACTAACGTATACTGAAGCATCTCGTGAATTGAAAGCTAAAATATTCCGATATTCCTTCTGGATTACTAATTGAAGTATATGCCCAATTATGTGATAATATTTTAATAATTAAAATTTTAGATCCCGATACAATTCTGCATGCTTGTCGACAGAATATTTTTTCTTTTATATTCGAATTTACGGAGTTGAAATTTATTCGGCATCGAGTAAAAATGTTCAATATTATATATATGTATACACATATAAAAGTTTTATAAAAAACGTGGAATTTTCCTACCTGCCTGATAAAATATTTTTTTTTTGTTGCAAATAGGGCGTGTATAGATGTGTAAATAGTTAACATTCTTTCTCTCTAAATCGAACAAATCGAATGTTTTACTTTTTCTTATATAAATACCAAAGTAAATGATTTGTTAAAACAATTAATAATTTTAAATAAAATCGCTAGAAAAATATATATTCAAAAATTTAAGATGTGTTAAAGTTTTAAAATTTATTTAAAATATAAGTAAATCACGTTGACTATTAAGTAAAGACCGGCCGAAGGCTCAGTTTCGGGTCAGTGTCGTTAATTGTCGCGCGTCGTGCAGTTAACTTCAGATAACCTTGTAGCTCCTATTTAGTTACTGACTTTATCGGCTAGCGTCATTGCCTTAAGTTTACGTGTTTTTGTACATTCCCCCCCCCGCTTATAAATGATTATGTAAGTGCATATTTGTTTTTACTTCTCACATATTTTGTGGCATTTATTGACCTTCTTCCGATCACGACGGTGTCATTCTCTTAAAGGCGATAATTTTTGTTTACGGTCCTGTATAAGAATTAGAATGGAATGTATTTTTAAGTTTCGTAATATGGAGCCCAGTAAACCGAAAGATATTAGTCGAATTTTGTTCGAATTAGATTAGAAGGCCATTTTGAAACGAAAGATCTTAAAGCACTAAAGTGACTGTAATAAACTGTACGAATGATGGAAATCAGAACGATGAATATGATGAGGAATTGTGAGAGTTAGTTTTTCATAGGAAGAAATAAAATGACACAATTTAGGACAACAAACCTCTTGCCGAAATATTTTCATTTCGCCTGAAAATAAGGCCGAAGATTCGGTTTCGGTGAAAATCTTGTTTCGGTCGAACACTAATAACAAGAACGAACGCTCAAATGTGTGTCATGTTTTTCGTGTACTTAAAATTTTGTCCGTATTATTGAATTCAATGTTTTTAGAATAATAATCCGAACAAATTGCTTCTAAAAATTTTAATGTTTGGACTAATTTTCAAACGCGTAACATTTCGTTTTCGCAAGTGCGTAATTTGAATGCCTCCATTCCATAGCAAAAATCGCCATTTTACATTCGATATCTCAGCCTGTTCCTATCGTACATAAAATCCAACGAGATCACCGAATTTTACGCGCAGATGTAAGTAAAGTTATGAAATTTCTAACTTAAAAAAATGACGTATACGGGACTGTGGGGGATTAGATTAGTGTGATTTGTACGGGTTATCGCCTGTGTGACATTTACGTTAGAGATTATTTTAACTTCTGCAAGTTGGAATATTTGGATAATCATTGATAGATTCCGTAATTTTGATTTCAAGTCTGCTTTTAATATAACCTATCATTTTATTTATTCAGGTAAACATTGCTAATCAACGTTAAAACATTCAAATTATTCGCTTAATTTAACATAATCCAGCCTAGTCTAACCTAAATTCACCAAAACATTTTTGTCAAACAAATTTTGAAACAAAAAGAAAAAAGCTTTCACAAATTTTATGACATAAAAGCTTTTGATGAAAGTTTTGGTAGTGTAATTTAAGTAAACAATCCTGACCAACATAATTTTGCAAATAACGATATTTTCGTCGATTTTTACCTAACTTTCTTCTGATTCGTTATTAGGCCATCTACGTATCCAGAATAACAGAAGGCGGTGCAGCGGAAAAAGACGGCAAATTGCAGATAGGAGATAAGATAATTTCGATCAACGGCGTCGATGTGGACGATGTTACTCACGAGCAAGCTGTCGTTATGTTGACCGGCCTGGAACGATTCCTCAGAATCGTAGCCGAACGTGAAATTCCTTTAGCGTATTCGACCGATACGAACTTATGCAGTCCCGGCCCGGAAAAATCGCCTAAAGTTTTCGGTGTTCCTAAACCGTATTACAACTCAAACAGTTATATGGCTAACCGGCCGAACTACAGATCATCTCCATCTGTCACTACTACGACAACTTCTCCTCCGCAAAAAATTAATCATCAAAGAACGCTAACATCGCCTACGTCAGCTGGGTCGACAGCGAATAATTCTCCAGTTACAAATACTACTCTGAATTCTTCCATTGATTCCGATAGCACACAAGTAAAAGTTCATTTTATTATTATTTTTTAATGTTTAACTTTATTACCGGAATCTCAAATTATATATTAAATCGGTACAGATGCTTCTGCATTGTTTACATATTACATTTATTGTGACCTCATATTTCGCATGTCTTTAAATGTATGAAAACGAATATTAACAACCGATGTATGGCCAGTAGCCTTTTATGGAGCAGAAATCTGAATTATGTACATATAAGATGAACAAAAATTAGAAGCATTTGAAACTTGGTCTTATAAGCTGACAAAGTATCAAACCAAAGTATTTTTGTTCAACTTAAGGTGGAATTGTCTGATTAATTCCTATTCCACTCCAATCTTCCTTTCCTTTATTCTTATATGATCGGTATTGTTTATGACAGGAACCTGTCGGTTCAATAAAAGAAAACCCTTCAAAACACAACTGGTTTAAATATCGAAACAGAAAAAATCGTTATACAATTAACAAACTGGAACTAAACTCAAAGTTGTTTTCGTTTAAATATTCTTTATCTTTCTCGCTATCGGTTATTATTGGCGCATGAATTACTGTAACGTTCTTATTATCTAGAAAAAATATCCTAAATATGATCGTAGAAAAATAATTTTTATTAAACGGTTATTTAATTGTAACCTAATTGTTACGGATTATACATTTCCTCATGGTCTCGTTATATGCGGATAAAATTAATGTGACTTTAATGACAGATAGCGTTATTTGTGGTATTGTCGCCTTAATAAAGTGTATATAACAAAATAAGAAATACAACAAAATTAGATTCCTAATTGGGCAAAATTGATTATTAATAAATGAAGTAACTCCCGAGTAAATACATTAAAAAATATACGTTTTTAATTTAATTTAATTATATATATAATTAATAAGTACTAATATTACACTGATCTTGCAGACTTACTGAAAGCTTCACAAAGAAAGTGAATTTTCTAATATTATAAACAAACACTTATATCTTATTAAAAAAAAAAAAACTTTTAAACGCACCATACTTCTAAAGTGAACGGGAGCGAACTATGTAATAATAATAATAATAATCAAATTTTCAAATACTTATTTTTGCCGATAAGAAAAATAGCCATTTTGAAATGAATTTTTATTGACAATTTATTTTGTTTAAATGTAATTGAAATCTGAAAATAAACATGAAAAAATTGTTCGAAACTTCTAAACGTGTCTCATAGAGGATGTAAACGCAAATTAAATTCATCTTTAGCGTGTGATGTTAATATATTTTTTTTTCCATTTTCCATTATTTCTTACAAAGTGTGTCGGATTAGCATAATATGGACCCTACTCTACATGTATTTTATATATATATATATTTATATATGTGTGTGTGTGTGTGTGTGTGTGTGTGTGTAGTACGTTGAACTGGGAGTTGAAGACATTGATTAACACAGATGCGGCCGCATATGTAATACGGTGTGGGGTGCTACCGCATTCTCCATGATAATTGAGAATAAAAACTGAAATGTTAGCAACTACCAAAAACAGACTGACAAGAAATTATCTCATTATCGGTTGCTTTTAAATGAAAAAATGAGATAATCTGTTCGCGAAAGTAAATGAGTAATTTCCATAACAACCAGAGTTATAACGGAATACGATAATCAGATCGGTAGTATTAGGAACCAGGAATTTTTTAGTAGTGTGAAGTATGAAAATGCATTATTGAATGACGCATAATTTTCAATTAATTAATGTGGAACAGTTAAATATATGCAGTATAAAATAAAAGTTCATTTTGTTTCGTTATATACCTTTTTATATATATTAAATGTTTTACCAGTGGTTAATGGTCCAGTTAGTTATTGTAGTTCGTTCCATTTAATATTTTATTATATATATATATATATATATATATATATATATATATATGCTGTCAAATGAGCCAGTAGCTTCTTTTGCATGTGATTTTTATTTGTTTTCCTCATTTTCGTTTTGCGTTACGCTTACGAGAAATGCACTAAACAGTTATAAGTTTTTATTCGTTTATTTTTTATTTTTTATTTCCATGTTTTATTTTTTTTGCCAAGTTCAGCTATTTACGGGAAAAAAGCGAATATAAATTATCGCATTGCGTTAGATATATCGGTGCTTCTTCGAAATTATTATTAAAAGCCAAAAAAGGAAAAAAATTACATTTTGACACACAAACATTCATTTTACAAAATATCTTTCGAAAAATGTTCGTGTGTGTGTGTGCGTGTACGCGTCATTATTGTATATTTTGAAAACTCAGGTTCGTCCACCGTCCACACGTTCGAAACCTATTACTAACGAAGATTTTCAAGCTATGATACCGCCACACTTTTTACATAACGGCAGCGAATCCGACATATCTGAAAAAAGTGGCGGATCGTCCTCTACGAAGGTGGTCACGCTGACTATTAAAAAACCTAATAGCAAATTATTATTCAACGGTGTCGAACTGCCGGATACACCGGCGACGTTAGGTCGCGTTACCGAAACTATAACGAAGAGTACGCTTACGGAAACGGTAGTCACTCGCATAACGGACAATAAATTGGCCACACCGGTCATCGTAGAGGTAAGAATTTATAGCAACGCGAACAATTTACCATTGCCTTCGCGTTTAGGCGCGCGTGTGTACTCTATAGTGTGCGTTAAAAATAGTTTTTTGTTTTTACGTTCGTGGTTTTCCCGGTATCAAAGCCGTGTCTATATTTTTTCGAGTTTAAAAATGAAAACTCTTTTCGAAACGTCCCAAGGAAAAAATGTGGAATACGGTTTACATCGAAAATTCGAATCAACTTAAGTTGTTTTTTTATTTCCGCGAAACCCTGTAAAAATAACGTCGAAAATTATCCAGTTACTGGAAAGGGACGATTAAAAAAGGAATAAATATAGAGTGACCCAGAGAAGACGGACGGTTTTGTTTTTTTGAAGAGCGCAGTTGGTAATACTGATACAACGCAAAACGCGTGCTCCACGTTTAGTGTACACACGAGAGATTCGTTTTTGTCCAGTTTCAGTCATCACAGCAGCCTACAATGAGAAGGAACGCGCTTTTGCTGTGGAGCATTATTTTCGGCGTGAATCGATCACGGCAATGCAAAGAGAGTTTCGAAGTTACGCGATTTTACGATGATAACATATTTATGAAACACGTCCGCGAAATCTGGAAGACCTGAAAACACAGATTTCTGAAGAAATTTCAAAAATTCAGCGACCTATGCTCGAAAAAGTGTTCGAAACTTTTGTAAAAAGACTGAATGAATGTATTTGGAAATAGCGGTTATCGTGTTTCATAAATGATTGTAAGCTAATCTGTCGTTTTCCTATTTTTAAATAAAGTTTCACTCAAAAATTGTTGTTAAAAACACAACAAAACCGTCCAACTTCTCTAGGTCATGCTATAGTAAAATACCGAATATATCCCGTAAGTAATAATTAAATTTTTGAAAATATTTTTTTTATAGGAAAACTTCGCGATTAATTCAAATTAATAAACTCGCTGAATATTTTATTTGTCGTCGTTATTGTTGCGACTGGTAACTATTGCAAACGTAAGATTGCTAAAAAATCTAACTAGAAGAAAAATTTTGGGACTTTCGAAATTTCAAAATCGATTTTTACGACTAAACCCTTATCTTTAGAATCGATCATACTCAGGCACAGCCGTATTTAAACTAAACGAGAAACAGCCTTATAGTTGATTTTCTTTTTCTGAATAAAATTCCGCATCTTGCGCTGAAATATGGACCAAAAAAAAAAAAAAGTTTCATAGTGTTCCATTATACGAATTACGGTCGTAGTCAACAAATACGTTTGCGTCCAGGATTTTTATCTTTAAAAATTTCCTATTGCGCTGTCAGTTCAATTGTAAACTATTTCACGCTTAAAAATCGCGTAAATAATAAAGTTGTCCGTTTGTCGATTATTTTGAAACTATTAAATTTTTCATTTTTTTATTTAGTTATTATTTTTTCGTAATAATTAATTTCGCGTGATACGATAAAAATTATTCTATAAGTGTTGAAAAATCGGATAAACATTTTAAAACCACCTCGAAATGAATTATTTCACATAATTTAACTTTCGACCAAAATCTGCAAGTAACAATAATTGATACGTACGAATTGTTCGCTTTATTTATTTAAATAGATCGCATTTCATTATTTCGTTTCTACACGCATGCGCATCATCGTTGAATTTATAATTTTGCGACTGATTCCAATGTACATATGCACATTTTTTTGCAACTAATGTCGAATTTTGCAAATGTACACTATTAACATCTGTACGTCGAGCATGTTTCTAAATACAATTTATCGTTCTTTTATTAGTTTATCTTCTCGTCGATCTGCTTTACGTGAACTAATAATAAATTTCCTTTGAAAGTTGATTTTATAATAAATATTTATTCGAGAAAATGATAAATGTCTAATTCTACATACTAAACATTCGTTTCAATAATAGAGTATTCATTAAAAAAATGTGTAGTACAATTTTAATTTTCCCCAAAATGTTATATATATATATGTATGTATGTATGTAATTAATTAAAAAAGACATATAATACCTAATGGAAAACGACTCAGATTTTCTTTTTTTAATCATATCGATTGCTTTCGTTCGCTAATTTTTAGTCGTTTCGGTGTATAAATGTAAATAACTTAAACTTGAAAAAAAAAAATATTTTTAAAAGTCGAAAATTTTACAAGGATATTTTGTAATTTATAAATTAATAAATAGTTTACATCGGATCTGATATATCTAATCGTGTTATGGCTTATGTTATAATTAGACAAATGCTTTTATTTTTTTAAAATATAGATATAGTGTCCGCAAATTTATTATATATATATCACGTATTTTAGTAATTTTAAATTAAGCTTTTCTTTGGTATAACATGATCGAATTTTCGTTTTTATGTGTATAACATATTTTTTTTTTTAAAAAAAAATCATGGAATTACACGAGTGTACGTGGTCATTTATTAGTATTAGTTGAAAGAATATTCTTCCATTGTCTGCATGAGATACTTGACGGCATAATTTCAACACGGCATGCATGTTTGCTTAAAATTTGCGTGTTTTAATTTAAAAAAAAAAAAAAAAAAAAAAATGGAAGTCGTGTTGTATGTTACATCCAAAAGTAGTTTTCTCAAATGGAATAAATTTCGTTATGTTTTTTTGACACACAAACATACTAACTTTACGTGTATTAAACAGTTCTCTTAATGCACTCGTTATCTTTAATGGTTATTTTTATACTTATATATCTTGTTCCTTACAAATTATATCTAACAGACGTAACCAATATATATATATATATATATATATATATATATATATATATATATATATATATATAATATTGCATTATGCTTAACTCTCATTTGTAACCTCTTGTTTCATTTCCGTATGTTCTTAATAACAGGAAGATGCACTTGTGCAAAGTACAACGTGAAGTGGTATTATTGAATAAAAAGTATATCGATTTAAGGTCTGCTATTCATTTCAAAACGACCACCGATCGCATTATAGGTGCTAATGAAAACTTATATTTAAATTAATGATATTTCAAGAACAGTAAACGTTTCTTAATTTGAATATATCTGTGAATTACTCATTTGGAAGGCCCTCCTCCGAGCCGACGTTGCTCGACTTGGAAGTAATTTTCCCTTTATGTTTATATTACCGACCCGGTCCTTCCAAAGACCTAGACAGTTTTCCAGCCTGTAATCTGATGGCGCAAATGAGGACAAACGTCCAAAGTAATCACTTACCATTGTTTCGAGTCCGAAAGCCGAGCTGATAATGACAATTGTCATTCAATGAAACCCTTACTTAGGTCCACTGCCCCCCCATCAATCTCTCTACACATATAATTGTTGACAATTCTAACGCGAGTGTGCGTATTCTTTTGCTGAAAGTTCACGGGATTGAAATCAAATGCATTTTTTTTTCACCTTCTGTTATGTCAAAATCGCTCTTGTTTCTCATACACTTAAAATAATGATAACGCTTACATAATATAATATTTTTTTTTGAGTTTGGTGTTGACGTGGCCAGGATTTTGGTTAATTCAGAACGGATTCACATAATCCGTTCGTAATGCTAACCATCGTAAACTCGCTATTTTAGAGTTACGTTGGTTTCATTTCCATTTAAGTAATAGATACAATATTTAATGATATTACTTATCCTACACGTATGCCCTTATATTATTGTATCGTATATCCTTATTTTTAGAAAGCTAGAACATAATATTCGTGCATTCTTTTTTAATGTATATAAAAATATAGAACAAGAAACGGAATATCTGTGTAACCATATATATATATATATATATATATATATATATATATATATATATATGTTATATATGTATGTATGTATGTGTATAGTAGCACAGATATTACGTTTCGTGTCCCCCTAAACAGTTCCATATTTTTATACTCATTAAAAACAAATGCACGAATATTAGTTACTATAACTTTCTTAACCGCATAGTGTTTGCATCGTTGATTAACTGTTACAAACGTTAAATTTGATGTACGTGTTAATAACCTTGTTATTTTAACTTGCTCGATGTGCGTTTGGCTATGCTTCATTTTTCGTTATATACTTTATTGATCATCATCGCCAGTTTCTTTTTTACAGTTTCGCTTATAAGCTTTAATTTCTCGTGCGCCATTTTGGAGCTTATATCACGCGTGTTTTTTTATTCAATTAATATCATTTATATAAAAAATGATAATATCGCTTTATTGTTCGTAACTATATATTTTTGGTAATGGGAAAATGTCTCGCTTAATACTTGTCAAAGCTATGCGGACATGAAAAACTAAACCAGCCTAACAGCGAGTTACTACATAAAATCCGGTCAATTTTAAAAACTTGGCAATGGATTTTTAAATTATATTTTCTGTTTTCGTACATCTGTCTGTTGTAAATAAAATAAATATGTTTACGGATATTTTTTAAAATATTATATTTTTCTTCAAAAATTATAAATTTGTTATATTTAAATTATGTTGATAATTTCTCAGCTAAAGAGAATTCAAAAGATGACTATAACTTTATACAAAATTGTTTCCGTAACGTTTCTTTAAATAACGAATAATTTCACAAGTATTTCACATTGACTATATGAGGAAATAATAAATTACACACCGTTTACAGGTGTCGATAATTAATATTTAAAAACTGAAAAATGTAATATGTACTCATATAACGTAATTCAGAATATGACAATAATAAATTTCACGTTTAGTACATGAGTGTCCTAAGTTTTAGATATTTGTGAACTAAAATTATTTTAAGAAGAAATGAAAATAAAAACTTCTTCCGGGAAAAAAATTAATAACGCTTATTTTAGCTAACATTAAAAGTAATTAAAAACCGATAACCTTCGGTTATTTAATTTCAAATTAAACTTCTTACAGATTACTAAAATTTTTCTTCGAATGTTACTGTCAATTTGATAACGAACATTATTGTGTTAATCTAACTTTTATTGATACTAATGTTGTGTTTCTAGTCAATGTCATGTTTGAATCAATATTTTGTATACGAATAATATACTATTAGAATTAATTCCATATATATATATATATATATATATATATATATATATATATATATATATATATATATATATATGAACGTGTGTATGTGTGCGCAAAATATTACAACACAACAATAATATTTTTTAATTTTTTAGCAAATCGAAACATTGTAAAATGTTTGTGTGTCAATAAATAGGTACGAATATTAAAATTTTGTTGATTATGTACATTAAATATGATTAAAAAAATAATACTTAGCACGTGTTTCACTACGTAGTTAGTGCACTTTGCTTATTTATCACTTGATAGTTTTCGCAATGCGCGAGATAAATAGTAGTTCGGGAACCGGCTCTTTTAAACACTGTTTATATGCGAAGCACTGATATTTCGAAATCCGTCTAATACGTAGAATTCCGAAGGAGAAAAATTAGGTTTCACGGATTGCAGACAATTTTTTCACGTTCGAATATATCGTATTTGAAGAAATGTATCTCATCCGTACTTACAGGTGAAACCGGAACTGTCGTATTCGTAGGCACAATTCTCGAATTGGCGACTTACGTAATCTTGTTTGTTGATGTCAGATTATTTAATTTCGGTCCGTAATTTTCTTTTAAAATATTAAGAAAAACTTGCTCTGTTGTTACTGAGGAAGAAAATTTAAATTGTTCTTCAATAAAAATATCGATTTCTGCGCACGGCGTCTGAATACGAAGTACTTTAACAAGTGATCGTTCATTAAGAATCGTTGTCGGACAAACGATACGTGTGATGTAAAAGCAGGCATAGACAATAGAAGTGCTAATGTTGTTTTCTTAGTCAAATATAAAAATTAAATTGTAGATTTTAATCGTTATCCGATAATGTCATCGTAAATATCTTTTAATATTTTTCCGTTATTCGATGCTCCGTTGTTGAATACTTTCACCAGATTAACACGATAGTTAAAAGAAGAAAAATATTGATAATGAATTAATATCTATTTCGAAATAACGATATTCGTTAACTTTATTAATAATCGTCTATTACTAAATAAATATTTTGAAATGTGTAGGATGTAACGCTGTCGAAAGCCGGAGGATCTTTAGGGTTCAGCATTATCGGCGGAACTGATCATTCTTGTATACCGTTTGGTTGCGATAATCCGGGAATATTTATTTCGCATGTAAGTATTATCTTCCTTCCGAACTAACGCGGTTATGCTTTAACGTTCTGTTTCCACGACCTGTGTTCGAACTACACCAGTGTGACAATTTCTAACGGTAGGAAGTGAATTATTGGTCGATAAACAAATACCAGCTAGCTAGGAAAGTAAAAAACACCACCACCTCCGTATTATCTTTCCACAATGCGTGTCGTTTAGCTAGTTCTTTATCAATCTTACTAGGATCATTTAGACTATATCCCGCGCCAACTTTTGAGTTGATTTATTTCTATTACTATTTTAAATAACCGTTCTGAGTTGTGGCGTAAATCCGAAATTGTCCGACATACTTATTACGAAAAATCTATTTCTAAAAGTTTTGTTTCAAATTATTTTCACTCGATTATTTTTCAATTTTAACATCGTTTACGTTTTCCTATAAATTACGTCCTATTACGAGTTTATAATTCGTGACTCGAATTGAATGCACATAAGCAGCTCAATCGTATTGGTTCAAAAAAATTTTTTAATTTTTTCAAAAAGATATCGCAGATAGAAATGTTAACGTGAGTATATATATGTGTATGTGGAAGGAATTTTTACTAATTAAGGTGTAAACGTAATACAGATCATCGATAAGCGTAATTTTGACGGTTGTAATTTTACGGTTATTCGAAAAAAAAAATATATATTTTCAAGTTATACAAAAAAAAAAAACCATTCTGTATTCTCGTAAAATATAACAATTTCCAGTTAAAAATGGACCAATTTTTCAAAATACATATTCCCTGATTATTGGTAAAAAATGTTTTACTTCGTGGATGGACTTGTATAATAAATTTACTGATTTGGTTCTTTAATTTCGTACAAATATTTTTCTCTGGGAAAAAGTATTTAATTTCGTTTTATATTGTACTCAGATCGTACCTGGTGGTATAGCAGCTAATAGTGGTAAATTACGAATGGGCGATAGGATAATCGCTGTCAATGGCGAGGAGATAACGTTGTACAAGCATCAAGATGCCGTGATGACGTTATTGAAACCGACTGACGAAATTACTCTTAAAATACAACACGATCCTTTGCCAGTCGGATATCAGGTAAATTATAAGTAATCAATTGCGTTATTAATTTTTATAGACGATAAAGCTATGTTATGCACGTTTATAGAACCACTACTACACGGTGATTTATTCATCAAACACTTTTTAGAATAATTTTAACGGCTGCAAAATTATTTTGGAACAAATACGATATTTTAAAATTTGTGTTATTAGTATGGCTATTATTCTTATAATTAATTTTAGTCCCTTCCTATTCTATGAGATATTGAACGATTATAAGGTGAAATAATATTTCATATGATTGATCAATTTTTCTACATCATATTCTAATTAAATAAACGTTATCGTGTGGTTTTAGTATTCAACTATCTAAATCTAAATATTTTTGAATCGATTATTCTGTACTTTTAATGATTTAAATCCGATTTTTTTATTACTCATTGCCAAATTTTGTCAAAATACGATGGTGGTAAAACCTAAAGTCACGAATTTCAATTATTACATTTTACAACAATTACTATTTTTATTTGCGATTATATTTCGATCGTAATGCTAGACTATTTGTATCAGTGGCGATTTTCCAGCCGTAGTTAAAATAGATTAGATTTCACTTAAAATTTCTTCTTTTTAAGATTGGCTTTCGTGTGTGCGATTCTGACCTTACATTATTTTAATAACATTTCAGCATTGACCTTCCATCTTCTTTTTCTCCTCAACCTTTAGATTGATGGGAAGTTACATCGAATGATCCTGTTGCCGGCCATATTCTTTATTTCTTGATATCTCCTCCCTTTTCTAACATCATCCATATACTTTTTCCGGGGTTTTCCTCTTTCATCATCCTTTTAATTATATTTGTGATCCATCTTGAATGTCTTAGCAGATGTCCAATCATTCTATTTCTTCTAGTATATATTTCCGTAATAATATTTCTATTTTCTTTCGTTATTTTTAGCATTTGTTCATTCCATATTCTACTACATTTTCGAATTATAACATCTGATAAAAAAACCAAAAACCCACTTGTTTCATCAACACAGCAGCAGATGCTGTAGTATGTAAGCCTAATAATTGGAAACAAAATTGGAATGTGGAAAATTTTGAATGAAGATAAATGAGTTCAAATATTTCAATATTATCATTAATAAAACTTATATGTTTCGGGTGCAGTTTTCATTGTATGTTATACATTACCGAATTTTTTATATTTAATACGTGAAGGAGTGCTATTTTATGAATCGAATACACCAGTTTAAATATTAATTTAACATATCTACTGGGATGCTTTATACAATATCGTCCGGGTTATATAATATATATGTTTGTGTGTGTGTATGTTATTTAGTACTCGTTAGTTGACTGAATTCATCCGGTACGATAGGAGTTAAGAATAGTACACGTATTTTAGTCATAATAAATAATTGTAAATCTGGTATTTCTGTTATAAAAAATCTGGTTCGGTTAATCGTGTAATTCGATTTCTAATTAGTTCATCGATCTGATTATAAAGATTTTTATAATCTTCTACCCGTCCCTAATTTTAAGCTGTCTTATGCCACTGTTACCTTCTATTTATAAAATTTAGGATCATCCGTAATACAGGAATCAGGTTCATTTAAGCTCGTACCAATTATTACTAGAACTTTGTTTATATATTAATCTTTCATATTTTACATTCTGACGAAAAATTCGAATAGAAGTTATCCAAGGAAATTGTATATTTTAAAATGATTATTATCATTTCTTAATAACAGGAATTAACAATCGTTCGTGAACCCGGTGAACGATTAGGTATGCATATTAAAGGTGGTTTACGTGGTCAAAAAGGTAACCCTCTGAATAAATATGACGAAGGAGTTTTTATTTCTAAAATTAATTCCGGTGGAGCTGCTAAAAGAGATGGAAGGTTGAAGGTTAGTACATGTTATTTGTTTTTAAATTATTCAATTTCTATCGATATGCACTCACGAGAAAGGATTTTTTAATAGTATAATTTACGAAAGAAATCTGATTTAATTCGGTTTTTGTTGTTTAAAATTTTAATTTTGATGTATAATTTCGATTTATCGTATAAAAATATCGATTTTTTCCGAATTTATCAAATTAATGAAAAATAAATGATTTCTATCTGATAAATTATTTTATTTTTTTAGGTTGGTATGCGTTTACTCGAAGTAAACGGTATATCCCTCCTTGGAGCTTCTCATCAGGAAGCGGTAAACGCGTTACGATCAGCCGGTCAACAGCTTCGACTTATAGTGTGTAAAGGATATGAGAAAGCGGAAGTGGATAGATTAATCGCTGAAGGCAAATTAACCCGAGAACAAAAATCGATCTCTCAGAGTGTATCCAGCTTAGATAAAGAAGACGAAGACACGGATACATTACGACAGGTTAGTGTGAAATTTATATTTCTAGATTTGCTCGAATTATTTTTCGTGGCTTTTTGCAAAGCGATATATATATATATATATATATATATATATATAAGAGGAAACTTTAATTTTCATACGTGGATTTTAAGCGAGGAGCATATTGTTTTGGAAATTTTTAAGTGTTTTCAAAATAACGGCGTAGTTTTTTTTTTTAATATTTTAAATAAAGATACGATCCTAACTCATTGAAGTTAAATAAGTATCGAATTTAGTATGCTTACTAATAAGATATCACCTTGTTAGTCAGCTTATGGGTTGAAGTCAGAGTCCATTGACCATGACTACGAAAATTAGTTTATATTAATCTATTTATTGATCTAATATAATTTAATGATTTCATAATAAGTCTGCCGGGGGGGGGGACGTCTTGACTAGTATCCAGTAGCTTCCATATTGACATATTGGTGCAACCTCTTCCTATCTGCTGGAGCAAATTTTCTAATCTCCTCGTTTACAAGCGGGATGTGCAAGTCTCGATGAATATCATCATTTCTCCAATAACGGCATGCATCGACAATTGCTCTTAATATTATGCTTTTTCTAGTTTGGATCTTTGCTCTAGAAGACCTGCTGGTACAGTCCCATAACTGCAGACCATAAGTCCATATTAGCTTTATGATTTACCGATACAGTAGATATTTGTACCTTACGTCTTAGAAGCGTTTTCCGTCCAAATAACTGTTGAGTTTTTTCTTTATTTGTTTACATTTCATTCTGGCATATGCGGAAGTTGCATTTTCTTGCTGTACTTTAAATTGTCGTTCTGATAAGTAAGACATGAGCAAACGGCAGATGTTACCTAGCAGAATTCGGCTTAATTTATAGGTCAGCCCTCTTCGTGTCACACCTTGTCGAAAGCTTGCGCTACGTCTAAGAAGACGGCCGGGCAATATTTTTCCCTCGAGTGCTAATTTGATTATCGTCGTGATCCTGTGCACTTGATCAAATGTGGAGATGCTTCCGTCGAAACCCAAACTGATGTACTGGTATATACTCTTCAACCATAGGCAATAGTAGTTTAAGTAATAATTTCTCGAATAACTTTGATATAGTTGGCAATAATGAAATTTATCTGTACGACCTTGCATCAGCGTCTGGTTTGTTATGTTTTTTTTTACCATAATGATTTACGCTATTTTGAAATAGCCTGACATGTATTCTAAACGTAGGCTAACGTAATTATACCTTTTTTTGTGAGTTCTTTTAGGACTCTGGGGGGATATGCCATCAATGCTGGGAGCTTTCCGAGGGTTCATAGTATTATTGATTTCAGTCGCTACCTCATATGGTGAAAATATTATCATTTTTTCGTCCGTTTTAAATTAATGCTGATATTAATAGTTGAGGTCATACTATGCAGTTTGAATACCCGACATAAATGACGAACAAAGTATTCGGCTTTATCAACATCTGACTTTACCCAGTTTTCACCCTCATCTTTAATGGATGGAGCATGTTTAATATTTTGGGTAGCTTTCCAAAATACTCTTTATCCTCGAAGGGACTAAGATCTTTGATGTATGCGGTGAATGTTTATTTGTGAATCTTTTTTATTAACGCGTTAAGATAGATTTTTATCATGTGGACTCCGTGTATGTTACGATATGCGTCGGGCTCGTCTTCATTCAGTGATCTTGAGTCGTACTTGCAATGGGTACGTGATTTCTTTTGATTTATACCTTTCTGGTTCAGATGTAGCTGTCTTGACTGCTTCGAGAATTGCTTCAATGAAATGTTCTTCAAAATCTTGTTTTGTTTTCAATCGTATTCTAAGGTTTATTTTCTGATCTGTCGTTGAGATCAAAAAGTTAAACTTAATTATGTTGCTATTAGACTAATAATTTTTTGTTATTCAAGTTGAAGTCAGTATTAACTGTGAATGATCATTCTTCAAGCACTTTTTCAATGTTTCAACACATTATCATCCTCGGCGAATTTTTTTCCTGTCGTCCGCTATTTTATCTAATGAGGTATTCTGCAGTAAAGTTTTGTCCGCGAATCATATTACCAAAATATTTAACTTCCTACCACTTATATTGTTAATTCACGATTTTTTTATTCGTCATCGTCAGAACTTTAACTTTATTCGCAGCTGGTCAATTATAACTCGGTTAACGTGAGTAGTAGTGGTAGAGGAAATTCACCTCATCGCACAAGAAATATCTACCATAAATTTGATATGCACCTAACTAGATTGTTTTATTTGTTTTTAATATTTAATTCCATATATTTTATTTTGTTCATTGTAAGACTGCAAACATTTAACGTTATTATTATATTCGTTATGTCAGGAACAACAAATGAAACAAGAATTGGTGGAATGGGAAAAAGAAGAAAAAGAAAATCTGGATATCGATGAAATACGAGAGAAGAGCACCAAAGAAAAGGTTAGAACGTTAGGCGTATTTTTTAAAATTATTTTTATAAAATTTCACGTTATCGGAAAAAATTTACACATAATGTTTTAAAATTGACTATTATTTGGAAATTGAACATTTGAAAGCGATCGGTTTAAATTATTTTTTCAAACTCCGGTCATCTCGTTAGGTGATAATTTATTATGTTGTTTCGCGTTTATATGGAAAGATAAACAACACGGATGCGAATTCTTTTAAATAATTCCATTCGATTAAAATTTCTTTCTCGTAAAATCGTATTTTCATTATTAAAATTTATCTTAAATGTAAAATAAATGTATAGACAAATATTTTTGTGAAATCTCCGAATGAGGGACAAATATATATACATTAATGCTGAATTTATATCAGAAAACTTCATCTCCGAGTATTATGCTGATTATATAAAATTCATAAATCAACGATTAGTTGCGTCTAAATACTTTTTTTTTATATATATACACCAAAGAATGGATCTTTCAATATTCTATCAGTTTTTGTTGTAATACTATAATGTATAAAATAATCAGAATACATTTATATCTCTTCGTTTCTATTATCCGTATGTCTATTATTCGATTTAAGTAGCAATGTGCTGCCATTTCATACACGGTCTCTTGCATATCTAGTTTCGTTAATTTTTTAATTCGATCTATGTATCGACTCGTCGCTCTGACCTTTTGTTCTTCTTCTATTTACTTTTTCCTGCATAATTGCTTTTCCAATCTGTTAATGTTTAATATGCACTAGTAGGGCGTTCAAACGAGTAAATTTTTATTTTTTACACTATCCAACAGATTCAAAATTTTGCGGTATCCTTTCATTTCAAAGGCTTGCATTTTCTTTTTATCGTCCACATTCCTGATATATACGTTGTAATGGGATAATCATTGTTCGTAAGAGGCACAGCTTAGTCGTTTTTATAATTTTATGATACATTGCCAATCAAATACATGTATGTATATTGTTTAATCTCTGATTTTTTCTTCAGATTATTCATTTATTTGCGGAGTGTAGTGGTTCAAATCTATCGAAATATAAAAAGGACTAAATCAATAGATATTTAACAACGAATATAAACCGTCAATGTTAAGATATATTGATTTTAAGACTGTCTTGTTAAAAGTATACTTTTTAGTGTTTTTTATTTATTTATATATATATTTTTAAATCGCTAATATCATAAGACTGTTTTTATAAAACTTCGATTAAGCAGACTCCTTATACAAGCGTTCACCTCTACAATTAAGTTTAGCAATACATTTCTTTGAGTCTATCTTGCCTGGTGTAATTTCTTTTTCAGACATAATAGTTAACACATATTTCGTTAGATATATTGGCTTAATATATCACGATATGCCTTTATCTATCTACTCCTGGATGAAGGTTTTCCCAAATTTTTTCTATTCATTTCTGTTCTGTGCCTTTCGCAACCATCGCTTCTCGGCTACCTTCGATATATCTTCGTGTCCTCGGTCTATCGATCTACCTTGGTTTCTTCTTTTGTTTATCGGCCACCATTGTATCACCCGCTTTGACCATCTGTTGTCATCTCTTCAGGCTACGTGGCCAGCCCAATTCTTCCACTTTATTCTAGCAATTCGTTCCGCTACATCATCCAACTTCGTTAGTCCCCGTATCTGCGCGTTTCTGTACCGATCCGATAATTTGATGTTGAGCAATATTCTCTCATGTGCAGTTTGGGTCTTCTGTGTTTGTTTTTGTATATGGCCATTTTTCTGCAGCATATATAAGGACTGGGAGTACACAGTGATTATATAATCTCCTTTTCAGATTAATAGGCATTTGCTTGTTTCGAAGTATTCCGCTTAACTTCCCGAACGCAAACCAAGACAAAGATATTCTTCTGGCTATTTCTGTTTTCGTCATCATTTCTTTATTTGTTGTTATTTTTTGATCTAAATATATATAGTTATCTACTTGTTTTATTTCCTCTGAATTTATTGTTATTTTTATTGTTTTTCCTGTATTAGTCATTATTTTTGTTTTTTGGAGGTTTATTTTTAATCCTATCTTACTGGAATGTAGATTTAGGTCTGTTAACCATCGCCTGTAATTCTTTTGCGCTTGAACTTAACAAAACTATGTCATCTGCAAACCTAAAATATTCACCATTAATTTTGATGCCTTTCACATTCCAATTTCAATTTTTAAATACATTTTCCAATGCGGAAATAAACGATTTGTGAAATTGTATCACCTTGTTTTACTCCTCTTTTTATTGGAATCTTTTTTGTTTTCTTCCATAAGTTTACTTGCATTGTAGCATAGTTATAAATGTTCTTAATAATCTTAATATATTTGTCATTAATTCCAATATCATTCAACGAATTTATCACTGGCCAGACCTCTACTGAATCAAACGCTTTTTCGTAGTCTATAAAGGCCATGTATAAATCTATGTCGTATTCATCGCACTTTTTGTATCAACATTGTGATCGTTAACAAGTGTTCATTTGTATTAAACCCTGATTTGAAACCGGCCTGTTCTCTCGGCTGACTGAAGTCAGTTCGTTATGTTATTCGATTTGTGATTACACAGCTTATATATTTGAGATAATAAGCTAATCGCTCTATAGTTGTTCAGGTTCTGCATATCGCCTTTTTTATGTATGAGGACTACTTCGGCTTTCATCCAGTTGGGTATTGTAGCTTTATCTAAGCATCGATTGAAAAGTTGAAAAATCATACTTATAATCAGGCTTCCACAGTGTCTAATCATCTATACTAGAATTCCATCCCGGTGCTTTGTTATTTTTTAACGATCGGAGTTTACCTCGTCTGCGGTTATTTCAGGAATCTCTTTGGCGTTTTCTTCTTGAGTTTCACTTGTAGACGTTTGCCATTACATCTGGTTGTATCTTTGTGTTATTTATCTTCGTAAAATAGTTTTCTACTTCTTCTGTTATTTTATATTTATTCGTTATGATTTTTCTATTAGCATTTTTTATTTTTACCAATATTTTATTGCCGCATGACAATGCTTTTTAAAATATTTTTGGACCTTTATTATTTTCAATTGTTTTCTATATATTACGTTTGTATTAAAGTTCCTAACGTCATTCCTCATTTATCTTCTAATCGTTTTATTTAGCTCTGTCCATTGAATTAAATTTTTATTTTTATTTACTTTTAGTATTCTACGCTACTGCAGTAATGTTTTAGTTTCTGCGCTTAATTTATTGTTTACTGTTTTATCTTTCGGTGCCGCTTTAATTGCACATTTCTTCATTGCCTCTGTTAAAAATTTTACTTCTTCCTCGATTGATGTTATAGGCTTACAAATGATTATTTGAATATACAGTTTTTTTGTATGCTTTTAGGCCCTATTAAATAAAACTCGATTCTGCCAAAATAATGTTTTGCATAACGCAATATTCAGTGTATTGACTTTCAGTCACACATCAAAATTTCGACGCTTAATTATTAATTTTATATAGGATGTTTATTATAAAATATCGTTTTGTAATTGTAGATAATTTTCGACATGTTTATATAAATATTTTAAAATTGTGACATTTCACGTCAACCAGAAAAATTTACAATATTTCACGTTATACTATGAACATCGTGACTGAAAGGGATATTTATTACAATAAAGCGACATATACGTAATGATCATCGTCAGTGTGCGTTATTATTGAATAACGATTTTTCCCCTTTAAAATTATGTAATTTTCCTCCGTATAATAATTTTGCTTTTTAAAATATAAACGTTTTTATGTGATATGTTGGCTATTTCTTTTTTCAGAGTGATTATAACTACGATTTTTTTTTTTTTTTTAAATAACCAAATTGTAAAATTTTTTCCGATTCTTTACTGCGTCGTTATTCTTTTTGTAATATTTTATTTATACTATTTATGACGTCGGTAATTAAAAACAGTAATCAGAAAAATTAGTATTCATTTATAAATAATCAACATGCAACCTCGATCGAATATCAATATTTTTAAATAAAAAATATTGAATTATTTGATTGTCACGGGGGAATGTGATTTTAAACATATATTATCTTGGTTATCAATGTGAAAATTTTATAATATTTAAACACTCCTTTCTTTATGGACGATCGCGAATTTTTCGAAATTCAGTTATGAATGGAATTTAAAAAGTTAAAATATATGTACATTGTAATAGAGAAATGCCCACTTTTAACCACTAGATAAAAAATGTTTTCACATTGAATACTGTCAAGAAATTGTCCAATATTGTTGTTTAAAAAGGAGTCTTTCGAATTAGCCTTTTGGACAGATTTCATATTTAGATCAATCGTCCGTAACGTGAAAGAAAACTCTATCCTTAAAATTAAAAAAGTGAAAATATTTAAATATAATTTTCAAATAGTCTAACTAAAATTACCCAGGCGACCTATACTTTTTTTTTTTTTTGGTACAAAAACGTTTTTCCGTACAATATATTTACATACAAATTACACACACACACACATGCAAAAAGAAAAAAAAAATATACATAACTATAACTATTTTAATCGTCTAGAATTTCGTTTCACAAATTTCCGGTGTGATAACAAACAAGATTAGTTTTTTAATAAATATAAAAAAGGAGACTCCTTAAATTTTTTTCCTTTCTGGAAAATTAATTTTGGAATTTTTCGATCGTTTTTCTCTTAAAATAATTATTTCGTAGATTCTATTTCCGAAAGATCTGATACCTTAAATCGAAATTATACTTGAAATAGAAAATTTTAATTATATTTACCAACACATATTTAGTAAAAAGCAAATTTGTAAGCTTATGACATTCGAACTGTACCGAGCTAAAATTTTCAGTGTAATACATTTAGAGAGAAAAAAAAATCGGAATTTCCAAAATTTTATAGGGAAGTTCGAAATCAGTTATTTTCATGCGGGTCTATTTTCAATTACTTAATAAATTACACATATGTTCAAAATTTCATCGAAATTGTTATAGCAATTTCCGAGATGATCGAGTATTATAAGAATTCCTTGTTTCGATTGTTCACGATTTGCTGCGTATTAATAGCCTATGATTTGTTTTTATGTGATTTTTAATTGCGCATTTAATTTTCTTCACTTTTTCCTTTTTAGGTTTTGGAAGTTGTACGAGCAGCGGAATTACTAGCCAGCGATAACGATAAACCAAAGTCACCGGGCGGTCCAAAATCAGGGGACGGTTTAAAAACTACGACCGTCGTAATGAGCAAACATACGTTAGCACCTCAGGCGTCGCTTTCCGTAAGTTGATTTAAACTAATGTTAATCTTTTTCATATTCAGTATGTAGTTCTGTTTTGTTTTATTTTTATTTATTTTTAGATAAATGGTTTACTAACAAGTGCACGTTTTGACTGTTCCTTTTGGTGTTTATCTTTTCATACTTCCAATGATAAATATATTTTTTTCTTTTCTTTTATCGCCGCATTTTATTACAGTTATTTAGAATATTATAAAACGAATGAAATTAAAAATAGTCGAAGGTTCTAACGAAAAAACGAACTTCGTCATTTGCGAGTGTTGTAGAAGAGATTTAAAAAATTTCCTTAAAATCGAATTCAACCTTCACTTTTCGTGATTTAATAATTTACAAATATTAATTTTGTCCTCGATATTTCGCTTAAATTTTAAAATTTTTAAGAATTTTTTGTAAATGTTTTGTACATATGCATGGAACACACACACATATACATATATATATAAAATAATTTGAATTATTTTATACACGTGCATGGATTTCGTATTTTATGAAATAACGCTATATAATATTTTAACTCTAGTAACTCTGTACAGTTTTTTATTCTCACGCTTGAAGTTACATTTTCTGCCCTTCATGATTGAGGTGTTACTAAATTTGCCTCCTTTACTTTATAAATTTATATAATTTCAACAAATCGTTTATACATTTTTAAATATTTTAATATGCTTATGGTGTGATTAGTGGGGGAAAGCATCGATCGTTTTTCATTTAAATTTGCAATAATTTAACTAAAACCAACCTTTTGTTCATTTTTCTGTTACGTATTTTTATTGTATACATTTCGATAAATACTCCTCGTTGATTTAGTTTCATTGATTCCGAAATATTCGATAGAAAAAAATTTTATATTAGCTTTCTAAAAGGTCAGAATTTTATTCTATCTGATGTATTCGTCTTATAACCAAATTTGACGATTGTATTTTCTTTTTTTTTTTCATTTTCAATTATCAGTGTCGTTTGTGTACAATGAGTATTTTATTATTTTAATTATTGCGGAATATTGTTAAATCTAAACATACCAAATAGAAATATTTGATTAGATCCCCCGACATTTATACGGAACATCCTATATTTTTAACCATATTCAACTCTTTAACTTCTTCTTCTTTTTTCGTTGATAACCGTGCCGTGTACTGCTACTAAGGCCAGAGGCACGGGAGGAATTTATATTAACGGTAGATTCTGGATAAATGAAGGAAGGCAAGGAGTCTAGATTCGGATGTAGGAGAATGCTGTAAAATATTTGGGAGAGAGTTTGGAAGGTTCGCGATTGTACGTTCGGAGGAATATAACGGACAGGTAATAAGCAAGTGAGGAATAGTTAAAGGAATATTACATGCGGTACATTTCGGTTGGTCACTATTAGTAAATAAGTGCTTGTGAGTAAGCAGTGTGTGGCCTGAGCGTACACGGCACAGGACTACTTCGTTTCTCCTGTTTGAGATTTGACATGTAGTTGACTTTATCCAGTTGACGTTGTATTGCTGCAGGTTTGAAAATCCTTCGTTCGCTCTATCGAATAATTTAGATCGTATGGTGTGAAGGAAGTCCTTCGTTGGAATTGGTATAGCGGGAATAGGTGATATTAGACACGCTTCTTTTGCGGCTGCATCTGCACTGTCGTTTGATCCCACGCCGTTATGCCCTGGAATCCAGAGGAGAATAATTTTTCCGGTAAACTCTGATGCGTTGGCTAAGATGGATTTGGCCAAAGGATGTTGGTGGTGTGATCTGTTTTGGAGACTTTTAATGGAGCTCAAGGAATCGGTGCAGATAACAGCATTGTTTTTTAGTTCTTCAATAACCACATCGACGGCAATTGAAATTGCGTACAGCTCTGTAGAAAGAACGTTGAAGTTTTGTGGAAGCGGAAATCGAATGACATTGTTTGAATATACAACTGCGCAACCGCTGTCTCTTTTGACACCGTCCGTGTATAGGATGTTGTAATGATTGAAACGCTTTATTAAATTTTCAAAGGAGGAATGTAGACGACTTTGAGAAGTAGGACAACATAGTTCCAGGAGAGAGGTATCGAAGGATAAAGGATGGAACGAGACCGGCGGTATTGGGAAAAGGATGTTGCTGTAGAAGTTAGGTAATGAGGTGCATAGTTTATTGTGTAGGATGGATTTTACTTTATACTGGAGCGTGGATTTTAAGTATGGTCGAGTAAGAACAGAAGGTAGAGAAGTTATGGGCATGGGGAGGTTAGGAGTTATATGAATATGAGTGTGGAATTTTAGGAGTAAATACTTCATAATAATTTGAAAAAGTTTGAAAGATAGTGATTTTTTGAAAAAATAAACAACAAGAAAGTATTTAAGATCACTGAAAGTTTTATTTTTATAAAAAATCGCAAAATTTTTCGACTGTTAAGCCATCATCGAGTGAATAAAAAAATATAAATTACGAAAATATATACAAATTTATAAAAATTTAAAATGTAGTATATTATTGTTTGTGTATAAATTTTATATTGTTGGATGTTTTTATTTATTTTTATTTCATTAACTATTGCGTTATTGCGTATAAATTTTATATTGCTGAATTGTTATTTTTATTGTTTGCCACATTCACTGTCAGATTATTTAAAAATATTGTTTTTTCATTCACTTTGATAATTTCGGTAAAATTGCGTATCCATGTAATATTTTTTACATTTTAGATGTTTATAAGAATGTGTATATATTTTCGTAATTTATCGTTTTTTTATATTCACTTGATAAATGGCTTAACAGCTGAAAATCTTTGTAATTTTTCGTAAAGATAAACAATTTTAGTGATTCTAATTTATTTTTTGTCGTTTACTTCGTAATAACTAAATTTATAATTTTCCGTCGGAAATTGATCAATCCTCGATTCGAGAATTTTGTCGGTTAATTTATTACAATGGATATTCTTATTATTTATTAGTCGAGAGTGTAAATATAATTTTCTCCATATTTATTGTTACAAATGTTTTGTTGTAAATTTAATAAATTCCCCTTTATCGAGTTTCTGGTATATTTGTGTTATATATAATATCAAAATAAATGATACGTACTCAAAAGTAGCTACATCATTTAAATAATTCGCGTCAATATCAAAATTAAAAAAGAACTACTGAATTTTTTCTAGGCTCTGTTTAACATGTGTGTCATTCCCTCCTTTGGAATATATATATATATATATATATATATATAATGGCGCTCCCAGGCGGGCTACCGGGCTTATGCTCCCCACAGGGCTTAGAAAAGTATAAAATACATATTAAAAAGGCGCGTAACTTGTAAGCTCCAAGCAATTTGCAGCTAAAATGATAGTTGAAACAGAAGAGAATATTTGAAAAAGCACTGTTAGAAAATAATCGTTATATTCTGTCTGCAAATGACATTAAAAATCCAGCTGACTGTCTAACACAAAAAAAAAAAAAAATGTGCCATTAGAATCTAACTCCGGTCGTGGACTGTTTTTTTTTTGTTGTTATTAATTGTTTCGTTGTTGTTCGTGATGGTTTATTGTTTGTTTTGCCTGTTGAATTTTGTTACACATTCGGCTGTGTATATTTTATTCATTTTTAATTATTTTTTGGAGGAATGTCTGGGTCCACCGTGGATACAAATCCTGGGTGCACCACTGTATATATATATATAGTAAATTTTATCATTTTTTTCTTCATTTGTATATTGAACATGAACGGTTAGTTGTTTCTGGTAATATCAATTTAATTCGCATGTAATAGCATTTATCAATTACAAACGTATTATATCGCATGATTTACGTTTTTCTTTTTGCATGCTTTTTCGTAACTAGGCTGAGAATGTTCATGTATCGGCTTCTAACATTAGCGCCGCTGCTGCTACTACTACTAATGTCAGTAATCGACATTCGATATTAATAAACGACGATGACGCTTCCAGTCTGATTAATATAGATAGTTTAAACTTGGATTCTCCCGAAATCTCGCATCGTTCTAAATCGGTACCAGATTTAACTGGCGATAATATTTCCGATATTAGAATGTATTCTTCTTCTCGTTGTTCTACGACTAATAATGAAAATCATTATCCTTCACACGGCGACAAACAATTCGAAAATAAATCGTCATCATTGGTAGAAAATATAAAACGCGCTTACGAAATGAATATCGTCGAGAAAAATCCTAATTTCAGTACACTTCCGCGCAAGAAAAGAACCACTTCCGAAGGAAGTAATAGAAAAAACTATTTTTCTTTACCGAAACATCGAAATAATAATAATAATAATATTCGTAATCATAAAATCGTTCGTTTCGATATTCCGATAGAATCCTATGATGCGACTAATGTCGCCAGTACCGATCGAAGGATGGCCGATAAAACGGTCATTGACAACGCCGATTCTCGTCGTACCGTGAATAATAATAATAATGAAAAATATCACAACGAAAAACTAGCCTACGTTACCAAAAATACCGTCAGTCGACGCGACGATGATACCGTCGTACGTGTGTCAGATAAAACGCTCCCTTCGAATACTGGCCCCGATATTATTAGACGATCTAACGACTATATGAAAAATTCGCAGTCTTTGTCAGAAATAAAATGTACAGATATCGACAGTTCGGCCTCTCGATCGTATCCGTCTTGTTCCGTTTTAAAAACGGTTATCACCGAAACAGCTGTACCGAGTCGCGTAGTATCCGCGGATACTATCGAAAAATGCGACGGCCGGGACAAACCTCTTATTCGATGTACCGTTTCCGAAGATAAATGTACGACCGCCCCGGATTTCCCGCAATTAACCACTATATCTTCTTCTTCGTCTGTATCGTCGGATTTACAAAACCCGTCCCAAACGACGCCTGAACGTAATTTCGTACCTTATAGTCCTCATCCGTTTTTACAACCCGGTCTTTCTTATATGCCGCCTCCTTTAATATATCATCCGTTTATGACGTACAATAATCAGATGATACAGATACCTTGCTTTCCAATTGTTACCGGCGATGGAACACCTAGTGCGACTAATTTTAATGAAGAATTTTTCGAACGATATTACGGATTAAAATCGTTATCCCAAACCGGTTTAAATACTTCGCGTCCATCGTCTAACGACACGGCCGTTAGTAGTGCGCCAGCGTCGGAGGAATTTCGTAGCGGTAATAAAATTTCTAACGGACGTCGGACTGATGAAAGTGAACGTAGTAAAATTCCTCCTCCGGTAAATTTCGCTACATATCCGTTCAGTCCTCCGACGACTCCGTCGTGGTACGAAATATACGAGAAAACGCCTCCATTGCCCGGATATTCCGAAGCATCGTCGTCGACTGTCAACGATAACAACGACGATGATCGTGTTTTTGTGAATTGTACCGATTTAGTCGACGATCGTACAAAATTCCGAACACGAAATTACGATAATAACAAGGTGCGTTGCATGTTTTGGCGGCACTGTTGATTTTTAAATATTTTAAATATTTACGCACATACGCTGGGTTATTTTTTAATTTTGCTTTCGACGGTGTGGCACATTGGGTACACGTAAGTATATATTTATGTACACGTGCGTAAAATTATATTTAGAACTTTTCATTTTTCACTTTACAAAATAACGATTTTAACTGGTTTTCGTTAAATTGGTTTTTATATTCGGTGAAAAACTAGCGCATTTCTCGAATAATTTTTTTATAATTTTCATCTTCTTATTTCTGTATATACCACACGCCTGCTATGTCCTCTATTATAACTTAGCAGTTGTTTCAGGTTTATTCACTCTTAAAATACAACAGTAATAATTATTATTATTATTAATCAGTAACGTTTTTGATTTATTTCTCAGTCATATAAATTAAACTTATTACGAAAATTGTACTATCGACGATAAATGCCCTCTTTATTGTTCACATCTTCTAACTAGATTTACTTATTTATTTGTCAATTTCCGGACCCACATGATAGTTCGCGCCAATTACATGGTAAACCCGAGTAAAAATAATACAAGCGCAATATAACAAAAAAAAAGAAAAATTTAAAAAGTCTAGAATTTAGTGATTTTTAAAAAAATAAACAAAAATAAGTTGAAATTATTAAAAAATTTTCTTGATGAAAAATCATAAAGCTTTTCGGCCGAGTGAATATAAAAGTATATACACATTTGTAATAAAATCTAAAAAATTACTTAGGTACACTACTTACAAAGATTTATGGAAGTGATAAAACAGTATTTTTAAATAATCCGATAGTGAATGTGGTAAACAACACGATAAACAATAAGCAATATAAAATTTATATATAAACACTAACCACAATAGTAAGTAAAATAAAAATAAATAAAAACATTCAACAATATAAAATTTATACATAAATAATAACACAATTTCAAATGAGGTAAAAATAAAAATATCCAACAATATAAAATTTTATACATAAAACACATGATACGAATAATTGTCCAATATTGAAATTAAATTTACAACATACTTTTTAGAACTAGTTCTTTATCAAAATTTATCTCATTTAATTTAATAAATTATTTTTATTATTTTCTTTTTTTAAACAGTTTTTCTATATATAAAATTTTATAATTTTGATGAATCAATTCTAAGGAGAATATTGTAAATTTCCTTTTTATGCTGACAAACTATTTTAAAAATAACTATTGTGTTTTTCTTTATGTATAACATTTTATATTATGTTTTCATTTTATTTACTATTGTGTTACTGTTTATGTATAAATTTTATATTGCTGACTGTTTATTGTGTTGTTTGCCACATTTTAACCATCAGATTATTTAACTATATTTTTTAATTACGTTGATAATTTTTTGAAATAGTATGTAATTTTTTACATTTTATATTTTTATAATTTATTTTTTATATTCATTCGATAATGGCTTAACAAAAGCTTTGTAATTTTTAAAGATACATATAAAGTTTACAAAATTAACAACAAAAAAAAAACATTAACCAAAGAACACGAGATTACAGCAAGTTAAAAATGAAATAAACTTAAATCGCTGCTGTATAATAATTCAAATAAAATATGAATATTTATTATGACTGTTAATAGATTTTTAAAAAAAAAAACAAAAAAACATACAAGTGAATTATACAGACGAAATAGTCTTGATTTTAGCATATCGTTTATTAAAGCATTTATTTATTTTGATAAGATTTTTATTTAATTTCTCTTTGTTAAATGTGCGATAAAGTTATTAAGTGACGAAAAAATTGAACTCCAGAAAAATCGAATAATTATTTCCAAAAGTTTGATTTATATTTTCTCAATTTTAAAAATATTTATAAACGAACTGTTAATTATGCAAAATAAAATTATTCTTAATTATAAATAGTTCAACGAACTTTTTGAAATATGCAATATACTCCGGCAATCGATTTCAGTATAAATACAGCTTGTCAATAATAATCTGCTCAAACTCTCTTCAAGCTTTGAACGTTATTCATAATGTATCTAACAACAATAGACATCCTATAGCGGAAACAATTATAGAATTAATTACTAAAAATACTGAACGATCCATTACATTCCTCCGGATCCCAGCACATGCTGGAATAGCTGATAGGGCAGCAAAGGAAGCAGCAACCGCGTTACCTGTATTTAATTTAAGACCTCAAGTGGTTCATGAGATCGTCATTATTTCAATTATGGCAAGAAGAATGGCAATCCGCATCAACATCAAACAAGCTACGACCTATCAAACCGATAATAACACCTTGGAAGACACACTTACAATATCGAAGAGATAATGTAGTTGTCAGCAGATTTCGATTGGGCCACACTAAACTAACACACGCTTATCTTCTTAATAGATCGGAAGCTCCATTGTGTACGGCCTGCAACATTGCGCTGTCTGTCCAACATACACTGATGGAATGTCCTCAATACAGCCTACAGTGATCATACTACGGTCTATCATCTTCATTACAGCTACTGCTAGATGACAACGTTTGTACGATATGCAGACTCATCTTCTTCCTACAATTGGATTGTATCGTTTAATTTAATACTTTTATTTTCCTCTGTGCCTCTAACCATTAGTTGCTATATATATGGCACATTAATTTAAATAATAATATTTTGAATTAAACTTCAAAGAAATACAAAAAAACAAACAAACAAACAAAACAGCTTAGTTAATGAAGTTATGTATTCTTCGAGGTGATTTAATTTTAAACAATAAAAATATATTGGTGAATGTTATTGGATTATATTTGGTCTGATAAATGTGAATATACGTGTTTTATATCATTTTATAACGAATGACGATTGTTTTTTCTATATTTTAAACATTTCTAATATTTACAGATAATAAACTGTTTACAATTTTAAATAATATACATCGGTTCTCCGTTTATACATTCATTTTTTTATTTTTTTTTTAATTCGGAAGCTTTCGGAGCGTACATTTTAATGTAATAATTTCTGAAATATATTTTAAATCTCAATTATTTTCGTAAATTTATTAATCGGCGCTTAGAAAAATAAACTTTGTAATATTAGCTAATTTTGTAAATATAAAAATTTTTAATTCGCGAATTCGATGGATTCTTTGATGCGCTTTTTATACAGTTGACACATAATGTTATAAATAGATTAACTTGAATCGACCGTTTTTATGCAAACCGTTTGATATTAATGTACAAAATTAACCTGCAATTATTTCAGGTTATTTCCTTTTGAAAATAGACAATAAATACACGATGAAATATTTTATATTATTAAAAATTAATTATTTACCTTTCGAAATTATTCTAGACTGTAGCCGTATCCGGTCAGCTTGAAGACGGCGGAATAAAATCATCTGTAAGCGACCGGAAAAAATTCTTCGAAAAGGCTATGGAAGAACATCATCAACCATCTCCTCGTCCTGGTAATTAAATTTAGCCTATCGTTTTAACCGATTTTTTTTTTAACGACGTCTGTAATTTAAAAAAATAAAAGCTTCGATTGTTGTTAATAATTACTAGCTTATCTTAATACGGCAATTGATGAAGTGAAATTCAAATGCTCGATAGAATTAAAATCAGGCATTTTTAAAACAACGCTCAATATTTACTATTTTTAATTTAAATCAATCGTGATATTTTGCATAAACTACACACTTGTTCGATTTTCAACGCTGCTTAATCTCACTAAACGAATTTGTTCCTTTGCGTATAGCGTTAGAATCGACAGATGTACTCTAGCCTTAGTTGCTGTACACGGCACGTTAATTTAATTTAATAATAAGAATTATTTGTCGCCTATAATGTAAAGCTACAGTATATTTGCGCGAAAAATAAAATCTAATAAATGATCGGTACGTTGTTAATTTTCGATATTTATCGAAAATTATTTATCGTAAAAAATATTTTACATTTTTGTAAACGCGGAATTTTAACGAATGTTTATATCCGCACGCGTTTCTTAGAATCTCGGTAGATTTTAGAAAAATATTTTACGTTTTACAGAAGCTTTATAGATACAAACAAAAAATAAAAAAAAAAAAGTTAAAAATAATTTAAAAACTTTGTAATAATAACAACTCGTATTATAAATTGTAATATTAGTCGGAAATTTACTAAAATATGACATGATATTTGAACAGGTTTTTTTTTTTTTTTTTTTTAATTCTCATCTAGAACTGACCAACGAGGCCACTAGATTTTTTTGACTTATGTTTTGTTATGAAATTTCGGACATCAGCGTGATCCGAGATCTGCTGACTCGGTGACTAGACGAAATTAGTCATTTTTTTCGTTTTAATCTCATCGGGCTTATTGATTGTTCCAGTAATTTCGCTGCGACGGAATTGTCATGTACTTCTAGTCTCGACATGTTTCCTGACTGATTGCTGTATTTCTTCAGTCACATATTTGATTCCGAGATCCTTATGTAGTGTCTGGTTAGATATATATACTACGGTGTCCGCATCAACCAACGAAGTAATTTATTGTGGAAGCGCTGAATCTTGTTCACATTACTTTTGAACGTACATCCCAAAGTTCAGCTGCGTACATTGGCTTTAACATCATTTTATAAAGTAATATTTTGTTAGCAACTGTTAGTTGCGAGTGTGGTCCGAGCAACCAATGAAGCTGTCTCGCTTTATGATTTAGCTCCACTATTTTCGCTATGATTAAGCCATGTAAAAGTTTCATCTAAGTGTCCTCTAAGATATCTGATGGATTTGTCTTGTTGTACTCTCGTTTACCATTTACAGATAAGTGATAATTATGACGCATTATTTTTCGTTTTGTAAAAATGATGCGGTTACTTTTGTTTTAGTTTATAACTATTTTCCAGTTATGCGACCATTCTCGGTAACTTTATTCAGCGCAGTTTGTAGACTTTTTGTTGTCTTTTCTGGACTGTCATGTGTTATCAAAGTGTTATCAGAGTTGCTAATAATGTATCTTCAGTTTTTGTCATATCATACGTAAACAGCCGGTATAGAAGAGGACCAAGTACACTCCCCCTAAGGGACACTCGCTTCAATTTTGTAGATGGATGATTCATTTCCATTAACCACCAATCGGAAGTATCTATCTTCTAAGTAAGATTTAATAATATTGTAGTACTGACTTGATAGTATCTTGTTACACTTGTACAATACTCCCATGCCAGACTTTGTCAACAGCCTGTTCATCGAGGAAGACAGCAGAAGTGACTTCTTTATTTTCAAATGTTTCTTCAATTTTATTGACTAAACGATGTACTTGCTGTACTGTTTACTAGTTCTGAAGCCAAATTGACGATCTAGAATAAGTTGCTTCTCACCAATGAATTTTTGGATTCTATTTTTTAGAAGCTTTTTGAAACACCTTGGCCATCGAGAGGATTGAAATTGGACGATAGGAGAACTATGTACTATACATTAATTAATCGCGTTTCGATACTGGTATTTTTAAATTTAACAACAGAACGTATCTAATATGAAAATAAATCAACGTGAAATAATATCAATAAGATAATGTTGTAAACAGACAGAGAAAGTAACACAATGAAATTAAAAATATATTATTATTATTATATATAATATATATATAGTGAATGTAATGCGATTACTGTGAATGTAAGAGTTTCGCAGAAAACCAAAGAAGGAACTAGTACTTTATGGAGACACTGAAAAGATTATAAAGAAAAAAGTGGAATAATCCATAGTTGATAGTATAGTTCTTCAGCGACTAATTCGCGAAATAATTGTATTACTTATTCATTGATTTTAATTACGTCTTATTATATGACCTAACGATTTTATTTTTTTTTGCTTGTTACATATGATTTATATTAAATTTCTTTTTTTTTTGCGTCATCCTTCTAGGATTTTTACGAGAGATGTTTTTGTCATCCTACGTTCGATATATATTTATATTAAATTCCTTTTCTTGACTTCCTGCGGTGTTAAAGAATAATTTCGATGATAACCGTAATTAAGTACATTTCAAATAATACAAATGCGAATATTTTAATTATCTAACCACTCATTTCATTCTGGTGCGAATTACGAAAATTATGTATATATTTAAAAAAAAAATGGTATATAAATTATAATTTGATGCGGATATTTATCGTATAAATTTTTAAATTTAAACCGCTGTACGTTCATGCTTTTTCGTCGCTTTTTTCGCACGTACAAATTTACACATTCTATAAGAAACGGCGTAATTGCTTGTAATAATGCGTTATTTTATTTTATGCAGAACGAGTTTTTACATTCTTAAGTCAAGACGAAGTGGAAAAATTAAAACAAGAGGAAGGTACGCTTTTGCATATATATTATATATATAAAATTTATTTATTTCATTTTGCCTCGAAGAACATATCGGACTCGTTAATTTGATATGTTCCGTCAGTCTATGATAGCGAATCGATCAAATTCTTTGGCTTAATTTCTCGTATTCGTATTTTACGAGACGGTATAATGTTTCACGATTGTGTCTACAAAAAATAAATGTGCATAATACGTCAGAATATTCTGACGTCGGTAAATATCGGCATAGCACAAAAATGTACGTCGATTGCTTAAATTTTATCGCGTTTATATATTTTTTAATTAACGCTTCGATAATGTGAAATCTTTTCGTGAGCATTCTTTAAAAAATGTAATAACTTGGTTGAGGAAATTAAAGAAATAACATACGAAAATAATTTATAAATAGTAAGTAGAAATGTCATGTGTTGGAAATTTGTAAATATGTTCGTTGATAGTCCACTAATCATCGGAAAACGTGCAAAAAACATTAAACGACGTTTTTCGTTATGCTCTTTATATATAATGTAAATTGACCAATTCATAAAAAAAAAAAAAAAAAAAGGTACATCACAAACATGTAACGAATACCGCACAATCGCACTAATGAGTCACACCCTCAAAGTATTGCTGTCGATTATAAACACTAGGATAGAACGAAGGCTAGAGACACAGCTGAGCCAAACACAATATGGTTTCATTGCAAAAAAAAGGCACTAAAAATGCAATTCTTCTGAAAACTATAGCAACAAAAGAAATGCACATGATGCTAAATAGGATAAACAACGCAGAGGAGAAATATGGTATGAAAATAAAGACAGTAAGCAAAGAGGCAGGAACAAAAAATACATCAATTAAAATCAATAACAGAATCATACAACAGGTTAATACATTTAAATATCTAGGATATAATATTAACAGCACATGGGACCCTGATTACGAAATAAAAACGAGAATTTAATAATGCAAGAAACGTGTTTCTAAACATGAAATGTATATTTGTGAACAAAACGATGAAATGGGACACCAGATGGAGGTTTGTGAAATGTTACATATAGACCATACTACTATATGGAATAGAAGCCTGTACGATCAAAAAATCAATTCTAAATAGATTAAGATCATTTGAGATGTGACTATACCGTCGGATGATAAAGATGTATCAAATGCGGAAATACTAAAACGACTAAATAAAAGATTAGAGTTAGAAAGAACTATTAAGAAAAGAACAATAGCTTATTTCGGGCACATCTTGAGGAACAACAGATACGAAATGTTACGATTGATAATTGAAGGAAACATCACTGGGAAAAAGGAAGAAGAAGAAAAACATGGTTGGATAATACGACGGAATGGACAAGATTTAATACAGAAACCTTATTGCGGAAATTAGCCAACAGATTGGAAGCCAGAGAGATAATCGCCGACATCCATTGAGGTTACGGCACCGGAAGAAGAAGAAAATGAAGACCATAAAATTCACGAAGACGATTGATAACACGGATCTTAGTTTAAAATCGGAAAATAAATGGTGGGATCGGTGCAATAATTTCGATATTTAGGCTTATTAATAACAAGTGATGGTCGAGATATAAAAGAAATTAAAACCCTTATCGAGAATAGCCAAACAAGCGTTCAGAAATTTAGTAACCGTGCTGAAAAATAGGAAACTAAAAATGAATATAAAGAGGAAAGTTAACCAGTGTCAATGTCCGTCCTGAAATACGCTGCCGAAACGTGAACACTAAGCGCAGAAAGTGTAAAAAGATTAAACGCGTTTGAAATGTGGGCGCTTAGAAGAATATGGCGGATACCGTGGACGGTAAAAGTAACAAATTCAAACGGAGGAGCGGTATGGGAAAAATAAACGTCGCCGAAAACATCGAGAGAAGAAAGCTAAAAGAATAGCTTGCTCATAAAATAAAATAGAATGGAATTGATTTTTTTAAATATTAAATACTCGGCGCTATTTACCGAAACCAAACTAATTTCATTCTGTAAATCAAACAAAATTACTAAATTTTATTTTTATTATTATTATTATTTTTTATAGTTTAGTAATGAAATATTTAATTATTAACGGAACGGTATTTACTTGTTTTATTAGAGCTAAAAATAGCATCTCTATCTAAAGATGTGCTGAAATCATTATCTCAAGATTCTGAAGATATCGATGATGTGGATTGCCCAAATATTAAAGGGTATGTAAAACTGGAGTAAATTACAATGTGTTATTTTGATTTTAGTTTCAGTTTAGTTATATTTTTTCTGATCACAAAAATGTTCTTATATTGAATGCGCAGAAATAACATTTCCGGTTCATCGGATGACAGCGGAAATGACGTACGTTGTGTCAGAACAGCAAAAGCCGAACGAAGAATGAAAGAAAGGCTAGCTCAGGAAGTAAGTTTAAAAATATTAAATCTATTTTGTAGTAATCGAGGTTAAAATATATAAAATATTTTATGTCGTTATTATTAACAAATTAAATCAGAACGATACTTTCGAGTTTTACATTACTCTATACAAATAAATCACATAATATCAGCCTTAGACGAATATGGTCAGTCAGGCATATAACTAATGTAAGGTAAATAAACAGCCTCTGCCGCTCTTTTTTGTGGACGTAGAACCTCAAGAAAACAACACTGATATATTTAAAATACATTCGCTACTCAACATGAGAGTAAAAATAGAAATTCCGCATAAAAAAAAAACGCCATACGGCCAATGCTTTGGGTGTCTATGGCCATACCAAAACTTACTGCAACAGAACATACGTGTGTGTGTGAAGTGTGGCGAAGATCACGCGTCGAGCAACTGCAACAAAGTGACCAGGCCCCCAAATGCGCAAATTGTCAAGGAAACCCCCCTTCTAACTATAAGGGTTGTGAAATTTATAAGAAATTGCAGGCAATTAGGCACAAGCAACAACCTGGGACGAAAAATATTACAAAAAATACTATCCGTTATCATCAGACTACTGACATGTTTTAACTGCCCATCATCAAAGAGAAATGAATCAAGACACAGAACAGCAGCCAAGAAGCAGCTATGCGCAAAAGTTAACTACACAAGATATTCAAGAAAAACGTCCAATCATTGATACCCATGGCAGTGCAAACGTTAATAACATTGAAACACTGTTACATACATTCATAACTGAAATAAAAAATCTCTTCTTCAGTATGATGGAACAACAAGGCCAACTACTTAGTGCCGTCATTGCTATGTTAAACAAGAAATGAGGAACCTAAAGATTGTGACATGGAACGCAAATGGTATTTTAAACCATATAGTTGAAGTACAGTTGTACATAATTGAAAATGACGTGGATATACTTCTTTTATCAGAGCCACATCTTACGAATACCAGGTTCGATAAATTTATCGGATACAACTCATACTTTACTAATCATCCGGATGGTACAGCGTATGGTGGTACCGGTGTCATAATAAAAAGCAGCATTAAGCACTATGAACTGGAAAACTATAAATTTAGTTATCTATAAGCAACCAGCGTAATGATTAATGAAGGTTCGAATAAAAATATCAGCGTCTTGGCGGTTTACTGTCCTAGGCACAATATAAGCAAGAAACACTTCGCGGACTTTCTGAAAACGTTAGGCTGTAGATATATTGTAGGTGGTGACTACAAAGAGGCAAAGAATTAAAATCGGCTATTGAAACATACAGCACTATTTGCTCATCTGGAACACCTACACTAATAAAATACCAGACCTACTGGATTTTTATATAGTAAAAGGTCTTTCATCAGCATTTATTGATGTTAAGGCGGATGAAATTCTACCGTCAGATCATTCCTCTGTTATGCTCTTAGTAAGTCAGCATGTAGTCACGAAAATGTGCAAACCGAAACTGCATAATAAGTCTACAAACTGAGACGTATTTAGAGAGCAGTTCGAGCGTAAAGCAAATCTAAAAATACCACTGAAAACCGAAAACGAAACAGAGGAGGCAATAGAGTACTTTATTAAAATCACACAACAGGCTGCGTGGGAATCCACGACAATAATAAATAACAGACAACCAATTATCTATTACCCAGAGATGGTTAAAAGAGCGGTTAAGTTAAAAAAGAAATTGAGAAAGCAATGACAAACATCAAGAAATCCTGATCATAAGACAGCCCTAAATAAACAAACGAAGATTTAAAAAAAATTATTGCAAGACTTAAAAAACAAATTTATTAATCTGTCACCCTTGGCGCAACATGACTACTCACTATAGAAGATAACAAGGAACCTCAAAAGGCCAACACAAACACTACATCATATAAGGAAACCAGAGAGAACTTGGGCTAAAACGGATTTAGAAAAAGCGGAAGTATTTGGAAAATATTTCGCAAAGATATTCCAGTTGCATCCTGGAAATGTAATGTTGAATCACGATACTTCTTGTTATAATGTTTGCCCTACAATAAAACTTACATCTCCGGGTGAGATTAATACTTTAGTGAAAACTTTAAATCCAAATAAATCACCGGATTATGACTTAATAACCGCACGGATTTTAAAACAATTGCCAAAGAAAGGTTTTGTACTATTAACATACATTTTTAATGCGATGATCCGACTACGGCATTTTCCTATACAACTGAAATTATCGCAGATTGTTGTTGTTAAGAAACCACAGAAGTCACCGACGGAACCAGCTTCCTATAGACCCATTATTTCGTTGTTGTCTGTAATCTCTAAGCTGTATGAAAAGCTATTGTTAAAACGACTGATGCCGATCATCAATAACAAAGGAATAATACCTGAACATCAGTTTGGATTTAGAGCTAAGCATGGCACGGTAGAACAAGTACATCGTATAGTCAACACCATCGAGACATCCCTTGAAGGAAAAAAATATTGTGATGCTATATTCCTGGACATAAGCCAGGCTTTTGACAAAGTGTGGCACGATGGCCTATTGCAGAAAATTAAACGTCATTTTCCATGTCAATTATATCAAATACTATACATCAGTGAAAGGTACTTTTATCAGAGACTACTCATCAGATATATATCCGATAAAAGCGGATGTTCGGCAGGGCAGTGTTCTTGAGCCGCTACTGTACCTTATTTACACATCAGATATTCCAACACCTACCAGTGTAGAAGTAGCGACTTTTGCCGATGATACTGCGATACTGTGTTCATATATATATTCCATTAAAGCGCGGAATACCATCCAAGCAGCAGTTAACGAAATTTCATCATGGCTTAGCTTGTGGAAAATCAGAACTAATGAAAGTAAATCAGCACGAATAGTCTTCACTAACAGAAGAATTTATCCGACGGATGACATAATTTTAAAAAATGTTCCGATTCCACAGAAAACAGATGTTAAGTATCTCGGTATGTTCCTCGATGAACGTTTAACATGGAAAAAACACACATCAGCAAAACGAACTGAATTAAACATAAAGCTTAGACAAATGAATTGGCTATTTAACAGGAAGTCGGAGGTATCAACTGAGAACAAAGTTTTGCTTTATAATCATATCTTAAAGCCGATTTGGCGTTAAGGTTGCCCATTATGGGGTTGCTCCAAAAAGAGCTTCAACGTATGCAGAATAAAATCCTCAGGATGGTTGTAAATGCACCATGGTACATATCTAACTTCATGCTTCACGAATACCTCAGAATAAAGTCAGTTCAGGAAATAATATCCGATGACGCAAAGAAGTATGCTCTTCGATTGGAAGTGCATCCAAATAATATGGCCATCGGGTTACTAGACAACTCGCAGGGCTTCATAGAACGAAGCTGTCTAGTATAAGACAAAAGTTCGAATACAACTTTTTAGCACCTGCCGCTGAGTAGGTTGCTATTCCAGGCTACATGTACGAAATACGTAAAATTGCTAAATAGCTATTATTAGCTAGGTTCAATTTAGCTGAAAAAGCATTAAATATATATATATATAAAGTCAAACATTTAATCTAAACAATAAAGTATTTATAACAAGTATCGGGAAACATTATTTCGATGATTTATTACGCATTACTCGCAGAGAAGAATATTTAGGAAATTAAATATTATAACATTGGTTACTTTTTGTTAATTCCAGTTATCACGCTCGTTTATTTATTTGTTTGAAGTAAATTTATAGTATGCTGTTAAAAACCTTTTTAATAATAATAATATTTCTCTTTTGCTAAAACGGTGAACTAAAACAAAAAATTAATTAAAACTCGTAATAATTTCCGAATATATTGGTTCTAATTCCGTTGGTAAATAATTTAAATATATATTTTTTGTTTTAGTTTTTGAAAGACCTTAAAGTAGGCATTAAAAATGTTCTGCGTGGTAATATTTGTTTTAAATAAATACACGATTTTTACATTAATTTCAATATGAATTGGTAGTTCGATCGTTTCTCAGTTTTCACGAACATTTGTTGTAGCATTTTTTCTCTTTTAATAAATGAATCTCTTTTTGTTATTTTTTTTCTAAAAGTATTCGTGTAAACGATAATTGAAAATTTAAAGTTAGATCAAAGTAAACATGGTAAAAAAGGAATTACTAAATTAAAAATATCGCCTGGTAAAAAGTTTTCAACTAAGAAAAATTAATAAAAAAGATAAACAGTTGTTTATCGTATTACGAATGTTGAAAAAAAAAAAACAATTGAAATGTTATTTCACAGAATTGTTTTTTTTTTATCCCTTTCAATCGCAGTGTTTTCTGTATGGTGCGTAAACTTTAACGTCTCAATTCTAAAACGATTTTTAAAAATTATCTGTAATCATTTAAAAAGCAGTACGTTAAAAAAAATATTGTTTTTATTCCTTGACTTATTTTGTAATGTATAATTAAATATCGGTTGCCTTAAAAATGCATCAAAATAGGTTAGCTGTATTTTGCAAGTCTTGGAATTATTTCGTATAGTAAAATTCATAATTTCATATCAAAACTAGATAATCGAAAGGAGATATATATTTTTTTTTATTAAAAATTGATGCGGGTCTAAAATAGTGGTACGTGGACTTTAACGTCTTAATTCTAAAACTATTTTTAAAAACTATCTACAATCATTTCAAAAGCAGCACGTTAAAAAAAAATATGATTTGCTTTTTCATTCCTTGACTTATTTTGTAATGTATAATTAAATATCGTTTGTCTTAAAAATGCATGAAAATAGGTTAGCTGTATTTTACTTAAAAGTCTTGGAATTATTTCGTATAGTAAAATTCATAATTTTATATCAAAACTCGGCAACCGAAAGGAGATATATATATTTTTTTATTAAAAATTGATGCGGGTCTAAAATAGTGGTACGTGGACTTTAGCGCCTTAATTCTAAAACGATTTTTAAAAACTATCTGCAATCATTTAAAAAGCAGTACGTTAAAAAAAAATATTGTTTTTATTCCTTGACTTATTTTGTAATGTATACTTAAATATCGTTTGTCTTAAAAATGCATCAAAATAGGTTAGCTGTATTTTACTTAATTCATATAGTAAAATTCATAATTTTATATCAAAACTAGATAATCGAAAGGAAATTTATAATGGTAGGACTAAAAAATTAACTGTATTTTACTACGGAATTATTAATTATGGAATTTATAATTCTTTTTTATTAAAAATGGATGCGTGTCTGTAATGGTTATAATAATGTATATAAATAGTTTAATATTACGGAGTCGCAATTACTAAAATTTACGCATATCTGCGCGAGTAACGTTATTTCGAATGAAATATGCTATATGAAAACATTGTACTTTTATAACGATTTATAATTTGTCGAAAATGTATTATCAATTTAAATCAATAACTGTTTTATTCTCAAATTCTGTTTAATAAAGTAAAGATTACTTTAATATATATTATTTGTGTGTATATTTTATGAAGGGTTTATTAAGCGATGAAGACTTGGATAAAGATCTGTCGCCTGCTGAAGAAAGAGCTTTAAAAGCTGAAAAACGAGCGGCTTGGAGACAAGCTAGATTGAAATCGTTAGAACAGGTAACGTACTACCCTTTTTTAAAAAAATTCGAACTACCGACCAATTGATTTAGTATTTTCTCATTTTTCACTAAGCGCTATGTTTACTGTTTTATGCTTATTTAACTTTTCACACATTATATCATTTTGTAAATGTTTACGTTACCCCATCTTGGATATAATAATAATAATAATAATAAAAAAAATAAAAATATATATATTTAAAATATCAAATGATAACAATATTATACTAAATGCGAAAAAGTTTTACAAACGTTATTTACCTGCTACAAAATTTTATGTTCAGTACAAATGGTAAAAATGAATTACGGCGCATCCTAATCTATTTCTAGGCGATACGTATTTAGTCTTATCAGATGATGACTTTTAAAATATTTAATTCTAAATCAATGAAGGAGCAGTTTAATAATTTATATGCTTGCTGTGAATCATAAGGAGCGCATATTATATTTATACGCAGTGACTTGTGCACGTAAAATGTACTTTTTATTATTTTGTTTCTAATAATAATAATAATTATATATATATATATATATATATATATATATATATATATATATATATATATATATATATATATATATATATAGAGAGAGAGAGAGAGAGAGAGAGAGAGAGAGTAACAGAGATTGTATTTAGATCGGTTAATTTCATTTGATAATAAATCTAAAACCAAAATACAAAGAGGAGTGACGATAGCGCATGGTAGTAAAAATGTTGAGCGATGAAACTGATTTTTAAATTAAATCTTAGGAGCGTAATATACGACAGTTGCTTGTTTTTGAACTATGGTTCTCAAAAAACATGACTTTTGACACAAAATCATGAGTATGCACTACGAACTTTCAAGAAAACGAATAAAATTAAAATAGTAGCGATAAAGATAAAAATGACTGACAGCAGAGATCTGTGCTCCGAAGCGGAACTGGAGTGTAAGATATAGAGATAACGTTGGATGAAGGTATTAACGAAATGGTTCTTAGTATATCGGAAGTGGAAATAATTACGATTACGTTGTGAAATAATGAAGAATTCCCTAGATGTAGTATACAATAAAGAGAATGACGTATAATAAATGGTAAATATTGGGAGGAACGTTTGTTCGTAAAGGCTTGGTTTAACTATTTTTTTTTTTTTTTGGTATATTTTAATTTTTCAAAGTTAGCTTAAGAAGATCTTATAAGTTGTACTAAGTAAATATTAATCATTCGTTTGTGTGTGTGTGTTGCGGAAATGATCTAAAGTTTTGTCATATTTTCGATTTATAAAAATTACGTTAATTAATATTGAATACGTTTAAAATTATAAAATATTTTCAAGCACCCTATCAGCGTAATAGTGCTAATTAGGATGGTATTTGTGTGGGTGTGATTCATTTGATTGATTCGACACACTGGGTATCATTTATTTCACTCCATGTGTTTAAGAAGAATTTCTCCCTGATAATGAAGTTGAACACTATTCATCTTGACTGCATTACGTGCAGCCACCCCATTTCAAATTTACATATTCTATCCAGCGCGCTTCTTTCTAATGTTCTTTTGGATACTCCGATCGTGTAGCTTTCGACTGCACCACATAATAAATTTCTCCACTCATTTGTAAATACGATATATATATGATCGTTGTTATTAATTAAAGATTTTTTCAAGATCTGTGCAGTATGTCGTCATTAATAACTTTTTGAATCCTGATATTTTCAGTATATGTCAGTAGCAGTACATCTCAAAGGTGTTGATATTTTCTTCTAATGTTGATTCTGGTGTTCAGCATTCACAACCATATAATAAAGTAGGGAAACATAGTCTAGAATATTTCGGACGAATGATTTATAAAAAAAGAATCACTGGGTCGCCACCCCCAAGTAGTGTGACTAAGATCTTTTATCACGTCAGTTCGTTTAAATACCTTAGTGTGAATGTACTTAATATGCCTTACCCAACTAAGTGTGTGATCAAAAATAAAACCTAGGCACTTACGCGATGTAACGAGTGGAATGGGACAATAGGGTATTGATAAACAGATTCGAGTGATAACTATATTACTGTATGAGAATATAGCCGATTTACGGGGCGCGTCTCGTATCACGTCCTCATCGTGCGCCTGGTAACATTGGTTGTATAAACAATGCTTAAGAATATGGGAAACAGTCGACGAACTGTGCTGTGCACCTCACGCCACATGGGTAGCAATATGTCAAACAAAATAAGGAAACATGTACACAGCCTTTTTCAGGGCTGCCCAAAATCTACCGCGACTTCACTAAAAAATAATAATATTCGAATACTTCAGATTAATTTAGAAGGACTTAGCCGTGCAAAGAGTCAAATATTACACAGAATATGATATAAATGTTATACTATTGCAAGAAACGCATGCTAGCGAAAGTGAGCAAAATACCTGGATTTACTATAGCAGCAGCAATTTGCCATCAACAATATGGAATTGCTACTTACATAAACAATGGAATGGAATGGAGATTTATTAGAGCAACGGATGAAAATAATATTTTTCTGACAGAAATTAAAGTTAAGAAATTGTCTATAATTAACATCTACAAGCCACCCAATATCAAGTGGCCACAACGAATGGTGGATATTCTAGACAAATCAGCTATAATCACAGGTGACTTTAATAACCAACACAACATGTGGGGGATATAAACAAACAAAAGATTCTGACCTCAGATTAGATAAATGGATGGAAGCACAAAACCTAAGGATAATTCATGATGCCAAACAGCAAGGCACATTTCATTCAGCCAGATGGAAACTTGATACAAATCCTGATTTATGTTTCACTACGTAGATCAAAACGGGAAGACGTTAGGAATTACACGCACGATCTCTAAAAAATTCCAAAAAAAAGTCAGCATAGATTTGCAATGCTTCAATTTACCAGTAGTAAATTCTATCCACGTACCTCGCTGGAATTTTAAGAAAGCAGACTGGATTAACTTCTCAAAAACTATTAAGGATAGTGTTCGTTGGATTTAAACCAATTCCAGAAAACTATAAACGGTTTGCTAATTTGCTTCTAAAAACTGCAAAGAAATATATTCCTAGAGGATTTCGTAAGACATTATATCCCCGGATGGAATAAACTTATAACTTCCCTAGATATCATTCGAAGAGAAAAATGGACTGAATTGGTGGAAAACATACAAAAGAACAGCAAACAAGCTTGGTGTCTATTACGTAAACTTAACTGTGAAAAGATTCAAAGTTTCTACACAACCGAAGTATTGAAATTACACCAGATAATATAGCCAGCAGCATGATAAGAGTGACAAATGCATCGAATTTGAACAAAAATTCAGAAAACATATAAAGAATAAAAGAGCTACATTGCTGAAAACAGCAGAAGAAAAATCTGAATATGCCAAACCATTTAATGAATCGGAATTAACTATGGCTATAAAAAATTTAAACTCGGAAAAGCTGCTGGGATCGACGAAATCTACCCATAATTTATAATACATTTAGCAAAAAACGCAAGAAAATGGATATTATTACATTTATTTGATAAAATTTTAGAAACCAGTAAATTGCTAAAATTGTTCAAAATATCAAAAGTAATAGCTATACTAAAACCAGGGAAAGACCCAAACAACGCTGAAAATTATAGACCTATTTCTTTGCTCAGTATAACATACAAGCTATTAGAAAGATTAGTATACAACCGTATCGGTGACACATGGCTACAAAACCTGGACGTGGACATCTAAGCTACCCGAAGACATACGATATCATCATCATCACCGATTTACACTTGTTAGGGAAGAGTGTAAACTCCAGATCAAATAGTCTATTAAAAAAATGAAAATAAGTATGTATTGTAGTAGATTAATATCTTGTTCTACGTTTTGTGTGTGTAGCGCATACAGTAATGCCATCAGCATATTAAATAATCTCGACGTTATCGACTATTTGGGATTTGAATAATTGAAATATATACATATTTACTGAACTCAGTACTGAGTCTTGCGGTATACTAGGCGTACTATTGTATCTACTGCTGGGTGTTTAAAAATAAGGGTACGAGGAGTAAATATATTACATATTGCATTAGGAAACAGGAATGGTCAAAGAATTAGGAATGTTATTCAATATTGGGGTTGAAACAGAATCGAACGCTTTCTTAATATCCAAGAAACATTTTGACATATGGTATTCTTTATAATTTATATGAAACTAAATGTCTTACAGATTTGAAACTCAGCAAGTGTGTGTAGCCCGGAAAGTGTTGGGTGGAGAGATTAAGTTGTTTTGAGATACGGTTGATCGTTATTTGCTCAAGCAATATCTGATCTGAAACTTGACTGTGTTTTTTCTTTTCTCTAGCTTCGCCCTGAGAAATATTGTCGAAAGCAACTATTTTTCGGATTTTTAACTGCTCGGTGTAAACAGGACAGCTCTGATTTGTTGAAGCATGGTTTCTTCTGCAATTAACATAGACGACGTTCGAAATAACAGATATCGGCACTGTACCGGTAGTTTGCGTATTGGAAAGAATGATCTTGATGACAGTGAATACATCTTGGTTTAGAACGACATTGCAAGAATATGTGTCCATACAACAGATAGTTCATGCATTGTCTTAGAGAACGTATACTTGCACTGATAAATGTAGTTTATATAAATGTACAAATTCTGAAAGAATAAGAATTGTAACTTCCACAGCCGTGTGGGAATCAACTAATCGTGCTGTTTCTGTTTTATTCGTCGAACGTGAGCAAATGAAACATTACTTTTTTAAATTATTAAAAATTTTATCATCTGCTACATCCGAAGGGATCTGTCGAATTACGCCAAATCGGTATAATAAGCTGTCCGGTATATACACTTTAAATATCTTCCCATGTGAAATATCGAATAGAAAGAAATTGGTGTGAGGGTTGTCGAAAACCGCCTTTATTCTATTGACTCCGTTTCGTTGGAAATTAGCAAAATGTTTGGAAATTGAGATAGAATGAAGATTACCAATGTTAACCGCGTTCTATTATTACAATAAACTGACCTTCAATGTATACCCGCAACAAGTAATCGCAGAGCTTCTGGAAATTTAGCGTAGAACTTATTGCATGCATCGTCCGTATCATTATTAATAATATTACCGATACTATTAACTCCATAATCCTTATGACCAGTATTGCCATTATTACTGTTACGATTATAATTATTAATATTAGTGATAGTAGAACTAGTAGCAGTAACAATTGTTATAATAATATTATGATGATTATTATCGTTATTTTCACTACCTAAATTGATATTAATACAACGTCGATCGATATTTATCTGGGCGGGAACAATATGGTTGTTGTCGGGTTTAACCCACCTAGGCTATCTTCATCCGTTATCACGAACAGTGGCCGCGTTAATATCTACTGCTATTCCGATGATGAGTAAGAAAGAAAGGAAGAAAAAAAAGAGAATTATAGGAACTGCGAATAAACGTAAATCAGACAACGAACGATAAGGTATCGTTATTAATAACCAATTCTTTCATAATTGATTTCGATCCAATCACCTTACGTTTCCAATAAAATTATACGATATCGTGGAGTGCGTGACGTCGTTGTTGATTTGCGTATTGTTTTAAAATTACTTCTATATACCCTTTTTATTTTCGGTACTTTACGAACTCAATTATGATTTCAATTCCTTCGAGTAATTAACAATTTTTCTTTATCCGTGTTTCAATGTGAAATATTATATTATTATATAAAATTTAAACCTTATTATAATAAACCGTTGAAGTATAAATCATTTTATAAAATTTAATTGTTTTTTTTTTTAAAGAAATGGCGTTTAAAAATCTTTTTTTATTTTTCATATCCCGGAATTAAAATTTTTGCTTATTTGAAACGACGAGTAGCTTCTTTTCTTATATACGACGATCTTATTTTATCTGCTTCTCTTAATCCTTCAACATTCAGCATCGTAATATGACAACGGGGTGTAGTTACACAAATCTGGGGATGGAATGCGTTTAGTTGTTTATTATTCATTGTGTGTTGCCCTACTTTGCATCGCCGACTATATTAACTGTCGCTGTAATAGCAACGGTTTCAGGAAATATGCTTGCTTTAGCAATCCAAGCTGCGGGATTATCGTGACGTGGCCGTGACCACTGCAGTCTCAGTAAGCAAGATGGTATACTTATTGTGCGGTGGAAAGACTGTGCAATAGTTACTATTAATATACATGGAGCTCAACCAGTAAATAAAGTGTCGCGCTATTCTAAGGAAATAAAAACAAAGATAAACGTAAATCATTAGAGTAAAAAAGTAATAATGGTCAATATTTACCTGGTTATTAGACGTTGCAGTACACAATGCCTGCTCTATCGCAAGAGTGTGAACAAGACCTGCTCAAAATTATAATTTCGAAGTGAGCTAGCCGTTACTTATCTCTTGGTTAGCTAAATACTTTTCCAGTACCTAGTCGAAGAATTCCAATTGCCGCTGATGTACTAAGATTTAATCGAACTGGTCATTTTGTAGCAGCTAGACCAAAAAGAAAGTGTCGAAATCAATCATATTTTTGTATATCAGAACAAAATGCATAAAATATCATACTAGGTGAATATGCTTTGTGTATGTGCGATTGGGACTTTCAAAATTGTTATTTAGAAAATTAAAGTGCTCAATGTAAAAATAAAAATCCTCTTCATGTATACTCGTTCTCAGAAAATGGTAGCCTATTGTCCCAGCGTTGCGGCAACGTCATAATCTCTCTCGCACAAGTGAATAAAATATTCGAGTAAGTTATTTCATACTATCGAACGACAAAATATTAAAATTTTAAAAATTTCGTAAATAAAAAAAAGTTCCGGGCTTTGGAGGGTTAATGACGAATTTCTAAGTCGATATGTGTGAAATATATACAGTTCAGATTGTTCGACATTCATTTTAGGACGCTTTACAAGCGCAATTGGTAATTAGAAAAATGATCGAAATAACGGATGGTAAGAATGCGTCAGAACGAGGAGTCGATGAAGAAAAAGTAAATGGTTCGATTTTAACGACTAGTAGTACCGTTGACGCGGATCACATCGCAAATCTCACTACCACAGAGGTAAAAACTAAAAATTAATTAAATCAGTGGGGCGTGATATACATTTATGAAATATTGTAAGGCGGTTAATAAATTCTCCTCTGTTAACGCTATATAGTTTTTAATTATTTTTTTTTATAAATTATTTTTAATGCGCGAATAATTAAAATAATAACATTCCTGTTAATAAAATAAATTAGTTTTTTACTTGATTTGTAAATTCTCGTAATCGGATATATTTTATTTATGTTTTTGCTTTTAATTTTATTGCATGTAAGTGTATAGTGTATATTTTAATTAATATATCTTTACTACATTTTTGGTAAATAACGTCGTTCAGCTTAAAAATAATATAATAACATGTTCGTAATAATCGTTTTTAATAACATTTCATTTTTTAACGATTTTTTCATTACGTAACCTTTCGAGAATAATTACAGTTTTCATTTTCAAACTGAAACCAGTTGTGAATGCCTACATTTATACAATTACGCCTAGAAGAACGTAATCCAGATTTTTATACAGATTTCGCGATAAGCGCCCTGCTGTATAGATTATCCATGTTTTTGTCATCATCATTATTCTGCGGGAGACTGGAGTTGTTTACTAAACTAGCCAGTTATTTTTAGCCTGTTCCCCACCCACCCATATCGCGACAATGACCGGTAACCGAGTTAAATGTAGCTGAGTCCATTTTGGACAAGATTCAAAATCATTAAATTGTATTTCGCGATTCCCAGAATATTGATGCATATCTTTTCTCTTATGTTTACAGTCTGCTTTGTGTTCTTTTCATCTGTGATTGATGGTGTAGCTGAGCCCATGCAAGGATTTTATATAACAGGCCCTTTGGAGAATCTATCTTGCGAATTTTCTACTAGCTACAAATCGTTGATTTCTTATCTTTTAGATTGTTAAACTGTTGCCTGACGTATTGTCAACAAATGAATATTTTTATACCTATTACGAGTGATTATATGCAAAAAGTTGTTTATGTTAAAAACTTTATTTCATTTTTTTTTTCTGTTTTATCAATTTGAGTATCTAAATTTATCCGGATCGATAGAGTTATTTGTTAAGTAAGTCAGAATTTCGTCCTAATACTCATTTTAACTGTCTTCATCTTTTTCTAATTCAAGAATTTATATGGTTTGAAATTTACCCTGAATTTCACCTACTTTTTAAAAAAACTATAGTATGAATTACAACGTAGCCGATAAACGAAATTTTTATCTATTGTTAATTAACATATAAAATTGTAATCCGAGTTTTATAGTAGCAAACACATAATGTTGTTTGTGACGTGACAAATTTTAGAATGGCGAAAGTTAACTTCCAAATGATTTTCAAAATTACAACTTCAATTTAGATCACGCATGTGCTGCATGCATATTTTACAATTTCACTTGTAATGTGCATGGTTCAATTTTTTGTATGGGTGATGTTTGTTAAGTCGTGAATGAAATTTATTCGCGGTAAAATTCTTCTCTATTATAGAATTTCGAATTTTATAAATTTTATTTTACAATCACAAATTTTTTCGAAATTAATTTTCGATTTTAATTTATTTTCCGATCTTTGCAAAATTACATATATTTTTTGTTTGACTATCTATTCAAATTTATAGAATTTCGTCCATTAAATATACCTTCAGTAATTTTTCTTTCACATGTACCGCTAAAAACTAGAGTTGTTTCGGTTGTTTGGATAGGTATATCTTTATTTTTGAATATACTTTTTCTGCTTGACTATTTTTGACTTTTATTATATAAATAAATTATTAATCATTTTGTATGGTTTGAAAATTAGGATTATGTTAAATTTTTTAAATTCGCAATGAAACAAAATTAGTTTACTTCATTATATTTTGTATAATTTAATATAAATTTTTTTCATCCCCTTTACTGATAATTTTTTTTTTTTTTAATGTGCACCATTACATTTCTTTATTTTAATTCATTAATTCATTTCTGTCTAAAAAAATTCCTTCCTGCTTTAATTTGGTTTTTTTCTTAAAATGTGATAAGTAACTTTATGATTTCATTTGGAACTTTTGCTTTTGTTGCCCGGTTAGTTCGTTAATTATTTTAAAAACTGGAATTTTTAATGTCATTGTCATTATATAAATGTTTCTTAAGCATCGAACATGTATAGCATATTAAAAAAAAAAGGGAAAAAAGTTGTATCATAAAAACATTACACGCGACTTTTAATTATTCTGTAATGTTATTATAGATTTCACAGTTGCTGATAAAATTTTTTGAGAAATGATTTTTCGAATAGAATGTGTTTATTTTTCTTTTATGTTTTCTAATTTTACACTTACGAATTTGGTTAAACATAGGTTGAATATATAAGACAGTACTTGCTGTATATTGTCCAAGTTTTTACTGAATAACAAATTCATATGTTAGGTGTTCTGCAGTTTATATTGTCGACTATTTTTGTAACTGTTTTCAGAAAACTATGAAAAAATTTTAAAGGTGTTGGTTAATTTATTCTATTTTATATTTTCATCATAAAAAGCTTGCATTTGATATCGGATAAATTTAAAAATTTTAACCACTTATATACATGTATATATATATATATATATATATATATATATATATATATATATATATATATATGTATATTATAAACCAAACAAAATCATAACACAGTTTAATCAATAACAGTTTTTTATTGCAAAGCTTTTCGACAATTACGTCATTTTCAAGCACACACAATAAATATTACATTATTGTGTATGCTTGAAAATAACGTAACTGTCGAAAAGCTTAGTGATTAAACTGTGTTATGATTTTGTTTGGTTTATAATTTATAAAATCACTACTCTCCAATATATTCAACATTTAATTATATATATATATATATATATATATATATATATATATATATATATATATATATATATATATATATATATATATATATATATATATATATAAAGAAAAAAATTTCAAAATGCCCTACTCCCACTATATAACAGTTGGCTTACATAGTTTCAAGTACAGGCTTATTTACAGAAAAGTCGGTCGATTTTAATTATCATCTAAAAATCTTGGTTGTTTTTCTATATTCTCGGTAATCGTATATGTACATATGAAATGTATGAATAATTTGAAGTTACGGGAAATAGTCGTCACAAAAATTACTGTGATGACGAGTAAAATTCTTCGGACATATCGTAGGAAAACAAAAGAACATCATGGAAATGGAAAACAATTATACTTGCATACAAGATGGACAGATATTATTCTAGAAAACTCTATCCATGGCGACGACTGTTGATGATATATGTGTTTATATATATATTTTTTTAACATTTTAATTTTTTAATACTTCTTTTTGACAATTGAAGTACGATTACATTTATGCCTGTTTGATATGATGTATACATTTTTAACGTGTGGTGGTGGTGTATGTGCATATATGGGTTAGTTGCTACGGCGGCCTTGCAGTCACGACTTTCCCAGATTACGATTACGCGAAACCCCCGGTGAAGTGAAAGTACGAGAAAAGGAAACTGTCATTGACGAAAAAGTAACTCAGAAAACGGAAGAATTTTTGGATACGAAGACGGGTGAAAAGAAAGTACGAACTATTGAAATTGTAGAGAAAACAATCGAAAAGGAGGTACAGTAGTAACATCGTACGTACACACCACACACATCTAACGCGCGTGCACATACACACACACGCGCGTGAATACAAATCACACGTGCATCATTCGTAGTCGCAGCTTTTTAATAATGCTACGGCTATCGCTGCTACTGCTACTACTACTTTTTCATTATTGTTATCATCTTCGTGGTTTTGAATACAATATTCAAGAAGGCATGAGCATGCGATACGAACTTTTAGCATGAACTTATTTTAAGCTACTTCATTTCATTTTTCTTTTTCGACGGTGTTGAGTTTATGTTATAAAAACTGGTTTTTAAATCGTATTTGTTTTTGAGTACAGGTTTTTAAAATTACGATTTAATTAATTTTACAATATAATTTATGACTTGTCTAAAAATCATTAATAGATCACGCGCAACAATTAAATTGTTTCTAAAATAAAAATATAATAAAAAATAAGGAAATTGTTTCGTGTGTCGACAATTTCGCCTCAACTTAGAAACTTTAGTTGAGAAATTAGTAGTAAATTTTGAAAGTAATAATTATTTAACTAACGATAAAAGTGATATTGTGAAAAATAGTTACAAAATTAAGGAGAAATGAAGTAATGATAAAATTAGTCGAATAAGTGAATCTTTTTCGACGTAAAATTTAAAGCACGTGGCCACATGTTCAGAAACAATGATGGAATAAATAATAAAAAATCACGATTAACCCTTATTAACTTGTAATAATAAATAAAATTCCTTGAAAATACCCAAGTTGAAATTTTCATATCAGATGCAAACGTCGAATTTATACGAGAGCTTGCAAAACAAAACATGTCCAATTAGTTGTCAAATTTAGGATATTTTATAATTCATAGTTTTTTGTTTTTTAAAAGTCGTACACCATTTACACGCGCTAGACACGGCTACATTTTGAGGTTTATGATAAACGTCTCAAAAATAAAAGTGCATTTGATTAAATTACTAAAATGTGTACAATTTACGTAGAATACTAAAATAACAACTATAGTTAAACGCAATTTTTTTTTTACAGTAGTTTTGTCATATTGAACACGGGGATTTGTATGTTGATACCTAATATATATAATGACTAAGAATTATTTGGAACTCACAATTTGCACTAAAAGTTGAATGTGTTCTAAATTTCTTATCGTGACAAAACAGAAGTCGGGTGTTAACCTTTTGTGCTATGACATTGTGTGTCATGAATTACAAATTTTAATGTGAAGAAATTATGGAAACAATTTGTGACATCTTACAGCGCACACACACACACATAAAAATGCCTTTTATTACACATCTTGGAACTTTCAAATGTTTAAGATATTTTTTTATTCAAAGCAATTTTTATTAACAAAAATATATATGAATTTGAAGTTTTAAACAAAAATCTTTGTATTTTTTTTTTCAGAAAAAAAAAATAGTTTTTTGTGAAAAGATTAAATTTATTATTACGTACAAACTTAACGTAGTCGTGCAAACACAATTTTCTGTTAAAATAATTTTAATAATAGATCTATTCTCGATAATACCGATTTTTCGTAATTAAGATTGCGTTAATTCTTAGTTAAATAATGTACATAAATAGCATATAAACCACACACACACATATATATATGTGTGTGTGTGTGTGTAATATATTTTTGATATATATAAAGTATATCACGGGTAGATGTCTGCTGATTATTTCTTTTTTTTTTTTTTTTAAACATATTTTACAAACATCTTTCTGATGAATTATGCTAATAGTCGTGAGTTTGAAATATCGTAGATGTAGATTAGATTGCAACTTTGTGAAAACGTTATATTAGCATAATTCATCAGAAAGATGTTTGTAAAATATGTAAAAAGAAAAAAAAGAAATAATCAGCAGACATCTACCCGTGATATACTTTATATATATCAAAAATATAAAAATATATTACACACACACACACACACACACACACATATATATATATATATATATATATGTGTGTGTGTGTGTGTGTGTGTGTGTGTGTAATATATTTTTGATATATATAAAGTATATCACGGGTAGATGTCTGCTGATTATTTCTTTTTTTTTTTTTTTTTTAACATATTTTACAAACATCTTTCTGATGAATTATGCTAATAGTCGTGAGTTTGAAATATCGTAGATGTAGATTAGATTGCAACTTCGTGAAAACGTTATATTAGCATAATTCATCAGAAAGATGTTTGTAAAATATGTAAAAAGAAAAAAAAAGAAATAATCAGCAGACATCTACCCGTGATATACTTTATATATATCAAAAATATATTACACACACACACACACACACACACACACACACACATATATATATATATATATATATATATATATATATATATGTGTGTGTGTGTGTGTGTGTGTAATATATTTTTGATATATATAAAGTATATCACGGGTAGATGTCTGCTGATTATTTCTTTTTTTTTTTTTTACATATTTTACAAACATCTTTCTGATGAATTATGCTAATAGTCGTGAGTTTGAAATATCGTAGATGTAGATTAGATTGCAACTTCGTGAAAACGTTATATTAGCATAATTCATCAGAAAGATGTTTGTAAAATATGTAAAAAAAAAAAAAAAAAGAAATAATCAGCAGACATCTACCCGTGATATACTTTATATATATCAAAAATATATTACACACACACACACACATATATATATATATATGTGTGTGTGTGTGTGTGTGTAATATATTTTTGATATATATAAAGTATATCACGGGTAGATGTCTGCTGATTATTTCTTTTTTTTTTTACATATTTTACAAACATCTTTCTGATGAATTATGCTAATAGTCGTGAGTTTGAAATATCGTAGATGTAGATTAGATTGCAACTTCGTGAAAACGTTATATAAATTAGTAATTAGCGTGTGATGTATATTTGTAATGTTTAAATAATTTTTAAATATTTTAATGTGCATGCGTGCTTAGTCATGAACTAAAGCTATTTAATCAGATGGTATTTTCGGAAAATTTGTATTTAGCTTTTGGACATTAAATTACGATACTATTTAAAGTTATTGAAAATTTTAATAATATATCGATAATTTACATTTTAACAAATGTCTTTATTATATATGAAAATTCGATGATCAGGAATTGTTTATGAAGTTTTGCCGGATTAAAATAAAATGGAAGAAATATGCAATTTTAAGCTTTAACCTGTTATATATAAAAATTAAAAAAGTAATATCATAAATTATTTTCAGTTTTTTTTTTTTTTTTTTTGTTTTTTTTTTTATCGTAATAGCGAAAATTATTTTTAACGAGTAAAAGTTGTATTTTGCTAATTGTTAAACTCAAAAATAACTCATTTACGTCCAAGTACACGTCGACAAACGAACGACACACGTAAACACATATCAGCACGAATATACATATCATTATACATTTCATAGTTATATGTATAGCCTTTTCTTACCCTACTCACACAATTGTGTCGGTTAAGTTATAGGTTTATTATCTACTGCACCATCTTCATTAATGATGCCCAACACTTATTTAATTTTTTTCCTCTCGTCTTTCATCTGTTAAATCAATAACTTCAAAATAAGATCCGTCATTTAATTTATAAGCTCAGCGTTTTGCGTATCCTTGAAAATGTAACATATTTCAAAAGAATTTACATTAAAAATAGGACATTTATTATTAAAAAATTCGTTTTTTTTTTTTTTAAACCGGAATATTAATTTCTTCAGAGATATTAAAAATGGAATTTTAAATAACTTCCGGGGAAGCAGCAATTTATACTTAATATTCTCGTAACGATGAATAAATTCATTTTTCTCAGTATGTCTTCTTTCTTTCCGACGGATAATAGTCTAAACATAAACTGAAATTATTTTGGTAGGGGAACCAACTTGAACACTGCAAAGAGCCAAAATACCTTGGAATCACTCTGGACCGCTCGTTAACTTTCCAGAAACACTGAGAATCTTAAAATGAAAGCTAGAAACAACTTACTGCGAAAATTAGTATCTTCTAAATGGGGAACAAAGCCAATGGTTTTACCTTAGCGCTATGTTTCTTGGCTCTGAGTACGGGTGCCCTGTATGGGGAAGATACTAAAAAGGTTGATATCTCACTCAATAAAACGGGTCGAATAGAGTCGTTGGATGCCTAAAACCTACTAAAGTGGACAAATTGTATCTTGTCTGTGGTGTAGTTCCCCCAAGTATTCGCCGATCTGTCGCTACTGATGCTGAAAGAACTAGACTGGAGACAGATTATAGACACCCAACGTTTGGTCAGAAGGCGGTTACATCACGTCTTAAATCCAGAAGAAGCTTTCTAGAGCGCTCAAGATGATTAGACGGACCACTGCTAAAAGTTTGCGCAGAGATGGACAGAAAAAGCGGAAAACGGAAGTAGATTGAAAAAAGAACTGAACCATGTGCGCCTCCTAAGTTGGCCATAGATGGAAAACCTTAAACCGACTTCGTTCTGGTTATTCCAGAACCTTAGTGAATTTATTCAAGTGGGGCCTGGCTGAAAATGATAAGTGCAAGTGTGGAGAACGGCAGAGCCATGGACACTTGTTCCGGCTAACTTGGTACCTTCAGGCCATTACGGAAAAAGACATATGGAGCACAGAGCTAAATGACGACGCCATTAAAATGGTCGATACATAAATTAATATTGTATAAACTTGACTAGCAATAACTATTTTACTCATTATATTTAATTTTATATATTGGTCCTCATGAGTCTCGGACACAATAATAATATAAAATAGTCTTGTATAAAATAAATGACATTGTAATAACAAGATGCTTATAGTGATGTCGTTTGACTATAAAAATAAAATTATTATAAAAATTTGCACTTTTCGGTTTATGCGGTATGCATGGGTGGTTACAAATATGTTTACACATCATAATTATTTAAATATATAATAATTTCATGGTATTTTATATTTTCGTTAATATAATTGATAAATTGAAAATTTTATAATTCAAATTGGTTTAAATACAATGAAATTTCTACTTTGCTCGTTGTAGAATGTTAAATTTGTAGTGTGTATGTAGGGCTTGTAATAGTTTTCAATTTTTATCATGCGCGGTAGCATTTAATTAAATTGAAAGTCTGGTAGAAAAAAAACTACGAGCTTTATTGCCATTTTTATATAATTGATAATACCGATAATTCGATTAATTAATTGTATATGTACACAGACATTTGTATATTTTTTGTATAAATTTGTGGAATTGATGATTTGTTGTTTAGGTGGAAACTACAAAAGAAAAAATAATTTGTTTAGAATTGTCTCCAGTCAAGGATAAATATTTGGACGAATCGTTGATTATAGGAGACACAAATAAAGTCCTGAACGAAACGTATATTATAAAAGCGAACGATTCAAAAGTCGCTGTGGAGTCCATTTCTAAATAAAATGATATGCATACAGTTGAAAAGTCCTTGTGAAGCCAGTTTCCAAATGAAATGGTGACTATATATATATATATATATATATATATATATATATATATATATATATATATATATATATGAGAAGGTAACATGATCACTGGCGTATAATAAACTGACTAGAGGTGTATTTTTTAAACTATGACTTTACATTTTTACTTGCTCTAATTTTAACAGTATTATTATGTGACGTGTTTATGTGATATATACAGAATGTATATATGTTGCGTTTTTGGCAATGTTTGTCGGTTTACTTATTATTCGGTTTAATTGTTTTAAGTTTATGTTCTATTATGAACGTACATTACAAATAACTAAATATTTTAATTTAATGTATCAAAGTACTTACACGCGCATATGTATTCGACAGAATCTAGCGGTATATTTATGATCACATTTAAATACATATGTTCAAATTTGAGAATCTATATTTAACCGTGTGTATATATACATACATATATATATATATATATATATATATATATATATATATATATATATGTGTGTGCGCGAGTTTTTTTTTGTCATAATTGGTAGTCTTAGTTATATATCTAATTTTTAATGAATTTATTCATTCATCCGATGCGAAAATTAAGGAGATAATGTAGTTTTATTGATAGTTATCCTGTGTTTGGTAACAAAATTAAAACCGTGTATAATGTTAACAATTTCAGCTTCGTCAACTACGACGTTATAATAACCTGCTTTTGTGAAGAGTACTTAATATGTTGTCTCGTGTTTTATTTCGATTTATTAACATTCAAATTTTAAAATTAATAACCGTTAGCAATTACGAAAATAATGATTTGTTCGATTATGTTAATTGCGAAGTAGTTGTTGAAAAAGTAACGAAAAGAATAGTAGAAGTGCGCATTATATATATTTAGAAATCTTTCAATTTGAACAAAATAAAAATTATAAAAATTGTTACGCGGGTTTTTACTGAAGTTGATCATTTTTTCTATATATTATGCTAATAGATATGTATCATTAATTAATCATTGGAAATATTAATTAATGTTATTTTTTTAACAAAATAAAAATTATAAAAATTGTTACGTCGGTTTTTACTGAAGTTTATCATTTTTTCTATATTATGTTATCATTAATTCATCATTGAAAATATTAATCAATGTTGTTTTTTTTTTTTTTTTTAAATCGGCGTTGAATCATTTTTCGTAATATAGCATACGAGAGTATTTTATTTTTCATTAAATGAAAATGACTAACAAATTGTTCTACTATTTTATCGTTGCTATTTGTATATGATTTTATCATTTGATTATTAATATAAAATTGTATTCTGATTTATATAGAGTGAATAATTATTTCCTGGCTATAATTTGAAAAAGACTAGAATTTAAAATATAATTTATATTTTACAAAGCACATACCATTTTTAAGGATTATTAAAAATATGTTTAATATACTTAGTACAGTGTTAATATTAAAATAATAATAATATTACTCATATATTTCTCAAAATGTTTGAAAAATCGGACGATGACGAAAGGTCCATTTAGGACAAACAGTCGTAATTCAAAATGCGATATATATATATATATATATATATATATATATATATATATATATACATGTGTATGTGTAAAATTATTAGTGGTTACAGGTCAGTAGTGTAAGGCTTTCACTGTTTTCTTTTTTAATTTAACCTAGTCTATATATACGTATAAACTGTGCAATTATTATTACATACTGTAATATACGTATTAATAAAATTTACAGTAAAAATAATCCGAATATATCATTCGTTCAACGATATATATTTCTTATGTATTAAATTTTTAATATAACTTAGTTAATTAAGAATAATTATTGTCTGATATCATCATTCCGTTTATACTTCGATATGAATATATTTCAAAAATGTACGCACGTTTGACGTCCGTGTTTCTATTGCATGGCATTATATATTCGTGGACGGGTTAATTATCTTTGTACACTAGTATTTTCGTATAGTTGACTTACGATCGAAATAATTATAATTTATTATTATAATATTACTATACATTTTTGGTATTATTATTACTATTATTATTATCATGTTACCAATCATATCTCAAACTTGTATTTATTTTATTTTCGTGTAAGTATTATTTTTCTGAAACTAAATTATTTTTTAATCATTTCAATAAATAATTTTTTCTAGAAGTTACCTTATTTAAAAAAAAATTATAATAAAGTTAGTTGTAGCATCCGTTTAAAATATGACGCTATAATCTACAAATAAAATTAATGAACACGAAAACGTGAGTCATAATCAGAGCACCACAGTTAATCAGTTGATTTCTTGGAAAGCGCTATAACAACCAGAAATAAATTTACCATCAACCAAACAGCAGTTGCTCATTCGTTACAACATAATCACCTGAGATTTTTAGCTGTGTGTTTGCCTTCAGTTCTTCGGTATTTGTTTCGATTTGGTTATTGATTGTGACTAAAAGGAATATATCTCAAAGTGTCACTATTAATTTACTTACATCTAGTTTAATAACTTGTATAAATGTTAACATATGATTTTATCATGAAAAGAAATTATGTGTAATATAACTAAGACCGGTTTTAATTTTAGTGCTAAGAATTTTCTATGAGATACTGACAAAATAAATTCGATGGTGTAATAAGCAAGTGTACAACTTTGAATATATTTCGGATGATAAACATAATAAAGTGATTATAGAAAAAGACAAACAAATGGAGATATTGGAATCATATATCACCCAATTATACAGTGACACCCGAAAGGAATACAAAGCCGAAACAGAAATAGTACTAGAAGGTCCTGAAATAATGAAAAGTGAGTTGAGAAAAGCAGTGGAGCAGTCAAAAAATGGTAAAGCTGCGGGGCCAGATGGAATCAGTATTATTGATATAGATAGAAACAACATTTTGTTAAAATTATTTAATCAGATATATAATACGGGACAAATTCCTAAGGATTGGTTAACAGCAAGTTTCATACCATTACCAAAAAGACCATTTTCAAAAAAATTCAGCGATTATAGACTTATAAGCTTGATGAGTCATATGCTCAAGTATTTTTGAAAATTATACATGCTCGTATATGGTGTAAAATAAATGAAGTGCTTGGGGAAACGCAGTTTGGTTTCAGAAATGGGTTTGGAACTCGCGAAGCACTGGTAGCTGCTCAAGTTCTTATTCAAAAATGCCTAGACAAACAAAAACCCGTTTTTGTTTGTTTCATTGATTATGAAAAGGCATTTGACAATGTAAAACACGACATTTTATTAAAGCAATTAGAAGATATAAGACTTGATAGCAAAGATATTAACATTATTAAACAGTTATATTGGAATCAATCACTTCAATCAGTCCACATTAAAACCAATCAGATGACAACTAGAGAGATCAAAATACTTAAAGGTGTACGGCAAGACTGTATTTTATTGCCAACACTGTTCAATTTGTATTCGGAAAGAATTTTTGAAAATGCCCTGAATAATGTAGAAAAGGGAATAAAAATAAATGGCAAGTGGATGAATAATATTAGATATGCAGATGATGCAGTTATTTTTGCTGATAATGTGCGGGATTTACAGTACGTGTTGAATAAAATATATCAAACGAGTAAAGAAATGGGACTTGAGATTAATACACAAAGGACAAAATTTATATCTGTTAGTAAAACATACATACAGGATATACATCTGCACATTGCAAGTAAAGAAATTGAAAAAAAGTAACAAAAATTAGATATTTAGGTGGTTAACGGATGATTGGAATCCTGATTACGAAATTTTAAAGTTAGAATAGAAATGGCGCGAAGCACGTTTCAGAAAATGAAACGATTACTGTGCAATAGAAACATTATACTGGAAACAAGGTGGCGTGCTACAAAGTGCTACATGCTGGCGGTTTTGTTGTATGGAGCAGAGAGTTGGATGCTCAAGGCTGCATCAATCAAGAAAATAAAGGCCTTCGAAATGTGGCTATACCGGCGGATTCTGAAAGTATCTTGGATAGATAAGATCTCCAATGAAGCTATTTTAAAAAACAAATGACAAAAATGCGAAGTCATGGCGTCAATAAAAACACGCAAAGCAGCCTACTTTGGGAACATAATTCGGAACAGGAAATACGTCACATTGCAGACCATAATACAGGGTAAAATAGAAGGTAGCAGATGTCGAGGACACAGATGAAGGTCATGGACGAAAAATCTTAAAGATTGGTTCAATATGCCTGACACGGCTACACTGGTTCACACGGCATGAGATAAAGAAATATATTGTCAGATGATCACCAACCTCCGGTAGGAGATGGATTTACAAGAAAGAAAGAAAGAATTTTATAAAAATTACCATTGGACAAGTTTAGTGATAATAAAAAAAAAACTAACACACGCGGTAAAATTAATTTTTGATTGGATTAAATCATCTTTCAGTAAAAAATGATTCGTAAACATAATAAACATACAATGCAATATTACTAACAAACTTCAGGCCATATTAAAGAAACATGCAATGTATATCCAATGTATCTTGACTACATTAGTAATGACTGTAATTATGTAAGTTGGTAATATAAGACGTCGTATTTAAGTCACGCAAGACATAAAAGACGTTTTCAGTCGATTCAATCTTTATCCTGTTGGTTTATAAACTGTTAATTACTTTATTCATAATGAAGCCAACTCCATTTTGTGATTTTCTTTCATTGCCAGAATTGATGACCAAGTTTCCGTTTGAAGTGAGTGTCCGCTTAATCTGTAGTGGGTCTCTGACACTCACAAAATTATAATTTTATACATTTGTGCTTTGATAATTGCTAATTTCCTAATCAGGTTCATGCTATGAACATTCCAAGTTGATATTTTTCATAACAATCCATTTTTATTTTTAGTCTTACCAGTTGCCTATTTTCTCCAGAAAGCTTGGTTGTCGATAGCTGGTCATCCATTTCACACTTACGATCTTGGGGTCCTAGCGCCGAGTGCCAGTTGGATCACATGGCATAAAACTAACTTAATTTGTATTATTCATGATTGGTTTTCTTTGAACTAAATTACCACCATAGGGTTCCTCTCCTTTCTGTGGAGTAGTACTACTACCGAGTGAACTGCTCCAGTTTCGCTTAGATATAGCATATAAATTTAAGGGCTTGAAATCGATGACTAGAAGCGGCAAAAATGAAGTTAGATTACTCTTTAACAATGCGATCATCCAGCGAGCTATAAAGGTTGCTCGGTATATATGCAATAGATCAATTTTCTAAAACCCATATTCCTACTATTCAACATCCATGCATATCTGTATCCAGTTCACTAACATGTAAACATAAATCGCCGAACCTATGCAAACACCGCACTAGGCAGTACGAATAATAGCGAAATGCCTACCATTATTAATGAGAATTATATAAATGCTACTGCAATGGACAATACAAATCATAATGAAATGCCTAAAAATATACAACTACTCAACCGAGAAAACACCAATAACAATAATCGTAATAATTCAATTCGATTTAATTCAATTCAATTTATTTTTATTTTTTTTTTTTTTACATTTACCAGAAACAAGAAAAGAAGTTAATAATAAAATACAAATAATAATAATAGTAGTAGTAACAATAAATAATAATAGAGAAAATATACCCTTAATGCTGAGTTCCATCTTAAATGAATTCAAAATCATGATAAATCCATTAATATCGCTTCTGACAAGAGTAATTGACAAATTACTACCATAAATGCTAAACAATGTTAACACAGTCACTTAAAATACCCTAGTGATAATGTTATGGAAAGCAAATGGTATTTTAGGAAAGAAAAACAACTTAGAAATTTTCTTCATTCACAATGCAGTAGATATTGCTCTAATTACTGAAACACATCTGATATACAAAGTATGAAAGTGAATGGATACACACTGTATACAGCGCACCATCCTGCTGGTACAGCTCATGGAGGTACTATGGCCATGGGTAAAAATTCATATAGGCCGTATGAAAAATTTTCTAGAAGTAAACATGCTTATCAAATCATCAGTTGCCATCGAGACAAACCAAAGTGATCTTACAGTAGCGACAATTTACTGTTATTCTGGATTCTACATACCACAAATTGAATTTAATGCTATGTTCACAGAGCTCGATAAGGCAGACTACAATGCTGCCAAATGGGAATCAAGAGTGACTAACAAACCAGGATGAAGACTTGTTCGCGCTCTTTGTAGCAACTCTCTCTATATCCTTACTCTAATGTCTCCAACATATTGGCTAAATTACCCGATACATTAAATTTCTTTTTAACACGAGGACTGCATACAAACAATGCAATACTGTAATTGATGTCCTCTCTAATCATGCCCCAGTGTTAACCATTTTGGATGTCAATGCTAGACTATCCTATAAATAATAACATCTCAGCAACAGACACATAGATTGAAATTACTTCTCTTGTATAGTTGAAAATAACATGAATCTGAAAACTAGACTAAAGTGTAAAAATGATATTGACTTGACGGTCCAGAGTCTATCAGAGATTATCCAAAACGCAAGTAGAAGTTTCACTCGGTAAGTGACCAAAAACAACAAGAAAACCTTTACATTTCCATAAAAATAAGAAAATTAATAAAAGAAACACACTCTGCTAGGAAAAAGTGACAATGTAATCGTTTTATGTCTTTCAAGAATTTGTACTACCAACTACAAAGTAAACTAAAAAAGGAAATTTATGACTACAAAAATGACTTGCTCAATTATCAACCGCAGTCGCTGAATGAAACTGATAAACAGAAAGTTGACGTTTTTGCCCAATATCTTAGCAACACATTCAAACCAAATCCTAATGCAAACAGAGACCATTCAAGATGTGTGAAAGATACTTTACACAAACCATTAGAATTGCAAAGCATTATAAAACACTTTGCAATGAAAGAAGTACTACAATGTATACAGCAGACAGCTCCCAAACCGTCGTGTATATACTGCGGTAATCAAAAGATGTCCATCAGTCACGTCATCACTGAATGTCCAGAATTCACCGAGGAACGAGAGAAAGCGTTCGGACATAGAAAAATGACGACAGAAGAAATGCTTGCAGATGATGAAGCTATCGTTCAATATGTTTTTAGTTTTTTAAAATGTATAAATGTATTCCATAAGATATAGATTTACTTTTCCGTTGTATTTAATTATTTAAGTTATAGCAGACGCAAATGACCAAGATGTCGAGCGTCTTTAAATAAAAATATACAATACAATACAATACAATACAAAAATAAGGCTCTAGGACTTGACAAGATAACCGGAGAAACCCTCTCTTATTTATCAAAAAAAGCAGTTATATTCATGTGCTATATCATTACTAAGACGCAGATACTTTCCAAAGAATTGGAAAAAACCTGTCATGATAAAAAACTGCAGACTGACACATCTTCATATCGACCAATCATCCCTCATTATCAAAAATTCTAGAAAGATTAATATTATATCGTGTGGAACCATTAATTTAATACTGAATCATCAGTTCAAGTGCACTAAACAATGCAGCAGTGCTATAGACTAGTAGATGAGATTTCATCAGCACTTGAAAAAAAAAGAAATATGTTCTGCAGCCTTCTTAGATGTGTCTCAGGCGTTCGACAGGATTTGCTCTTCAAACCACTAAGTTTCTTCCTAAAAATCTATGAACTCTTAAAATTGTACTTACCTTACTGATCATTTGTAGTAAGGGTAAACGATGCACTTTCTAGCATCACTTCATATGTACCCCTCCAAGAGATTCAAGAAATGGAAGTAGTGTCTTGATGCCTTGCCGATTGCTCGAAGAAATAGTTAATTTTGCCAAACAGCGCTACATATGTACCAACCTAATTAAAACACGGTAGATTTGTTGTACTTCTTTTAACCTCACCCTCGAACTAATTTATCTCACTGGATAAGTTAATACATTTTTCCTTTTTCCTTTCTTCCCTCTTCTTTATCTTTCCTACTTTTTCTATTCATCACTGTTCGTTGTGGTATACAATCGTCGGTTCAACATTTGAAAAAAAATGTTACTATCAGAAAATACTTATAAGGAACTTGTTTTATTCCGCAAATGTTGTTTTTCCATTTTGGCATTGTGAGAGATGTTCCGACAAATCTCTCAATCGAGGAACTTACTCCTTCTTGCATAGAAAACGCTAAAATTAAGAATATTCATAGACTCTATAAAAGGAACCATGATGGTTCGTTTTCCCCGATTCTATTAATCGAAATTAAATTTCGTGGCAATGTGAGTCAGTTCGGTTCTCAGATTGCTATTCTTGTAGCAGAGTATAGTATCAGAAGACGCAAAATGTGCAACAATTCTCTTAAATTTGGACATGCCAGCAAACTTAGACATAGTAAAACTAACTGCGTTATCCCTCAAATCACAAGTCTTCAGAATGTCAAGCAAGTCGTGAAAGCCCTCCTTATGCTTTATTCTGCACTAGGTGTAAAGGTAATCATTTAATCTTTGATCGTGTCTGTCTGTTTTATCAAGAACAGATTAAAATTTAAAAAATTATGGCAATGAAAAATATCATCTCTGCCTCTTCCTTTGCTGAAATTACGAATAACTAAAACTTTTCCGAATTACAATCCAGATCTAGTTGATTTAAACGAAGAGAAGCAGCAATGACTCAGGACCTTCTGGTCGCCACTACAGTAATGGTAGTTATAACTGCAATAATAATAATGCAGTAATAGAAGTAATAGTAGTAGTAGTAAAAACTATAGACCAATAGCAATGAGCTCAGTCATTACAAAATTATAGAAAAGTATATGGCGAGACACTTAATTAAATACATAAAAGAAAATAACATAATAGATAAAGAACAATATGGTTTCCAAAAGGGAAAGTCAACATCTAGAGTTCTAGGAGATTTCACACAGAAAATCAAAGAAAACTTCAAAATAGGAAATAAAACAATTGTAACTTATATAGATTTTACAAGAGCTTTTGATACAGTAAACCATGAAAAGTTATTAAATAAATTAGAAGAAATAGGAGTAATATCAAAAATTAAAAAGTGGTTTGAAAGTTATTTGCATATCAGAAAAATTACAGTTTGGTGTACAGAAAATTGTGAGAGAAGTACAAAATATGAATTTTTGAATACCACAGGGAAGCAACTTAGCTCCAATATTGTTTATTATATATATAAATGAACTACAAAGCTATTAAATATAGTAAAATATTTGCATTTTCTGATGATTTAGCAATATGAGCTGTCATAGAGATATAAAAACTGCAGAGATAAATATGCAAAATGATATACTAATAGTGAATAAATGGGCACATGATAATAATTTAACAATAAATGGGTCAAAAACTAAGTGTATGATGTTAAAACCAATGGCAGAATTTGAAACGCATAAACCAGATTATAATACAAACAAATGAATGTGTACATGATATGAACGAAGATAAAGAATAATGTACATCTGAAAAATGTGAAAAAATAAAATTTGTATATTCGCACAAATATTTAGGAATAATAATAGACAGGCATTTAAGATGGAGCATGCATATGGAATATATAGAAAACAAAATAAAAACAGTGATACCAGCAATATATACACTAAGGAACTATGTAAGAAATGATACATTGAAGATGGTATATTATGCTTTAGTAGAATCAAGATTGAGGTATGGCATCCAAGCATGGGGATTAACTAAGAAAACATACACAGAAAAAATTGAAAGATTACAGAAAAAATGCTTGAGGTTAATAACAAGACGTGAAGATAAATCAATGAATGAATTAAAAAAAGAATTAAATGTATTAGATGTAAATGGTCTATATTTATTAATGAAAATATGGAATTATATCATAAATGATATTCCTGTCAATATGTAACATGTGATAGAAGGAAAGCCTTTTTGTAATACAAAAGTAATAGCTCCATTGAAAATTGCCTACACTGGAGGAAAGCCAATGCATTAGCTAAGCGTGAATTTAAACTGGCACAAAGGATAGCATGGCAACAGTTTTGTAGACAGTTTAATAGGCAAACCGCCCAATTTCCAAGGTGTGGGGTTTTCAAAAGCCTTCAGTTTTCCCATCTATAACCGAGTTAAGCAATTAAGCGATGAAAATATGTATTCCTTTATCTAAGCAATAACACCTTCTCATGTACCTGAAATGAAAGAGGTCATGCAACTTCCCAGTAATTCCAAATTGATCCCGAATTCTTGGATATTTGTTGTTATTCCCATTGAAGAAAAATGGAAAATTTCGACATATTTCTTTACTTTCTTGTTTTAGAAAGATCTGGGAATCAGTTATAATGTTATCTTAATTGGTGGTTAGAACACAATCAACTGCTTCCTTTTAATATGTACAACTTCCAAAATAATACAAGTACTTTGGATTGTGTGGGTGACCTGGTAGGTAATATATATACAGCAGTCTTATTGAAAAAATTTCAACATTACTGTTTTCTTGATGTAATGATGCTTATGACAGTGTTCATTTACCTACCTTACATTGTAAGTTATTATCCAAAGGTATTCCAGAGTGATTCATAGATTATTTCTGCAGCATTGTATATCATTAAACACAAGGTCGGCTTATTATAAACGTACAGTATTCAAAGTTTATCCCAGGGGTGTTCTCTAAGACTGATCATTTTTAATCTATATCTTAAATTTATTGCAGCTACACATGCGCTCTAGGATTTTACTCTATGCAGATGATATCGCTATGTGTACATTCAACTCAAGTTTTTCTGATGCCATGTACAACATTAATGCTGATGTTGCCATAATAGAACATTGTCTTTCTGACTTGAGTTTAGTTACGCTAATATCGTACATCAAAATACACCCAGTTTATTTGAGAATCCTTCGACCACACTAACGGAATGTTTATCCACTTTTCTAAACGAATTTAAAACTATAATTAACCCTTTAATTAACTTACTAACCAAAGTCATAGACGTAGTATTAACCCAATCTAAATGACTGCTACCACTAATCTCACTCAATCATCCCTAGTAATTATGTTATGGAACGCAAATGGAATCCAGCAAAAAAAGCTAGAACTTCAACTTTTTCTTAAACGAAAACGTATTGATGTAGCACTCATCACAGAAACGCATCTCATAGTAAACAGCTCGTTTTCGATTTCTGGCTACACGATACATAGTAGTCATCATCCTAATGGAACTGCGCATGGCGGTGCTGCAGTATTAATACGAAATGACATCAAACACTATGTAGCTTACAATAACTCTTCTGCAGCAATACAGATCGCATCAATAACAGTCCAAAATACAATTTTTGATTTAACACTAGCTGCTATGTATTGCCTACCACGTTATGCTGTTCATGAGTATAATTTTAAATATCATTTTCTGAATCTAGGTTGTAACTTCATATGCGGAGGGGACTTTAACGCTAAGCATACCCTATGGGGTTCAAAACAAGTAAATCCTAGGGGCAAAATACTAAAAAAAGTTATACTGTCAGAAAACTATAAATTTATAGCCCCGAACGAACCAACATATTGGCCTTCTCATAATAACAGACACCCGGACTTACTTGACCTTTTCATCACAAAGGAACTGAAAAATTATATAATGTTTGCAAAACGATGCCGGATTTGACGTCTGACCACGATCCAGTTGTCCTTCTGTTGGATACAGTCCCACTACAGTACGTTAAAAACATACAGCTGACCAACAAAACAACAAATTGGAATTTATTTCATAATCTCCTGCAGAAGTGTTCTGAGTTCAAAACTCGGTTAAAATCCCCTACTGATGTAGACGCACATATTGAAAATCTAACAACAATGCTAAAAAATTGCGCTACCAACACTACATCCTATTCCCATTGCGAAAGGAAACAAAATTACCTTCCATTAAGGATTAGAGAACTAATAACTTCTACACGTAGAGCGCGTAAATTATGGCAGCGCCACAAATATCCTTGCTTTCGTGCAGAATATGATCGTATCAGGAACAAGATGAAAGCAGAAATAAGGTTGTACAAAGACAATGCATTTCAAGTATTTTTACAAAATCTAAATACAACGGATAATTCCCTTTGGAGAACTACCAAACACATCTTAAAGGAGCATACTGTGACTTCACCTTTACGAAATCAATCTGGAGCATGGATAAAAAGTGATGCTGACAAGGCTCAGTATTTTGCTGAACACCTAGTTAAAGTTTTTTCACCAAACACAGACATTGAGGATAAACAACTTACTGAACACGTGTATAATTACTTGAACACCCCACTACAGCTTTCTCTTCCTACACGTTCCTTTTCACCAGCAGAAGTAGAGCAGGAGTTAAAACGACTGCCTACTCGCAAAGCTCCAGGTCATGATTTGATCACAGGAGATATATTAAAACATATTCCACGGAATACAATTTTACAACTTACGTACCTATTTAATGCCATTGTTCGTCTCTCTTATTTCCCCGAGGCATGGAAGAAATCCACCATAATCATGGTTCCTAAACCGAATAAACCTACTTCTGTTGTAACATCATATAGGCCAATCAGTCTTCTGTGTACATTATCAAAAGTCTTCGAAAAATTAGTACTGCGTAGAATTTCTGCAACTCTAGAAAAAGTAGATTTGATCCCTGCCCACCAGTTTGGTTTCCGTAAAACTCATTCTACTATACACCAATGTCACCGGGTTGTCGATGCTATTTCCTCCTGTTTCCAAACAGGGCGATACTGTCCTGCTGTCTTCTTAGATGTATCGCAGGCCTTTGATAGAGTGTGGCATCAGGGCCTGCTATATAAACTTAAAAAGTTCTTACCAGCGGATTATTACTTGTTGATCAAATCCTACTTGGAAAACAGGACATTTAGTGTACGATACAACTCTGAATACTCTGTTTGGTATCCAGTACAAGCATCTGTGCCGCAAGGAAGTATTCTGGGACCTACTTTATATACGATATTCACAGCCGATATGCCTACAACGTCTTACACATCGATATTCACCTTCGCTGATGACACCTTGATTATAGCCGCTGATGAAAGCCCGGTAGTTGCATCCCGTTCTATTCAACTTCACCTACAAGAAATGGGAAAGTGGTGCACTAAATGGAAAATCAAGATAAATACCGATAAATCGGCAAATGTAACTTTTACATTACGGAGAGGTTCCTGTCCTCCAGTTTACTATGAACAGCAACAAATTACTCAGACTGATACTGTAAAGTACCTCGGCCTTATTATGGATAAAAAACTTACCTGGACTCCGCATATATTGCACCTTAGAAAAAACTTAGATATCTCATTTCGGCTATTATATTGTATTATAGGAAGAAAAGCCAAAACTTCATTAAATAATAAATTGCTGATCTACAACGCACTTCTAGCGGCGAAATGGAAGTATGGAATTGAACTATGGGGCTCGGCAACAAGTAGTAACGTCAAACGTATACAACAATTTCAGTCGAAAGCTCTAAGAGCAATATGTGACGCTCCTTATTATGTCAGCAATGATACTCTACATCACGACCTGCAAGTGCTACAGTTACACAAATTTATCAATATAAATATCAAAAATTTTTCGGTAAATGTTCCAGTCACTCAAACCCCCAAATTCGGCGAATCTACATGCCAACACTTCCAGATAATCCTTTTCGAAGGCTTAAACGACAAATGCTCCGGGACGTACTTTCAACTATTGAAAAATGATGTCATATAGATCAAGACATTGCTGCTGAGGCAAAATTTTAAACTGGCCGGCTGTTTATTGTAACAGCGGCTGTATGTTAATGTATTTGTATATAATTTATTTATTTATTTAACTGAACTCATGTGCTTATTGTTAAATTATACAGGTGCACATTAAAAAAAAAAAAAAAATCTTTTGAAAAGTGTGCAGCAGTAGTTTTTCATACCGCCGATATAACACAAATAACCTTTTTCTTGCAACTTAAAGGGGTGTTATTCCCTTTTACTCATCATTTCGATATTTATGAATTATTGTGGGTTCACGGTTAACATGGCGCCCGCATATCGATAAGCTATTAACAAATCAATTGCGCTATTAACATTTTATGTAATTTGTATAATACAAAATGGGGTGGTGACCTCTTTATTCTATTACTACTCTATAAATCACTAATCAAAACTAAAGTGGAAATGGCAATTATATGTAAAAAGCACATTTTTAAATATATTAATACAAACACATTTTTACATCACGTGTGCAATGTGTGCATCAATCTTTTGTAAAATTCATTAATGAAGATTGTTTTTCTTATCGTTTTATTTTGGAAGTAAATTGTAAGATTGGGAATTTATATTTTATTTCTAAGAGAATTTTATTCTATATTTTATTATTGTTTTCTTGGGTATACAAAAAAGTTAAATGGTGGGATTATGGCTCTTTACTGAAGTTTAGTCAGAAATATCCATTATATTTACAGAACAGAATAAGACTATATTAAAATTACGTGATCGTGTATGTACTCGTGTAAAAATTAAATTATATGAAATTTACATATAAACAAAATATTCCAAGAAAGGGCCATGTATTTAGCTTGCTTTTAAAAAACACAATTTGATTTACAATGATTAAAATGTTGGAACTATATACTGAACGATGTTGCAATTAATTGTTTTAGACTTAATTGTTGCAGTGGCATAGTTGCTAGAGTGCTCGATTGTCAACTCGACGGTTGGGGGTCGAAACCAACACATTTTAGAAAGTTTTTATCATTATTTAATTCTTAATTATCACGGAGAAGGCAGTGGCACCCTACTCTGTATAACTGCGTCGCATATAAATAGTGCCTTGAATGCTAGCTCATTTTGTACGTAAAAACAAACATACAATAGCTAGTCACAACGTTCGATCGGCAACAAAAATAAATACATCAATGATGATGAGACTTAAAATTAATGCTATTTTATTTTTACGTTTAAAATTAAAACTACATATCTAGATAAAAATAACCTTAACCCTTAGACTACCATTTTTAAATAATTATTTTTTAACCACTTTTTTGTTGTATATACACTATATAGGGTAAAATAAAATACCTTGCGCAGTTTCATACCCACACAACCCCTAGGACCACTATGGGGATGATGGGACACATATGTCCCACTGGTACAGTTCATCAGGACATATCTGTCCCATTGGTTTGACACATACCCTTCAATAATCCAAATCGAAATACAAATAATCATATTTTTCCTTTGAAGTCTGTCACACTAGAAGAGTTTGAAGACATAATTCAATCCTCATCAATAAATAAAATAAAAAATATTAGAAAATTTATTCATATAAAGAAAATAATGAAACAGTAAATGATAAAATGATTTGTGTTTGGTGTACTATACATTTATGTGTGGTATGATGCAAACCAATCTTTACATAATGGTAATTGACATATTTGGCATATAGTTTTTGTATGCTTTTCTATTTTATTTTTTGCACATCTTGAACATCATCTTCTGGTAGGTGCTTCTACAGGCAAATGTGTTCCAACATTTAGCAAAAGTTTCGCAACTTTTGAAGGTCTGCCTCTTCCTTGCTTTCTCTGCACTCGACATAATTTTTTACCGTTCATCAAACTTTCTACTACTGCTATTACAAACTGAAGTAACGCCGCGTCTTTGCAAGCAGATTCTTTGTATAATATCCATGAATTTATAACAGCTGTCATGAGTAACTTGTAAAATACTTTTTTCCACCACTTTTTGGAGCGTCTGTCAAAACTATACGTCCCACTTTTTGATCTGAGAGATCCACTCCACCCATATATTTATTATAAAAACATATTGCTGATGGACAGTTTACTGTAACCTTTTTTCCATCTTTCTGTTTGCGTTTTGTTGTTTCAACCAATACGCTATGGCAGTTACTAAGCACAATTACTTCTTTACTATCCTGCCATCTTGATGCCAATGACTTTTGATCATTTGCAAGAAACTGAATTTCATGCTTATTTAGTTTGCCACTAAACTTCGACATATTTTTTCTGGAAGAAATAACAGTACCAACAGATGGATATGAAATAGTGTTTATCAAATGAACAGTAGTAAAAAATCTGTCGAATATTAGAGTTACATCTGAATCTCAAATTGTCTCTGACAAACCCAATACAACACGTTCGCCTAAAGTGATCTGTAAATTAAAATTACTTTCTTTGCCTGAATATACATTCAAATCGTATGAATATCCGGTTTCAGAATCGCATCGTTCCCATATTTTTATTTCACGTTTTATGGGTTTTAGAGGTATATATTGCTTCAAGGAAGACCGTCCCTTGAATTTTGCCATTGATTCATCTATACTTTGAAAATGACTTTCTTCACGACCTTTTGGAAAAGTATATTTGAAACAGGAAATAACTTCCTCAATGTAATAAATTTTTGAAGCTCCATCTGGCTTTTTAGGATTGTGGAAATATAGCTTGCTAATCAGCGTTTGAAACCGATTATGTGAAATAGATGCTTTCATAGCTGCATTACCCATAGACAAATTATCAGACCAATAATCAGAAATGTTTGGTACTTTATTGTAACTCATTATATTTAGTCGACACAATGAAATTGTTGGTCGAGTATCAGTAAAGCGAAGTTGTGGAATGAATGAATTATTCGGTGTTGACCATAATATTTCATTTGAGTCGTTGGTAGTCTGTTCAACACATAGTGTATTATCAATGTGCGAGTTTACTTCCTCAACAACTGACTGATCATCATCATCAGAATTACTTGAAATTTCATCATCTGATAATTCTAAGTCAGGATCATACTCCTCACCAGAAGAATCATCTTCAGATTCCTCTAAATACTGACGCAACTGATTTTCCTGCTTTTCTCTTGCATTCATGTTTGTGAAGAGTATATATAGGAACTAAGAAAAAGAAAAAAAAACGTTTTCAAAATTATAAATAATTGACATAATTTGAAAATATGGTACTGGGAATTGGAAAATCCTCACCGCATAAATATAATTTTATAATAATAAAACTCATACATATTTAGATACTAAAAGAGTAAAAAATGAATCCTGGGAAAAAATATAAAAGAAAACCCTGCATTCCACCGTTTTGCAACTCTTGAGGTACAAAATTAAAAATATTAATTGTAAAAAGTAGGGGGAGAAAAAAGAAAGAGAAATAATAAAGAAAACAAAAGTATAAAAATGAGTTACAGATTAGCATGAAATAAAATGTTGCATTTTTCAATACCAGTGGGACACATGTACCCCGAGAACGAAATATTGTGAAATATTTACATACCACGCGCAAATAGTCGACAGTCTACGATTCCATATAATGTATGACGCACCAGTAACAACAAAAAAACACAAAAACACACAACAATGTGAAATACTGAGGACATGCATTACTAATTGTAAATAACCTAAAATATTATAACATAGGGGCATATGATTCATTTCAATAAAGTGCTGCGATCTGTGGCTACTATAGATAATAAAATTTACTGCTATAGCGACGTTCTGTACCATTGGGAAACGATCCAATGTTATTTAAATTTAAAAAAAAAGCCCATTGGTACATGATCATACATTAGCGGGACATATATGTCCCGATGGTAGTCTAAGGGTTAAACTATTTTCTTATTTATAAATTAAAATTTTACTAACAGTTAACAACATTCACAATGTTTTAAAAATTATTGGTCGTTTTATAAAATATTATGATGTAAAAATTAATTTTCTAAACGTGTACAATAGGAACTTAGTATCTGGCCTAATTTAGAAAAAACACGTTCACTGGGTACATATGTGGCCATGATTCAATGTCTTTGGAAAATAAAATTATGAAAGAACGAATCACACCGTCTATTTAGTATTTCTTCTTTCAAATATTTATCGATTTCCGAAATAGCTAAAGCAGTTGAGTTTTTGCAACTGTACCTCATCATTGAAGTGCACACAATGATCATCATTTTTATTTTTTATTTTTAACTATCGTTGTTTATTTATATTCTTGGACACTATATTAATATCTATGCTTTCCAATATTTTTTGATAATTGCCTTAATGCTGTTTCATATTTATCCTGATTTATGAATTCATATTTTTTTAAATCTTGGATCTAATATTGTTGCCTCTGCATGCATCGTTCATGTTTCAATATCATTAAATCACTTATTTATTTGTTCACTTAAAATTTTTAATAACTGTTTGACATTATTAGCATTATATCCTCGAATAACGTTTGAACCGAATAAGGACCGGCAGGCCAAATGCTAAAGCTGTGGGGGCTTTTCCAATATCCAGAAATGCGACCATGGTGCGGAATGCCAGTCTGTTGATCATATTGTAACGGAGTGCCCTACGAGGGCTCTACAAGGAGGCTGGGCCCAGATAAAGGATCTCACGCACAATGTGAGGAAATAGCTCAAAAGATTGGGCCTGAAGTTATAGGACGAGGCGGATATAGATCCCGTGTCCAGGGACATACGCAAAAGTAAAAGTAAGTAATCATCACATCGTTAGTTAAAAATTTTTAAACTTTTTTATAATTTAAAAAATAGTCTGTAAGTTGGTGTTTTATTCAATCTTTTATTAAATGAATTTATGGTGTCAATGTCTGCATGTAGGACAACCCACACTGCCAGCATTATGGACTCCTTGAAAGAATTGTGTGACTGCTAAAAGCAGTCAGCAGTCACACAATTAACAAACAACATTCGTTCCTAATTTAAGGGGAAAAGTGTAACTAAAACTGAAAAAAAAAATGAAATTGAATGTGCAAATAAAATCGACTAAGTACAGACGCATACAGTCAATGCCAAATTGAAAAATGTTTTAAATAAAAATAAATTCACTATTCAAGCGGTTGTAAAAGAAATCCTACATACTCCAGGTTATATTAAGGCTATCTTATTAGATACCTTCTTCCAAAAAAAGGTATTTCCAAAAATAAACTTATTGTCAAATACAAAAATATAGAGGATTTTGATAAGCAGTTAAAAAGTAAAATAAATATCAATAAAAAAAAAGTAGGCACTAGTTTTATAAAAAAACAAACTGAACGCCAACACTGCTATTATAAATACTACCAGAGATGACTGTACACGATTAAAGACATTAATCTCTGAGCGGATTTCAGATGTCAAGTTTCATGAGGAAAAACTCTTGGACCAACCATAGTTATATTCCAAACAAATAATATCTCTGAGGACAACATTAAAGAGTAATTTATGGACTCCTATAATATCGCTCCTGTATCAATTACAAAGTCTCTCCTGGATGACTCAGACCGATTATAAGATTTTATCTTCAAATTTTATCAATTTTACTTTGTTAGTATGGACAACACTGATAATTTGAAGTACCATCGATTTAAGCTTTGTTTAAGCTGACATACGACTAGCGTATAAACAAGAAATACTTATATATAAGTGTCGTCTTTTAACAGACGATTTTATTTACACGTTCGTTTATGACGTCCCATAGAAAAATTCGAATTAATTTTGATTATGTTGACGCAATATTTAATATTTTTAAAAACAAGTTTTTACGTTTTCCCGTCATTGTCAAATAATAGTACTTATTTTATTCATTGTGTAATATGAAAGTTAAAAATCATTATGTAATCTCACTTTTTTGCAGTTATTTATTTTGGATGATTTCCATTCAAAAGTTCAAGTATATTTTATGTATTAGGTATATTAACGATGACTTTTTAAAATTGATCTCCAAGATTGCTCGTTCATGAAAAAACAATAATGAAGTATTAAATGTTTGGAACAAATGAATATAATCGTATTTTTAAAAGGACAAAAGCAAAGGTGTGAAAGTTGTTTTATATCTTCCCTTTCACGAGTAGAGTAGTGGTCGATGCCGTACGTGCATGTTGACTAAAATCGAACTCCAGATATTTGGGCGTAATGTCGAGAGCCAACATTCACCAGGTGCTGTAATACTGTCCCACAATTTGAAATTTATGCTTTACGAAATTGCAAAATAATATCCATATTAATATTTACTATTATTTATTTCGTTTATTTTTAATATGAATCGGTAAAGAAACATGAGAATATCAAATTAAAATTTATGGATTTATTTATTTATATAAAATGTGTTTAATATGAAACTTTTTGATCAAAACAAGTTCTTTCATATGAAAGAACTGTCTCCATTTTTTTTAACCCCCATATTCAGACATCTTGAAAAGTATAACCTACTTCAGCTTCTTCTAAATGGTAGAATAAAAATCAGTATGTCGGGAAGAAGAAAAACATCATAACTAACTGACGAGCAGAAATGGTGGGATGCTCGAAAGAAGAACTACAGTAGGCCGTAATATCCTACAAAAATTACAAATGAACAAGGCATAGAGAAGATGATCATTAAAATACATTTGAGAGGTTGATATTACAAAATTCCAATTTCTTTAGAAATTGAAATTATCGTTTTGATTTAATTAAATTTTTTACTAACTTATACATTCTTATATTTTGGGAATAATTGAGGGTATTCAAGTACCTCTAAAATTAGTCATTTTTGGAACACAAATAACATTTGTATAAAAACGACTAGTAACGAAATTTCTTTTTTTAAATAAAATATTCGGAAAAAGTAAATTAGTAAAAACAGATTGTATAGAAGTCACGACACAAATTTCAAATTTTGACGGAAAAATTTTTCATCACTAGTCGTTTATATACAAATGTGATTTGTGTTCCAAAAATAGTTATAACCCTTAAGTGGAAACGTGTCGTCTGACAGTTGCTTGTCATTTTTTTATGTAGTTCGAGACGTGATTTTCTATGTAATCCTTAACCTGTTCGTGCATAATTGGATACTCTACTTAGAGAAGAAAATCAGTAACAGTTAAAAAATTATCCAGAGTGGTAGCTTGTAGGTAGTCTGACAGACGAAACGTCTCTCTTTATGTTACTAATTTGTTCGGTATTTATTTCATGTGTTTCTTTACAAAAGTATAGCTAGCCCCCAAAAGCGCGTACGTTATGTGATCTAGACTATGAAGAAACAAGAACGAATATGTTGACGATGTTCTGGAGAATCATCATATAGAATCGCAACATGAGTTTCGGACAACCGCTGATTTTGATGACAGTAAGAATAATGGAGATCGTAGTACAACTAAAATTAATGAACAATCCTACTTTTATGGAAAAAATCTATATAGATGGTCAGCCACGGAAGTGCGTCCATCATCATCATCATCTTTTAAACATAACATCGTTATGAAAATTCCTAGCCTAAGCTCCAAAGCAAGAAATCACGGTGACTTCAGATCCTTAGATACTTCTATTGTCAACTCGTATATATTACATCGGTGTTACAAAAATAACTCGACAGTTGAAAAAATATTTCAAAACAATTAGCAAAACAGTTAACATAAGTTCAAATCGAAAGACGCGTGGTAAATTTATATATTCCACGGGAAATATTTACTACGATAAGCCGTATCTTGGAGTCCTCTTGAAAGAAGAGGAAAATTCAGATATAAAAACATGTTGTTTGTGTCCATCAGAAAAAACCCACAAAGAATGACAAAATATTTGTGCCTTAAACTTGTATGCCTACAGTGTACTAAGTATATATGTAATAAGTGTACTCAAGAAAAACAGTAAATTTTAACAGTTGCTGTAATTGCATCGTGATATATTTGATATTTTTTTAGCTTAATATACAATTAGACAAATATTTATTTTATGAAAAGTTTACTTATTACATAATTAAACTCATTGCGAGCTTTAATAGTAAAAATCCAACTGTATTTTGCAAAAATATGAAATGCTTTATTTTGTTTATAATTATTTGTGTTTAGATTACATCCATTTTTATAAAACTGATAGTAAATGGTTTAATTTGTTTACTGTTAATAAAAATTTTAAGCTACATTTTTGTAACATTTATTTTTACCATTTAATCTCTCAAACAACACATCTTTCTAGTGTAACAAAAATGGCGTGTTTCAAGTGTTAAATAAGTTTTAATGTAATTGAACGAAAACATACAACTAAATTATTAAACACAAGATAATGAAATATAAAATAACATACCTTATAAGAATATAATCTTCATTATTCATCCGAACTGTTCTCATCATATACATCTATATCTTCAGTTGAGGATGGACGAATAGTTGACGAGAATTGTATATTCTGGCGGCAAGTTAAAAAAAATTCTGATGTTCGATCCAAATGGAGGAGCGTACACTGTTTATGGAACATATAACGAGCTAAATTTCCTGGGGTGTGATACCCCCGCTACAAGGAATTACTCAAATGCATTTTCCATAACTAATTTAATAAAATATAATTAAACAGAATAAACTAAAACACGTAAATAATTAATGAAAATAAAACAAAGTAACTAAATGAAATAAAATAAACTTAATAACGTAAGATAAGAAGTTAAAAACAGTAAATGAGCGCCAACGCCGAGGCGCGAAAACATTAGACCAAAAGAACGCACTATCACACAAAACCTAAAATAACAGTGTAACCATCATTTTGCGTGATTAACCGCCATTTTGCACCTCGTGGTCTTAAATTAATTAACAATAAATTTTATATTTTACTTGTATTAACCTTTTTGGTTTTTCTTATTTCACAATCAATGTTTTATGTATGCAGAAATAAAACGGTTATTTTGTCAGGTTGAAAACTTTTTTCTACTAGTATTTTATTTTTCAATATCTATGTTAGGCATAAAGAAATGTCTAGTTTCCACAAATTTTAAAATTTAGATATTCATATGAGAATTACCGGTATGTTGTACTTTAAAGCTATAAAACCAATAAAAAGTAAATCTTTATCACGGGGCTTATTTAGTTTTACATTTTAAAATCTTATTTTAATTAACAAAATAAAAATGTTTCGTGTAAAGTTTAAATATATAATGGCATTAGTAATTGTATTAATACTGTATTTTTCTATAAAATACTCTTTCTATATGAAGTAAGTTTAAATGTATTATATAAAATCATCCTAGCCTGTTTAGGTTTACTCGAACTTTGAATTACGTTCTCAGTATACCCTTTTAAAAGACTTTACGGGCATTTTATAAAACTATACATTCACAATTTTATAAAATAAATGCATAATTTGATAGATCTTATGATAGAACTACTAGTAATATTTATGATAATCTATAGAATTTTCAATGTAACTATTTTATTATGTTTGTAAATATTGTTTATGTGGAAAATTTTGAGAATGCAGATATACAGTAACTAAACAAACAAATGAGTACGTAATTTCATATGGGGTACAAATAATTTACGTTATATATTCCTATTAATAACAACATATTTAAACCGAACTGGGTGAAAAATCTTATGCATATATAAGAAAAATCATATTTAAAATTATTCTACATGAGGAATTAGAATATGATATTATAAATAAGTTGAAATTATTAATATTAGTAAGTAATTAGTATTTTTTATTTACAGAGGGAGAAAACAAAATGAAATTATTACAATTGCTTTAGTCGTATGCGGATCAAAATTAAATGAATCGTTGGTAATGATAAAATCAGCTGTAGCATTTCAATTTTCCACCCCGTTACGGTTCGTAATCATTTCTGAACACGAGTTGCATAATAAATTGGATAATGTTGTAAGTTTATTCGTTTACATAAATTAATAATTTGAATACATTTGCTATTATATCAACAATATCACATTTATAAGTAATATTCTTTATAATTTATTTCAAGCTAAAATATTCATTAATTTTTTAACAGTTGAAAATTTGGAAAAACAATGTTGATGATTCATTTTCATATGAGTTATATAATTTGTCATTTCCAAACGATATTTCTAATGAATGGAGAAATTTATTTCAACCGTGCGCAGCCCAACGTTTATTCTTATCAGTAAGCTGTTTATGCATACACACAATGTATACATATTTATTTATTTTTGTTTATTTCTCGATACTTAACGTAGTGATAATTTACAATGATTGTAGTGCATTATAATATAAATATTTGTTATCTAATTATCGTTATAATGTGTATGTGCTATATTCCTGTGATCGGCTATGTCTCGCACAAATAGTCAATATTTATATTGTGTACAGATTAGTAATTTTGTGTCTCAAAAGGAAATGTTTACCCGTTGAGATTGGTTCAGTTAAAAAGTTTTATATAATAGATGTAGTAATTTGTATGCGCTTATCCATAATAAGCTTCATACGTTTAATCTGTGGTAGTATTTGGAAAGTTCAAGCGGGTCCACCTGTCCATTGTGACGTTCAGAGATATGAGGGTGCTGATGAGCCCACTCGAACAGATCAGATAACTGCAATCGAGGAAAATTACACTGGTTTTTAACAAGAATGACCTAAACACCACTGGTTTAAATAAGGGGGACGATCTTAATAAAAACTTTATAGTAGATTTAGTATTTGAAAGTAATTTTTAAATTTTGTACCTTACAGTATAATTACATTGGTCCTATCATTTATTAATAGTTAACTTTATAATGATAAAAGATTATCTCAACTATTTAATTTCTTAAAAACTGTTAACTTCCCTAAACTTTCCCCGTCAAAAATATACATCATCATCATTTATCCTCACTAGAATCCGAGTATGAGTTCCTCACTAAGATTTATGTTTATAACGCACGTGTAAGGTTAGTCCTATGCGATGTGTTGATGTAAAATCACAAGAAGGGCAGGTTACTGTTTCATCGTATCATCATTATTAACAGGTTTCTTATTTTTCTTTGGTGCCTTAACGCTTGTTAGTCTGGTCGCCATTTTGGACCATACTTTTGTTCCCATTTGTCCTTCTTTCGACTTATGTCGATTCTTTTCAGATTGCTCACGATGACATCTTTGAATCGCAGTAGAGGTCTACCAATAGGACGTTTGCCCTTCAGAATCCCATACATCAATCTTTTTGATATTCTATCATTTTCCATCCGGATGACATTTCTCAACCACTTCAATCGCTTTGCTGCCAACAACTGATCCACCGAGTGACAATTTGCTCTTGTTAGTATCTTCATTCGAAATGTGATTAAACTATCGTACCCGAAGTATTGTTCGCAGAAACAGCTGATGGCACATATCAAGTTTCTTAATCTGTTTCCTCATTATTGGCTAATTCTCGCCCCCATACAAGAGCATACGTATAATCATTGGTTTGTTTCCGTCGACAAACTTTTGAACACACGTTGGAAGGTTGTGTTTGCTTTTCTTAAGCGCGATGAAATTTCGTCTTCAAGCGATGCACTTTTATTTACTGTGCTTCCTAAGTATTAAAATTTCTCTACCAAATTTACTCTGTTCCCATTTATTTCTATGTTATTCATGTCGTCATTGATTTATAGAATTTCTGTTTTATCAAAAGTTATACTCAACCCAATCTTAAAGCTTCCCGTAAATTCTTTGCATCGTCAGCGACCAAAAATCAGTCATCCGCATACTGAAAACTCGTTTTTGCAACAGTTTTCGTTAGCTTCCTCGATGTAAATCTGTTCAAATTATATAATCCACCGTCAAAGCGGAACTTAACCTTCACACCTACATTGGATACACGTTGTTTGAAAACTGTAAATACCATACTCATATAGAAATTAAACAGCGTAGGCACCAGTACGCAGCCTTGTTTTACTCCCGTATTTATAGGAAACGACCTGGTTAGTCCAGTGTCACATACTACAGTTGCTTTGGTATCCTCATTCAGTTGTTTTAGGAGACTTAACATGTCAATAACGCCTACCTGTTCACAGAGTCAAAAGCTTTTTTGATATAGACGAATGCTAAGTATACTCTCGTGTTTTGTTATCTACTTTTTTCTATTAATTGTCGTCACGAGATCATATCACTTGTACTTCGTTTTTCTCGAAATCCGCACTGATTTTCTGGAAGTAGTGGATTTACTATCTGTTTCAGTCTTTCCAGTAAGACTTTGCTGAATATCTTACCCGCGGCGCTAAGGAATGCAATGCCTCTATAGTTTGTGCATTTTGCTTTGTCTCCTTTATTCTATATACGGGGATTATAGCTGCTTCTTTAAGTCCTGCGGAACTTTTTCTTCAAGCCATATTTTCAAACAGAGAGCATGAATATAGCTTATAGCATTGTTTCCTCCAATTTTGTAGATGTTCGCCGGTATGGTATCCAGTCCTGGAGATTTATTAGCTTTCATACTCCTGCTTGCGTCCTTTACTTCATCCAATGTTGATAGTTCCTGTACGTTTATATTTTCATCTTTACTTGATATCGCTTGCAATCAGATTAAAGTTGATAACGACATCATTGTTTAGTAGTTGCTGAAAATATTCTGCCCATCTATTCATTACTCCTTGTGGTATTTCGGTCCATAGTTTTAATCGCACCATAAAAACAGCGTGAGTCGTTTGTATCAGCTAAAGCCTGAATTTCCCTGCATTTATCTCGCCACCATACGTTCTGAAGTCTCAGAAACATATGAGAGGAAGAAGAGAGAAAAGGAGATGAGAGAAAAGCCGCTATTTCAGGACGACACCCTAGCCTTTGCATCAAAATCATAACTACAAGGCGGTAGGTTGTTACCGAGGGAGTAATGATTTTTGGGTTTTACGGCGACCTAAACCCGCCGAGGGGTATATAGTCGTAGGATATATGTCACTACTGGAATCACCTGCATGAGGCTTTCCACCAGTAGCCGTTCTTGGTCCGCGACCGCTTATTTGACTAGTGTCTTATTCGCGGCTAACCTACATATGTGCAGGCCGTTCCACTATCCGCCACCTGTGGACGCGCCCCGTTCCGGTTAGAACTCCGCCCCGGGGTGGTACAATGTACCCCCCCGGCGAGGATTATATATACTGCAATGCTTATTTTACCTTTTATTCCTTGTAAATGTTTTTCTTATGTTATTATTCATATTTATCTAAATATATTTTTTTATTATTATAATAATTATGAATACTGTCCCGGAAATTCCAGATAATTTATACCAGCTTAAAAATCATTAAACTTTTAAAACATTTTATTTCGTTTTCAAATATAGGATCTGTTAATTCATTTAGATGCGGTTCTATACGTTGATACGGATGTTATATTTTTAAATGCTTTAATTGATATTTGGAAACACTTTAAAAAAATGAATGAATCGCAGATAGTTGCATTAACCCCAGAACATGAAGATCCTAATACGGGTTGGTATAATCGTTTTGCAAGACATCCTTTTTATGGGAAACTGGGTAAGTATTTGACATACTGTATACAGGGAATTTTATAACATAATTTGAAAATCTAATGTTATTGAACTGCTCATTGCTGTATGCGTACATTGCACCCCTGTGAATTTTTTTTAATTATTTGAATGAAGGCGGTTATATTAAATATAATCCAGTAATGTAAACAAACGGTGTATAATCAAGCAAGTGTTATATTATTTTTATTGTCAGTATACTAATTTATTACTAATTTATTATAGGTGTGAATTCGGGAGTGATGTTAATGAATCTCACACGAATGCGATTATTCCGATGGGGTTCACATTTGTACCCGATATATAAACAGTATAAATTAAAATTAACTTGGGGTGATCAAGATTTAATTAATATTTTATTCTATTATCACCCAGGTGAGTATAAAATTATAGCCACCTATGTTTCTTAACTATCACGTGATATTTACATAGTTATAGGTGAAACAGGACGTCAAATAAATAATAGACTAAGAGAACATTTTAATTCATATAAAAATGAAAATGATGATGTCACTTTATGGAAAACACTGTAGAGAAGAAAAACATTTTATAGAAAACATTACAGACAATATAAAAATTTTACACATTGAATATAAATTTAAAAAAAGAAAATTATTAGAAAAACTACAAATTATAAAACATAGAAGTAGTAATAATTTATTAAATAATATGATTAATTTTGAGGAAGAATTAATTTTAAAATAGGTTTTATAATTAAATGTTATTGTAAAAATTTTTTTCATCTGGCTATTCAATGTATTGATATTTATAAGTTTCCTTATTAATTTCTTTGTTAATTTATTTGTAACGTTTTTGGTAATAGCTTGATAATGACTTTATAGTCGAAAAGCTTCGCTTATATATTAAAAAAATTTTTTAGTGATTAACTTCGATTTTATTTTGTTTTGTTAATAGTATTTGATGATGTGCTAATTATTATTTAATATACTGTTATCACCGTTTATGCATATGTTTTATTGTATATTTCATATATATATATATTGTTTAATACGGCTACTAACGATGAATCATCTCAGTAGGTGTATTATATCGATTTAAGTATATAGATTTCGTTGATGTAATTGTTCATAAATTATGTGTCATTATCAGATAGAAATTTTATTATTATTTTTAACTGATAATTTGTTGTTGACAAAATTTTCCATTAAAACTTAAATTACATTTATTTTTAGACAAGTTATACGTGTATCCTTGTCATTACAACTACAGACCTGATCATTGCATGTACATGAGTGTTTGTAAATCAGCTGAAAGTGAAGGAATTACTATCCTTCATGGTTCGAGGGGAGTATTTCATTCAAATAAGCAACCAACATTTAAAGCGATTTACGATATTATGAACGAGGTAAAATATTATTTCGTGAATTCATACTTTATTGTTATTAATTTTGTATTTATTGTTCTATTTGAAGCGAATACGTGTACACTTTTTTCTGTAGGTTTATTGTTTAATATTATTAAACAATTTTTTACCTTTTAGCTTATTGCTTTTAAATATATATATATATATATATATATATATATATATATATATATATATATATATATATATATATATATAAATATATTTCAATTATTATGGCTGGGCAATCGAGATAGATTTCTTACAACTAATTTTTAATATAAGTTTATTGCATTTATAACAATTGAATATTTTAAATTTACGTTTAGAGTTAATTATTTCTAAAATTTGTAAATTAAAAAGTGAATATATGTAATCCGTATTAATAAATAGCTGCTTTTGTTAAATTATCTTATTCGTGTAGAGATTGATTGTCTGAATTACTTTGTGAACTGGTTTTTATTGTTTCTGTTTTCAGTAGCTGTTGTACGTTTCCTGAGTTATATTTTAGTTAAATAAATTATTTCAGAAAATTCGTCGACCAAATCGACAGTTTTTGACTATTTTCCGTATTTTTTAAGGACAAGTTTACACTTATAATTATTCTTGAATTTCCACATTAATATAATACATTTATTCATGTTAAAAATTATTAAATGTTGAATATATTGGAGAGTAGTGATTTTATTAATTATAAACCAAACAAAATATAACACCGTTTAATCACTAAAACTTTTTTATTGCGAAGCTTTTCGACAATTACGTCATTTTCAAGCACGCACAAATAAATTTATTCATGCGTGCTTGAAAATGACGTAATTGTCGAAAAGGTTCGCAATAAAAAAGTTGCTTCGCAATAAAAAAGTTTTACTGATTAAACGGTGTTATATTTTGCTTGGTTTATAATTAAAAATTATTGGTTTATATTTGTACACAAGTCCTAATCGTTCTTTTTCATAAAAATTACACTTTTTTTTATTTATTTTATTTTATGGCACTAAACTGTTTTTTATTGTTTCTGTTTTTTCGAGTTATATTTTTGATTTATTACTAAAAATGTTTGATAAGTTAAATAATTGCTATTTGATTTATTTCGATTGTTAATTTCTTATCTTTATTTATTGAATTATGACCTAAATATTATATTTATTATTAGTGGCTCTTTTTTATTTTATTCCTAATCGTAACAAATTTCCTTTTGATCTCGATATATATGCATTTTATTCATACACTCTGAATTTTATTTAATATATATCTTAAAAGGTGGGTCGTAGTTTTTTTTTGTTTATACCAGTATGTTGTTTTTTCTAACATATATATTTTTTATTAACATTAATTTAAATATTACATTCCGCACTGATTTGTATTTAGTAGAATAATCCATAATTTCTTGAACATTTGAAACAAAACATTCTTATTTGAAATTTCAGTTATATCATCGTGCGTATGTTTTTATCTTACTTTGTTTTTCTCCTTGCTTATTATAAATACTAGGACAAAATGTTTATTAAATTCTTAAACAGTATTTAATTTTGTGAGTTTCGTTATTCATCCGTGTATAAATTAATATTGTTCGAATATACTTTGTCGATATTTTAAAATAAATCGTAATGTAATTACTATATTACGTGTTTTAATGTAGTCTTGTACATAACAAATTTTTGTCCTCTTCCATAATCGATCGATGGTGGTGAAATACATATTTGTATATTTTATAAGTAAACTTCATATCGGCTATTTTTCTTCATTAAGTTTTTTGTGTATGCTCAATCTTTGTACAACCAGAGTCATTTTTAAATTTGATAAATTATTCTTCACGATATTGTGCTTTTCGACATTATTTAATTTTTTATATGTCGATGTTCTAAATTTAATAATAATTAAAATATATTTCGCCTGAATTGAGAAACAATTGCTATTTATAAAAGATTTAACTGATCATTTTAAAAATATAATGCACATAAGAATATCAAATTCCTATTGCAATGAATCTAAGTATTATCCGACTAACTAATTCACATCGTTCATACGTATTTGAAAATAATTACAATAATAATAATAATAATATGTTCATTTGATTTTTGCAGTATGTACTTCGGACTGACCTTCACGAATACTTGCTGAAACCAATGGTGAAACGTTTAAGTCAAATTCCAAACGCAGGATGTGGAACGATGAATTATATATTTACTAAAAACATTAAAAAGTATTTACAGAATAATAATACCGAAGCTATGTTTAAAAATTAGCAATGATAAACATTAATGTAATAGCATCTAGTCGTCGTGTGATTGTGTAATGGGGATAAAACTTCTTACATTTTAATCAATCTTAACTATTTTTTATTGTATATATAAAAATAGGTGTATATCTAAAGTGTCAGTATTTCAACGACTGATAATATTAAAGAAACTTTTTTTATTTGTGCTTTCTTATGTATGAATACTGTTAATTTTACATATTTATTTTTGCAGTATTTTTAATGATATTTTATTTATATTAACGATACGTACGTTTAATTTTATATGACTTTAATCGAACGTTTTATATTTTATATAATAATATGTGTAATTATTAAACAGTATACTAGGGTTATTTATTAATTTTTTTTTTTTACGAAACATTATTCGTCAAAATTGAATGAAATAATGTCCAAAAAATATTACACACGGGCGAAAGTTAATACAGGTTCAAAGCAGACAAGAAATATCATTCATAAGCAAAATAAACCCAATATGTATCATTCGTAATAATCATTATCGATTTTTTAATTAAAATTAGACGTTCTGGTATATAAAATAAAGAAAATGACTCGAGTAGGTGAAAGCATAAAGTAATATTTTGTGTATAATTTTATAAAACTGTAAATAATATTTAATGTAAATACACTGAACATATTGAAAAGATTCAGTCCAACTTTTTAAAATACTTGTATTTCATTAATTTAAGCCCATCTTTGTTTAGATATAGATTTTCAAGTATATATATATATGTGTGTTTGTGTGTTTGATTTTTGGTTTAGCGAAGTTTTAGTATTTAGGTACTTGTCAGTACTGTGCGCGAGGTGTTGGACGATTAATGACTTCATAACTGAATGTTCGTTTTCTTTCAATGTATCAGGGAGTTTATTGTAATGTTTCTGTTTATTTACTATTCCTTTTTATCTTAGTGTTCTTATTGTAATTGGCATTGGCTGTTCTATGAACTGTGGATGTATAAAAAGTTGAAGTGAAATGCTTCTTTACACGTAATATACTGACTACCCCTTGATAACTACTGCTTACATTTAATGCATTGTAAAATGCCTCTTAAAATAAGGTAGAAAAAACAACAAACGTTTTCTACCACATTTGCTTTGTTATTCAGTAAACAAGTTCTACTCGCACAAAAAAGTACATCTGAACTATAGAACGCTGCTGCTACAACTAATAATACTTTAACTATTCTTATTATCCTTATTGCTATCATAATGACACCAAGTAACACATGTTTTTAAACTGGTTAAAATCACACACGCCACAGATGAAAATAAGTATTAGATTAAATGATACAATCCACTATCATGTAGGAAGAGGATGAGTCCGGATAGCGTAAAAACGTTATCGAGCAGTAACTGTAATGAATATGAAAGACCATAGTGTGATCTCTGTAGGTTGTATTGAGGACACTCTGTCGTGTATGTTGGACAGACAGTTCAATGTTGCAGGCCGTACACAATGGAGCTTCCGATCTATTAAGAAGATAAGCATGTGTCAGTTTAGTGTGGACTAATCGGAGTCTGCTGACAACTACATTGTCTCTCCGATGTTGTAAGTGTGTCTTCAAAGGTGTTATTTTTGGTTTGATAGATCGTAGCTTGTTTGATGTTGATACGGATGATTGTCATTCTTCTTGCCATAACTGAAATAATGATGATCTCATGAACCTCTTGAGGTCTGCGAATGGAACTGGTAAATTAGGCACATGTAATGCAGTTTCTGCTTCCCAGTATGTGCTGGGATCCGGAGGAATGTAATGGATCGTTCAGTATTTTTAGTAATTAATTCTACAATTGTTTCCGCTATAGGATGTCTATTGTTGTTAGATACAGTTTGAAAAGCGTTAAAAGCTGAGAGTCTGAGCAGATTATTATTAGCAAGCTAGACTCAAGTTCGGTATTTATACTGAAATCGATGGTTAAGTATATTGCATATAGTTCGGCAGATAACATTTTAAATGATTGCGGTAGTAAGCATCGAATATAGACTGACAATGGAGCAGCCAACGAATGAATCAAATATTGAGCTGTCTGTATAGAATGTTAATGATTGAGATGTTCGTGAAGTAACAGATTAAATAATTTCTTGATCAGTATGGGAATTCTTCTTCAGGTTATAAATATGTAAGTCCAAGTTGATTGAATTATTTTTCCGCGGTGGCATTATTAAATTTAAGTTTTTTATAGAGTAATAGTTTGTTTGTATTTAGTGTTGATAGCATGTTTGACAATTTTATCAGTATTGATCGTAATAAGTTTAGGCTGAATGTATATAGGCATCACATTGTGTCAAAAAGTTGAATAGCAGATACATTTGATGGATCCTGAGAGGCCATTCTGATGCTTCTACATGTAAGCTGTTGACAGGTGTTGAACGGAGAACTCCAACGGCTAGTCGAAAAGCTTTATTTTGTATAATATCGAGAGCATGTAGGTTACATGTCTTTAATATTACTACGTAAGTTTAGTTTTAAATTATATAACGATAAAGATTTTCGTTATCGAGAGATATTAAGCAATTTTTTTTTTTTAACCGAAGTTCGCCATGGTCTAACTTTTTTGTCTCCCTTACGTTGCTTTATCGCCTTTATGTAAAGAAAAACTAGACCGGAGTCATAAATGTTCCTTATAATTTTAATGTACATTAGAGTTTAATGAATGCATTACTAACCAGGCCTCTACTGTATCGAACGCCTTCTTATAGTCTATAAATGTCGCATATAAATTTCAGTAAAGTATTACAGTTTTAGTGAATTTTCTCAAAAATATCAGAAATATATATTTGTAGTCAAAACCTAGATAAAATAACTCAAAAATATTAGAAACTACGGACAGATCACTAATCGACATAATTTACAACAAAGAAAACGATTTAAACAAGCGTACAACAACTTGTTACCAATATGTTGTAATGGCAAAATATTTTCCGATCTTCTGCATTTTTCTTTCAATAGTAACTTTTACCTTCTTTAAAATTTGAAGGCAAAATTAATACTTGTATTGAATAAAAATTTATTTATTATAATTTAAAAAAATAATAATAATAAGTACCTAAATACAACCGATTTGAACAATATTTAAAAAGAATACTTATAATATTTGTTGAAAATAAATTGTTAGCGTATATGTAAATATATGCATGTACGAAAATAATGCGTATGTTCAACATAATTTATAATCATTATGAAGAAATAATTGTTATAGTTAATGTTATATGATACACATTAACTGAATCTAATACGAAAAAGCTTGTACTAATTTATTTAATCTGTCGAAAAAATGGAAATAAAAGTAACCATTTGGAAAATCATTATTTATGTAATATATAAAAATCAACATAAAACTAATTCATTTAATATTACAAAATTATTACTGAGAACGAATAACCTTACTGGTCTGATAAATTTTTAAAATATTTAATAACAAATTTGCCATACTGTGTTATTAGCTATTAAAAATATGCAATTCAAATAAATAAGTTAAAACTGATCTTACACTGCGGAAAATATTAACTTTTAAATAATTTATTGTTATTATAATTTATTAAACTTTCAAGTATGATAAAAATGTTGCTGATGTCATAAGGCGTACAATTATGTAATACATAGGTCGCAACTGAAAACTTGAACACTACCTCGCGACTCAGGGCGATTAGGTAACAAAACAATTTTTCCTTTATTTTTATTCTATTGTTATTTGTTTAGTAAAACAAAAACAAAAAAAAAATTAAATAAACATTGTAAGTAATTACGAAAGTTATAAAAACGTTTCATGTTGATGTAAATAAAAATAACTTTATACGAATCTACAACTCTTACATCAGAAATTATTATATGGACGCATGCACGTATTCAATTTTACAACTTACACAATTGGCTGTATAACCCTGGAAATTTTATCCGTTAAATCATTTAAAGTATTAACGAACATGTATTATTTCGACTTAAAGTAATCTTAACTATTTCAGTTGGCCATGAATTCTTTAAAATATGAATAATTCAGTTAAATTCGGTTATAATAATATTAAGATGATGGGGAAATATTGCTTACGGACATTTGTATTAAATTTCTCACGATAATCCACTTATGCTGCTATTGTCTATTTTTTGATTGTGTAAATAATACAATAACATCGTTGAATGTTTGTTTTTCGACATTCACGCTACACAAATGTTAAAAGTAAAGTTTCCAGTTAATCAGTAATAAGCAATAAAACAAAAGTGATGAAACAACTGGTCGTTTCGATTAATAACATTTATACTTATTTTCATTACGCGTAATTAATTTTTAAACTTTTATGATTTTTTCTTTAAATTAGATTTGGACTAATTATTGTGCACCGCTCTTAAACATAAGTTAACGTAATAATTTTAAATCGATAATTTTACGATAATAAATTTTACTTTTTGAAGTTGGAATCAGAATTTTGAATAATAATCGTTTGACATAAAAATATGGTATAAATTATAACAAAACGAACAAAGATTACATCTTCTGATGAACTTTTAACAGAATGGATAAACAATTTTTTTTAGAACATTTTTTTCCCCTTTTAAGATATTTATTGGAAGGAAGATGAGGAGATTGAAAATCAGGGATCTGCCTAGCAGCAGATTCGTGAAGTCGATAATTTAGAAAGCATTTATATATAGTTTAACATTTTTTTGCGCTTGAGTGTGTCTTCTGCTATTATTTGTTTTTTGAAGAATTGAGATTGCCAGCGGGTTATTATGATTTTTTAGTTCGGATAAATGGTTCACTGTCGTCTGATGAATTTCTTCGTTTATATATTTTATGTTGAAGCCATTAGATATTTATCAGGGAATTCTGGCTATCATTCGTAATACTCTGTTTCCATATATATATATATATATATATATTCTTTTTATATTTCCGTTTGAAGCCCATCCCCTATCTCAATAGCATTATAGAGTAGCAACTTATTTTGTATGTTTAATTTTGACCGAGGTCCGAGTAACCTGTAAAGTTTTCTCGTTTTTACATCCAGTTCCATTTTCTTCGCTTTAATTCGATGTAATCATATTAACAACACCGAGGTATTTAGTAACTGAATTTTGTTCAAATTATATTTCCTTATTTATTCACCTACTTCGCGCACAATTTTTAAACCATTCAACTCAAACGATTATTACCGATTTCTGACTACCAACTAAATTGTGAAAAGTCTCCGGTTAATCTTCACCAGTATACTTTATATACGGTTTATTTATAATCTCTACATAGAGATATTTACAATTTAATAGATGACAATTCTGCAAGATACATACAAAACAGAATGTATTAGGAAATTATCGATGATTGGAAACATTTTATTTTGATCGATATGGATTTTTCGATTAAAATTGCGTCTAAATTCTTCGTAGCGATTAATATAAATTATAAATTAAGCTGAAATAAAATAATAATAATAAAAAAAAAAAGATCAAAGGGCATACGATGTATCTAAAAGTAAAAATAAAAAAATAGAAATTATTTAAAAACTTATACAATAAAATATTAACGCGTAATCGCGATTAAATAAACGAAAGTACACCATTTATCTTTCTCGCTATACTATAGAGTGATTTTAACAATTTTTTTCTTGTTTATTTATTTTGAAATATATTTGATTCGATTATTATTACTATTAAAATATCAAAATATTATTGCTCAACACGATGTGATCGCGTTGTGATAACTGAAAACATAAATATAATAATAATAATAATAATAATAATAAATAAACAATAAAAAAGGAGTAAAAATCGCTAAAACTTCTTTTTTTATTTTTTTCCTCTTGATGTAGTTTTTCGACATTATCAAGTGAATATAAAAAGAATTAAATATCGAAAAATATATACAGTTTATAAAAATATAAAATGTGAAAAATATTATTTTAGGTATACAATTTATTATCAAAGTGATAGAACCGTATTCGTAAAATAATCCGATAGTGAATGTAGTAAACAACACAATCAGCAATCAGCAATATAAAATTTTATGCATAAACAATTAACTACACTCATATTCAGATTATATTATAAAAATAATGGTTTTTTCGTTTTGCGATTTTTTGTAATATTGTACAACTGGAATAATTATTGTTTTACATTTTATTTTATTTTCGTTTTTCCGTTTATATTTTTAAAAAATTATATATATTTTATATTTATTTATTTTTTTATTGTTATTATTATTTATTTAACAGCAGTACTTACTGGCTTTCGGTTATGACCACTTAATTTACATTAATTAAATATAGCGCATTAAATTTATACAAATGAGATACGCGTACAGTTTACGTATTATATCGTCATCTTCCAAAATATACGCATGCGTTAGCGGGGGCATGTCCTATTCTGAGCCGGGCCAGTACTTTTTCATATATGCGACTTTCTTGTGTCGTTGTCCTTAGAGGATATATGTTGCTTTTAACCGTCATCGGTTTATTTACTGCATCGGTACTAATCTATCTTTCATTCCATTTCCGTAGTGCATAGTCCATGGTGATCGAGCGGATCTTTTCCCATAGCACGTGGAACAATCTGGTCATACCGAGGTTCAGGTCAACAAGATCTGCTCGAATCCTCGCTGTCATAGAACTTGTGCCTAAGGGGTCCATTAATGCTAGATTAGAATGATTTATATTCTTCAGCATGGTTGCTCCGTAGTTTATGGTAAGTACTTATCTTCGGATTTGTAGAGGCGGTTTCCCTGTCAGCGCTAGTATGCTGGATGAGGGACTAGTAGGATACGCACCTAATGCCCTTCGTACTGAAGTATGGTGTATTGTATCAAGTTTCTGAAGTAGTGATTTCGACGCCGCGCGATACAGTTTACATCCATAGTCCAGTTTTCACCGGATAACTACGCGATAAGCGTGTTCGTGTGCGGTCTGCTTATGTCCACCTAATAATAGCTTAATAGCAAAAAATCTTCGTAATCATTTTACATATATATAAAATTTAGTGATTAAAATTTTTTTTTTATTTTACTGCCTATCGTGTTATTGTTTATGCATAAAATTTTGTATCACTGATTTTTGTTTACCACATTCGTTATCAGATTATTTTACAAATATACATTCATAACTTTTGTAAATTGTATATCTAAAGCAACATTTTTTTTTGAATTTTTTATATATATATATATATATATATATATATATATATAGTATGTATTTTTATATTTGATTTTTTTTATATTCACTTGATCAGTGGCACACCCAGAATTGTATTTGTAAAAAAAAAAACGTAATAAAAACGTAATAAAAATGAATAATATATACACAGCCGAATGTGTAACAAAATTCGACAGGCAAAACAAATTATAAACGATCACAAACAACAACGAAACAAGTAATAACAACAACGACAAAACGCACTGGTCATGACGTGGGTCAAATTTGAATGGCGAACGGCCCAAAAAACAGCCATTTTTTTCTTTATGTTGCGCAATCAGCTGGGTTTTCAATGGTATACAGAATCTAACGAATGTTTTCTAACAGTATACTTTGTGCAATCTAGGCTGTTTTGTCCGCTCTTCAAGATGAGGTTTTATTAGTGATAACACGAGCCCTTTCAAATATTCTCTTCTGTTTCAACTATCATTTGAGCTGCGAAATTGTTTGGAGCTTACATGTTACGCGCCTACTTGATGTGTATTTCATATTTTTCTAACCCCCGGTAACCGCCCTGTGGGTGGGTCACTGCACTTGATAATGGCTTAACAGTCGAAACGCTTTGTGATTTTTTATAAATTAGAAACAATAGTTAACTCCTTTTTTATTGTTTATCGTTTTTAAATTCCAAATTTTTCAAATAATAATAATAATAATAATAATAACGTAATAGTAACTTTTATATCGCGATGTGGAAAATTACATCGCGACGCGAGAACGACGTGATCCTTTGAAAATTACGTCGAAACGGTACTGGACGACGACGGTTGAGATTCTTTCATTTTTTGAATACAATAATTACAATAGTAAGCGTTGCCGGGTTCTTGCGGGGTGGCTTCGGTTTTTTCCATGACGACTTTTCGATCGCATATGCTGCACGGAAATTGTTTACGTTCTTCCGTATGTAAACGTATATGATGTATAATATCGGATATGGTTTGCAATTTCGATTGACAATAAATACAATTGCTCGGATCTAATAATTCACGTTTAAGACTAGTCTCTTCATTTTCGTGCAGTTTTGTATGTCGATTACGTTCGGCCTGACTGGTAAATATGGCCGAACAAAAATTACATTTAACACCCCAAACTTTCGCCGTCGTCGTCGTCGTCGTTTTCTTATCGACGTTGCCGGACGATGACGATGGCGACGACGACGACGACGATGGCGATAACGATGACGATAACGACGATGTCGAAAAGACGGACGTCGATTCGATACGAGCCGCGTCGCGTAAAACGTGACCTCTCATATGCGATTTGAATGTTTCTTTATGACGGAATCGTAAACGACATTCGCTACATTCGTACGTACCTTTCGGTAGATGAACGTCCATATGAGCTGTTAATTGTTCCAGATTGAAATTAATATTTTCGCAATACGGACATCTGAACAGATATCGACTATTTTTTTGCATATTATCGACGGTGTCGGCGTGCATTTTGATATGTTTATCGAACGCGTCTCGACTGAATATCGATATCGAACAGAAACTGCAACGATAAGCTCGTCCGGGTACGTGAAAACGTTCGTGATGTTTCAAATCTTGTTTACGTTTAAACGTACGTTCGCACGATTTACATTCGATAACGTTCGTACGACTCGTCGACGTCTTAGTTATCGACGACGATTGGTTATTATTATTATTTTTCCGTACAGAAGATCGAAGATAATTATTTCCGATTCGTCGATTATTCTTTTTATTATCGAAAATTTCTTCTACTGCCGTATTACACTCTTTAATTTCTGCATTATTATTACTACTGGTACTAGTATTAGTAAAAGTTGTAGCGACGCTAGTAGTTGCGATAACATTGCTAGCTGTGTTAGTAGTAGTAGTAGTAATCATAGTACTAATGGTATTAGTAGTAGTAGTGGTAGTAGCGATCGTAGTTGCAGAGGCTAGTAGTGAAGAATTTTTTTTTAATATGTGCGATTTCATGTGTCGATTAAATTCTTCCACGCTACCGACAACTTGCAACTGACAATAATTACACCTATACATGCCTACCTTACTGACGATTTTTATTCGACGAGCGCATTTATCGACGTGTACGCGCAGATTCTCGGCATCTTCAAAACGTTCTGAACATCGATAACATTGATGAACGAAATGATTACTACGTAAATGATCTAGTAAACAATCCTCGTTTTCGAACTGACCGTTACAATAGACGCATTCTAGCTTATCGTCGTTAGTATTAGTAGTAGTAGTATCGTCGGATGATAAGATTATCGCTTTAGACGATTTTGCGTTATCGTTAGTTTGATCGTTATCGTATCTATAAAGATTCGTTACAGTCGTCGATGTTTGTTGAGTAGTATTAGTAGTCGTATCGTCGGATGATAAGATTATCGCTTTAGACGATTTTGCGTTATCGTTAGTTTGATCGACTTTATCGTATCTATAAAGATTTGTTACAATCGTTGGTGTTTGTTGAGCAGTCGTAGTAGTAGTCGTCGTCGTCGTAGTAGTAGTAATAGTCGTAGTAATCGGCTCTGTAGACGTCGGTAAAGTTGTAGTCGGATCGTTAACGAGCGACAGACTGTTATCGTCGTCGATTTTAGAACGATTCGAGTAATAAGTAACGACTTCGACCGGTTTAACTAATCCGTTCTGTTTCGCGGCTACTAAATTTATTGTCGAATTAGTCTTTACATAGGCGGCTACGTCTCTCGTATCTTTCTGTTGATTATGAATGGTCAAGTCCATAGTTAAAGAAGTCATCAATTTAGACACGTTCATTGCGTAACATTTTAGCTGGTTTCCATTGGACGGTAAATTATCGTTAGGATTTACGTTTACCGATATTTTATCCTCGACCGAACGAATACTCGGAGCGAATAAATTTTCTGCGTTTTTATCATTTATAATAGTATTATTATTATTATTATTAGTAGTAGTAGTAGTAGTACTACTAGTATTAGTGACGGCAGAAGTAATTGTAATATCGGAACATTCAATAGCAGGAGTAGTAGTTGCGATCTTAATATCAGTAATAAGTTTATTAGTTGTAGTATAAGTATCGGTAACGGGAACGGTCGTTATAATATTAGTAGTTGCAGTAATAGGAATACTAGTAGTAACAGTTGTAACATCAGCCGTAGCAGTAACGGTATCGGTGTAAGTAACTAAGTCGATTTTGTCCATATTCGATGTCGGTATATCGTTATAGTTATTATTACGAAGAAGAATATCGTCGTTATTCGTAGTTATGGTAAATGAATCGAAAGCGGATGTAGTGTTATTAAGTAACGAGGTTGAAGCGTCCACGATTGAATCAGTAGACGGTACGGTAGTTATAGTCTCATCTACATACGTTTCATCCGATGGAATATATCGCTTCGTTTCTTTGTCGGATAATAATGATGATGATGATGATGATGATGATAACCAATCGTTGATGGAATGTTGCTGTAGATGGTTAGAAAGTTCTTTGAAACTCATCAACATTTCGTTACATCGACTACAGTTGTAAGCGATACTGTCTTGGACATTATGTTCGGTAACCGGTTTTAATACGGCTACCGAAGAAGTTTCGCTATAATGTAATACCATTCCTTCTTCTTCGTCCGTATTATTTTCCATATCGAATTCGGACGACGAAAGTAAAACCGGATTTACGAAATTTTCTTGTAAATTCGGTAGACACGTTACCGTATAACCGTTCCACATGTTTTCAGCGGTAAATTGCGACTTGGCAATGTCACAATTATCGTCGCCGGATATGACGTCATCCGGTGCAGAGATGATAGCTTGTTTATCGACAAACGTCGTCGAAGCCTGTCGAATGTATTTTTTTTTTTTTTAATTATTTTTAATACAATAACGATAATTAATTCCACTTCGAAAATGTATTATTTCTGCTATTTTTATAACCGTTCAGATATTGGCTGATTGAGTGTAAAAGTCGGAATAAAAATAAAACTAGATCAACATACAACACACTAATAAACATAATTCATATTACAAAATGGAAAATAAATTACTAACCTAACCAAAAATAATAATGCTTCCGATGAAAATATCTATATACAAGCGCATATCCGAACACAACAGAAAAAAAAAACAGAAATACCAATCATACACCTATTCAAGGCGTACACATTCGTACCACTAATTCAAAAAACAGGACTAAATACAAATCATATACACATATTACTCGGCGAGGAAGCTGTAAATCGTGTCATAATGTCACTATATGAATTCGCAATGGCAATAAACAGTAATTTTTTTTTACTACCAGTGTGTTTTATCGCATAAAACAAATTTGTAGAAAAGTAAGAATCGAAATAAAAAGGAATATTTAAAAAGAATAGAGTTAAAAAAAAATGATTACGCGTAAATTTACTATCGAAATGAATATCTAGCGGTGGATAAATATTTAATATGGAATTATATAAACGCAATGTAGGTAGAAGTGGTGAATTATAACCTAAGTTAAGAGCATGCGGTTCGTTAAAAAAACACGATGTGACCTACTAGTAATACTGGGGACTATAAATAGGATTATAGATAGTAAATAATTATCACCTATGCAAAAAGATCATGCCTCGGCTTACTTATCTTTCTTCGAACACTCAAAGGTTTAATATTTACAAAATCGCATAAAATATTATAACTCAAAAGTGTAGGACAGACACCAGTTTGGCGACAAGAGATATATCTCAGAAAGTGAACTTTTTCTCCAAAAACCATAGATGCGTATTCTAACTGTGAAATTACAAGAGTGTTGAATAGTAACAGCGAAGTCCTAAAATCGTGAAATACGCGTGAATTTATTATTACGAAACTCGTACTTCTGTAGGCAATACATTAGTAATATGAGTTGAAAATTTAAGTTCGATTATATTAAAAATTCTTGTGCGACAAAAACGAATACGAATATATTTTATCTAATTAACGGAATTATTGTCGCTCCATGCGGCTAATTTATACAAATCATCCTGCGACAATTCACAATCAGCAACAGTTTCAATCGCTCTAAACAATTTTAAATCATCATCAAACAATAGAGATTTCGAACGTAAGTTAATTTTTATATCATTTATAAAAATATTAAACAATATTGTTCTCAAATTAGATCCCTGTGGTATTCTGAAAGTAGGCGTATTAGACTGATATCTATTAAATAATACTTAATACACGCGCGAACTTAAATAGTGTCTAAATGTGTAATCGTCAGAAAAATCCATAACTTAACAAGAAGTAAATTATGATTGATTTCATCGAAATCTGTGTAAAAGACGCTGGTCTTTGACCACTTCGACCTGATGTGGTCTGAAAATCGTATCCAGTGATATATTAATATTTAGCTTAGAGCTGACTGGTGCGAATCTAATTCGAATTCAATCGAATAGAAGCCGTTACACAGCGAGCGGGTAACCGTCTAGGCTGGAGAAGCGAAATGAAGAATAGTGGGCTTATTTTTTCACGTAAATGGAACGATAATAATTAACCGGTTTTTGCTTGCCTCACTTCGTCGTCTTCGTCGTCAGGGTCGTACAATGTTTCAACAAGATGGTGCGACGTGTCACCGTTTAGCAGAAAAGGTCTCAGTATTGAAACAAGCTTTTGGTAACCGCATATTGTCGCGTCGCACGGATTTCGTTTGATGACCGCTGCTCTCGCCCGTTTTGACCGCTCCAGATTTTTTTGTGGGGATACCTTGAGAACCGTGTTTACGAAACATGTCCACGAGATCCCTGAAAACTAGGATTTCTGAAGAAATTTCTAAAATTCAGCGACCAAAAAGTTGTAAAAAGCTGAATGAATATATTGCCGCAAATGGCGTTCATCTGTTGTGTTTCACAAATGATTGCAAACTAATCTCTCGTTTTTAAATAAAATTTCATTCAAAAAAGAGTATTTGAGTTATTTAAAAAACAAAACCGTTTGTCTTCTCTGGGTCACCCTATATAACGGTAAGTTATATTATCGCTACACAACGCATCATTAATACACGTCTCATAACGAACGCGATAAAAGTGTATATATATATATATATATATATATATATATATATATATATATAATTGCTTAAACTGTCTGTAATTCTTACTATGAAATATGCAAATATTTCATCGTTACATTATTATAAACAATCCTCAGTTAAGAGCCGCTACAATATATATATATATATATATATATATATATATATATATATATATATATATATATATATATATATATATATGTATATATATGATCCCTATTTCTTCTATCCATAATCATACTTGAACAATAAATATTATCGACATTAATGTATGTTGTATTTTTTTTTTAAATTTCCATTTTCAATTTTTATTTTTTAATTAGAAATAAAAATATAAGGAATAATCGTGCTTTTAAAAAATTTATAAATTTATTGTAACCAGGTGCTGTGTTTGCTTTTTTTTAATTCCAGGCAGATTTTCAGCTTTGTTTTTCTGTTCCCACGGAGTTCGATTGTATTCGATGATACGATACACGTAAAATTTTACATCGTGCGCTACTTATATCCGAATGTCGAATATGAACTACGACGAACGTACATTACGAAACGTTAGAATTTTATATCAGATCCAACAGTGTAAATATTCGATATTTTTATCGTTGTTATAAATATTATAGAAAATAAATTATATAAAATAATATTTACCTGCGGCGCTTTTTGTATTACAGAAACTCTGTATACGCCTTTATTAGTGTAGCCTGCTTCCAATTGTTCGCGTAATTTTTTACGATTATCCATATAGTTTTCTTCTTCCGCGAACGTTTTGCGCTGCGTTAAAAAAAAATAGAAGAAACAAAATAATTAAATAATAAACAGAAAAAAAAAGTTAAACCCGGTAATGTCAACGTCCAGACGGAAAGATGTGGTCCTCTTTCGCGTCCGGACATACACGTCTTACGCACCAGTTTTCCCGTTATACTCCTCTTATCATCACTCACATCCTAGTTTCCTGTCCAGCATATACCTTTCAACGTCAGCTTACTGGCCTTCCTCGCAACCTTCCCAACATATTACAACGCACTACAAACTTCTCCTCTAAACATCCTTCCTCTAATCTAGTTCTTAACTCCTTTCCTTCCGTGCCTGTGGCCTAAGTAGCAGGATATGGTCACAAATCAAAAAAGAAGAAGAAGAAACGGTTTTTTTCTTGCGACGGAATAGATAATTTGACATTTTTATTTCTAAACGTATTTTTGTTCGAACAATTTTCTATAATTAAAGTGTATATATATTTGTGAAATTCAATAAAATACTAACCCAATTTTTGAAACTTACAACTGAGTAGCCGAAGTACGTTGTTCGTGTCTCGCACCGTGGACTCGCAGATTCGATAAATTCGAACTACTCCTCGATTGAACTCGTCAATATTTACTAATATAAGAGAGTTTTTCTTTTTATTATTATTAATTATTTCTTAAGGGATTCCACGAGATTCACCCATTGTAATATAATAAAAGATTAAATAAAAATATAGTTGAATGAACTTATATATAGACAAATATAAATCTGTGCACATTACGAGTAGCAAGTAGGAAAGACATTTTTATAGGGAGGAGGGATTCGAAAGGATATGATTTGATTGTATAATGTCTTAGGGCAAAAACACACTTAGCGGTTTGACCGCCGCGTTTATCGAGTCGGTTTTAAATGCGTAAAACACATTCGTCGGTTTTCTAGCGTTTTTAAAGCGGTAACCGCCTGTCGGTTTCTTGGCGTTTTATATATTTACCAGGAAAAACGGAATATAAAATGAACGAATACAGAAACAAAAACCGCTTTGAAAAACGCCGTGTTGGGTTTAAGGGCTAAAACACATTAAGCGGTTTCGACCGAAGCGTTTCCCGAAAGTAAAACCGAGTCGGTTTCAGATAAATACGTTTCTTATGGTGTAAACACACACAGCGACGAAACCGCCTGTCGGTTTTAAAACCGACGCGTTTTGTGATTGTCTGGCGTGAAACGCGTCGTTTTATACATTAGAAGCGTTTCTCGTTTGTATTCATTCAGATGTATTAAACCAAACACGGCGTTTTTCAAAGCGGTTTTTGTTTCTGTATTCGTTCATTTTATATTCCGTTTTTCCTGGTAAATATATAAAACGCCAAGAAACCGACAGGCGGTTACCGCTTTAAAAACGCTAGAAAACCGACGAATGTGTTTTACGCATTTAAAACCGACTCGATAAACGCGGCGGTCAAACCGCTAAGTGTGTTTTTGCCCTAATACATCTGAATGAATACAAACTAGAAACGCTTCTAATGTATAAAACGCCGCGTTTCACGCCAGCAGAAAAACGCGTCGGTTTTAAAACCGACAGGCGGTTTCGTCGCTGTGTGTGTTTACACCATAAGAAACGTATTTATCTGAAACCGACTCGGTTTTACTTTCGGGAAACGCTTCGGTCAATACCGCTTAGTGTGTTTTAGCCCTTACAGGAAGAGAGATAACAGCAATATGGTCGGCATCTGCAGGTTGTGAGCAGTAGGGAGAGATAGGAAGATTGATTTGGAATAATGGGTAGAAGGTATACCGTCGATAGACTCGCCCATTTATCATAAAACTTCAAACATTAGAAGCGTTTCTCGTTTGTATTCATTCAGATGTATTAAACCAAACACGGCGTTTTTCAAAGCGGTTTTTGTTTCTGTATTCGTTCATTTTATATTCCGTTTTTCCTGGTAAATATATAAAACGCCAAGAAACCGACAGGCGGTTACCGCTTTAAAAACGCTAGAAAACCGACGAATGTGTTTTACGCATTTAAAACCGACTCGATAAACGTGGCGGTCAAATCGCTAAGTGTGTTTTTGCCCTAATACATCTGAATGAATACAAACTAGAAACGCTTCTAATGTATAAAACGCCGCGTTTCACGCCAGCAGAAAAACGCGTCGGTTTTAAAACCGACAGGCGGTTTCGTCGCTGTGTGTGTTTACACCATAAGAAACGTATTTATCTGAAACCGACTCGGTTTTACTTTCGGGAAACGCTTCGGTCAATACCGCTTAGTGTGTTTTAGCCCTTACAGGAAGAGAGATAACAGCAGTATGGTCGGCATCTGCAGGTTGTGAGCAGTAGGGAGAGATAGGAAGATTGATTTGGAATAATGGGTAGAAGGTATACCGTCGATAGACTCGCCCATTTATCATAAAACTTCAAACTGTTACAGGGTGTGTCTACAACAACGTCGGCGTGGAATTTTAAGAGGAAATAAGTACAAAACGCGAAAATTATTCTTCGAATATATATATATATATATATATATATATATATATATATATACACATATAAAATTTCAACTATGTTGTGCAATTGAACTGAACCGCGAAATAAGTTTTTGGGCTTTAGCATCCAGCGATGGACCCTACTGCGATTTAAGATCAGGTCGACAGCGATTTAACCTACGAACATGGAGACGGTTTTCAAGAGTAAATTGATCGCTAATACATTTGAATGAGTCTCCAAGCGGCTGATATAGTGCTTAACAGTATCGTTTACTCTCATCCTTCAGCGACGTGATGTTTAAATCTCGATGTAAAGTATGGTTAGACACGTAAGACGATTATGGCCTTGTTCTATATTATATTTATGCGTGTATCCTTTGCGCAATCCTAAAACACTAAAACGTATGTCCAAACGCTCTTTATAATTACATTTATATACTAGAAGTTTATTTTCTAATGATGGATTACCTGGCAAAAAGCCAATTTAGGTCCTGCAGTTTTATTCTTCATTGTTTTATTTATTTTTTAATAATACGCTTTTGTCGTGTTAATTTACGATCTAATTGAATAAGTAGTTTACATCTTTTTCTTGGCCGACAATCACTCCATTTATCTTTAACGGTGTTGATACGTAGTACAGTTTCGCAATGTGAAATCCACTTGCGTACATTTGCGGCGTCTCAATCAATTTTTTCAACTTTCGATAAAGTTGTTCGTAATTTATCTTTTCGCTATTGTCTTAATCGATAGCTAATAACAGTTCATCGTTTGCAAACGTGTATCACGTTGTTATCAACTGGAAAATCGGCGAAGTATATTAAGAAAAGCGCCGAGCGTAGGACACACTTCCTCGAGGCACGTCAGCAGTGCATAGGGCAGATAGTATTCATTTAGGATTTTAACCTGGTATATGCGATTCTCGAGGTAGGATTTTAGATGGAGACAGTAAGGATAACTTATTTTCGGTTGAGACCACATCGAAGGCTCGTTTGACATATTAAATACTTACCAAAAACAAAAAACAAGTTTTGTGTTTCGGTATATGCCGACTTCGTTGTAATTAACATAGGCCCCACAACTATTAACAGTTTTTTGAGCTTTAGATAATCAAAACTGTTTCAATTAAAATATTTTTGGAACTGTACCTAATAATATTATTAATTGTTTAATTATTTAATCTAGTCCAAAACTATTAAAAACAGAAAATTTATCTAGTCGGGGGATATAGAAACTTTATCTGCATGCGGTGTCCCAGTTCTGATTTACAATGTTCTCAACAATCGACCTTAAGTATGTAAACTTGTTGACCACTTCTATTCTATTTGTTTGATGTTAGGCGAGTTATACTTGGCACGGTTAACTATCATCGTTTTAGTATTTTTCTTATTGATTATCAGACCATATTGTGCACTGATTTCTTCCAATCTTCGCAGTAAACATGTTATATTTGATATATATATGTCTCATTAATATTGTATTATATAAAGAATTACCTGATTAGTGTGGCTGTGGTTGTTAAAGAAATTAACTGGGTCGTTATTGTTGTTATAAATTATATCGTTCCCGACATCGTCTGCATTGGTATGACGATCGGCTGTATTATAAATAATATTATTATCGGCGGTATCGGTTATAGTAGAATGCTGATTCGTACTTTCGTAAATAATATTATCTTCTATATCGCTATATTTATCCGCGGTACCATAAATAATATTATTCTCGATAATATTCGCCGAAGATGAATGCCGATCGCCGGTACAATAAATAATATTATCGACGATATCGTCCGTTTCGATCCGAACCGAATTATGTTGATGCGCGTCGTTACAAATAATATCTGCGCTATTCCGGATATCGTCCGGGTCGTTATAAATAATATCTGCGCTATTCCGGATATCGTCCGGGTCGTTATAAATAATATCGGCGGTATTCCGGATATCTTCTGGGTCGTTATAAATAATATCGGCGGCATTGCGGAGATCGTCCGTATCGATTGGAATAGAATGTCGATTTAAGGCACTACCGTAAATAATATCGGCGTTATTTTCGATATCGTCGGCATCGGTAGTCGGAGCGAAATATTGATTCGAATTATTATTATTATAAATAATACCGCGATCGTCGATTCCTTCCGCGTGTTTCGACGATATGAAACGGTCATCATCCGCACTAACATATTCGTAACGAACGTCGTCCGAGTAAATTACGCCGCTAGGTTGTTGGTAAGCGTTCATTTGATGAATCATGTCGAACGGATCGTCCATATTGATTTCTTCGCAGATAATGTTATCGTCATCTTCCATCATGCCGTCGTCTTGTTCAGCGAGAACACGATCGACTTCGAGATTTTCGAAAGTGTCTCCGACGATAACGTTTTTTTCACGCGCGTTATGGTATTCGATTTCGTTGCTGCAATAATAATCGTCGCTGGCCGGTTCTATATTCATCAGGTCGTCGGACTCGTCTTCGCGATCGTCGTTATTCCACGAGGTATCTCCTATCACTTCTTCGTGTTCAAATTCGGCCTTTTAATGTTATATATAACAAAAAAAAAAAAAATTAATTTAGAATATTTATTTCATAAATCGAGTTCAAGTTATAGACACCGTTACTACTCATATATGAGATATTATATAAGATAGTCGAGTAATTGGAATGTATAGAAATAACGGTACATATTAGATTCCCCGCCGGAGGGTATTTGTACCTTCGGGCCGAGGCCTTTAAACGTAATGGGGACGCGTCCACAGATGGCGGATAGTTGGCCTGCAAATATGTAAGTTAGTTGCGTAAGTGAAATAAGCAGTCGCGGATTAAATTAATGTTTTTTGTCCCAGCTTGCGTCATTTGGCCCGTTTAAACCTTTATCTAGTTAGTGTATTTTAAATCTCAATGCCAATACGTTCGATAAATTTATATAAACTAATTGTAACAGAAGACAATGGGTCAGAAACAATTAATTCCATACTCGCAGGTAACGTGTGTCACTTTTGTAAAATATTAGAAAACAGTTCATCTCTATGATTTAGAAATTTCAGGTAAACCCAGATTTAATGCTCAATACAGTCGTCAACATGGCACGTGTCGTACCATCCGAAATTATGCCTAATTTAGCAAGATGTGAGGGGAGAGATTATGCCCAGTACGTAGTCGAAATAAACTTGATATATAAAATCGTTCGAAACGTTATGGCTTACTGAAAACCCTATATACCAATGAGCGCGCCTTCTAACAAAATGCACAAAATGCAGACTTGCAAGTAAATTTCCATATTGAATTTGAATTAGTGGTAAACTGTAAAAAAAAAAAATTGCAAATGGCCACCGAAAGATACATTTTCAATCTGGATGAGAAAAAGACGGATAAGAGAGGGGTTTAATCAAGTGCCTCCATTAAGGCACAAGACTGCGATGAGGAAGAAGGAATGTACAATATGGAAATGAGATTGAGACGAAATAATGATAATAGGAATAAACAGGTACAATAATAGGAGAGAAAGACATACGCTATCGTCTGGAAAGAGAAGGGAGACTGAAATCAATTAGGTGATAGGAATAGCATCGCGACACCACTTTCTTCTCAAACGTCTTGACGGATTATCTGGAAGACACGATGTGTGCATTCTGCGGATGATTGGATTGCTGCTAACCTCGAACTTGACGAATAATTTTTTATATTGCTGTATATGTATGTCACCGACATAAGGAATCCTAAGATCGTTATGTAAAGTCCGATTGGAGATGTAGACAGGAGCGGACGTGATGGTACGAGGTATCTTCGATTGCTGCTGTTGTATTCTTCGAAGATTGCTTTTGCAGGTACTTCCATACAGCTCTATTCCGTAATGCCAAATAGGCGCGATCATTAAAAGATAGATGATCCGTTTAGTCGTTAAGTTTAAAATTGACTTCCGACCTAATAATGGATACAGCAATTTTGCACGAGTAATGATTGTTCTTTTTGTCTGTGCCACGTGTAGCCTCCATGTAAGCCTGTTATCCATAATTAAGCCAAGATAACGTACCGAGTTTGCTTGAGTAATTTCTTCATTATTGATTTTCAGTGCTGGACAGCTGACTTTTCTATTTGTAAATACAACGTGTTTGCACTTATTCGGGTTAAATAGCAGACGCCAGCTCTGTGCCCATAGGACTAACCGATCTAAATGATTTTGAACTGCTGTATTTGCATACATGACGTCTGAGTTGGACGCAAGGATAGCTATATCATCGGCAAATTATGCTAAGATAGTCTGATTACTGGTTGGTATGTCTGCTGTATAGATTGTGTATAACAACGGTCCTAGTAAGCTACCTTGTGGAACAGACGATAGAATTTTATGTTCTTCAGAGAAACAATCATTGATTTTAACAACAAATGTTCTATCGGATAATTGAAGTAAAGTAAATAAATCGGAAGGGAGAATCTGTCTCAGCTTGTAAAGTAGCCCGGGATGCCACACTTTGTCGAATGCCTGTGCAACATCCAAGAATACAGCTGAGCATACTTCCTTTTTTTCCAACGTTGAGGAAATTGTATCAACCAGCCGATGGCACTGTTGCACTATAGAGTGTTCAGTACGAAACCCGAACTGATGGTATGGAATTATTCCACGACTATTTAAAATAGATTGAATACGATTTCAGATTAAATATTCTAGGATTTTTGATAACGAACAAAGCATGCTAATAGGCCTATATGAAAAAACGTCCGTTTGCGGCTTGCCTGGTTTGTGTATCATTATTACTGTTGATTTTTTCCATGTTGAAGGAAAATGTCCAATCCATAATATTACATTGAAAATATAACACAACAATGTGGCTGATTTCGGTGGAAGATGTGAATTTCACCAGTGATATTATCTATACCGGGACATTTCCGTAATGGTGCTTTACGTAGAGATAAATATACCTCTTTTGGAGTAAAGATTTTTGTATATCCTTGTGAGAAAGGTTCATTCAGCGTCGATATTATATGTTCAGTGTGTCTTTTACATATTTCGTGATGCGGAGTAAAAACTGCGTGCAGAGGTTTAGCGAAGGCATTTGTTTTTTCTACATCTGTCCTGGCCCAGTTATAGTTTAACTTTATATTGTTCTTTTCCATGTTTTAGTAACCTGTTTGTGTTGTGCCACAAGGATTTCGGATCCGTATTCATTGATGTCAAGGACTTTTGAAGAGTTTCATTTTTATATTTGAATTTTCAATATACTTTGTAATTTATTATGTTTTTTCATTGATGGATAGTGATTTTGTTGCCATTTTTTCCTGGCTGCACGGTTTTTTTTTATAAGTTGCTTTATTTCAATTGGTATAAATCTGTCTCGCTGTAATTAAGTGGATTCTAGGACACATTGGAATTTATTGGAACGAGACAGTTGATGGCCCCTACTACTAGAAGTGAACGGAATAACATAAAGCTAAACTGCGAAGATTATATTACAGTTGTCATCGGTTATATAAACAATGGGGGATAAATATATACAGCAGAAACACAACAAAAAGGGAAAATCTATAATATTAGTAAAACAGACAGTCGATAGGAATCCACGGTATGTGGACAAGAGAATATAGAGACGGACTACATAATAATAATCGAACACAATTTCACCTACGACGTTTACGAATTATCGATAGCTCGACTCGCGATTATTGTGTGACCTAAAAGGGTCAATAGATCACGTTATATGGCGGTGAGACAAATTCGAATCAGAAAGAAAATTAAGCTCGACTCGCGATTATTGTGTGACCTAAAAGGGTCAATAGATCACGTTATATCGCGGTGAGACAAATTCGAATCAGAAAGAAAATTATCTTTGGAGATCTCTGCCGTCGAATGTTATTCAAAAATAGTTCCATTATCTCCAGAATGTACTCGTATCATTTTATAAAGAATGCTAAATATATATGTCTAAATATTTAAAACTTGATTCAACTAAAGGTGGAAACCGGCCAAAAAAAATATATAATAATAATAATAATAATAATCTCTACGACAATACGAATATAAAATTTATTTCCGTTCACATAGTCTAGGCTGTTCGGTTAGACTTATTTAAAAAAGGTTATTCTCGTTTACTTTTAATATTATTTCTACATTTATAATTAAACAATCGAATCTGTTTATGTATCGGTTTCGAATATAGAAAGTACATTTTAAAGTTAGGCGCGATAAGCAAGTTATGAAATCCGAAAAATTACCATAGGCGCGCCAAACATCGTGTCCATTTCATTTTCAACTGTTTCTGTTACTAATGTGGGCGACGTTGCATCCTGTTCTAAATACAGAGGATTCGAGGTTAACGACTGGTCGACGAACTGATTATCGTTGTGTATTGGTTCTACTTCAACTATCATTGTACCGCTGTTTTTAACTTTTCGTTTAAATGGCCTTTAAAAAAACAACAACAACAACATTTAAAACATATTTCGCATAAAACCTAATGAACTATACAATCGTAGTTCTACCAGTCTAATAAATAAGCTCTACGCACGGTTATTATTATAAAAACTATTATTTAGTTTTTACATATTTTTCTGGTTTTATTATAATGAATCCATTCCATTTAGTAACTTCTTCTTGTCGGAAGAAGATGGTATACAATATTTCCCGTTCCCTGGCTGATTCTATTATTTCATCAATTTTCTTATTTTTAAAGCTCTCGGTAATCCTTTTCCTCCCTTGTAATTTCTTTCCCAGTATATTTTTCCTCGAACGGTAAATATCCCTTCTCTTATTTTATGCGCGAGGTATTTTAGTATTTCAAACGCGTTTAGTCTGTTTCAGCAGCGTATTTAACGACGAACATGACATAACACGGGTTGAATTTCATCTTTATATTCATTTTTATTTTCCCGTTTTTCAGCGCGTTTTATAAATTTCTGAACGCTCGTTCGGCTATTCCGATACGGTTTCTAATTTCTTTTATATCTCAACCATCGCTCGTTAGTAATAATATCGCAATTTTTGCGCAGTTCCCAACATTTTTTTTTTCCAATGTTTAACTTGAGATCTGTGTTGTCAATCGCCTTCGTGAATTTTATGGCCTTTGTTTTCCTAAGGTTTATTTTCACGTCATATTTCTCCCCCGCCTTGTCTGATCTATTTATAGCGTCATATAAAATTCTTTAGTTGATCCTGCCAGTAATACTCGATCATATGCCTACATATCCTATCGAACATCCGATTATTTTGAATCCGTAGTTATAAATATTTGCTTTTTAAATGATCTCTTCTGAATATATATTAAATAATTATAAAAAAAAAAGCAAACACGAAATATAAGCTATTAATTTATAATCAATTAACTTCCGACTACGAAGTCATTTACCTGAAAAATGTCTAGATTTTCGTTTAAATTTTGAATTAAAATTTAAATTAGGTACTTTGAAATGTTAACTGAAATAGTTCTGTAATTTGTTGATCTTTTTTTATCTTAAAAATACAGAACAAGTTGGGATTTAAGTTTAAGTATTTGCGAAAGAAAAAATTAAAGTATGTAAATAATTAGATATTTCGTTTAAGAAGAAGAAAGAAAAAAACACGTACATAGACACACATGGCCTAATAATTACAATCATGTACTAGCTGCGTATCTATTAACAGCACCTTTTCTTGAATGTTCCATTAATTAAATTACCTAGTAGTATCAAAGATTTTTCTGAAGCCTTCTTCAGAAATTTCATTGACGATAAACACTCGCAATCTATTATTCAAATATACTTTACTATCATGGATGATTAACGCTATCAGCTGGGAATTAGCGCCATCCGTTTTAGATTCTTTCTTACGTATAGTGCCGTGAAGTGTGGAAATTTTCATCTTTTTAGTCGAATTTAAGTTTAATTTTATTGCATATGTGTCATATTATTTTCTCAGTTAAGCACATTTGCAGCGATATTATCCGGACGACCACACGCCTTGTTTCTGTTTAATTCTGTCCTTACTTCATCTAATGTCACCTCAGATTCTAATTCATTCTTGTGATTACATAATATACTTGGTAAGTTATCATAGATACATTCTCCATACATCAGCTATTTCAGTTAGATATTACATCATTGCTTTTTGATTACTAAAAATTTTTAGTTTGAATTGTTTCGTCAATTTTTTGACGATATTAAAGAAATCTTTCCGCTCATTATGAACCACATTATACTCCAACTTGTTACGTACCATCATTATAATATTTTTCTTTATCTAATTTATATGATTTTTTAATTTTTTATTTTTGAACACGATTCACAATATCATCTTCATTAATGGTAGTGCCCCTTTTAAGCCGACTTAATTCTATTAATTATTATTTGTAATGCATCTTCCCTTATCCGGTTAGTAGGTTTTCACATGATTACGTTGTTCTCTTGTTTCTGACTGTAATCCATCACAAACTAACCCCTAATTCGCTGTTATGATTTTTCCAACAACTTATTATTCTTCAAACGTACTACAATATTTTTCGTGCATCCTTTTGGTAAACCTAGACGGTTTTTTGTCTCAGTTACAACTATTGTTTTTAGCTTGATTCTTAACTTTGCAGTTCCACTGGTGCTAATCTAGAATTAAATATGGATTGTTAACTGATTTCTATTAGTATGAAGTCAATTTGATTTTTTGTTTTTCTATTATGGGAAATCTATGTATACAATTTTCTAGGTAGTGGTTGGAATATTGTATTCATAATTGACGGATTATTTCCTATTGTAAATTATCGGAAGAATGAAAGACTGGATTTTGTTTTGAATGGAATACACTCCACCTACATGAAAGTATGTTTTTGATGCATCTTTGTAACATGTAATGGATTGAGGTATCCGGAGCAACATCCGTTATCAAGTTGCATGTATCATACGGATAGGTATGTATTTATTATCAGCTGTAGTAAGATCTTAACAAATCTCTGGCTTGAATTGACGCCATGACGGAAGGACTGTGGCATTCTCTTTAGAATATTACGTTGAAAATTTAATGGAAACTGAAGACCAACCGGTTTTAAGAATTCATTGATGTGAGATTGGTTTGGGTGAAGTTGATGGCTGACAACAATTACTGCGCACTTTATTGCAGGTTGTTTCCGTCTGTAGCGAAGAAGCGGAAAACCGCTTAGATAATGGAGGCTAGCTGTAGGTGTTGTTGGAAAAAAGTTTTCAGTGCTATTCGAAGTGCGGTATTTTTCATTATATCCAGTTTGTTGAGCAGGCGTGGGTTTGCAGAAGCACATACAGGTGAGGGTATGGTAGATGCGGAGTAACGTAGAACATCTCGGTCCGAATGACCTATTACTCAGGATTTTGAGAGGATATTGAGTAATGGAAGTCAGAATATGACTTTTCCCGGTTAGTTTTGAGTCAAAATGTAATCCAAGTTCGTCCGCTCTATGGTTGATTTATTTATTATTAAATTTAATTGTATCGGGTCTGATCGTTTTCTCGTAAAAATAATATATTTTATTTTTTGCGGAGACAGCTGCAGGCTAGTAGTCGAGCTCCATTCGTGTAAATTGTCTAAGCACGTTTGTAAGAAAATCTGGGTGTATTGGATGTCAGCCGATTCTAACGTAATATTTAAATCATCAGCAACGAGTCTGGCTAAAATGGGAGGAGGGACAAACTCGATGATACTATTCATCAGGATTAGAAAGCAATATACGCTTAACACCCTTACAGTACACCATTTTCAATAATACTTACTTTCCGTGTCTGGATAATTATTATGCATCGGCCCAGTAAGTAGTCACATATATGGCTTTTTCGTTGCATTCGGCTAAGTCTTGAGGGCACTGCTAACCCATTAGCGGGCATTGCAGTTGGTGATCACAAATTTGGATTTCTCCACATTTGCTTTTATCATCTTTCTCAATGTTCCATTTTTTTAAATTGGTCTTACATCGTGTTGTACTTGTAACCTATTAAGAGAACGCCAGATCTTCCACGGTAAGTTGTGGCCATGCGGTAAAACTTCATTGTATTCATCATTACTGGCAGCATCGGCTTCGCACAGCTTAGCTATTTCAGACGTAGAGTGATTCGATAACATCGGCGTTGATTTCAGGAAACTATTCCTAGATTTCAGCCGACTGATTGGAGGAGTGTGTCCAAATAGTGGATGCCTGTCGTTTGTTGAAAGGTCAGTTCTGATGACGTTGCTACTTCTCGTCTTATTCTGGGGGTGCGATTCCTAGCAAGGGGTAGATTTTGTGTATTTTTGTTGATTTTAGGCAACCTGTTATTATCCTCACTGTTTCGTTTAATGCCACATCTATTTGTTATGTGTGGCATGAGTTTTTCCATACAGGTGCTGCATATTCGGCTGCTGAAAAACAGAATGCGAATGCAGTTACCCTTAATGTATGCGGTCGCGCGCCCCAGTTAGATCCTGTTGATTTTCTGATTATATTGTTCCTGGTTGCTACTTTTTGCCTTATAGAAGTGCAATGTCTTTTAAATGTGAGTGATCGGTCTAAGTGTACACCAAGGTATTTTGGCATATCACAAGAACCTTAAAAGAACGGCTGGAGAGGAACTTTTTAATGAACCGAACCATATTAATCAGTCTTTTATGCCCATCTCTCTGGATAATTTTGAACCTCCTGGTCGTGTCATATGCCTTATGGATGTCAAAGAATATAGAAAATAGATATGGATTTTTATTAAATGTGCTTAGTATTTCTTGTTGTAAGTTATACATTTTATTTAAAATATTCAGTAAGAGTTTCTTCATATCTGGAGAAAGATATTTCAGAAACAACGGGATATTTGGCCTGGTTCTGGTGTTTTATTGGTTGGTTTATTAATGACATTGTTCAGTTCATGCTCTGAGAAAATCATTTTAAGTTTTCTAGTTTCTAGAAGGTTTCTAGCATTCTATGTTCGTATTTTAAACGAATTTTTAAGATTCATATTGATATGGCATAACCACTAGCATAATTTTCCAACTGGTTCTTTTCTGTTACATGGCCAGTCACAAATTTTACACGCTGGGCTCGAACTACTAGCGCCGGCTACCAGCCGAGGTGCAGTACATTCTCATTTATAATTGGACTGATCGAAAATAGACCAACTCGCATTCTTTTGCCTAAGTTAAGGTTTATAGTATATTCTGTTACACAGTTGCTCCTAATATGGAAAATCAATGCTAATCAGCAACCCGTATCCCAATACTTGCTGCATTTACTGCCACTCTTTTTTGGGTGACACTGTAGCCCTTGGATGAAATCTTAACCCCAAAGCAGTTGTTCTTGTCGTGAAGGTAAAGATTAAAAGTTTTACAGAAACATACACCCTCAAACAGATAGGCAATCGTCGGATTTATGCAGATTTTTGATAGCCAGTTCTTCAGAGCTGACATCTCCATCATCATGTCTTATTATCTTGTCAACTGGAATGCTCAAGGATTTCCACCAGCAGCTGCTCTTGCGACACGACTGCTTATTAGTTATTCTAAAGTAATCAGTATATTTACTTGCCATTCCACTACCCATCTCCTGTGGAGCCCCCATCCGGTTAGAGCTCCGGTCCGGAAATGTACAAAGTACATTCTCGTTGGTTATATATATATATATATATATATATATATATATATATATATATATATATATATATATATATATACGAGAGTAGTGCGATTATATCGTGTCTGTCACGTTCACTATCTTTATTGTTTATGATCACAGCGTTATCGGCTAATCGTTTACGCGCAACCAGATATATCGAAGTATAAAACCGCTGTCTGTGAGCGGAAGCATTACATAAAATGGAGGACGAAGAGGAAGGTGGTACTCCCCCTCGCTATTAACAAGGATAATTATAACGGTACAGGTAACATTAACGAGGATAAAGGTACATACAGTTATTCAGATAATAATGGCGTCTATTCCTCCCACCTAGACGCAGTCCAACGTAATACCAATAAGGATTCGGTACCTGATGATTTAAACGGTCATTACCCGTCTTGCGTTACGACAATTGTGACGATTATTCGAATTTTGAAGTTGTAGTACAAGTCTCTGAAAATAACGTTTATATTAGCACGCTTCGTATAGTAAAAATATTAATAAATTTAGGTTATTGTAGCGAAATCACAGAAATTGAGCGAATAGGTAGGGCTTCTGTTTTTATTTTGTGCAAAGATAAACATATAGCTAATTCGTTAGTTGATGACAGGCGGATAAGAGAAGCAGGTCTAAAAGCATATATCCCTCTCTACTCTCTATTACCGTACAATATCGGCCGTCATAAAAGGTGTTGACTCCTATATATCTAATGACGAACTATTTGAAGATATAGATAGTGGTTTTTTCCATATTAAAAAATTCATCGTTTGAATCGGCCCATTTTAGAGGAAGGAGAAATAAAATTTGTTCCCTGGAAATTGGTACACATTTTTTTCACCGGTCAAAATATACCGAAATACATATATTAATAAAATACGATTTGAATGCGAACCCTATATCAAAAATGTGCGTCAATGTTTTTCGTGTTTTCATTTTTCTCATCTATTAAAAAACGTTGTAGTCGGTGCTCACCTGATTCGCATTTTAAAAGTGATTGTTCGGTAGAACCTTTTTACATTAATTGTAAATGTGGTCACTCACCATTATCTAAATCATATCCAGAAAGGCGTAGACAAGGAGTCATAAAAAAACTAATGGTCTACAAAAATTTAGGGTATGCGGAAGCAGCTTCAGAAATTCCTACAATTAATCAGACTTTTTCATATGCTCATAGAGCTTTATTCTCCGAACAAGATAGTAGGCAGGACAAGCCCTATACAAATTTTAATAGCCCCAAATTTTCGAATAAGTTTCAGGTCTAAAATAATGATATTGATTTTCCTGAGCTGATAGAATCTCACAAATCTGCTAAATTTCATATTTCTACGTATAACGACCCGCCTATTCAAAAACAAGGATATAGACTTAAAACAACTGAAAGACAAAATTCATACGTTCTCGAGACTTTGGCAGGATCTAACTGCAATAAGAGATCATTTACGGAGGTCTCTTTAAGTCCTTCGAACACCGCTGGAATTCTTCCTAAAGCAAACAAGGATTACAGCAACATTAATATACAAGTTTCACGAGAGCAAAAAAAATTATAATTATTTTAGTGATAAAAATTATCTCGATCACAGTCATTCCTGCTGTGAACGTTGTAGATAAATCAATTTTTACAAAAACAGATTCTGGACCCTTGAATCAAAATATCAGGAATATCACGAAAGAAACAATTCATAAAACCAATAAATCTAAAAATATGAAATAATAATAATATATATATATATATATATATATATATATATATATATATACATATATAATACAATTGTTTATACATGCAGGAAAGTTAAATTTACGTTATGTTATGTTTGTATTGCGCACTACATTACTTTAGTTCTCCTTATTATTATTAACCTTCATCCATCTTACAATCTTTCTAAGCAACAATCGATATTCTAAAAGACGTAAAAATTGTACAGTGAAACTGTAGGTCTGCTTACGGTTGTCAAGGAGAACTTGTAGAGTTTCTGTCTAGGTCAAGAGCGTCTGTCTGCGTGTTTTGTGAGACTTGGCTCAAACCAAATCAGCAGTTTAGGATTCCTAATTATAAAATGCTACGTTGCGATCGTACACATAGAATGAGCGGAGGGGTCGCTATTATTATTCATAACTCACTGACAACGGAACATTTTACTATTAATATACCGAATTTTGGAAACGTAGTTCAAGCTTTGGGAATCACTTTTAAAACACGTAAATTTCAATTTGACTTAATAGCGGTGCATGCCACTCCAATACATAAAATTACTTCTGTTGACTGGGAACATTTAATAGATAATCCGAAAAAGAACAAACATCCTTTTTTGATTCTAGGCGATTTAAATTATCTCCATTCGGCTTGGGGTTCATCTGTACAAAATTAAATCAGGCTCCTATTAATTTAGATCTAATTTTGGCTTCCTCTGGTATCTGTGAAAAGATTGATTGGCTAATAGGAAAATATCCCATGAACAGCGATCATCACCCAATTTTCATACAAATTAAGTTACCCGATAGAATTTCAGCAAGTACTTCTTTCTGTCGCAGTCGGAAGTTTTTTTTTAGGTAAAGATTACAATCGGATTGACTGGACTAAATACAAATATCAATTAGATGTTGAGATTCAAAAATTTGATATAACCAATTTCTGTGTCATATCTCCATCAAAACAATACTCATTTATCGAGAATATTATTCAATCAGCCCTAAATAAGTCAGCGTCTACAATTAAAAGATTCACCGACACTACACTGTCATATCACCGATATCGGTAGTGGGGTGCCGAGTGTAATCGATATGTTGCGCTAAGGAGAAAAGCATTAGCGACTTTCAATGCTTCTTCTTCAGTGGAGAATTTTATTAAGTATAAAAAACAACAAGCTGAAACGAAAAGATATTTAAAAGCACAGAAAATAAATGCGTTTGGCAATTTTTGTAATAGTATTAATACGAGTCTAAACACGAGGGAGATATGGCAACGAATTAAATAGTTTAAATATCCATTTTGTTCTTGTATAAATCCTACGAACACCGAGTGGATTAATGATTTTATAGAACAGTTTGAAAGTCCAGTTGATTCTCATATTCTGGAAGACCTTCCTGTTAGTTATATTAACTCTATACCAGAGCTAGAACATGTGAAAAGGGAATTATTTCGTAGTTTGGATCATAAATAAGACTATACTGTCGGAGTGGATAAAATTTCCTACAAAATGCTACAACAGTCACCGGAGGAAGCTAAAATTTTCCTACTAGCCTTTTTTAATAATTCTACTAAATTTCAAATACCTTCCTCCTATTTGGAAAGAACATATTGTTTGTCGTGTGTTGAAACCAGATCGGTCTCCTGATAATTATAGGTTATACAGACCCTATTTCCCTGTTGTCGTGTCTAGGTAAAACTAGAGAATATATTAAAACTTAGGTTAAAATGGTGGACTAATAAATTTAAGAAACTTTCACTTTGTCAGTATGGTTTTAGAAAGGATTATACTACAGCAGATGCATTAAGTTAATCGATATGTTGCGCTAAGAAAAAAAGCATTAGCAACTTTCAATGCTTCTCCTTCAATGGAGAATTTTATTAAATATAAAAAACAAACAGGCTGAAACGAAAAGATATTTAAAAGAACAAAAAAGAAATGCGTTTCGCAATTTTTGTAATAGTATTAATTCGAGTTTAAACATGAGGGAGATATGGCAAAGAATTAAATGGTTTAAATATCCATTTTCTTCTTGTATAATTATTGCGAACACTGAATGGATCAATGATTTTATAAAACAGCTTGAATGTCCAGTCGATCCTCGCATTTACTAATCATATTAACTCTGTACCAGAGCTAGAGCATGTCATATCAAACGGTGAGTTATTTCGTAGCTTGGATCATAAAAAAGACTCCACTGTCGGAGTGGACAATATTTCCTATAAAATGCTTCAACAGTTTCCGGGAGAAGTTAAAATTCTGCTACTAGCCTTTTTTAATAATTCATTAAATTTGAAATACATTCCTCCTATTTGGAAAGAACATATTGTTTGCCCTGTGCTGAAACCAGGTCGGTCTCCTGATAATTATGTCGTACAGACCTATTTCTCTGTTGTCGTGCGTGGGTAAAACCTTAGAGAATATATTAAAATTTAGGTTAGAATGGTGGGCTAATAAATTTAATAAACTATCACATTCCCAGTATGGTTTTAGAAAGTGTTATAGTACTGCAGATGCATTAAGCTCTTTAGCTTTACATGTACAGATAAATTTAATCAGAAATCTATATGTACTTGCTAATTGCATTGATATTAAGTCTACATACGATAATGTTAATCATTCAACGTTATATAATAAACTGGTAGGATTTGGTATTAATAAAAACATTTGTTCCTGGATATTTGAATACTTCAATGGGAGAAAATTAACAGTCAAATATAAAGGTAAAAAGTACAATTCGGTTTATTTGGGTAAAGGTGTAACACAGGGACGTATTTTGAGTCCATTTTTATATCTCCTATATACAATCGAAATAGAAAAAATAATCTGTTAAAGTGTTTCACTTTGCCGATGACATAGCTATTTGTGTCACCGCGGCTTCAGTTGAAACTGCAGTTAAAAAAGCTCAAAAAGCTCTCCTTGGCCTGGATGAAATTCTACAAGGCCTAGATCTGTCTATAAATATAGACAAATCTAATGGAATATTGTTTACCAGAAAACTAAATTGTGTCTCCCCTTTACTTCGTCTGAAATTTTTTTTAAAAATTTGATACGACAATCAAATACTTAGAAGTGGTATTTTATAGTAAATTGTCATGGAAGAGTTGAAGTTTTTATTGCAGAAATGTGGTAGAGGCCTAAACCTACTTCGAGCAATCACAGGTATTAAGTGGGGAGCACATCCATTAATAGGTCTTCGGATTTATCAATCCCTCATTAGAACTCATGTCGACTATATAGCTCCCTTCATAAACATCAACAGAACACAGATGAAAAAACTACAAGGTGTGCAAAACAAAACCCTTCGAATATGCTTAGGTATCCTCCACGCCTCTACAGACTTTAAATGCTGAGATGGTTGAACCTCCGTTAAAATTTAGGCAGGAATATATAGCGAACAAGTTTTATTTCAAAGTGAAAGAGAGGAGCTCCCATGTGATTAATAAACAAAATCGATGTTTATTGAGACTGCGGCATAACAGATATTGGTCAAATAACTACCTCTTCTTCTCTTCAGCCATAATAAATTGGAAAAAATTGAAATCATCCAAAATGTTTCTTACCACCGTTTCTACTTTCGGGATATATTTTTCTTGCTAGACGTTGATTTAATTACGTTTGATAATAATATTGCTAAAATGGAGTTAACAACGCTACATTTATGCAAGCAATCAATGAAGAATTTAGTCACTATGAAATTATATTTACGGATGGGTCGGTCGATAAAATACGTAGAAATTATACTTCTGCTTTATATTACCCGAAAAAAGGCATATCGAAAGTATACAGATTATCCTTTGTAGGTTCCATTTGTTATAGAATTGTTTGCCATTTACAAAGCTTTGCTCCTAGTGAAACATATGAGGGAAGAGAATATTCTAATCATATCCGATTCCTCAAGTGTCTTATTACAATTATCTAAGTTCCCCACAACCTAAAATGTCCAAGTTAGAATTTGATGTCAGACATCGTGTTATTCAGCTTTAAAATCGTGGATCTAGAGTAAACTTTAAATGGATCCCTTCTCATTGCGGTATTACTGGAAATGAGGTGGTCGATGAATTAACACGTTATAGTTTATCAAGTGTCCCTTACGAGGAAATTAAATGGAATTGGGCTGATATTTTACCGAAGATTAAACAATCTGTACTATTAGATTTCCAACAGTACTACATCGCCGAAAGTCAAAATAAAGGGAAAAAATACTTCGCCCTGGTGCATACAATTTCCAGCAAACCACGGTTTCAATTATACCAGAACATTTCGAGGGATTATATATCAATTTTATTTAGGCTGTTCTCCCCCTCACATCTTGCTAAATTGGGCATAGTTTCTGATGGTACATGTGGCATGTGCCATGTTGACAACTGTATCGAGCATCAAATTTGGATTTGTCCGAAGTTTCTAAAACATAGAGATGAGATGTTGACTCGTGCTTTACAAAAATAGCATACATTACCCGTGAGTATTGAATTGATTGTTTCACTGTCTTCTGTCTCTGTCAGTTTATATAATTTTATCAAACGTAGCGGCGTTGAGATTTAAAATACATTAACTGGATAAAAGTCTAAGCCAGCGCATGCTGGGCCAAAAAAGAAAAAAAAAAACAAGTTAATTCACTTTACATGTACGATCAACCTGACCGGCGCATGCTGGGCCAAAAAAGAAAAAAAAAAACAAGTTAATTCACTTTACATGTACGATCAACCTGACCAGAAATCTATATGTACTTGCTATTTGTATTGTTATTAAGTCTGCATACGATAATGTTTATCTTTCAACATTATATAATAAACTAGTAGGATTTGGTATTAATAAAAACATATGTTCCTGGATATTTGAGTACTTCGATGAGAGAAAATTAACAGTCAGATATAAAGGTAAAAAGTACAATTCTGTTTATTCGGGTAAAGGATTAGCAGAGGGAACTATTTACAGCAGAGCCACAACTATCCTCGTTCTACAAATACATTTTATATGAAGATAACAAATAACTCAAAAACATAATCAAGGCGTGTTGAAGATGGCTCACTAGGCATAACCTACTGATGTGCCGTAAAAATTTTTGTGCTCGCCGCTAGATAACAAATATTGGCCACTAATAAAACGTATGATATTGACTTTTTTTTATCAACAAAGAAATCAACACACCCTAATATTAATGTTGAGCTTTTCTTTGGTAGAATGGGAAAAATACTTATTTATTTCTTCTCCTAGTTAAATAAATTTTCTTATCCTTTTCTCCTATCTCTTCCTTTATCCTTGTTATCAAAAGTCCTGCAAAAATCTACTATATGCCGATGACATCGTTATTATAAACGGCGCTTAAAAAAAATATATATAAAAAAAAGACTAGTTTATCAATATGTTTATGTTCTAATTACATTATAAATCGAACTAAAGTTACGATAATAGACAGAAAAGACAAAGTTGAACGTGATAATATAAGCGAATTCGATGCTGTAGGTAATTTTATGATTTAATTAAAATTTGAAATTGTTTACTAGGCATACACCGATTAACTACAGCGCGAAGGGCAGCTATATTAAACTGACGAAGATTCATAAACATACGACTTTGTCACCGAATACACGGTTGAATTTGTTAAACTATAGTTTTTCTAAGAACGGCAGTATACACATACGAAACTCGACGGATAGAAAATTGGTTCAGGATACCTCGAATGAACAATGTAACTAGGCGAGATAGATCAGATTTGTAACATTTTCCTTCAATCTGGCAATTTGGCTATATATATATATATATATATTGAAAAATGGAACAGAAGAAGACACAATTTTACATTAATCGAGCGGCGTATTTTACAGATAAATATAGTTCAAGATCGATCAACATAGAGGACGTTTATGCGACGGTTTCATAACACCATCACGCCTTCTAGAAACATGAAGAAGAAGAAGAAAAGAAACGATGACTATAATAGTAATACATAAATTAATAAATTAAAAAAAGAATATAAAGTAGCGACGATACTAAATGCGATTATTAACGATAAAATTCAAGTAATTATAACGAAAATATTTAAAATGGAACGGCTTTAACTCGTTATTATTAACTTTATACATTAAATCATTTGAAGAAGCATTTATTTATTAATGGCATTCGTAGCTTAGCATCCAAAAAAGCCTAATCAACTAAATTATGAAATTAAAATAATTATAAAATAATAAATTATTCATTCGCAGCGGGAAAAGAAAAGTTAAACCGGCACCGTAATTGATTTTACATACAGGTTGTTTATTATACAATAATACGGATTCATAGTAGATGACTTTAGATTATATTTAATGCGATTTGTATAAATATTTTCAAAATTGGAAATATTTCACGATAATCGGGAAATATAGAATTAAAATTTTCACATATCGTATAGCGGGCATCGTGACTGAAATGATTAAAATATCGAATATAATAATTTAATAAACGGTTAGAAAATAATAAAAAGTACAATCATTAATCTCACTCGTATCTATAGTCGTTACTTGCAGGTTACTGATTGTGCTGGCATTTGTTTACAACTAATCGTAGATTACGTTAACTATGATACAACATTGTTTCATTTTAAATTAACGAAAAAGAAAAAAGATAAGATACAAACAAAACAACTTAACTGTAAGCCATCTTAACGAAATATATATATATATATATATATATATATATATATATATATCGGCGCGAACTCTAGCGAATTATAACGTACGAATGCCGTGTAAAATTAAATAGCTAACTATAACAGTCATTTCTGTCCTGGATGTGTACGATTCTAAAGCTCGCGAACCTCCTAAAGATTCGCATACTGCGTTTTTCTCCGTCGCATTATAACCTCTCTTCATTCGACCCCCGTGTAAGTACGCTGCACACGTAATATACAGGCGATATTTATAGATTCGTACACACACACACACATGTAATACATTAATACATACATATACGTGGAAACATTTTATGTAGTGTACTATACAACTGGACTTTTATTTCGTCGGATCTTCAATTTCTACCCTTCTAGATGCTAACGTAAAAACTTTTTCCTATGCAGAATAGCAATTGTAAAGTTGCAGAGAAAGGGATGCTACTATACGAATCCTACTGTACACAGAACGCTCGTCGAATAATCTTTAGTTTCGAACTTTTCAACGTCACGTGATATCGACCAACCAATAAACGACTAAATCGATAAAACGTTCAACATCCGTACATTTTCTCGTCGTCGCCATGGTTACGCTCTCTCTCGATGACACGTTGAACTTTATCTCGCGCGAACGAGCTTGCAAATACTTTCGTGGTTTTTTTTTTTTAACATTTGCCCCGGTAAATATCTTTTTTTCTCTCATCCATTTTATATAAGTTTCAGCTACTGTACTCTCCCCGTACGTCGCCCACTTCGTCTTGTGAAGCTTCTGTACATTTATCGTCTACGAGACGAATATCGGTGGTGAACAGATTCATTATGTTCGAAATAACGCACGTGCGTCATTTTCAACAATGCGACCGGCGAAAAAAACTCGGACAAAAAAATATTAATTTCCACTTCGCCGCTACATACCGTTTCTCTCCATCGCTGAATATAAATTCGAATCATATTATCTGTCGCGATATTTAACTTGTACACCGAGTACGTAATTAGATTAATCTTGGAAGGATGGAACGGGATATACTGATAGAAGGACGGAAGATAACGAGAACCTTCGGCATGCACACGATACAACCTTAACTATGAAGAAATGAATAGCTGGAACGCCTGGTATATAGATAGGAAGAATGTAATACTACGTAAGACGAAAGGACATTGACCGGCTGTGAAAACGTTCTCTATACCTAGGATCGCTTCTGGAAGGAAAGGGCGGCTCAGAAGGAGAAATAAATAGCTAGAAATTCCATGACAAAATGAGAAAAGATAATATTCTATTACAAAACGGTTAAAAATTCAGTCCAAACGTTCATAATCCTACTGAACGCAGCGGAAATTAGTACCACGTGAAGACTGTCAGCCGTTGTTTCTATGAGAGTGATAAAATTCTTTTTTGAACACGTCGTGCTGAGACTGGAAAGATTACAAAAGCTGATGATCATGAGGATTATTAACGGTAAACGATCACCGGGATACCGACACGATGGACAGATATTGTTCGACAAAGGAGAGAACTTTCAATTGCGGAATGTGTACGACTGTCAGTAGATACAGTTGACGTAAACTTATTGCTTCGACGACGGACTACTAAGATTAACCACGATACCCTTAATTAGGGTGACGACTACTGATGACGATATCTATATCTATATATATATATATATATATAAATTATGAGAGGCTTCCTATATACAACTACAAATAAGGGTATCGGATTTATTTGCGATTTCGTATCGCGTTTTCAGGAGGCAACTTGTAGAAGACTAAACGATTTGTATTTTAATCATATAATATACCTTCGAATTAAATTAGTTAATTTAAATAAACTCCAAACGATATTATTTAAAACACATTTTATTTAATCGGTCGTTATATTTGCGTATGCATTAAAATATACCTATAATATAATTATGATAATTTCAATAAGAATAAAAATTATTTACTTAATAATCGAATAGAGCGCATGCGTAAATTATATATTGTCTGTTTACCATCTGTTAATCCATCGTCTTCTTGAACTTTGTATATATATATATATATATATATATATATATATATATATATATTTTTAATATTTCACTACAAACGTTGTCGCTTTAATTAATTTTCAGTGTCTTTTTGTCCGGATCTAACAATCGACTTTCTTTTTCTTCAATCACCAGCACCAACGTTAAAAATAAAATCTATATTCACGATCAATCAACTCTAGCTTTTTCTAACTTGCGCTCAATGGTAAAGTACTCTATGTAGCATTATGCTAACCCACTACTACCGCTACTACAAGATTTTACACACTGTCTATTTGATTTTCGACATATTCAAACATATTTATCGTAATATAAGAGGCGCCATTCGTAATACACTTTCAAACTTTTATATATAAAATTAAAGCTTTAATAATGAATTATCATATTAAAATTCTTAATTACTATTTTTTTATATAAATGAATTTATGGGTGGGGTATATAATACGACAATCGTAATATTATATATATATATATATATATATATATATATATATATATATATATATATATATCAATGGCGAATTCTCCACGAATACGCTAATTGCGGCGCGAGCCCATATATATTTGTCCTAAAATTAAACGGAACAAATGATATAAATAAAACACAAAATGTAAAAATTTTTAATCGCAATCATTTGAAATAATCGAAAGTAATTCTCAAAATTGTAAACTAAACAAAACATATAGCATACAACATCTACAATTTTGTGCGTGCGTGTGTGTGTCATATGCTCATTTATTTTGGTGTTAACGTGGTGTATAGGTAGTGTAGTGTAGCTTTGTAATTCCCAGGTAGTTTTAAGCGCTGGTAAGAAAAAATATATTGTAATATATTTGTAGTACATAAAGCCTTTAGTTGCGATGAACAGATTTATTTTATAACGTTTTAACTCCATAAACGAATGTGCTTACACGGGGGTAATAACTACGCCCGTTTGATTTTCAACGCAAAGGCCAAGTATCTTTGTAGTATATAATAACACACATACAATATTTTTTATTGCTCTTATACTAATTTTAACAACAATCGATGTGCTTATTTGAGGAGCATCGTTGGTATATACGTAATAATTAACACAATATGTAGTAGCTACTTACAATTGTTATTTATACGTTTAATATAAATAAGTAAATAAATAAATAAATTTGTACACACTATATATATGTATATACATATATGTTTGTGCATAAATTATGTTACTTTTTTATCGGCCATTTTTAATTCGCTTCTTTCATTTCTTTTGTTCTTTTACATTTGTTTGTTAGTTTTTTCTGTTAATCACGAGTACAAATGATAATTTAAGAGATGATGCAGTAGTTATAAATTTATTAGTAAATCCAATGTTTTGCCAAAGTATGAATGAAAAAATAATTATTATACAGAATGGCAAACATGCCCAAAATCAGACAGTTTAAAAATAAAACATAAAAAAGAAAACCAAAGAATACGCACGATTATTTAATGATTCTAATTATGAGAATACTGCATGGCTGACGGAATCGGACATGTTAAGTAACTTTATTTTGTCGGTCTCGTCTATTATTTTCAACCGATAGTGGACCATAGAATAAAACTCGATTTGAAAATTTAAGTACATTAGCTATTTATCGGCGTGAAAAAAACAAAAAACAGCGAACTACATAAAATATTTCCCGTAATTAACATTTTGTACGTTTAATCGATTTTATATGTTTAAGAACTTCCATGATGTGTCTGGAAAGATCGCTTAATAGAGGTAATTATGTAGATATGTTCGATTTATTAAGTCGATATGATCCTATTCCGAATAAATATTTTTACAATTCGACAGTTTTAACAGATATATATTTAATTATTCAAAACGATTTAATTACGTCTATATCCTCAGTAGTAACGGACAGAATACAAAGTGAAATTATCAATACTGAAATTGTAGCAATTATTTTAGATGAAACTTCTGATGTAGTTTGCAAACCTCAATTATCACTGTTCTTCGGTTTATTGATGAAAATTGTGTTGTTCAGGAAAGGGTTTTTTTTGGGGTTTAGTAATGCACAGATCGAACCTTGTTTAAACATATTCATTCTACTTCTCAAGTATTTCAATGTAATAGAAAACTTATAACGCAAACATATGATGTGGTAGTAGTTATGGCGAGTAAGATAAATGAATTAAACAAACGTGTTCGAAATCTTTTTCTACCAGCAAGTTTTGTCCATTGTTATAGTCATGAATTTGATACTTCAGCAGTCTGCCGCTAATATTAAAGAATGCATATAATATTCTTTCAGACATTAAGAACAGCAGTTTTTAAGAAATTTATTCAGAAAAAAAAAAAACCTAGTGTTATACCAACAAGAACAAGATGGAATTTTAATTCACGCTTGATTAATATAGTAGATGAATATTATAATAATGGAATATTTTAGTCATGTATTAGATAAGTATGATAAATAGCGTCAAGATACAATAATTAAAGTGCAGGCATTTCTATCATTTCTGTAAAAATTTAACACACGGTTTCTTACAAATCTGTTTACTAAAATATTCTAATTTTCAGATGTTGTATTTAATATTTTATAAACAAAAAGTTTGGACGTAGACTATTGTCATAAAAAAAAAAAACGATGAATTTTCGAAATATATTCAAAACGTAAGAGATAAAAATAAAAATAATAATAATAAAGAATTCTTTCATATAAGTTAATAACTAAAATTTAAACTCACACACTAGCACACGCAAATGAATTCATTTATTATTTAAGGATTAATAATAAAGGCAAGTAACATACAACATACGCGCTCCTGCATATATATATATATATATATATATATATATATATATAAAATATAATCATCATCATCAGAGTATCAGCTCGTAGGCTGGTTCGCACCATACATATACAATGGACATTAAAAGGAGAAAGGGAGGACACGCGATTATTGTCGCAAGTTAAGAGTGAACTATTTATACGTCAAGAAATTACAATTTTAATACTTATTTAATATAGAGTTCATTTTCACGTGGTGGTAAAAGGCATTTAAACGTTATAGTAATAGTGTATTCTTGTGTATATATATATATACATTAATAAAGGGAAGAATGTAGTCGGTACATTTGTAAAACGAAAGGATGGTACCAACACAGATACAATTGAAGAACAAGGAGAAATCTGGCGACAATATATAAAAGAACTATACAGTACAAATGATGCAATGACGGTACAAATAAAGCAAAAAGGTAAAGATGAATGGGAAGATATACCACTTCGAGAAGTTGAGGCTGCAATAATAGCAATGCACCTATAAAGCACCAGGAATCGATAATATTCAAGCAGAACTGATCATTAATGGTGGACAGGAGCTTCACAATAAATTATATGAACTGATGTGTAAAATTTATAGCGAAGAAGTTTGGCCGAAAGATATGATCACATCCTTGCTAGTGCCAATTCCTAAAAAGTTACAACCAAAAGGTTGTGAAGAATACAGGACAATTAGCTTAGTGACACACGCATCAAAAATCTTATTGCAAAATATAAAAAACAGAATGGAAAAATATATAGAACCATTTATTGATGATGCACAGTATGGTTTTAGAAGAAGAGTATCAACAAGAGATGCGATCGCAGCATTGCAAACCCTTGGAGAAAGAATAACAGATTTAAACGATAAAATATATATATATATATATATATATATATATATATATATATATATATATATATGCTACGTCGATTATGTGAAAGCATTTGATAGAGTAGAATGGAACCAACTATTTAAAATTTTAAAAATGGTGAACATTCCGGTCAAACTCATATCACTGATACAGAAGTTATACAAGGATCAAAATGCGATGGTAAAATGGAGGAATAAATTGTATGAAGCGACAGAAATTACCAAAGGTGTGCGCCACGGATGTCTGTTATCACCAGCGCTGTTCAATATCTACTCTGAATTTATAACAAAGGAAACATTAGATGACGTTCAAGAAGGTATAAAAATAGACGGACGATGCATACAAATTATAAAGTTCGCAGATGACTAAGTATTATTGGCAGGAAGCCAGGAGGGCTTGTCAAAAATGGTACATAGATTAAACTACGTAGCAGGAAAATACGGAATGAATATAAATATTCAAAAGACCAAAGTTCTGTGCATGAGTAAAAATCCAGTGGAAATGAACATATCAATCGGTGATGAAAAATTAGAACAAGTTAAACGTTTTAAATATCTGGGACATATAATAACAGAGAACGTATAATTGCACCGACGAAATCCGACAAAGAATTGCAATGGCAAAAATGGCATTCATGAGAAAAAGACAAATAATTACGCAGAACACGCTTTCCATTGGATTTCGTAAACGTATAGTTAAATCATATGTATAGGCAGTGGCACTTTATGCGGCGGAAACTGGGACGCTAAATAAAAGAGATAAGGAAAAAAATTGAAGCTTTCGAAACATGGTGCTGGCGACGACTAATGAAAATCTCATGGGTCGATAAGATATCTAATAAAGAAGTTTTCCACAGAGTGCAAGAACAAAGATCACTCTTGAAAACGATCAGGAAATCTAGGCTAAAATGGATCGGGCATGTGTTAAGGCATGATAGCCTACTAAAAGATGTTATAGAAGGGCGAATACCGATGCACAGACCGAAAGGAAGACCAAGACAGACGCTGATAGACACAGTCAAGAAGGAAGCAAATATTAAGTCCTATGGGGAATTAAAAAGACAGACAGCGGATAGGAAAAGGTGGAGGACTTGGACGAGAGGGGCGAACCAGTCAAATGACTGAAACACCCATGATGGTTATATATATATATATATATATATAAAACGCTAAATAATATGTATACATAATTGATGAAAAATTGTCTAACCCAGAAATTGATGTTCTTTTAAATTAATAAAATAAATTCTTTCAGAAAATTATTTATTTACAAAAATAATAATGATAATAACAATATAAATGTCTAAAATAAATCTGTTTTTTTTTTTATATAGACATAAAATAATGACGTTTACATCTGACGCAACAGACTTGCGAAATTATGACAAATTAAATACGTATTCTATCGGTACAATAATTACGTCTATTTTTCAAAACACATCCGATTACAGGATTGATAAAGACGGAAAAATATATAATAAACCACAGCAGAATACCGCGCTGAACTTAAAATTTTAAATGCAGATTGAATTTATCCGATTTTACGCCCAGATTATACGTAAACTATTATTTATTTATGTACGCCTTATAAATTGATGCCTTTTTTTCTTTAAATAATAGAATAAAATTAACACCCGTTCATAAATTACTTTATTATAACTGAACTTGCTGCATCGGTTTTAAATCTTCCGAAACTTCAAATTCACAACCCGTTGAAACGATAAGATCGGCTACTTTGCAGTCTTCAGCTATTTCAATCAGAGTTAAACCGGATTCCTTATCAACTTCAAATACGCCCTATGACATTTTTTTTTCATGTACTCTTACTATGAAATGTTAATACTACGCTGTTTACTTAAAATATTTTTATGAAAAAAAAAAATTGATAATTTCACAAAAATTAATTTAAGAAATTTAACAATATTATTTCAGTACTTCGCATCATTTTCTAAATAGAATAAAACTTATGTTTGACTTATACATTTTTCTATAATATAAGAACGTAATAGAAAAAAAAAATAATAATTAAAATTAAAATAAACATAAATATCACGATATAAACGCATATATGTCATTTAATATGTATAAGTTAAAGTGTAATTTAGTGAACAAACACCCAAGTAGCGTGTAATTATGGCACAATCACATGTGGAATATGGTATATTATAGTTTGGGGAAAAGTAAGTTTTAAACTATCTGCAAAAAGATGCTTCAAAATTATATGTATATAAGAAATCTTCTGGAAAGGATAGGTACATTACTACCAAAAATGCTATATATTTTTACGACAAACTATTGTATCGTAAAGCTAAAAAAAAATAGAAATCATAATAAAAAAAAAAACGGAAAACTAAAATATCAGACAAAGCAGATGTGAAGAACATTGTTGGACAAAAGAGAATAATAAATTTATATATAGAATAGACTAGTATATATTACCTATATTATATAGGAAAATACCGGGCTTGAACGAAAGGAAATTAGGAGTCTGGAAAAATAGAAATTAAAATATGGTTGATAAACAATGAGAGGATAACAATTACGTAAACCGAAGAGGAATTTTGGGAAAAAATAACAAAATTACCGAATGAGGAGAAAGGAAGAAAACAAAAAAGGAACATAGATAGCCGTTTGAAGATTTACTTTTTTTTTTGTTTTTATTTTTGAACGAAAAATTATCAGATACGAGAACGAGGGGAGTAGATACTGAATTAAAGATATGTATAGTGAGAAGAAATAAGAAAATATGATGTAATCGAAATAATATAAAGTTTTTAAAGTAACGTTATTAGCTATAAGGGATATACATTATTTTCTTTTGTATTTATTTAAGTTATTTCCTTTTATTTAAAGAATGTGTATTTACTTATGTTGGATAATTATATATTCTGCGTGTGTATTATATTAAATAACGTGTACGATTCTATTTAGATATATATAAATGTAAAAAAGCTTTATACGTATTATGTAATTGTAAGGAATTTTGTAGAATTTTAAACATTGCAACAAACGAAAACGATCTTTATATTATATTTATTCTACTCATTCGCAACGATGGAACAGTAGTTAGACAACCTTACACATTAAGAACACAAACCATGGTAATACGTACAAGACGTTACAAAACATACCTACATTGTCACAATACTCACGAGACAGTCATACAAACATAATATACTTAAATAGCGCACAACGGAAGAGAGTAGTGAATATTAATGATAATGAATTTTGATAACTTTAAAAAATTTCACACACACCATACACATGAAGAAGGAAAAATAACTAATAAATATGATAAAGGACTGACGGATGGTAAAACCGATAGAAACTAATAATGGGAAAGAGATTATTAAAAAAAACACATAATAAATCGCATTAAGGGTCAGTTTATTGTCTAATATTTTTACACGGAATCTATTCTTTCAAAGTAATATTTAACTCTAATATATGTATATATACTATAAGTTAATTTCATGTTTTCCTTCCTTGTCAAAGATTTTTCACACAAACAACCATGAGACTAAAATAAACATATTAAAATATAATGATCTTACTTTTTCCGTAATAATTAAATCGACGCAGTTCTTTCCGGTTAGTGGTAACGTGCAGGAAGGAAGAATTTTATGTTCTCCGTCTTTGGAGACGTGTTCCATGGTAATTATAACTTTAGTTCTTGGAGCGGAAACCAAGTCCATTGCACCGCCCATACCTTTCACTAATTTACCCTAATAACCCATTATTAATTTTAAAATCGGTTTGAAAATTTGTCCGTTCACGAACTACGTAGAAAAATTCGAACATATATCAAACGAGTATAAATAAAAAAGATTGAAAATTTTCGTAATTATCAAATTTCATATAAATAAATTTATTATGTTGCGGTAGAAAATATTAGACCGTTCATTTTTACGCTGTAATCTTCCTCTTGAAAGTGGAGATAATACGATCTTGTCTGAAAATGTTTAATAATGCCGTTACTCATACTGTGATTTCCAACAAATAACGAATATATCGGAGTATATATAATTATTTCACATCTACTATAATAAATGACGAAAACAAATCGCCAGCTATAGATCATGTTAGATATTTGGATGTATACTTGCCGAATGCAGACATTTAACTCGGAAATGAACATGGCCAATTTCAGATAAATATTTCGATGCACATATATCCGGAAAATAAACATACTACACCCCCACATACACACATATATACATACGTTTCCTTTTTCTAACATACTTGCTCTTTTTTACACTCGTGAAGTGACTAATTTCATCGTGCGCATAATAATACGTACGATAAAATTAATCACTTAACAAATATAAGAAAGAGCAAATTCGGGTAATGTATAATTTCAGGAATAGATACGTTTGCTAGCTTTTTAGAGTTCAAAACGAAAAACAGAAAACGTGTATAACGTTTATGGTGAAACTGCTGGTTGAAAAACCCAGATAACGTTCAGTATAATGTTCTGATATAACGGATTATGCATCTATTAAAAACACCACAAAATATTTAATAAAAATTGTTATTAATAAATTTACGGGAAATAATACTGCATTTATTCATCGCTATTTACCGGTATCATCCAGTTCGCTAAATCTCCGTAGTTCGATACTTGCATGCCACCCAAAATAGTTAAATCTATATGACCGCTATAAACAACGAAAAGCATGTTAATATATAAATAAAATTATATATTTATTATAAATACATACAAATAGATGTAGTGATTTTTTTTTTTTAAAGTAACACTAAAATTACTAATAAAAATATCGCTAATTCTAACATATACAGATAACTAGGCTTTTCAACAGTTACAGGCCATTCTTAATTTATAAATAATTTAACTAACGACAACGAACAAACCTTTCGGTTTAAGTTCTCTGTTGACGTCAGATTTTCATTATAATTCATTATTAAACACGCTTCTCTCCGTGGATATATATTTTTACGACAACGACGTGAGTTTTGCTTTCGTTTAAAATATTGAGGCGTTCTGTACTACGTAATTCAATTTTTTAAAATTCAATTTAATTTTTAATTTAATATTCGTTTATCATTTAACGTGTGTTTCTGTACATTAAATTTCTGACCGTTTGTGTTATGTGATGGTGAGGCTCCTTCGTTGATGTATACCCGGTACGTAAATTAGAATTTACAATGTATTTATTAACCTGTTGAGGCATATGCGTATGTATATTTGTTGCAGGATGGTGTAAATAATGCGCGTTTTTTAATGTGTGTGAGACTTGTGAACACACGTAGTTTTGTCTGTATTCTTTTTTTTTTTTTTTTGATTGCTATTGAACAATTTATTTTGTTATTATTTATTATTATTAATTTAATTATTTATAATTTAAAAATGGGATCGAAAAAATTTGTTACGTATATTTATTAATCAGTGATTTTTAATAATATTAGGCTTTTTTAAAAAAACAATTATTAGACGTAACTCGTCAAATAATACAAACATTTTTTCAATTAAAAATTACGTTTCATTAAACGGAAATTCCATTTTTTTTTTTTACTAAACGTTAATATAGTTTTTACTTATATACATATATATATATATATATATATATATATATATATATATATATATATATATATATATATAAAACGCTAACCCTCTGATCATGGCAAAACTTTCATCGCTACCGAAGTAACTGCAACCAGGTACAACGGTTATCGATTCTTTACCAGCGTTGATTAAATCGCCATCTAATTCTGATTCATTCGACGGATACTGTCCTAATCCTAACAATCCATTTTCGCTGTGTAAAATTACCCTAATCCCAGGTGGAATGTAGTTACTAGCTAACATCGGCATACCGATACCCAAGTTAACTAACACATAGTGTGTGCGTCAAGGAAGTATACGAATTATTTTCTTTTAATTTCTTTTTTCGAACATGCGATCGAAACTAATTAATTTATGTAATCGACGTATAAAATTATTTATATAAATATATCTAAAATAACGATCAGAATTTGCTTTAAAAAAATAGAGAAATTCATTGCGAAAACTTAAAATATAAAGGAAATAAAAATGAGTCATATTGTTCGGAGAAATTTTCCACATATATAAATACAAAGGAAATGTTTATTAGTTACTTGCTATATTTAAAATAGATGCGAAATTAAATTTAACTAATTTTAAATATACCTAAATTTTTGTTCCGCAAAAATTTTCTAAAGAAATAACGAGAACAAAAAACACAATTTTCCCGATGTCAAATCGTAAAACTTGTATTTATTCTTATATTTTAATATGAGCTAAAGTTTTTATTTCATCATTGTTTTTATTATGCTTGACTATCCGATATATTCCAACTAGTTATTCAGAAAATAAAGTGACATATTATATCACTTTTATCAGTCATATATATATTTAGAGAACTTCGCACTACACCGATCGACAGCCTACAATACGAGCCATCAGAATGGACTCCTGATTATCGTCGTTGGTTTCCCTTAGCCAATTTTGTGGTGCAATTTAAAGTTTCCAGCTTTTCGATTCCTGAACTGTTTTTACCTTCTAATCCACCTTCTTTGAAATTAAAACAAATCAGATCTGGCTCTCTTTGATAACTTTTTAAGAACAATAACTTCCCCAAATCCGCATTCAATCACTCATAACACCGCAGTTGCCTCCGTAAGAAGACAACCCGGCTCAGCTGGATCTTGCAATCTGCAGACTACGGAGAGAAAACCTGCCCATCGAAGAATTCAAGAAAGAAATTATGTTACGTTCATATGAATCTACCATATTTTACATTCACAAATCTTTGTTCAATGGATTCGTCGGCTGATCAGAGTTGTCAGAAATGGAGCAATCATCATTCAATATTCGCTGACCCAGACATTCTCCGCCATTTCAACTGAATTATACATAATTTATCTCGCTATGGAATTCTTAGAGCTCCGATGTTGAACAGCCTTCAACTATATCTTCTGACACTCTTCCAGTACTCCACGATCTCTGCGACGTTTTTAACCATGATCAGCACCCCCAGTGATGAAACTGGTACTAGCTAGATTGAGTCAGAAAGTGACATTCCTGTGGATTCCAGCTATGCTGTGGTTCATGGAAATGAACTAGCTGATAAGGCGGCCAGGAAAGCTACTACGTTCTCGTCAATTCCGGATGTTCCAGTTCCAGCATCTGACATCACAAAACAACAAACTACGGCGTTGTGGAGTGGAAAATACGAATTTATTTTAAGATTAACAAAAAAATTGATAACGTTGTAACTTAGGAATTAGGACTGTAATTAATATTCAAATTGTAGAGACTGTAAATTGAAAATGATGAACTACAAAGCAGCTAAAATCATAATTTAATTTGATAAGCTAGAAGTTATATTTTGCCAGCACTTTCGTCATTTCATTCAGATATACGAACGTCTTGTATTGAAATAGAGGTTAGTAAATACGGGAGAAAATTATAGCGCACATAGGAATCGAGCTGACTGAAATATACCGAGTGTTAAATATTCCGGAATAAAAATGTGATTTAAGATAGTCATTAAAAAGATATATATTAACACACACACATATATATATATATATATATATATATATATATATATATATATATAGGGTGTATATAAGTATATATCTCATATGTATGTGTTCATAATGAACATTCGCATAGTCTATGCAATATATAAGGATACCATACATCCCATTTTTAAATTCCAAGGCGGCTCTTCTAATAATTCTTTCTCTCATTACCATAGCTTCTGATTGTTTACTCGACTCTGGTGTTTGTTTTAATAATTTTAATCTCTAAAAAACATACACACATAAAAAATAAATACAAAGAAAGTTTGATTTATAAAAATGTTTTTCTCGTTTGAACACAGATATCTTAAATTTAATTCATATATATATATATATATATATATATATATATATATATATATATATATATATATATATAAAGAACACATTTAAATTACCGCATATTTCATAAATTATTGGTTTTATAACAATGATAATTCAATAGTATAACGTATTTAATTTATAAACGGAGCATATCAAAATATAACTATACTCATTCATATGAAATACTGTACAAGGAAATGCAAATATTTTCTTGTTGATTTTTATAATTAATACCGATAATCGATTATTATTATTTTTTTAATTTACATCACTGATTTATAAAATTCTAACGGAACTTCTCGATTTGTTGACTTCAATTTGAAAGTCAACAGCTACATAACGAACATTTTTTTATATTATTAAAATAAATAAAATATAAAACTTGTTTACTTCTATTCGCTTTTCGAATTTTTCACCAACTACGATCCTGTCAACATAAATTCCTGAAACGTGTATATGGTCTGGATCTAGTTCTCCGACGTTAACTAACTCTTCCACTTCAACGATAGTAATGTTAGCAGCTTTACACATAACGGGATTGAAATTCCTGGCTGTCTTCCTGAATACAAACGCAATTTGCATCGTGTATAATACATTAATGTAACATATAAATCGGTACAGTTTTGGTTTCCACGTATTTTATTCTGGACAACGTGTAAAATGCTCACGCATAAAGTTTCGGATTTTCAATTCGAAATTATCTCCATCATTATTAACACAGTTAAACATTTAATAGTAAAAATTTGAAAAGAACAAATACATTAAGATTACGAATACGATAGAATCAAAAACAAAACAAAAATTGTTGAAATACATATTTTTTAAATTTTATTTATTTATTTCTGTTATTAGTTAATGCTTTTGATGTGGCCAAGATGTTACCATAAATTTTATTTTAAAATTATATATTGTGTGTGTCATTCTGTATGTTTACGTAAGTACATAGCGATGTAGCTTGGTAAATTTTACAGCCTACATATTTTAATAAATTCCTTAATTATAAAAAATCGCGAAAAACGAGTATTATTAGTTTTTGAGGATTATATGAAGGATATTTAATATATGAAATAAGACAGCATTTTTAAAGAATTTCGTGTTACTGCTTAAAAATTATGTTACATAACTGATAGTAGTGTATTAAAGAAGCATTTTAACATACGCATTGTACACTTCGTACTTCTTGTTTTTAATTAAATTTATTAAATGATTTAATAAGAATATTTGCTTTGTATTAACAATCTGTGTTAATGATATTTGTAGATTTTTATCTTAGAAATTTCAAGGTCATTTTTAACGGTCAATAATAACAAATAAATCATATAGATCAAAAACTGTCTTAATTAAAATGGAAAACAGAATTAAACCAAAAAAAAAGACAGTGTATTATTCAATATTGATAAAATTTATTTACTTTTTTAAATACAGGAATGTAATAAAATTATCGAAATAAATAAACATATATAAATTATTTTTCTGATAAATTTAATATATTCCCTTTTTTCGCTCCTAGATAAAAATACTAATATTGATACAAAATATTTATCGCCTGTCGTTATTATTTCGGAAAGTAAATTCAAAGTTCAAATGGTTAAATTTTATCTTATCGTATAAACGAGGGATAAGTTAAATAAATAAACTTATCTCGTCAGCTTTTTATCTTTTAATGCATGTTATATTAACGGTTTATATTTTTTAATTAACAGATATATTTATATATTTGCAATATAGAAAAATTGCGATGAAATATTCATAAATATGTTCAATAAACTTTCTAATGAATAATGACTTGTAATGCGCATTATTTAATAATATGTATAATTTTTCAGTTCGTAAATAGATATCCAAAGAGTACTTGTTAATAAGTATCATCATTAATATTAAATGTTATGCATCCAAAATATATATACACACCATATATATATATATATATATATATATATATATATATATATATATATATATATATATATACATATATATATAGTTATAATTTCTCCTTAAATAATATTGCATTGTTCTTTATTCTAGTACAATTTCAGATGAAAGTAATTACACTTCAACACATTTCAATTAAAGATGCTTAAATATAACATAAAACTGACAAACTATAATAAAATTTTGCATAACATGAAAATAAATGAATTTTAAACATATATATATATATATATATATATATATATATATATATATATATATATATATTTAACTAAACAAAAACAGTTAATTAAAAAATTTAATGTAACATCAAAATTATTCATTTTTAATTCATTAAAATCGTGTAAACTTTGTCAAAAATGCCGAAAAACACTTTTTAACTTACTCAAAATTGTGTATCATTATTTTTTTATTATACTATTCTTAACTGTGCACAACATAATTAATATATTTCAATACGTTTATAAAAACATTAGTTTTGATGTATGAATAGGTAACAGAGTAACAATAATTGAGAAATAGCAATTGCACCTGAAAATAAGGTTTCCATATGGATCCGCTTTGTAAGCTTTAACCAAAGCAAAATCACCTCGTATGGCTTGCTCTAAAACAAACTCTTTTCCGTTGAACATGTGACTTTCTCTGGCTTCACTAGATCGCTCCACATGATGATCGTCTTCCTTTTGAGTGTACTTAACAGGCACTCCGCCATCATGTATCAAAGTACCAAGTGCTGTTGGTGTATAGAAAGCTGGAATACCAGCGCCACCAGCCCTTATCCGTTCAGCTAGTGTTCCCTGTTGGTTCGTAACGGAAGTAATTAATTTATAAAATATATCATAGATAACACTTAATAAATGAAGTATTGTTATACTTTTTTTTTATTCACGCATTTAAATAAATTGATGACGTTCACTAGAAACATGATTAATAGGTTTCATACACGTTGTATATATAAAATCACTATTATATATTTAAAAAAATAAAAAACCCCAGAAAACCCAAAAATTAACAAATTCAAATTTTGAAAACATTATTGGAATTTTAAATATAAAATGTAAAACTAAAAAAATTTCTATGTATAATAAACATGAGAAAACAACAAATACATGTATAAATATGTGTTATTAATAATAAATATAATACATATAAAGAACGGATATTGAAATATACATGAAATGAATATAAACATATAAAATAATGTACTTGCGGCGTTAATTCCAACTCCAGGTCACCGTTCAAGTACTGTTTTTCAAATTCTGCATTTTCGCCTACATAGGAAGATATCATTCGCTTAATTTTATGTTGTTGTAATAGTAACCCCAATCCGAAATTTTCAACACCCGCATTATTACTAATCGCAATTAAATCTTTCACGTCTTTTTTAAGCAATCCAGTTATTAAATTTTCTGGTATACCACACAAACCGAATCCTATAATTAAATAATTTTAATGTGATCATTTAAATTAACATATCTAATCAAAATTAGTTATAATTAATCTTCATTTTGTTATTACACATATTTTAGATATATGATAAAGATATATAATTTACCACCGAACAAAACAGTGGAACCACTTTTTATGCCTTTTAAGGCTTCTGATACCGATGAATATACTTTATTTGTTCTGTCCACTTCAACTTCATCATCACTTTGATATCCATCATTTGGCCTTTGTTCTTTTTCTTCTTTAACACTGTTTAATACTATTGTACTAACTAAATGCCTCTTAAATTCCTGGGGGTAAATAACAATATTTTACAGAATAGATGTTAATTTTTAGAATCACAAATTTATAATCCTAGCCCTAATAATAAATCAAAATAAGATCTAACTTTTTGCATATCTATTTTTAAATTACTTTACATAAAAACATCGAAAAAATTAAATGTAATTTATTTATCAAATGACCAATATAATTTAACAAAGCAACTCGTGTTCAAATAGGTAAAACAACAAAAAACTATAAACGAAAAATTCGGAAATGTTCCACTTTTATGCATTAACATATATTATGATACATCAATTTTAAAAATAATATTGTTATCAAAAAATCGGACAAGTTAAATAAAACAAATTATTTTATAAATAAATCAATATAAATATATATATATATATATATATATATATATATATATATATATATATATATATATATACGTTTGTACAGAACCAGGTGAACGTTTCAAATCATATAAAAATAGTCATTTCGAACGAAAAATTTATATATGAAACAAAAGAAAGTAAAAACAGTAGTAATCAACTTAAATGTTACGAATAACAACGATTCATGTAAAAATACGAATATATGATACATAGTTACATTATATTTCGATGTAAACATGTAACAAGTTTAATATATGTACCTCGATATACTAACAAAAATACTTTCTTTATAATAGAATACCTTTATTCAATACATTAATTTCTTTAAAAATTTTGCATATAACCAAGATTTTGATTTCTTTTTCGGACATTAAGATCTTTAGTCACCCGTCCTTGCTTATATTCATTGTATATTAATTATAATATAAATATATAAATACATACTCATATGTAATATATAAGTATGTATTATAGTTGAAATTTTAAGCATTATTTAAAGTACATATTAAAAGAAGTTCAAATGAAGATATCAACTATAAATTTAGTAGTTCGGAAATATATTTACACCAAAAATTATAATCGACTTAATTATATGTAATACAGCATTGTGTACTTACTAATTTGTTATTTATGGAACAATTTCTCAACTTATTACTAAACAATGCATTATAAAATAAAATAAAGTTATTTACTTTCATGTTACACAAAATTATTGATTAAACCCTGATTTTTTAACATTACATAATCCCACAACAGTGCGGCCATAGCCACTAATGAAATATTCCTTAAATTTACAATCAAATGTAAGGGTGATTGTATATATCGTATATGACGAAAACAAATATTATTTAAACATTGCTGTTATGAGTTTATTTTATTAAGCATGTAATATCTGTCTAATTGAATGCAACATGTAATTATATTTAGCATATTCGCTTGAATAATCACTAACTGAAATCATACCGATCTATAATGTTAATTTCTCTGTTTTTCCTGCATAGTACAATCAAAAATAATAATGGAACAATTGCAATAGCACTATGCATAATATAATTTTCCAGAAATAATTGTTATTGTAGGTTAAAATTATAAGTCGTATACACCATTTATGATTGTGATAATCCCCCCATTCATTTAGTGTTTACCTTTAAAATTTTGCATGTAGTTCTGAAACAATGACCCAATATTAGTGATGGGCAAAACAGTTCTTTGTATAGATTCGGTTCTTCTGAATCAGTTCACTTAAAAATCCTGGTTTTTAAAACCAGTTCTTTTGAGACCTGGTTTGTTTGATGAACTGGTGTACGCGTACGCGTACTCGTACTGGTTTCGTATGGTTTCGTACGCGTACTGGTTTCATATGGTTTCGTACGCGTACTGGTTTCGTATGGTTTCGTACGCGTACTGGTTTCATACGCGTACTGGTTTCGTACGCGTACTGGTTTCATACGCGTACTGGTTTCGTACGCGTACTGGTTTACGCGTATACTGGTTAAGCGCTGTCGACTTCTTATTAGGCTTAATATAATAATAATAAGTTCCTCATATAGCTATATGATGATAATATTAGGTTCCTTATATGTTAGTGTAATCATAATAATAAACAGTTCTGAACTGTTTTCATCGCATTATTTTAGAGAACAAATGTTCATCGAAGAACTGTTTTTGTTGAACCAACTCACCAGTACGCTATAGAACTTTTTAGTCGAACCAACTCGCCAACCAGTACACCACCGAACTGTTTTATAGATGTATAATACACAGCACACAGATATACTCTATCTGTACTACGTAAAAATGTAGTAGTGAACTTGGAATATTCTTGGCAGACGTTAAGGGGGGTAAATATCTGTGTAATATGTATAAATAATATGCGGAACCTTCACACTAAACTACGAGTCAGCCGAATGAAGGCGAAAACAGCCGAATCGAAAAACGAGTAAATGCGTAATGGAATCAGAATCAGTTCTTTAAAGAACTGTTTTTAAAATAATCGCGTACTGAATAAATCAGCTCAGTGTAAAAACCAGGTTACTCGCGTACTACACATCACTACCCAATATACATTGTCTTCAGCACCTTGGTGAAATTCATATATTGCTGTCATTACCAGGTGTTGCTAACCATTCTTTTCAAACGTTTCAGATGCAATAAAACTCTAGATTATCTTGTTTAAATACAAGAAGGTACAATCCAATTCATTTTGTCTAAAGAGATGCTTAATTTTTTTTTTGGTTTCCTCCATGAATCATACATAATCCACCACTTAGATCTGGCAAAAAAGTTTGGTTCTTTACAGGAAAATCTATGGATGCTATCTGCTTTTGAATTCTTTTATCAATTTATTGATATTATCTCTCCAATGTATGTCCCAGATTATTCTGAATTACTTTTATCTATTCTGACATTCATCCATATTCCATACATCTGCTCAAACTTTCCCATCCTACCCTATATCTTTAATAAACTGAAATCATTTAATGTTGAATATATTGGATAAATTATAAACCAAACAAAATCATAACACAGTTTAATCACTACAAATTTTTTTATTGCAAAGCTTTTCGTCAGTTACGTCATTTTCAAGCGTACACAATAAATATTACATGTAAATTACCAGAAATATTTATAAAACCCCTTTGATTCGGTAGTTTTGAATTTCCTTTTATATTTAATTGAGTTAATAAAATTGTATTTAATAGAAATCTCTATGTTACGCACTCTATACGTAAGTCCATTGTCAAAACATCGCTCAGGTGTACCATAGTATAATGTATTAGGACCCGATCTGTTTTTAATGTTAATAAATGATTTACCGAAACGATTTGACTTTATGTTGTCGATCTTTTAGGCCCAATATTATTATATGTAACAGATTACAAAAATCTGATAGTTTTATATTTAAGTCTTATAAATGTTGGAATTAAAAATTAAGACAAATAAAATAGAAGATTCCCTTTACTAAGCGACACCAAACCTTGTTAGAGGAAATTATCATTAATGGTAAGAGTATTCACTGGTAAAAGTAAGTTGGCTATTTAGAGGTCACCCTGGATTCTGTTTAACATTTAATAGTAATATTTGTAATATAATTGATAACACGCATAAAGTTATCCCCGCACGTTACACAAATTTTTAATCGACGATCATATCTTTCGATGGTTAATAAGGTACTACTATATACATCTATTATTCGACTCGGACTAACCTGCATGTCCTGTTTGGTGATCAGTTTCCAACAGAACATTTGAAAAATTACAATTGATTCAAAATCACTATTGCAGAGTTATATTAAATCGTCGTAGATATGCAAAACTTACTTTAATGTTATAGGAGACTACGGCATGCTAGGTCTCGCCATGCATTATTCTAGGTATAAAAATTAAGTATAGGTTATTTTAATAATATTTAGCATTTATTTAAATCATTTTTATTTATACAATTGTATATATGTATGCGTGTGACATGCATGTATATGTGATCATATGTGTGTGTATGTATGTGCATGACATGTGTATACGTATCTAACTACCCCTGCGCATTACCGTATTTTCTTTGTTTATCTTGTACCTTTTTTATTTGCTGTTTCGCGTATAATTGAATATTTATATATTTTATTATTGTTTGCTCTAATACAACATTAGTTTTAGGAAAAATGTTAAAAATACTTAACATTAAGAATATGTTGCACATGTATTATACGTGTATCGTACTACTTAAATAAAGTTCTTTCTTTTCCTTTATATATATTAAACTTTTCTATCATAGAATCCTTTGATTCAACTCCCATTCCATCATTTTTCATAAACCCGTTTTATTATTTTCTCCTTGAATATTAATAATAAATTTATCAATCAAACATTTATATTTTGTTTTTATCAAACGATCTTCGTACGTACGTCATTATTCTAGTCCTTTTTAACATATGGTTTCTTAATCTTTTAACACAATTTCTATGGATAATATAAACATTTTATTTTATATCGGGATATTGTTATATTTACTATATTTAATTCCAATTTTCGTCAGCTACTCAGAACCTCAATAATAATCGTTATTGTCATCCCATCTCCCGATATCTCTCAAATGTTTATAACTACCTCGAATAGCGTCTAATTTTATGACAGCGGATATAACCACAATTCATGTTTTTATATATTTATTACACAATTAAACCCACACTTCTCCAACAGCTTTAAAATTTTCACACGAAAATCTTCCTTTATTCCTACTATATACATTGGATTAAATAAGCTTGTACAGTTACTGCATGGATTCTCGGTAAGTTTACAAAAAAAAAAAATCTTAATATTATTATTTAGTTTATCGACTCAACAAGTTTGTATATATAACCTTCAAAATATGTTGCAAATACAGTAGAACTTCTTTTGTCGGTCACCCTCGGGACCGGGCCTGTGATGGATAACTGAATAGACGGAGAACAGAAATTCCATTACATATTACATATATAGTACTACACCACATTGTAAATCATTTAGGAAAGAAATTAAAAAGAAATAAGTTTAAACGGATAACATTTAGAGTACTGTATTTTTATTTAGAAATTTCGTATAACATAGAGGAATATAATTACCTAGAAAAGCTGTACGTCAAATTGTTGACCTCTTAAAAGAATCAGTAACTTTCTTCCGTTCCTTTGTAGTTTGAGCTTTCTTTACGGCAATATTACATCATTTTTTTTTAAAAGTAAGATCTGCGTAAAGTTTGCCTCCTTTTGTATTTCAGACCAATCGATGCACTTTGTTAACATTATTTGAGTCCCCCAATGGCTGAATGGCTGATTGATGAGTTTTCGTTGCATTTTGATTCTTCATCGTCGTCAACTTCAAAATTATTATACTGCTGAACGTTAGATAAAATATCTTCATCAGTCAAAATTTCAAAACTTTCATCTTGTTTATCGCACTATAATCAATCTGTTACTTCTTCACTTGTCAGTGTATCATTGTTAAGCAGACCGTCATTATAAAACTTCACGATTTCGTCAACATTAATCGTTCCCGTTGTTTCGCTAGTAGGTAGTGCAGGTTCAGGTCATAGTTTATTCCATCCATTCTTGTAGGTTTAACATTGTAAGATCGACTCATGCACTGGCAGTATTAAAAATTGCGTCCTTAATGTTGTATTTTTTCCAAAAATCTTTAAACGTTGTTGTATAATCAGGTGGCAGCAAACATTCAATGAAACTTCTTCCATTCCGTCGGTGGCCAGATGGTACGTACATCCAGATATATATAAAAAAAAAACATCTTCAATGCCGACGAGCTGCCGCTACAGTAACGGATAACAGAGAGTGACAGATACAAGAGTAGCGGTTAAAAGAAGTTTTAATGTATGAATCGCAGTGTTTAAAAATTAAAAACAAAAATATTCAAATGGGATAACCGTGATATATTTTTTCACACTTCGTAGCACATTGATACTACGAAAGGAACTATAAGCTGATGTGTAAGAATATGAATGGTCTGTAATTTACACATAAAATAAAAAATTACTTTTAATTATTAACTACTCGAGGACGAAATGAAAAATATGACAGTTGCGTTTCACGGCTAGGAAAACTGTAATTATGTAAAATTTCGTCCATTTTTGTCCATATAGGGATTTTAATGAGATATTCTAAAAAAAATTTATTTTCATTCATATAATCCTAAACTTACGTCAAAATTCAAAATTATAACCTTTCTAATTATAATTTAAAAATCACTCTAAGCTACATCATTTCTAATCCAACATTGCATCTATTGATTAATTACATACTTCTAATCGGATCCAATATTGTAAATATTTGATCAAACATTAATTACGTGACATCGTTCGAAAATTAATAAACAAATTACACGAATATCATAATTATACACAACTCCCATCCTTGCAAAAAAAAAAACCAAAACATTATTTGAAACATAAAAACAGCACCATTACAGGATGTATATTATGTACAGTATACAATCTAGTAAATACTAACTATAAGAGAAGTAAATAACATGTGTGAAAAAATCAGGTTAACGTTCTGTTCAACTTGTAAAACGTTATAAATAATATAACTAAATAAAAGCCGTAAGATAAAGTAAATTTTCATTTGGCACTATGTACTGATGTGCATAGGTGAGTATGTGTAGTTATATAGTGTGTTTATGTATGTGTACTTATATAAATATGGATAAGTTTATCATTACGAAATAATTATAATGATTATATCTATTTTATAATATACCACGTAAAAGTATAAATGCGGTAGTAAATCAGTAAAATAAAAATATATATATTTTTTTTCAAATAGTACCGTGTGTAGCTGTGAAGCTATTACGACACTGATGGCTTTTTTTTCACATGTCCACTCTTCGGTCATCAACGTAATTGATTATTAATTCAACGTTTTTTAAATAACGGGGCGCATCCCAATAGATAAAAACCGTTTTTTGCGTGTGTCAATATTTTTATATTATTTAATTACTACTACTTATTATTGGTTAGACAGCGCATGTCTACACTGACTTTTCTTTAATCTTCTAAGTGGATTATCCGGGAGTCCGATGGTTTTCATGCATGATATTAACGGATTTAAATTTTGAGCAAATATGCTATGCATTCTGTTGTACCGCTGCTTATATACCTTCATAACGGAAGGAACATTTAGATCATCCCGAATATCAATAAAGAATGCCAGATCTGACAACCATTTATCATCATTTAATGCTTCAATGGGAATTCCTTTCATGCCTACGAATAGTTTAATTTCATGTTTCAAATTATAAAATAGTTGCTCTCGAGAGCCATCGGACCGGGCAATAATATTGAACATCTGTATATGAAATTCTCGATGATTTAGTGCTGACTTTTTAATTGTGATTATGCAGTTAGATACGGCAAATATTACATTTTCTAACTGCGTAGTTTTTGCACATCGATTTTCTTGATGAATGATGCAATGAGATACGAATAATTTAGAAAAACTTTGTTCTCCCATTTTTGTTTAAATAAAGAAATGACTCCCTTATTTTTCCTATCACTGCTGCCGCTCCATCTGTTGTTATCCCAGGTAATGTGTATTTAGTAGTAGATCAAACTTTTGCATCGAAATTTCTACCTGTTCAAAAATGTCTGCTCCGGTAGTAGTGTTTGAAATATGAAGAGGAACTAGGGAATCATTTGCGATTATTTACAGAAACATTATAATATTGTCGCTATCTTTTTTCCCGACTTCTGGCTGACGTGATTTTCTAAATTGTAGTTATGCTACGCAAAATAATAAATCGTGTTTTACCAATTTCCGTAATCAAGATTCGACCGCATCTGAAACCGGTACATTTCATTATGAATATATCTAATTAAGGACTGAACGCGAATATAAAAAAATAAAAGTAAAAAACTAAAAAACTTACCTATTATATTTTTTCTACGGTAAAATTTGTATAAATAAATTCAAGACGGTACATTAGATTTTATTGTCCAGCTAGATTTTTTAGGAGTTATAATCGCTTTCAACTGCGCCTGTAAAAAATTTCAGATTACGTCTGTCGAATTACATATCAAATAATACATACGGATCGCCGACTTAACTGACATTCACACGTAGAACAAATTAGTAAAAAAAAGTCTCATTATGAAACAACTTGCTACGGTTAAAAAGTAACTAATGGTTTATTTATCGTTTGCCTCGTATGCACTTGGAGATAAGGTAGTATACATCGTTTCATTTCATCTTGTAACTTATAATTTGAAATTGCTAATTATGATCAGGATTGGCCGGCGTAGCAGAAAAAAAAATTATAAAAAGTTGAATATCTTGAAGATCGTAGCGTTATTTTATTTTTTAATCTAAAATATTTACAAAACCGTATGGGAAACAAACTACTGAACGTTGTGTTTTTTATAAAACTTGTCAATTTTATAAATAAAGGAAACATCTAATTAACAACGCCGACAGTAGTTATTTACTAAAATAGAAACGGTGTAACTCCATACAATTATACTAAAATACCGAGCAATATCCATATAAATAACGCGAGTTAAAATCATTATCTTGAAATTCCTAAAACTGGCAGACATTTTACAAGTAAAACAGTAACATGGGCGACCAATCGACTCAAATTACGTGATAATAAAAACCACAAAAAAAAAAAAACGATATACAATATTTTCGATAGTGTGCACATATTACAACATAAATTTTTCTTAGACCATTTATCCATCTCGTCAAATTATTTAAATGCTATTTCCACTGATAATTCCGATGTCTTGTAACTACATATTATATCGGTTCATTATGATAACTTGTAAACTGGATTTATTCAATTAATGACCATGAGTAGATTCTATTTTTATAATTTTGGGGAGAAATGTGAAACACATACTACACTGATTTAAATTTCCAACCAGATAATCTTATTTATAAAAGGTCGAGTTGAAAACGATACTGAATAGTTTTTATGTTAAGAAATAAACAAAATTATTAGAACGTTAAAACGTTTTAAATTACAGAATAACTATTTTAACAGGAAATATTACAGATATTACATTTACAATTAGAATATTTTAGAATGAAGCTACTTGGAGAGCGAGTTATTGAAAATTAATACCATTAACGTTCTTAAACACTAATTATAATTTGAAAGTGTACAATACTTATTCTATATTAATAACTATTTAATAAAAAGCGAAAAATAAGTGAATTATATATATATATATATATATATATATATGTATAGTTATATATTTTAAAATAACTTAATGCGAAAATTTCATCTACAGTTAGAGTGTATGAAATAGTATAAAAATAAAACGTTAAAATATATTAAATACAAAAATCACGTCTATATTTGTGTAAATATGAATTCAACTTGTTTTAATCGATATAGAAATTCGTGATTTCAAGGATGAAATTTTCAGATAAAAATAATCGTGTATAGTTCATGATAACTTAGAGGAAAAGTATAAATTTTGAGACATAACTTTAAATTTATTTTATATAAATTAATATTTGAATACAGGAAAATATTGTACAGAATAAAAGGTTTATCAATGATGTAGAAATTATAATTACCTAGTATGTATACATATGTGATAGTATTAATTTTATTAAAAATATTTAATAAGGACTTAACTTGGGTGGTATCTGTATGAAAATAAAAGAAATAAATATATGTTTTAGTGACTGAGTAGGTAGAGAACATAATAATTAAGATAAATAGTAAATGCCACATATTTTATGCATAGCGAGGGAATAACCTAAGTTTTGTTATTGTATAAGTGATAACTTTTAAAGCAAACAATAAGTGGCTTCAGTTGTTATAAATTGATTAAAAACTACATTAAAAATATAAAAAATCCATTCAAATAAAAATTTGGTACGAGGTTTCTTCATCCAACAGAAGAAAAAAAAAAGTATATTACATAAAAGGAACGAATGACAATACATAAACCAATCTCAGAACAACAACATAATGAAGAAAAGCCAAAATGAACAAAAATATAGAATTAATAAAAGTGTAAATATTGTTACAGAAAAAACGCCACAAACGATGCACTACTTTTAATTAGTATATATATATATATATATATATATATATAAATTAAATAAGGTAAAATATAATTTATGGAACATTTAAATAAAGAATACTTCCCGAGATAGGAGTTAAACTAATTGTGCTCCTCTGATAGAATGAATTACAACCAGTCTTAACGATTAGTTCGCTGGAAAGTAAACATGCAAAACCACTCTGTATTAGCTTGCTGTAGAATGCCGTTTGGCCGGTCAATGTTCGCCTTTGATGAGAATTGCTTAGGCGTAACTTACCAACCGAAGTTAAGAGGACTTTAAACCCAATATGAGAAGTTTAATTCGTTTTGTTAGCTATTTGGATCATATATAACTGAACTTAAAACTAATTTTTCTTATGAACGATACACAGAAGTGTTAGTAAAACACTTGACTCGCAATAATAGATTATTTGATAGTGCTACACATTCAATGTTGCACATACTTGGTTCGAGGGGTCATTTGTTACGTCAGTTTCTATATGCCTCATGACACGTGAGTTTTAATATATACTATTGAACATGTTCCTTTAGTTGTTATGTGCATTAAAAGTTTTGGCTAGAAAAAATAAAGATGACAGAAACAACAAATATGAAGATAACAATTGTGTTTTTGAGACTACGCTTATACTTTCTCATAAAATTAACACCTCGTAAGAATTTGCAGAAGACTTGAAAATATGGTTATTAGATGATGACCTCGGTCCTGATCTAACAGAAAAGGAGATAATCCATAAAGTCGACTCACGTTATTACTGAGGGAGCCGTGGAGGGAAAACGCACAATCACTTGAAATGAAGTTATGTCGACTGCAGACACTATGTTGAAGGATTTTCAAGAAAATGTCACGACAAATGTTTATGTAAGATGAAACAAAAAAATTTTTATACATTTTTTTAAGCCGTAAATGACATATAAGTAATTCCTATAATTTGTTTTGTTTATATTATAAAAATTACTCATTACCGTATGAATTTTCGTAGTATGTAGGAACTGGTTTATGTTCATAACGTCTTATATTTGAGGTATACATGATTATATGTATTCATTTGTGTAAAACTGTGCCTAATTATTATTATAATATCTCCTCAATTGTTATAATATATATATATATATAAACTTAAATTTGTCGCTTTAAAAATCAAAATTCCATTTTAAAATATCAATATTTTGTAATGTGATATTTTGATAATCCAAAACTACTCGGTCCCGTAACTGTTGGCTTACCGTGAGTAAACTGTAGTTTTAATTCATAGAATTTGTAGATTACATTCAGAACTACGAAATCTTGTAATCAACGAATGCATACTAGAACTTATTTTAATGGTACACCGCGGATTTCCATATATGAAGATAATAAATATATCAGTCTTTTACTTAAAATATACGTATGAACAGATCAAAGTTAAGCCACAACCAGGACTTGGTACTAATAAAAAAAATTACTGTTGTTATTTTAAAAATACGAGGTAGAAAATTATATAGATGCACAAAGATTGATATAATATAAAATTATAATCATCTGATGATATGTGCGATGAAATAATATTTTAAGGGTCTCTTATTAATGGTTGATCATCTAGTTTGAGGAGAACATGATAATGACGATCAAAGATTATGTATTAGCGCATAATAGTACGTAAGTCAACGTAATGACAATAACAAGAAGAAAGTAACCACTAACGAGTATTAGTGAAAAAAAAAAATACTTTTAATTGTTCGTTGGCTCTTTTCAAGCGATCCATTTCTTCATCGTGAATTTTTTTATCTATCGATCTTATTTCATCGAATCGACTTTGTGAATATTGAATCTTTAATTTAAGTTGATCGATTTCTGTTTGCAGGTTTTTCTTTTCTGTTTGTAGATTTGTGATTAGGTCTTCATTTTCGGATTTATTTAAATCAGCCTAATAAACAAAATTAAGCGTTAAAGTGATCGAAAACGAAAATGTATTTAATTGAAATTACGGAATAACAACTTATCATTGAAGGAGGATGATAACATGCACTTTGTTATCACACGTATCGAGGATATCACCATTTGCTCTTGAATTTACATACAAAACAAGCCTTCAACAATGTAAATCTCACTTATGTCATTTACAATAATGACGATATAATTAACAACGGTTCAATGTACAGATGATGACAATACGTCCACAAATAATTTTCAAACTTTCCAGTACTTGTTTAATCAGTTGAACAAAACCGGAAAGATTTACAGTCGAAATATAAACGTAAACAATAAACATTTTTGTAATACAAACAACGAAATCCGGGATGAAAACAGGATAAGAATTCGGAACGATTTGTTTTAAATTACTTTAAAAATATGCTTTAGAAAACAAATACGAGTTTAGACTATTGAACAAAATCATTCGACAAATGATGATTAAAACGACAAGTCATTTCAATATGGCGTTATAGAATAATTTTTAATACCTAAAACTAACGTTTGTAAAATGGATTTAAAACATGAAGACGAACTATTTCGAGAATTTTAAGAGAGAAAACAATTTAAGTTTTCTCGTTTTTTAGGAAAAATTAAACATCAATGGAGGGCGAAAGAATGACTTCAGAGAGAACAAAGAATTGAACTGGTGTAAAATTGGGAAAATAAAAACGTTGAACGATGTAGCAGCGTACGTGCCAGAAGAAAAATAATAAGAATAATAACGCCGAAATGTGTAATAATACGTACAAACATTTGAATGATAATGACGATCGTAATTAAATTACAATTTAAATATATCAAAATAAAATAATAGAAAATTCAATTTTAATTGAATAATTAGCAATAAAAAAATAATAAAATAAATGTAATTTTGACTGACCATAACAGCTTTTCTCATTCCGTAAGCGATGCTGCTTTCATATAATGCCTGGTAGGCTGCTAATGTCATCCTCATTTCATCCCTTATTCGTAAAAGCATTAAACCTCTTTCCGAGCAGTTTATCGTTACCTGTCGTATAATCTCGTCTAAAATCAGAAAGACATATGATGAAATTAATTACTAGTACATTTAGCTAATTTAATATCACAATTATTTATTTAAAACTATTAAATATCTATTATCGTCGTTTTTAAACAAAAGTATAAATCAAAGTAAATCGATGATTAAATCAAAACGAAATACTAAAAATGAGAAATTAAAACGATTCAAACGATAACAAATGTTTTACAACGAATATTTATGTAATTCTAAACAATAATAAAATTTAAATGCGATGCCTTCTGAATACTAACTTCTCGAACATTATAAATCGTTGGATTAATATATATATATATATATATTATATTACCGAAACATTGAGTGTAGAGTTCCCTACGAACGGGACAAATTCCAGCTTCCCTAGCTTGCCTTTCTTGTAATCTATAATCTAACATTTCTCCAAGTTTGATTACATCTAATCTTGTGGCAGGATCTGTAGATACCTAATAATAATAATTAAAAAAATGATAATAATAACAGCAATTTTTTTTATTTCCATATCATTCGGTTCGTGAAATGTTATAAAAAAATGAGTTTTTTATTAATCATTTATTTGTGCGAAAAAAAAATATATATACACTTTTAACTCCGTATATTTTAGTAATAAATTTTTTAACGAAGCTAAAGTTGCTATTACATAAAGGTTGCATGGTTGTACAACCACCGAAAATGTCCAGAACAGCGTAAAAATTGATGATTCAATAAAATATTTAAAAATAATAATTACAGAGATTAAACACAAAATAACTAATAATTATATATTTTCATAGAATATATTAAAAAAACTTAAAAATCTTTTCAAAAATGGTTGGTGATTGCACGCTCGATGCAACCTGAAGAAGTCATCAGAAAGCCGTATAAGATTTTGTCTGTAACGCTACTATAGTTTACATAGGGGGCTATATTGGCGACTGCTTGGTTGCAAAGAGTCCTTGAAGTACGTACACTTGAATTCGGCAGAATATACTTTTCTCATTGTGTCGTTCATAACACGTGAGTGCGGTTGCATGCGCATATGCTAAGAACTACGACTTATATTTCATCTCTTTCCGAGATTAGTTCTTTCTTCTTCGAATTTCTATCGGTGTTTCTTTCTTTTACCGTCTACATTTCCACATGTAAACTGTTTCATTGCCTTTCTCCAGTTTATGTTGTTCATATTATTACTAAACAATTATAATTTTTTCCTTTGCTTGATTATTATTACGGCAATTGATCATTTCATTTTCAGAGAATTGTTTTGTGAAAAAAATAAGAATACTTAATTACACTTAGAGTTTATGGAATTATTTCGTTTTTGTATTTTAAAAGTTTTTATACTTTTCTAATTGTATAAATTTTGTATAAATATTTGAATATATTTCGGTTTAATATTACAATTTTTTTATCTTGAGATCGATAATCTAACTTCATAATTTGTAGTTTTCTGATTACGGTTTAAAATGGCCCTCGTATTTGTTATTACAGATGTTACTTTGCGACGTTGTGTGAAACAAAAAAAAAATTGCGCGGGGGAAGTGTAGTAATGTTAGATTTTTCAACCGCGAGCCGTCGTCACCGGTATTTACTAATCGAACAAAAACTGATGAAGAGAATACAACGATCTAAATCAATTTAGATTTAATAAGTACGTCGTTCGAGTTGATAATGTAGTTTTTTCAAATAATATAAATAAATTCGTTTTATAAACGAATACATCAAAATTGTGCACTACAGTACACTCGTACACGTAGTTTTAAATCAATCAATCGTTGATTTATGCGCCACGTGATGGATATATATTTTGTTTTCTTTGTCAAAATTATATACGGTATCGTTTAAAATAGCTCGCGTTTTTACGTATATTCGTTTATTTATTTAAAAAAAAAATTAATTATGATGACAAGTTATTACTTGATTCAATTATCAAGGAAGCAATTAAATACATTACAGATAATTTTTCTTAAAGGTAAATCAACGTGTTTTTTTTTTTTTTAATTATGGTAAAACGCGCAGTTTTACGATTATACGTCTCTGATTTAGGTTTACAAATTAATGTATGATAGTAAATAAAACGATGAAATATTACGTAGATTGTAATGTTATTATTTACTTAAATTAATGATATTACAGAAATGTGCAAAAAAAAGTTTAATAAACGTTTTGTTATTAAAAAAAGAATCTAATGTTAAATTATTGCAGTACATGTACACATCAGCTGTCTGATCGACGAGTTAGTTTTGTTCGACTTACCAGTGTTAAGATATCTGGTCTTTAAATTTGGAAAAACTTTTTATTTTCATAAAAGCAAATGGTAATTAAAACTCGAAAAAACGTGATGCTGGAAGTATAACATTTTATTTTCCATGTAAAATATATTTGTAAACTGACATTGCTAATTTAATAGTAATTACATTCAAAGTGATCAGTAAGAAACCGGGTCGCTTGTAGAGATCGATCAAAAGAGACAATTTAAATATTTTGGGGCGCTAATGTCGGACGACTTATATCGTGATCAATCAGTTCACGCATTGAATTTACGAAGGGCGTTTAGGAAGAAATAAAATACGCCTGCTGAAAACGTATGTATGATCTATAGCAGTTTACGGTGCCGAAACTTGGACTATGAATAAGCAAAATGTGGATAAGTTGAAGCTTTCGAAATGTGGTACTGGAGGAGAATGGAGAAGATAAGATGGGCGGATAATAAGATGAGAAATCCAGAAATTATGGATAAAATAAACGAAAAAAGGAGATTAACTGATCGAATACGGAAAACGCGATTAAACTGGATTGACCCTGTTATAAAATATGGAGGAAAGACGTTTTTAAGGGCAAAATTCAAGGGAAACGAGGACGTGGAAGACCGAGAAATTCATTCATAATACGAGACAAAGGACTTCGTAACTATAAGGAGTTAAAGGGAGGAGCTGCTGAAAATGGAGAACATTGGAAAAATATCATCATAGAAAAAGACCAGTCCTAGGACGGAACTAAAAGAAGTAGATTCAAAGAGCGTACTTTTTAAAATTATGAAATTATTATTCGAGTCGAATCGATTCGTATTTTTTCTACATGTTTGGTAAGTTCAACTTTTAACTACAGTTACATTATTAGATTCATCCGCCGTTAGAAGATATCCGTTAAGTTGTCTCAATTTAAAATTAAAAAATAGATAAATAATTAAAACTAATTTCGCAGCGTAGAAATACCTTTTGCCTCCAAAGCAGACCATCTTCTTCCCATTCTCGCGGTGGTAAAATACAGTCCAACATCTCTTCGGTTTCTTTACTAACGCTACCTTCCGCTTTCGTGGTAACAGGAAATGTATGCTTTAACTGGTGTAAAATTTGGTCGATTAATTTAACGGCGTTTCGATATGAAGTTAGACATTTTATAATTAAATCGACTGTAATAATTTTTACATTTTACACTCTCATCTTCGGCATTGTTAAATCGACAGATGTTTATAATAAAGCTACTACTAAAACATAGAAATAGGAAATAACCGGTTTAAATGATAATCCGAAGATTAATGAAGTTCTTGTAATACTTTTCACGAATGCCCGAGATATTACGTTTTTCAAAGTAAATATTTCCTACAAGCGTTTTTATTTTCGCTTATATTATTTTCATATATATATATTTTTTTAAATTTTACAAAAAATTAATGTCTACGCTCGAATACGTTCGTAGGAAAAATGCATACATACGATTAAGATAATTAAGTAAGAATCAAATCCATCAGATATACACAACTGTTACAACTACAACCGAATCATCAGAACTGAAATTCCCGAACAGGTAATTATTATATATATATGCAAATTCACGCTTAATAAACGAATTAATTTAATTACCTTTTCTGGTTTGCGCGATTTTTCGTCTTTTTTGGATACGATATAAGGATTACCATGTTTTAATAGCGAACTCGAAGATGGTATAATGAGTGTGGAAGTAGTGTCGTCCATCGTATGCGCAGTTAAGACACGATTAATTCAGCCGATTATGTGTATCGTACGAAGATGAAAATAAAAATAATGCAAAACTATGTAACATACGTAAAAATAAAAGTATTATGATTAGGTAACGAAAGTAGTAATGAGACCCACAAAATTGTAATCGAATAAACTACTATGACAACGCATAAACAAATTACCGTAAACAATCTTAAACTAGTAATATAACTAGATTAATTAATCCACAGATAGCGCACACACACACACACACACATATATATATATATATATATAATATATATACACGTACTTTTCTACATACCAGATCATCTTCGATCGAAGTTTGGCGATCAATAAGGCTAGGCTGTTCTTATTAAATAGATAATTTTTTCAATGTTAAACATTTTGCGTACCGTATAGGGAATATCTAATTACCAATATGTATCAATACGTCGTGTCAGTTTTTAACATTATTTAAAGTTTAATTGCGTTTAATAGAAATACGGAAAACACGTCTAAAATAATGTTTCACACGATTAATGCTAATAATGGATAAAACATTATACGCGTTAGAAGATGAAGTAAACAGATCGTAATTACCGTGAGCTATCCGTTATAACTTAATTTCGGCATACGATGAAACTGATGCAACTAATTCCATTTAATGTCGAACGACAGACGATGTAATTAAAATTACAAAAGTTACATCAACTTCGAAATTCAATGCCCTAAGCGATTCTCATCAACCCGAATAAGAGTGGATCGTCAAAACGAGATGCTCTGGTTTAACGATGTTTTTTCCAGGCTTACTTGGTACTCTCATTTATCGACCGATGGAAAACATAGCAGTCCTTTTTACCTCGAAAAATTCTCGTCTTCGATGGAGTTCAGGACGAGGCATCGTACGAATAAAATGCTATATCATTACCGCTACGCTCCTAACTATTAGCGATAAACGTTTCTAGAACTTTAGAATAATGCATATAAATAAATATGTAACAATGCGAGTAGAAACGCTATAAAAAGATAATTTCTAATGGACGAAATTACGAATTTTTGAAATGATGAAAGTTTATGAAAAGGCCGAAAACAAGACGAGCAAAAATACGCACGTATCGAATGATATTTTAGAAGAAAACGCATAGACAATTCCATTTTTTAATATCCATATTTACAACTAAATGTTTAAGAAATTATTAATGATTTTAAAATGATACAGAATTCATCGACACCTATCTATAAATACACACAATACATCGGCGCTAATGCTAAATTTATGGTTACAAAAGCGGCAAATTTTACAAAATAAAATCGACGTAAAAAAAGTGTCTCCTACTCGAATTCCGCGGCATATGAAATACACCAACACTTGCTCCGTCGTTATTCTTAACTCGGGAGTCCTAAAAAAAAAGCGGCAAAATTCAATTTTTTCCCGAAGTCCTTTTGCTATATAACTTTCATTATACGTATCTGTATATCATCATCATAATTCTTAATTCTTGTTAATATTGGTGGACAGCTAATTTGAAATGTCAGAATTATCTGGATAACGCCATTTTTTTCATGTTACTATATGCTGTTACTTTTGCATTATATTGCATCTATTTGATATATTTCATTCTTGACTTTTTCCCTTCAATTATTTTTATGTTAAATGTTCATTGTGTCCGAAAACATCACCCACTCATTTGTATCTCCATTTTTTTTTTAAATGTTCCTAATAAGTTTCTATTTTCACGGATTAATTTCTTTGTTATTAATTTCTCCGTCCACGCAATTCCTTTCCATAACACCAGGTTTCGAACAAAACTGCAACTGGCTTCACGAATTTTTATCTATCGTCGGAGCTATTGAACCATAAAGCAAAATGCTCCGTACGAATGTTTTGATTAGTTTCTTCTTAATTTCTACATTCACGTGTCTGTAAATTAATAATTATTTTCTTTTTCATAAATGACAATTTCGCCATTCCTATTCTGTCATTTATATATTGTGTGCTCCTTCCATCATTTGTTATTATGCTCCGAAATATCTTCTTTTTTTTTTATTTGTTTTTATTTACACTCCATCTATTTTTATGTTTATTTTTTTTTTCTATGTTTTCTTTTTGTTTATCCTCGTATTGTTGGTTTTCCAACTTTTCGTTCGATTTAGAGCCCGTTCTGTGTTTTGTTCATTTTCTGCTGGCATAGCAATATCGTCTTGAAGACGTTTATTTTATATCCGTCTAATATCATTATTATAATTTTTTAAATATATATTTTAGATAAACGTCTGCAAACGTGAAGATGATTATTTTCTTTTCGACTAAGTATTATTAATTTTTTTTGTAGAATATTATATATTTTGGTTAAAGAAAATGACGCGAGAATTAAAGCAATATATTACATATAATACTGATTTTTAGACGACTAAATAATTTTTAATTCGTTATATAAATACTTTTAGGAATGAAACATTCTATGTTATAAAAATAGACAAATTTTGAACATATTAAAAGTTTATGTAAATTAAGTGGACACTGCAACTGAAAACATTAAGACCACATTGTATTTTTAATTATATATATATATATATATATATATATATATATATATATATATATATATATATATATATAATAAACCGAACGAAATATAACACAATCACTAAAAGTTTTTTAATCGCGAAGCTTTTCGACAGTTACGTCATTTTCAAGCACGCACCAAAATTATTACATCTTTTTTTATATCCAAAATTATTACATCTTTTTTTATATAATATAAAAAAAGATGTAATAATTTTGGTGCGTGCTTGAAAATGACGTAAATGTCGAAAAGCTCCAAGATTAAAAAACTTTTAGTGATTGTGTTATATTTTGTTCGGTTTATTATTAATTAATAAAATCACTAGTCTCCAATATATTCAACATTATATATATATATATATATATATATATACATACACATATACGTAAAATACGGATTATAAGATTACAGACCATTTTTATTTACTAAATAGGTAAACCGTTTTTTCTAAGATAAACTCTTCGATCGCATAAATAATTTTTAAACGTTTTTAAATTTTCTCGCACTACTCGGCCGAAATACGTACACATTTTTCACTTTCTAGGAAATAAAACAAAGTATTATCATATTATTTATTTCACGCTGCACTACTGTCGTATTATATATAACATATACAAATTTATTATTTTAAAAATTATAGTAATTATATTTTTTATTATGAAAAAAAAAAAGGGAACATGCGATCATTTTTGATAGATGTTATTTTTTTTAAAAAAAAAACTTCGACGAATTAATAAAAAATGTTCATTTAAAAAAAAAATTAAACAAATATCGAAAGACAACGGGATAATAAAAGAAAATACAGAAAATATTAAAACCGACAAAAGAAACCAAAATGTTCGTAATTGAGATAAATTATAATTTAAAATACGCCGAATAAATGCTGAAGTTAATTATTTCGTCGCGTAAAATGTTCGACAACAAATTAACTCTTAACTATAACGTTTATTACATTGTAGAAAAATTTCTGAATTTATTTTTTCATCTAGGAAAATTTCACAGAAAACTTTATAAAAATATAAAACTTAAATTTCCGTACAACATAAATGCAATACGAAATTTCCTGTAACTGCGCGGATATATATTATATATATTATAGATTAGTATACATGATTATTATTACGTACGCGGTACAATTAACGTGATTCAAAAATAATGCTGGCAATATGATTATAAATAAGAAAATTAATAAATCACGAAGTTATAATTGCTTGTATAAATATTCATAAATCCGGATATCGTAAACTACTTAATGTCTATAAGCCAAATGGGAAATCGATGATTATAAATAAGAAAAATAATAAATCACGAAGTTATAATTGCTTGTATAAATATTCATAAATCCGAATATCGTAAACTACTTAATGTCTATAAGCCAAATGGGAAATCGATGATTATAAATAAGAAAAATAATAAATCACGAAGTTATAATTGTTTGTATAAATATTCATAAATCCGGATATCGTAAACTACTTAATGTCTATAAGCCAAATGAGAAATCGGATCACGCTAGGAAATCGAATTACTTTTACGAGTTATATGTTTAGTTTAGAATGATTACAAATTTTTTTTTAGATTTCCCTAGAGATCCAAATTTCTTTTAAATAAAAAAAAAAAATGTCATCTGTAAGCGTAAATAATTAACTTTTAGATTTCATTAAAGAAATCTCACAGGCTGAAAATTTTTAATTATAACAAATTTCATTATATTTTAAATTACAAAATTATTATAGATTGAAATTTAAAGAATTTATTGTTTTCGATTTAAAAAAAAAAAAAATTACAAATAAAGATCGCATCTAATATACGAATTTTGTTCGTAAATTTTTCAGTAAATTTTATCGCAACGATAAAACTATAGCTAGAACCTTATGTATATAAATAATTAACTCCTTTCCAATTTTTAACGTAAATAATAAGTCGCCTTTAAAATTATTATTATTTTTTTTTATTATTCCCTATAAAACGAGGAGAAAACTTATCAAAGGATGCGTGTAAATAGACTAAAAACGAATAGAAAACATTCACATTACAATCGTAGCTCGATGTAAATATTATAAATACACAATAATATATACATATAAAATTTGATACGTTATTGCAAATTTGTAAAAAAAAAAATTATTCCTACATATACAAGTGTATAAATTATTAAAGGGACACGTAAATAAATTTCAAAATATTCACATTAAAATTCCATAAGTACAAACGCACACAAAATACATAGTAGGTGTGTCACAAATTTTAAAAATAATTTTAATAATCATAAAACTGTTTATAATGGTAAAAAATAAACACTCGTACTAATGAAGCCAAAAAAACACACACACACACAAAAAAAAACGAATTATAAACGAAAGAAAATAAAAAGATCGAAATAGTTTCATAATAATCACGATAATACATTTATAAATAAGTATACGAATAAAAATATATTCGTGGACGTAATTTCAGAAATTAACTCGTAGTATAAATTATACACACATACATAAACAACCGACAAATTATTCTATCGACTCTCTGAAGAAGAGAAATATCGCATTCTGTGAAAACGAGAAATCGTGTACGATGATTTAAATTCGTTATTTCTTGCACAGTTGCGTAATACGTATTGTCGGTTAAGTAATTTTAAATTACATAAACAAAGGAGAAAATCATCTGTAGTAATGACGCAAGAGAAATGTATTTTCCCGTAAAAAAAGGGAAAATAATTAAAATTGAAAATATCTCTTTTTCCTCCTTCATTTTTAACTCGTAATTTATATTATATATTTTATAATAAATAATTACATTACGTAGAACTGCAATGATATATTTTTCCGTGGTTTTTTTTTTTCCAATACGATAAAATACGCGTTTAGGGTCACCTGCGCGATACTAAGCCATTCAGAGGTGACAAAGGTGGAGTCATTTCAAATTCGACCAGCAAAGGGAAGTGATCTATAGTAAATTAATACAAAAATTACGAATTAGTAAAATTGAAAATTAACTTTTTTATAAACTAAAACCGAACAATTTAAATAAATAACATTAATTATAGTTAATCGATATTTTTTTACACACTTTAAAACGTGTAAAGTAATTGAAAATTACTAGAGAAAGCGGAAGTATAATGCTTTTTGCGTAATACTATTTCATAGACACTTAAAATATTCTCAGAATTGAAACATTTTATTTCCACCGAGTATTCTTTAACGTCTATTTGATTTATACTAGATTCACTTACCCGATGGTATATGTGGGTGGGGACAACCGATAACTTTATTCTGGTGAAACCATTCCGGAGTTATCGGACCAAGTAAACCCAACGGCGTCATATTTTGTTTGGAATAGAATATATAGTCAATAATGCCCTTGAAATGAAATCTGCAATAACGAAGGAATTATAGCGAATTTTTAAAATATAAAATAGACCGTAAAATTATCACGCACTTTTACATATATATACACATATATACACACACATAAGTAAAATTATGTGAAGTAAAAATTACTGCCAGATAATAGTAAGCAAAACATATGTAATTTAAAAATAATATCACCTTCTCTTCATGCCTGCATGCAAAATTATACAAAATGTATTACGTAAATATATTGAATTTGATCGTTGTTTCTCTACTTTTCGTACTTAATGGACAAAAAAAGATCTAATTTCCATTCATAGCATTTAAATTTTTAATTATTTTTATTTAAAAAGTTTATTCTGCATAGACGTTGAAAAATTAAGAAATCGTTTCCCATAATACTTTCAGTGTCTTCGTAAAACTATTTATATCTCTTATACTGTTCTGTGTGTCCAAGGTATTTGTTTTTTGTTTAATCCATATATTCTACTTATAAATAAGCAGGATTGGATGTTTAGTCTCACCAACAGCTGTCTCTGATATTTCCTCATAGATCATCACCGTTTAAAAAATATAATATAAATATACTAACACGCACACACACACATATATATATATATATAAAACATACGTGTAATTAGTATAAAGCATAATATCTTCATTATATGCCGACGACAATTTAAAGGAATGTGTAAATTCATTAGGCTTTTCACAACCGGAAATTTTTTGTAATACTGACTTGTACGAGAGTTCTTTAAAGTCTTGATGATCTGAGCAAACCCGACCCGATGATAAAAATTCAATTACACCTGCATCAAACAATATATAAGTGCATACGGTACAATTGAAATTAAAATTATTTATCGACATACATGGATTACTGTATTACGTAAAAAATTTGTAGAATATCGTACGCCATAATACACAACCAGATGAACCACACTTTTACAAACCGGTTTCAAAGTGAATGGTAAGAAAATTGACAACTATTAGTTATGCGATTGGTGAGGTACTAATTGTTTAAAACGATGGAACAAATACAATGTTCTCCCGACTAGCAACAGAAAGCGTGAAATATGAGATAGCTGGCTAAAACAAACGTCGAAGAAATCTAGGAATAGCCACGTGTGGTTTTAATAATCTCAAACGCATACTTAAAAGATGAACATAGATCTACGGCTGAAAATATAAAAACGCATGATTTCTATGCTGCGTTATTCTTCGGGGAGATGTAGGTAATGACGTAGAAATACACTCTTTCAAATGTGGTGTTATCGTCTCATTAAATGGATAGAAAAGATTACGAATGACGAAGTGCTCCTACGGACCGGATTCTAGAAAAAAAAAAACCACTATCAAAGATATCGGAAGACCTGCTCGAAGGGCAAGATGAAACACGGTAAACTGTTTCAAACTGTTCTATAAAGTAAAATAACAGATAAGACCAGAAAGAAACGGAGCTTTGGAGATTAAATTATTTAATAATAACATGCCACTGATCAACCTGTAATATAAATGATGATAAACACACACACATACATATAAAAATTATATATAACGTAAATTATAAGTACGTAATTTTCTATATTATATTAATCTTATCATCATTTATCACTGAACCCAAGGGTTCGTTTCCTCCACTCCGTTCTATTTTCGGCCATCCTTTTTACATCCGAGTATGTTTGACATCCCATATCTTTAATTATCTGCTTTATATAATTATTCCTTGGGCTTCCATTTATTTTCTTCTTCCCAGTTTTTCCTTCATCGTGTCTCAGTATATGCCCCATCATCTGTGATCTTCGTCTTTTTATATTTATTAATTCCCGTCCTTCACCGATTATGTTTAGGACTTCCTCGTTGCTCTTCTTCTTTATCAATTTTATTTTTAGCATCTTTATCCACAGCCACATATCTGCTGCCATCAACATTTTTTTTTTATCAGCTTCATTTACTATCGATTCACATCAATTTAGCAATGTACTCCATATACACAGACTTTTATAAGTCGTTTTCTGAGTTCTATGCTTACATTTTTACAAGTGAATAATGCATGTTTTTGCAAGAATGCATATTTCGCTAGGTTTATTCTACGCTCGATTTCTCTGTCGGTTTTCCCATCTTCTGACGTCATACAGTCCAAAAATAACGCTTCTTTGACTTAATTTTTTTAATTATTTAATGTTTTTCTTTGGCGTTGGGGTTCTTTCGCACATTATTAATTTAGTTTTTGTTTCATTTATTTTCACGTTGTATTCTTCCAAGTGTAGTTTCGTTTCTTCCAGTGCTTCTTGAGGTTCTTTTTCAGACATAGCAATAATGACAATGTCATCAACGAACCTTATCATATGTATGTATTCAGCTTGAATTTGTATCCCAATGTGTTTATTCCTCAGACTATTTTTTATTGCGTTTATTGGTTTTTCTATGTATATATATTAGATAACGGTTGGTGAGGTGACGAATCTTTGACTCGCCCCTTTGCTTTATTCTTATTTCCTCTCTGCTTTTTCCTACAACGAATTTAGCTGTTTGATTATTATAGATCGTTTGTAGGCTGGCACTATTCTGTCTTCTGTTGTTGTTTTTCTATTATGAGCCTTAATGCTAATAGTGCTTCTGTTGCACCATTTTGTTTTTGGAATCCATACTGATCTTAGTCAAGACTTTTATTAATTTTGTCTTGTATAATATTTTTGAGGTACTATTCTGTAATTTTCACATTTGTTCGCACTTTTTTTCTTTGGTACCATCTATTCTGTAATTTTCACATTTGTTCGCACTTTTTTTCTTTGGTACCATCTCACTAATCTACCCTTTTCGAAATTGGTCGATGCTTCCCATTTTTTTTTATTATACGATTAAAGAGATCTTTCAAGTTTTGCAAATTAAAATATTAACTTATACTCGGCTATAGATGTTTTAAGTCAGATGTTGAAACTACTAAAAAAAAAGTAATTACTGGACGAATTATTATTTATATTACAATATACCGACCATAATTAGAATATTCCAATTATTTTTATATTAGTTCGAATATTACCTTTTGAATAAAATATTGTATATTCAATTTGAAATCATTTATAACTCAGTTTATAAATACATACACATATTATCGTTACTAATACGGTTTAATGTAGAGAAATAAATATTGATTAGAATATTCCTTTCATTTCAATATTGGTTGAAATATTATTTTTGCAACGATTCGGATGTATTTTAATTCAACTTTATTTAACAATCGGCTTATAAAAAAAGTTCGCTTAAATTGTACCATATATGAAGATAAATACCTGAATCTGGTAGTGAGTTAAAATCACCACAAACTAACAATTGAATGGATGACGAATCCGGCTTGTGACCCGGTCTGAAACTTTGACTAGCCTCTTCGAGTATTCTTTGAAGTTCGTGCGACAACATCATCACTTGTATTAATTTTACGTCGCAATATTCCGGGTCCCAATGAATGTGTGCAGTGCATACTAAAACCGGTTGTTGCACTTGATTGGCGTCGCTCGGCATGCCTAATTTATTTGTACAAAGTTTACAATTAAAAGTGACAATCGATAAAAAATTCTATCGTAACATAGCAAAAACAACGGTTCAAATAAAATTAAGATACCCTTTATTTCTACCGTTCCGTTTTGATAAAATCAAATACTAAATTTCGTTGAAAGTAATATTGATTAGTATATCAATCTATTGTCAATATGACAGCCCTCAGTTATGTTCAAAATTTATCTCAATGTTCTAGTACAGGCTCTTTTTTTATTTTTTATTTTTCATTGGGCACCTAATTTCATCCATTCATTATGTAAATAGCGAAGTTACATGCTGAAAAATTGCAATAATTTCATTTATTGTCATATTTTATCGCAGTTTGTACACATTACATCTTCAAATCTGTGCATTTTTATCATTCAACTTTAATAATTAAATTCCAACCTTTTTCTTATGTTCGTATGTTATTAAATAAATAATTTTTCTAACTGTCACAATTTTGACTATTATATATGACAAACCTTAAAAACATAACGCATTTATAGTGTAAATAGTAAATGTCAATTAAACAAAAATTTTAAACGCTAATATTCGGTTAAAACAATCTTAATCGATATATGTCAATACGATAGCCCATAGTTATGTTCCAAAATTTATCTATTATTATTCATCACATTCTTATCTATCCTACACTAACACTACACACATCACACTATTTAATCCAACTCGTGAATTTCCTTTCTTTTAACAAGAAATTTTCTTCTAGTTGTAATGGGAACAAAAAAATCTCAATTAGTTTCTTCGTAACGAGTTTCCTATCATCCAATTTTACTTGCTTCATGTTTCATATGGTGGTTCGAATACGACAAACTTATTTCCTCTAGGAATATTTGGTTTCCGCAACAATCTAAGCTATCGAAACTGTCTAGTTCAAATATTATCGGATACTTACAACGCTGTGACGATTTTAAGTTTTAAAATTCTTACCAATTTCATTTTGAATGTAATTAATTCGTAGTTCAGTTTTCCGCTAATAAAATTGAAATTTAAATTAGAATTCGTAGAAAAATGCAATATGTAACCATTTTTTGTTTTTCGTTATTTATTTACGAATTTTATTCAATGACGATATCAAAAAATTTCGAACGGCTGACCCCTTTAGATTGGTTTTCAAAGTCCACATTTGCAAAATTTAAAAACGAGTTCGTTAGAATCGTAAAGTACGCGTGACTTACTTTTATTATTATTATTATTTCGAAAAAATCAGTATTTAACGTAGCGGCAACAAATATATAGATAATATGAAATAGAAGATAGTACGGAACTTCAACCAATTCTGTTCTTTTATTATGGTGTCCATAAATCGGGTTCTTCTTCTTAATTTTCCATTTGCCTTTCCTTCCATTAAGTTTTTTAGCCATTTACAATGTCTGCTTTGATGACCGATCATACAATTTCTTTTTTTTTCAATCGTGTTTATTATCTCTGGTAGTTCTATTCTTTTGAATACCTCCTTATTTGTGATTTTATCCATTCATGATATCCTCAGCATCCTTCGATAGCACCGAACTTCAAAAGTTTGAAGTTTTAATCTTTCTTTTTTATATAAAGCCCATGTTTCGCTGCTGTATAGTGCAACACTCCAGACAAAAGTTTTAACGAACAGCTTCCTTATGCGTAATGGGATATTTCTCGATGTAATAAGCGTACTTTTTTTTTTTAATAAAAGCGTTATTATATTCTTTTTCTTACTTCTTTTTCTATTCACCCGTTGGATGTTATTAAACTGCCGAGATAAGAAAATCCTTTTACTCCAGGTATTCGTTTTCCATTGAGGACACATCTTTTGAGACGTTATTTGCACATATAATTACTTTTGTTTTATCTGCATTTACTTTTATTTTACGTTTTTCTATTAATAGCGCATTCAAGTAATTAAAATGTTGTTGCAATTTTTCCTCTTCTTCTGCTATCAAAACAATATCGTCGGCATACCGTATAGCGCTATATTGGACTACATTAATTTTAGTACCAATATTTTTCTCTTCTGTGAAAGCTTTCATTGCTTCCTCTATGTGTATATTAAAAAAGCAGTGGTGACAAGCAGCATCCTTGTCTTGTCCCCTTTTTTATTTTAGTTCTGGCATTTTGTTTATTACTGTTTTTTGAGCCTTATATAGTTTGAAAAGTATCCTTCGGTCTCTGTAATCTACATGTATATCTTTCAAGATTTTGACCATTATATTCCAGTTGACATTATAGAAGGCTTTTTCAATACCAATGAAAGCAATAAACAGTTTTTTATTGATCTATAAATTTTTCTAAATAATTAATCGTAATGATAATATAGCTTTTCTCGTGCTCTTTCCTTTTCTGAACCTAAATTGCTCATATGGTAAATTTTCTTCTACTTTCTTTTGTATACGACTATATATAATTTTTGTCAGGATTTGTATATATATATATATATATATATATATATATATATATATATATATATATATATATATATATATCAATATATCGATACACACGCGTTGAAATTAAAATTTATGCGGGGATAAAGCTATAAATACCATTTTCCCAAGCTTGTTCTTTAGTTTTTAACAGCGCGGCTAAACCGATATTATCTTTCGGCATGACACGATTTAACATATCGTCGGATCCTTCCGAATTGGCCATTGCTAATTGCGTAAATTCGATTAGGTATTCTTTTACTAAAGAAAATCTGAAAAAATAAGCAACATATGTTTAATTAATGAAAAAGCCGTGTTTTTTTTTGTAATTTTTACTATTCGACGTAATTATCGATTAGTAGTGGAAAAGTTTGATTTGATTGATATTTCTAAGTAAAATTTAATTATAATTTTAATTGCTTAGTTGAGAAGAGAAATAAAGAAATTTCGCAAACGTAACAATCTTACACGAACAGTGTATCACTACTGTCCGTTTAAAGATCATACAGTAAAATTTATAATACGATAGATTATTTCGCTATAATCGATAAATATAAAGTGTTATTTTCATTATATATATATATATATATATATATATATATATATATATATATATATATATATATATATATATATATATATATATATAATAACCTTATTGTAGTAATCTAAAAGGAAGAAAATCAAGAAGAGCGCATTTCACCAATACAGTTCTTCTGCACTCTTCTTCACTTGTTGCCGTAATCTATATGCTGTAACCTATAATTGTATTTATTTAGATATATCGTCTTCTGTTTTAGTATTGTATTCACGAAATTTATTATTTATCGTGTAATACTCCTTAAACCAATTCTTATAATCCTCGTCTATCTTGTATGTATTTCGTATTTGTTCAAGCGCTGAACATTCTAGAAAGGTATGTTCAGGTTTGAATTTTTTCAAATAAGTCTGAAAGTTTCCATGGCTCGTAATCGTTACTAATAAATTAACGTTAAGGCTAATTAAACTATATTAATTTACGCATCGAACAAATATTTTTATATCGAATAGCAATTACCGGTATGAAAACGGCTAACTATATTGGACGGTTTAAATATAAGATAATAGCTTTCGTAGATTAATTAGATTCATTATAAATTTGTAATTTTATATCGTTAATTATAGATGTCTAAAAATTTTATTATAACACGGTATGTATACTTGATGTAGCTACCATCAGTTATGCAGAACTAACTAAATAAATAAATAAAAAACAGACAATGAACAAGTTGACAAAGAAGCGTACTCTGCACTGTATTCTCCAACACCATCAACCGCGGTGCATGCATACTAAATTTGCAAAAATACCTTGCAAGATATTTTCATCTTCTTTAGAACGTTGAATGGTCGTCAAATAAAATTAACCTTGTTGCATAGCATCAAAAATAACATCTAACCCCGCTCCCCCACCTTATCTCGGACAAATTTCATACACTTATATCGACCCCGCACAGGTGGCATTAGCTCGACACACGCCTATCTACTGAGCCGCCAAACCAATGTCTATTCTATATTAGCATTACTCTCCGCTCAGTCATACATACTCCTACATTGTACACCCGCACGTCAAGATCAATACACTAGCCGTACTCAACGATTACAATATCTATATTCAAATTACATTGTACTACATCATTAGTGGTTCGAAATTTGGGCCTACAGGAGGTTACTTAGAATATCGTGGATGGACCGGAAAACTAACGAATATGTCTTCTAAAAACTAAACATACATACGCGGCTGTCATGTAGAATAAAGAAGGGATTCTTGAAGTTTTTCGGACACATAGGGAGAGATACGAACTCTCTGCAAAATCTGATAATTACCAGGAAAGTATGCGGGAAGAGGAAAAGTGGAAGACCGCGGATGCGCTGGGTTGACCAGATAAAATCACTAGCTGGATTAAATCCACATGAAGCATTGTAGGCTGCTCAAGACAGATCGGATTGGAGAATAACATACGCGGCGGTCTCATAATATCACTACATCCTTCCGGGGGTCCAAAGGAAGAAGACATCATTATTAATGAATTAACAAGATACATGTAGCGTATGTTAGCTTCCACGGTACCGTAATAGTCAGGCACCTAAAACATGTTTCATAAATAAATATTTTTATTACTCTTTCTTTTTATTTCTTCCGCGGTTTACAACTAGCTTAATTAGACTATTTAGCAAATATTGTTACAGAAAATTGTCACGAAACGAGTACCAGTCAGCACCAGTCCACCAGAACAGTTATTCTACGATTACATTAACTCGGAAGGTTTTTTTTTTTAACAGTCTTAGGTCGATATCTGTTATAACACTGTTTCTCCAAATTAACATTACGATCATCGACGTTCGTATCGACTTAAATCGGATAAATCGACTATATTCTGTACAGTGATTCCGTAGGAAAGGTAAATGAACGCACGATAGAAAGTTAATGAATAAACATAAGTTCAAACCGAAACGAAAAACAACTTACAAGAAAAAAATGCGTTTTGTGAAAAATGTCGTTCTTTCTTAATTTTATTTTTATCAAAACTATAAGTACCGAACGCATGGTAATCAACGATGAATGTATGACGTTGTAATTTTTCCGATTTTAATATTTGTCGTTTATGCAATCGACTGAATTTTTAAAAGTACGTTTTACAAAGAGTTAGTTAAAAACGAGCTATTTATAAAACAAATATCAGTATAAAAACGAATCAAAAGTATATCTCACGTAAAAATAATAACCGTTACAATATGCTAGATAACATTCTCAATGAATTTTTCACAAAATTCTAAAACAAATGAACTTTTTTTCTTTTTAAACTATATGTATGCACGTATACATAATAGATGTGCGCGTGAATTAAATTAATATCTTACTTAAAATCAATATCCTACGTAATTATAGCACACTACTAGGTTATGTGCGTGTATTTTTCATGAAATTCTAAAATATATATATATACGCGTACAGCGAAAATGATTGCATCGTTTTACAAAGCAAAATATGTCAAAATATTTTGCAGATAACGTTTAAAACGCAGTTCTATTTCCATATTATTTGCCTCGTTCGTCCTGAACTAAATATTTGAAATTACATTTTATGAAGAGTTAGTTAAAAGGATAACTATTACAAAACAAGTGCCGGAGCAATATAATAAAACTGAATTATTTAATAATACATTATATAATATAGCATTATATATATATATATATATATATATATATATATATATATATATATACACACATATACACAATCTCGTCCTATTGTTCGTCGACAAACATCGTGATTAGCCATTGCACGTTATTTTTTACGTACGACATGGACTAGACCACCATTCAAGACACTAATTATGTGTAACGCAGGTAGCCGCGCTTACAATATTATACGGAGTGGAGTGGATTGTTTTTTTTTTCAGCGATAATTAAGAGTTACATAACGATGATAAACTCAGGTTGACCGTTGAGCGCTCTCATAATTATATTAACACAATGGCATAAATATTCTATCAAAATACTCCACTGATGATATTTCAAAGATAATTGTATTTCAATTTTATTATTTATTATTTACTTACTTGACTAAATTATTGAAATTACATTTTACAAAGAGTCAGTTTCAAACAAAACGAGGACACTCCACGACCCAGACGAGTTCGACAACATTTACTCAAGTAATTGCGAAATAGCTTTTGTTCCTTGCTAGTCACGATGAATAGGTGGAGTTGATAATATGGTGCATGCGAATAAATATACACGCCTCATCGTATACATCTGAACATCAAATATTTTCTCTTCCTCTTCTATTTTTATATATATATATATATATATATATATATACACACACATATATATATATATATATATATACACACATATATATATAATTATACTAGAAGAACGCACAGCTAAAATTTTCATTCACAACTAGGAGAGGCCGTCTTTTTTTCGACTTTATATATATATATATATACATATGGGGATAAAATAAAAACGATCACGATCACACCCAGTTAAGAAAGAAATGTTCAACGTGATTTAGGTTGACCTTCCCTTTGAGGCATTTCTTCGCAAATATTATAACACACTAATAAACACATACGTGTAACACGAGGGCAAAAACGAATACGTAATATTTATTAAAGTAAATGATCGTTGTTAACAGTGATGTAACGTATCAATTTGAAGATTTTACCATCTTCTAGTTTTCAGTCGATTATTATTATAATTATGAATTTGTTGTCTGTTTCACGTAAGTGGTCAGTCATCATCAATACATACATTAGAATTGCAGTTCATAATTACGTAAACTCGTTCACGGTTTACTATCATTATAGTGGAAATTATTAAGAAGACCAGAGAACGCGAAATACATAATAAAACGAGAGTTGTTCTACCAAGTAAATGGCGATAGTCAACCGAGAGGACTCGAGGAGTTATTTTTTGATGACGTCATACACTTAATTGCGGAGCGGTTAACTTTATTATTTTTTTTTAAATATATAATTATATATCTTTAATCTTACTAACCAAATTTGCTGATATAGAGAAAAAAAATCGTTTCTTTACTGTGTGTACTTTGGCTAAATTATTGAAGACGACCGTAACTATTTACACTTCAATGAATGAAAGAATTCATAATCTAAGTTTATGAACTTTAAACAATCGATTAAAAAATATATTTTTAACGAAATTCTAAAACGAACTGTATCTTTTTAATTATATATACATATATACATATATATATATATATATATATATATATATATATATATATATATATATATACAGTTCGGTTGAAAATCACGATATAGGTATCAGAAACGAACGCTGAGATATATTAATCAATTTGTTAGAAACTAACATACTGTACGTTATGCATACAATCTTTAAGAAAAACGGAAGTGGACAATAGGACGCCCAGCTTTTAAATATAAAAATGAAATTGACTACATTATCTCCAGCAATGTATATATAGTACGAGATGTTTCTATAGTAAACACTGTCAATCCAGGTGGCGACCATACACTACTAAGAAGTAGATTAAAAATTAATCGAAAATAAGGATCGAATACCAAGAGTATATCAAGGAAAGTACATACAGAAATATTGGCACAAAATACAACAGCATACAAACAAGCGTTGCAACTTACGCTACAAAGTAAACCAGAAGTACAATTGGATGAAGAAGCTAAAATTATAACGGAAGCGATGATGGAATGTGCGATTAAAATAGCTCCGGTAGAGAAAAAAAAATAGAACATTAAATGTAGATACAAAAAGCTGAAGAAAAAAAGACGCGAACTGAAGGTGGATAACAACAAGAACCTGCAGAACTAAATAAATTAATAAGGAAACAGATGCGAAGTGAAATCAGAAAGTTCAATACTACCTAATAAAGAAAACACTGGCGGAAAATAGAGGTCGAAAAGTCTTTAGAAGAGCATTGTCAAAAGATACTATCGAAAATAAAAACCGAGTATGGTGCAACGATAACAATAAGCAAAACATAGCAGAAGAAGTTGAAAATTATTTCACCGAAATATATAATACAAAAATAGGACCCACGGCCTTACCGAATATCTATAATCGAAGCGGTAATAATAAATATACTCGAAATAATTAAAGAAGTTTATAATGCATTACGATTTTCGAAAAATAAAAAGCAACGAGTACAGACGGCATATTAACAGAAACGATTAAATACGAAGACAGTATGCCGATAAATAGGACACAAGGTTTATTTAATACATATCTGAAAGGGAAAAAAAATATCATATAAGTGGACAGAAGCGGCGATAATTCTAATTCATAAAAAAAAAAAAAGGAGATACACACAACCTTAATAACTATAGACCAATCAGTCTATTATGTCAACTGTATAAACTATTTACTCGTATAATAGCAGAGTATCAAAATGCATTGAATTCAATCAGACAAGAAAACAAGCAGGCTTTAGATCCGGTTTTAGTACAAATGACCACCTACTGACAATTAGACTGTTAATACATTAATGTCAGGAATGTAATATAAAACTGTACATGGCGTACATTAATTTCGAAAAGCATTTGACTCAATAGAGATACGGGTTATAATAGATGCATTGTATAGTAATGAAATAGAAAAAGAATATATATAACTAGTCAAGAATATCTATCAATCCGCAATGATGCAGATAACATTATGGGACAAAACAAAACAAAAAGCAATAAGAAGCGGGGAACGACAAGGAGATACACTGTCACCGAAACTGTTTATTGCTGTATTAGAATCAATATTCCGAAAAATTGATTCGAACTCAAAGGATATAAAGATTGATAGAGAATATGTTAATTATCTTAGATTTGCGGATGTAGTGATACTAAGCACCAGTGCTGAAGAACTACAAGGGATAATAATGAAATTAAATTTTACATAAAACAAAAGTAATGTCAAATAAGAACGATGATCTAAGAATACAAATTGGTGGCATAGATATAGAAACAGTAAATGACAAAACATGCTTCGTACAAAAAATTAAGATAAACAGGAATATGTTAATGCTAGTAGAAATAAATTATCATCATCATGAAAGCTTTTGGAAAACTAAACAGCGTATTCAGAAGCGAAGAAATACCGATATGTTTGAAAAGAAAATTGTATAATTAATGTGTTTTACAAACGTGGACGTTTACTGTAACAAAATTAAAGAAGATTAAGGAAGACACAAGTAGCGCAAGAACGACTACTATTGAACATAAAATTATCTAACCGACATCCTGATAAATGGATAAGAAGGAAGAGCGGACTCTATGATGCTGCGGAGCAAATGACGAAAATAAAGTGGAGATCATTGACAAGAAGAGAAACGAGGCGGCTAAACCGTTTAAATTTATTATATTAAAATGATAACATTAATTTAATTTAGATATTATCGTTAAGTTTAAAATTATAGATATCAGATAATGTAAGTAAAAGATTGTAAGTGTAGTTTAAACATAATCGGGTTGTCACCTTAAATTTTCGTAACATAAATTTGCAATTATTAAATAAATATACTATTACGAAACGAAAAAACTCTATTCAGAATTCCGAATGCAATATGTTTAATTTTTTTATTAAGCCAATGACACTATTAAGATTTCGGTACCTATCGATATGTGTGCTTTGTTTTTTAAGACGACATCGTCCTACGGCAAATTTTATACTTTATTATTATTTCGAATCGCAATTAAATTAATGTATTCTAAGATGTTAACTTACAAAGCCGTTTAACACGCTGCTTGTTAAATGCATTTACGTTCATGTCGAACGCACGTTATTATTATTCCGCGGAACGTGTAAAATAAAACCACCTATGAATTATATAACGGAGGATGAATCTAGCAACGGAATACGTAATAATTCTCTAACGATAAATACAATCTCGGCAAGGATATTGTTCGAAACTTATTATCATAATCTCGTGCTCATACACGCGCACACACGTAACGGAACGTATTATATTTGTGTGTGTGTGTAAGAATGACAAATAATACGTTGTACGCGTATAGTTAATATATATATATATATATATATTTCGCTCACAATAGGTCAATTAACAAACAATGAAATTGGTGAAAGAACATCGTTGTGTTGCCAACTGAACATGACGGAATGTAGTGTTCAGGGAGGTAATATATGCCTTTTGCAAAGACCACAAACTTACCGATGATGGCAGCAGTAAGAGGAAGGGTTCGAATCGACCGATTCTAATTTTACCTTTTAACAACAACAACAACAAGAAAAAACGCAAAGCACGAAGAAGAGATCACACCCTTTCTTCTTGCACATGTTGCTGTTTTGTTTTGTCATCCTAATTGTTAGTGGCGTGTTGCAATTATTATTATTATCATCATCGTACTATTTTTTTTATTTTTTTTTTATTGTTATACTTCAATCGTAAACAACGGGTCAAAGAACGGGCGAACACGTGATGAACTCTTGCTAGCTAAATAAATGTTGATGTCCTATCATCAACGTAGGTTTAGATTTAGACGAACTTATCAAGCGTACGTACAATATTATAATAACACCCACCCGACTAACGAAATATCTGATTGTGAAATCCGGTACCGAACTGTCACCTATAAAAAAATATAAAATTGACCTTTGCTCTTTCACCACAACGCTACACTTTAATCACACGATATCTTTTATACGGTACTTCCGCAATAGAAACAATAGGTACACGATTGCCGGGTATCTGTGCACATGTTTGTGTGCGAGACGTGCACGATAAAAGGGGTTACAAACGCATCTCATAGTAATAACGTTATCGCCGCAGCTCCAAGATATTATAGATCAACAAATTTCTTCGGACATTTTAAGAGAATACTAACGTATCATTTTCAAAATATTAATACACGAACTCAAGTCACAAAAATAGGAGAATTATTCTAGGTAGTAAAAATCAGAGACTCTTTCTTCAAATAGTGAAGTCCGCGAAATACTCTAATCGGCTACACGAATAATAACAATCTCGGATAATATTATTTTGAAATAAAGACAACGAATTTCCGCAATAAACGAACGAAAATTTTCAAATAAATCGTTAATAATTATTAACTTCGTTGCATCTCCTTTCAAGAGGTTGCACATCAAGAACAATTAGACGTTTATATCTTCATTCGTCGAACTGAATTTATTACTTCATAATCCCTATGTTCGTTGTTATGTACTTCATTCTTTTTCGTCTTTTTGTTGCCTTTCCGAACATCTTCCCCTGGAACGCTAACATAAAAATGCATTCTTCTCGTAATTTATGCCCGATGTATTTTCGATTTTTCCCCTTTATATCTTTGGACGATTGTCAATTTATCGACGTTGCAGCGATGTAGGACGTTCTTATTGCAAACGAAATCGGTCCACGGTTATCTTAAGCAATCGCCTATGCATTGACATGATAATCGTTAATAGTTATTAAGAGATAGTCTACGAAAATTAAAATTTATAAGAAACGTCAGTAGATCAATAATAAATTTCGGATGAAAAATCAAAATTTCTTCGGAACGAAGATTTGCCAATTTGAAATTTTCATCGCTCGAAACTATTTATTTTCAATAAAATAGCTTAACGGCGCCTGTATTTTTACATATTATCGGGCGTACATTACGAGAACAAGGCATTTTTATGTTAACGATCCAAGGGAAGATGCTTAGAAAGGCAGATGGAGTGTACATAACAACGAAAGTAGGAATTGATAGAATTTATGAAGTATTAAATTAAGCTAGATACCAGCAAAACATCGAGAATTTCATTTTAATTCACGAATGCCGTGAATTAAAATAAAACGATATGCCGTAACGGTCGATGAATTACAGAAATTAAACGTAGACTACGCATTTCGCTGCACTTAAATCTGCGCATAGAAAACAAAATCTATACCGCCGGTTCACTTACTAAAAAGAATAAAAAACTAAGTCGACCGACGTACGTATTATCGGGAGCGAGTAGAAGTTTTCCGATTAACTAAACTATATGTAGCGCTAAAAATTTCCGGAAAAAGAATACCGCGAAGAAAAAGAATAATATGGGTGTGCAAAAATTGTCGTGATGGTATAAAGTGTCCGTTATCGAACTGTAGAACATAAACAAAAGATTGTTCAGATATTAGCCAAGTGATGGTCAGAAATAACCCAACTTTTCGATAGTCGTCAAAGAAATAATTTTGAACGGTATAAATTATGCAAAGAAAAAAAAAAAAAAATTGAAAAATTGTTTCCAACTAACAGTTTCAGTATTTTGCGTTAAATTCTCTAAGTTTCATTTTTAATTTTCCAGTTTGCCATATTAAAATAACATTCATATATATATAATACCGACTAATAAAACCGAATGCATTTAAAAGTTAAAAAATTTATTTCAGTTGAAGAATAACTAACTCGTACAGATTTTAGAAATTCACGAATAAATTAAACACACCTTTAATATAACATGAGTATATATGTAACTCGTAATTTATTCCAGTCAAAATACGAGCTGACAACCACCGTTCCTAAAATTTGTCTAGTTTTGAATTTGTTTTAACAAAATCTATTCATATCGATAACTAACATTCAGGGTGGAAATGCGACTAAATTCAATCGGACTTGGGTCATCTGATTTAAAAGCAGTCGTGTTTTTTTTAAGTAATCATTCTTTAAAAAAATATTTTGCGGGAAACGCTAAAAATGGACGATTGGTTCAAAAATTAGTGTTAATGAAAAAATCCGTTAAAGTTCAATTTATAAATAGAAGTGATGCGGCCCTGCCTGTTAAAATGAACAATGTGAGAATAACGTTCTAACCCAGTTTCGGGTACCTGGGCATACACGCACACAGTTAATTAACATAGTGTCAATCATAAAAAAGAGAACATATTCGAATAAACATAAACTGGCTCACAAATAAAAATAATGTACAATCCAAGCGGCTAATATTAGACCGATCTGGACTTACGAAATGAAACTGCCGGGTTTCGTCAAAAATACAAATGTTAAAAAAATTGAAAAATTCTTATAAATACTATTTCACGCGTATCTGACGTCATACAATGTTATGCTTAACACGCAAGTAGACTGAAAGGGGTCATCCTCATAACTCGACTGAATAACTATTGAACGCCTCCTATGACGTGAGAAATTAAACCCTTTAATAAAGTATTATAGCAACCGAGTTGAGTGCCACTGGTTAACTTGATGGACAATATAAATCGAAATTTCGCTAAATAGTGACCTGGTTGATCAGACTGTGAATAAAATCATATTATAAAAAAATATTTAAATTTCTGGATCCGTCGCCTGTTGAGATTAAATTCAACACAACCTATTAATTATAAATGTAGCACGCGGAAATCATGTAATATATATATATATATATATATAATATTAATTTCTAGAGAACTTACTTAGCGGTTCTGAAAAATATTGCGCATCCGTCCACATATTTCCTATCGTTTTCAGTCATGGTTTTAGCTCTGGATTTCGGAGAAAATATGCCGTCATACCCGTCTCTTTTTAACTCCGGAAGAAAAAATTTGTAAAACTGATCAGTTTCCACCTCCTATGAATGATTAATTAATAAATAAATGCGAACATATTTAACTAGGAACATTATTTTCATAATTCTGATACGTATTCGAAATATTTACCACACTGGAATATTTCCTTCCTTACAACTTTTATCTGTTATTATCTCGTTAGAATGCTATTGTCATTATGAGTATATTCACATACGCACAAATACATATATATATATACACTCATGCGCATACACAGCAATATAAATAACAATCAATAGGTGCTTCAATTTAACTGGTATACCCCTGTTTTTTAATTTTTCCACTAGCTACTAATCTTTTTAGTTCTGTTATAACTGCTAACACTTGACTGTATATATAGCAACGTCCGTATTGGTTTTTATAATAATATTCGAAACGTAATATTACGTTTGTAATAAACACAGATTATACATAAGCGTACGAACTTTATTTAAAAAATTGTTTAAAGCCATGTAACATTATACTCCTAGATGTACAGTTTTTTTAAAGAATTAAAAACAGAACAAATCACAAAACGAAATTAAGTTTTTAAGTATTTCTCATAAAAATATCTAATAACTTATTAGAAATTATACATTCAACACCGCAAGTCGATTAGATACTTTATGTTAGAAAATTAATTTTAGAACGAATTTCGAAACATCGAGTTCGATTACGATTGGCGACGCAAAAATTATCACCAGAAAATAAAAATATAAATAATCGTAATATTATAGCGTGGAAGGCAATGCAAACCACCACGCAGAACACCATATGGGCGATATATATATATATATAATTTAAACTTTTTTTTATACCTGCAGGCTAATAATGTCGGCGGTATAATGTTTTATTTCGGCCAGGATTGCTTTCTTTCGATAATCCCAACTTAAAGCCCACGATGGGCAATAACCGTACATCTGACGCGTAGCGTACTTATCGCACAATACGTTATAACACATAACCGTTACTATGCCTATTTAAGAAAAGAAAAAAAACGACAGGTTTAACGAATATTTAGCAGTAACTGTTTTCAAAAATTTTCGAAAAATATTTCTTAGTTTTCAAAACATATTCCGTTTATGTATTTTTTGATTTACAAACAAGTATTCGGAGATGTTAATTTATAAAATACGAAACTGCATCAACTGCTTGTGAACGATTATTAGAGAAGGTGGATAGATGAAAAACTCACGCAGTTAGAACGAAGAGGGAAAAAAGTAGATTTTTCCTAAAACGCAATGATAGATGATAGTAATAAGAATACGGAGTAGTGAAGGAGAAATATAAATACTAACTAATCATGAAATAGAAAGAATATCTGATTGTAACAATTTTTTATTGAGGATTTAAATAAATATGTCTATATATAAGGACGTTTAATATACTTTGCGAGTTTTATGACGGATAGGAATAATAAATGCAACAACAGGTAGAAAACTAGTAAAATGATTGGCTAAAGAACCTCCGGTAATACCAGGATGCACACAGGTATCCAAGCAAACCTCGTCGAGAATTAGATAAATGAATAATGTATTTATTAATTTTACGTACGATGTGGGAATACAAACTTCAGTGCTAGAAGTACAAATTATGATTGCAGTTTCTGCTGTACAAATATATAATGCTAAAGGTGAATTTTTTTAAATGTTACGAGGAATAATAAAAGAGGTACTAAAATTGTCAGTTTAAATCTATCAGCGTAAACACCGATAAATAATTAGGTCGGATTTCATTCTGATTATGAATATAATATAAAAGGGAAATTTGAGGATGATAATATCCGTCCCGGAAATCTATCTTAACGGGGTGGAGGTTCAATAGTTTTCAATAAACTTACTAAGCAATGCCTTAGAGATAGGTTACTTCAGGTAGGAAGCAGGAGAGAGCATGAAACTAACGGATCCATGGTGCTGATCAGCAGCGGCACTATTCTTCCTTTAGGCTGACAAAGGATGACTTCACTGGGACACTAACAAGCGAAATTACGTATTAATTCCGTAATTCTGATATTGCGATTTGGGAGTCAATAAAGAAATTCCCTGATTATTTTTCAAGGAGAATATGTTATAATTGTCAACACGGTATTGTTATGCCATGCAATCCAATTAGTAATTAGCGCTCTGTTGGGTCCAGACAAAACAGTGTTTGGGATACTGGGCATGGGAAGCGGATAATTGAACGTCTCATGCGAAATATGCTACTGGCAACGAAGGAAAAAAATAAATACCAGGTAAGACAAAGGATTACATTAGATACATGTAATGTTCGAGATCTTAATCAAAAAGGAAAACATTGCATTGAGAAAAATTAACTTATTAGAGAAAATATTCGGATACGTGATTTATCGGAAACTCGCTAGAAAAAGATTTGTGACATTCGGTAGTAATTAGAAGAATATTAACATACTTCGGCCATATAGTAGGAGCAGATGAATTTCAGGCGAGAATTCTTGAGGGAAGAGTAGAAGAAAGAAGACGTGGTCAGACATGGTACGGACGGTAGTAGGAGGAAGTTTTACAGAATGCGTCCGGATGGCTCGCAACAGGGATTCATGGCGACATCGTGTACAGCAGATGGATATTTCATAATCACGATATCTCCACGAGAGATTTACGATTCACAGAAAGAAGCTTTATTATAAATTTTCGGTATGTGATCATCATCAGACTAATCTATAATCAACAACGTAAGAACTAATAGTATTTTGGGATTCTAGACAGGCAATTAGGAAATTGATTTATTCGCCTGCTGGAAATAATTACTGCAATGCCTTTCATTAGTAACAATTTGGAAACATGAACGACGTAGTAATTTTTGATAATGCGAAAATTACGTAATCGTTTAAACACGTACACGTTGGTCTAGTTCTTGTTGGTCTAGCCATCGGTATCCAAGGCCTTTCTGGCGGTTGAGGAACACGCACTAAAAACAAACAAACGTAAAAACCGAATAGAATTAAATAAAATTCTTCTTCTTATTAATAATAATAATAATAATTATTACTATTATTATAAATTAAATTAATTTTCTCGTTTAATAAAGTCGTTTTATACTATACAGTTCGGAAAAATACGTTGTTATATTTTCTTTTTGACAGATTGTTCATTTATCCTCAACAACGTCGAGTGCACTATATTTGAAATAATAATTGCAAATCAGTTATAATTCTAATGTCTCTACTATCCAGTCCTATTTGCTTTAATATTTCAGCGAGTTTTTCGTGTTGCACCGAGTGGAACTCTTTCCCGTAATACACGAAACACGCGTATATGTCTCTTTGGACTGTACGGCATCGCTGAACTAGTGAAGACTAAAACGAGCTTCCCGGGTACCAAGGCCATTTCTGAAACCAAACTGTGTATTTCCGATATTCTGTTCACATTTACGGTATATTCATTGATGCACGATTTTTAGAAACAATTTTAAAACATGGCTTATTAAACTAATGGTTCTAAATTCTGAACAACGTTTTTTTTTGCACTATTTTTCTTAGGTAGAGTGATAAAAGTTGACTTTAACCAATACTTGGGTATTTTCCGGCTGCAATATATATTATTAAAATAAATCAACCAATACTTAGAAGTGATTATTATTTCTCTAAAAGTTTAATTAATTCCATGTATATATCATCTGAACCTAAGAATTTTCGAATTTTTGATTTTTTTTTTTTATAACACATTCCACTTACGTGTAATATCGAAGCCAATGAAGAGAAAAAATAGAAGAAAATTACGAAACAAAATTAGCATATATATACACACATATATATATATATATATATAAAAACAAATCCATTAAAGTTTTTCGTAGGTATTTGTAATTTTTTAATCGACTAGAATAATATTTTTATTAATCATGCAGCGGTAAAAAATTGTAATTTTAAAGAAAATATCCCAAATTTAGATCACGCGCGAGATTTCTCTCACCGACGAACAACTTCGAACGACCTAATTTTGTAATTTATTTTTTTTTCCGACATTTTCAGTGTAATATTTATTGTAATTAAATATTTAAAAATTACCGACAGTATACACAAGATAATAGATTAGATCGAGTAGGGAATATAATCACGCATTTCTGCATACTTATTGTATTCAAATTTACATACGTCATTGTTTACCTGTTAAGATTTTAGTATAAAAATCTGAAATAATAAAAGCGGCCAAATGAGACGTAATTTTTCCTATTAACGAAGGAATTCGGAAGTGGAATAATTAAGCACCGAACAAAAGGAAGAGAAAATATATTCCTAAAATTAATGAAGATTCCATGCGGGCATTATATTTTGTGTTGTCATTCTACACATTCGTTTTAATTTTTCTAGATTATATATATATATAATAAAAATATGCCTGTGATACATAATGTTAGAGCGATACACGCACACACACACACACATATATATATATATAATATAAGACAGTGTATGCTATGCATTTCATCTCGATTTATAAATACGAGAACGCGCACAGCATGACTGCGACCAAATTTCTGAGAACCCAAGTATCGCTTTGATTATATTCTCAGAAAACGCATGTAGAACAGCAATTTTGTAATTTATAACGGAAATGTCACGTTTACAAACACACCTATGCAAATGTAAAGGTTATTCACCTTTGTAACTTTATAAATTTTTTACACAGAACATGATTTATCTGCATTACAAAAAAAGATTATTATTCCGGGTGGTATCTCATTGTCTGTTTGAATGTTTTTAAATATTTTCATTTTATATATATTTTTAACATTTACCTTTAGATCGATTACATGTTACCAAATAAATAAATAAAAAGAAAAAACACCAAAGGAAAAAGAACAAGTATAAATAACACTACATCGGATACGTGATTAAATATCATTTATCTATTAAAAAAGAATGTTTGTTCGCGTTTTATAGACGGCTAAACCACTTATCCGATTGGGCTGAAATTTTGCAAGCTTATTACCACCAATGCCGGGAAGGTTTTAGGCTATCAAAAATATATAAAAAAAATGGAGGTGTTTGGGGGTGGCCTTTTTGAATTTCGATTTTTGAAAAATTTCTATAGAATCGATTTGATAGATATTAAAATGATGAATTCGAAACAGAAAACGGGTTTTGATTACGATCGATAGGTTCGGATTTAGGAATTTTTAAAAATTGGCGACTTGCCCTCTTCGAAGTAAACATTTTTAAACGATTCTGACTCTGGAAATAGTCATTTCTATCTAAGATCTACTTAATAAAGCGAAAAACCCGCGAAAAAAATTTCAAACTGAATCCAAAAATTTCAACACAGCTTTTCGATTCTTTTTTTAAATTTCGATTTTTTCGAAATAATTCGCGAACTATTCGAAATCGGGAAAAATTATTTAAACGAAAATTACGCGGCATTAAAATACGCGTCTAATGCTGGTATTACCATATTTTTATAACAAATACTCATCGAGAAATTTGAGGTTAAAGGTTTTGGGGTTTGGGCCCTTTTTACGACCCCTATGATAGGTAAGGGGTTGGCATTAAAAGAAAGTAGACGTGGAGATCTAGCATTTATGTTATAACGTAAATGTTACTAAAATTAACTCGCGAGTTTAAAGCTGAATTAAATATAATTTTTAATTAAGTTCAATAAATTTACAAAAATTAAAAAGTATAGGCATATCATTTAAGGTTCTTTAAAAATTTATTTTTTAAGTTTTTTGTGTAGTATTTTTTTAATTTATGAACTCGAATTAGTTCAGGCATTTTCACTGTACGTTATCGAATTTAACTTTCTGAATTTTCTTTAAGGACAAAAAATTATCTTACACGGTTTTTACGAAAAATATTAAAGATTATACATATTTTTACATACATATTAACTAATTTATCTTATACTTCCAGTTCACGTTTTGTCGCGATTTTTTTTTTGTAGATATTTGTCGCAAAAACGGTTCCGAGGATTCTCGTGCTCATAATTCAATCAGGCGATATCGTCGCGTAAAAAAATGTATAATAAAATAAAATATATCGAACTAGTTACGATTGCCGATCATCACACGGCACAATCTTCAAAGACGCTGATCTTATTGTAACATCGGAAGAAAAGTTGTAGCTGGCTTGGATTCGGCACACGCAAGTGAAGGATTAAAGTTCATCCACGTCATATTATAACAACGAGGCGGAATACCGTCGCCATCAATGTGGGATTTTAACACACGACGCTATAAAACCGGCTATATTAATATCTCGAAATATGTACAGCAGTGTGTACTGGGAGGAAAGTGAAAATAAAGAAGCAAAAACTTCAGATTTAGTAAAATTGGTTAAAAACTTCGAGTAAACGTTTCTCAATATACAGAATATCATCATGTCGTAACGTCTTCAGATATGCAAATTATACAAAATTCATCCGATCAATTAAGATCACCGATCGATGCTTCTTGGCACACACACTCGTAATGATAATATACGTCGTGATGGCTTAAATGTATCGGAGATTAAAGGCGTGACCTATGAATATAATAAACACAACTTAAAACGATTGAAATTGAAACTCGTTGTCGAGATTAATAGTTCTTCTATTCGGGTTTAATTAGCGATTAAAAAACAAATTTCAAGTACTATCGGTAGATTATCATCGTTCCGTTTATGTCTAACACATTCGCTTATCCGTCACGGGATAAAGTACATTTATCACTTTAAACATATAATAATAATAATAATAATAATAATAATATCCTTGCAAATTGTATAATTATTATTTATATAGTTTTAATTACAATTAATAGTATTAATATTATTGTATCATCAGTATCATCTAGATCATTTTTACCGGTATTATATTTTAAAAAAACATATATACGTACACACTCATTGTGGATTATAATCCGGTTTTATGGATTGTTTTATTAATTATTTCATTATAATAAATTAAATTTTAATAATTCGGCTCGTGCGATCATGGACGTAGTCAAAGTTTATACAAGAAAAATAAATAAGTTTTGATTATTATTATTATTATTATTAAAATAAACCGGACAAAACGAAACACTATTTACTACGAATTATATATATATATATATATATATATATATATATATATATATATATATATATTTGTGCGCGTGATATATATATCTCGTCAATGTACGAAGAAGCACCCAGTAAATAATTATATTTCATTGCGTTGTTGAAGGGAGCCGGCAGAATTTACACATCGGTGTTACGATTTATAAGTCGAGATGATTAAATCAGTCGCATCACGAATTGAAAGTTGCCAAACGATCGTGCGAAGAAAGTACTGTTTATTTTACAAACGGTTTCTTACGTAACTAACAAGTCCCTCTCTTATAATGCTGACAGCTTCTCCATCCCAAGATCAAATAGATTTATACTGAATTAATCGTTAAAAAGAGGGAGAGACGTTCTCCGTTTTAAGATTCCATTCGTTAGGAAATACACTATTATAAATTGCCTCGCTATTATAATGACATAACTTACTGTACGAATTATAAATAGAATGGCTGTCGTAACGAACAAGTCCCCTAAGTATTTATCATACGATATTATATATATATATATATATATATATATATATATATATATATATATATATATATCACGTTACGCGTATATCAACCCACTGTTGGGTGTAGGCATCTACCAGACGTTCCCAATGATTCTTGCTTTGTGCAACTCGGATCCAATTGATCCCTGCATTTTTCATAATGTCATCTCACCACCGTGTTCTGTTGGTGTGCCTCTTTTACTTTTTGAATTCAATGGGTACCATTGCAGGATAAAATATAATATCTATATCATTGTCGTGATATTACAAGTATCAACTCTTAAATCCCAACTTACAAGCGATTCTTTACACAATCGATGTGAAAAATAATAATAAGTTCGAGTACATTGTTAATCTTGAGGATAGCGATTAAAATTATTAGGAAAAAACTAAAATCGGAACGGATATGAGATAAGAGGGGGCAGAAAGGACCGAATATGAAAGAACGCAATAAAATAATAAGAGAGACTATAGGTCCGGAAAAGTGTCTCGTTTTACAGTATTAAAATATACATTTATTCTTTTAGTTCTTTGCAACAGTTCCAATTTCTATTTCTTATAAGAAAAGTCCGATTCCTTTCGGGATTTTCAAAAATAATACTGAGCTTTCAAATATTTTATTTTTCGACTTCTCGCAAAAGTATTAACCCTCACTTGAATATAGTAAGATTAATAACGACATTTTCGTGTATTCATCGACTAGAAAATTTGTAAATCTAAACGATTTCTGTCAAACTTCAATTGGATATCCAAGCTGCTGAATAAAAAACTTCCTAGACTAGAAAATATTAGGTAACGGTCTTATCTAGGTTTCCCGGCTTTTATTCCTTTTATAGCAGGCTGATACTTATTTACCGAATAATTAAATGAACAATCGAGTTAGCTGAAGGTAATAGTCGTCATCCGTGACGAAAAACAAGAACAAAAAATCAACAAGTCTACTTTAGAATTTAATTATATAAAAATAGAATTATATAAAGATTTGATTTTTTATTACATTTTAATTTGGTCGAAATGAATAAGTAAGAACATACGATGATGGACATGTACAACGACTTATTGCAATGTGACGTTAGAAGTGACCGAGATGACTAATCCGTTATTACATAGTAGCATTTAAAGAAACGCCGCAGAATTAATAACAAGGCCGGCACAACCTTACTTCGGCAGGTTTTAAATGTATTTTTAATATTATTTGCAGTTCATATTTTTTATTCGTAATTCGTCAATGTGTGTGTGTGTGTGTGTGTGTGTGTCTATATTTTTGAAATAACAGTTATTCGCCATAGGCTTATAATATTCCATATCATAGGAGGTAATTATTATTAGGCGGAAATTGTATTGTATCCTGATCTTCGGTTAGAACTAATCTTCATATTTCCTAAAGGATTAATGACGGACAGTATTTTTATAAGCATTGATTATATATATATATATTTATTTGTTTTGTATTATATAGTTTATAGCAATGTTGAATAGTTCGAACATCTATTCCGGTTACCGTTATAAGAAAATAGACTTGTACATTAAGTATTTCACAATAAAATTATATTTTATAGAATGATTTTTCATTTTTGAAAAGTTATTATATATATATATATATATATATATATATATATATATATATATATATATATATATATGCAGAAACACTGTATGCAATCCACAACACTAGAAGCTGTTTTAAACTAATACGAAAATTTAATTTAATTCTTCTTATTTACACAGATATATATATATATATATATATATATATATATATATATATATATATATATATATCGTCGTATTGTTCGTTGTCGAATATTGTGATCCCCTCATTGTACGTTATTTTAACGTACATAATGGGCTGACATTCAAGGCACTAATCATGTGCAACAGACTAGCATGCGATGTTATACAATTTTCATCCACGCGAAAATTAAAAGCGAACTAAATTCGGGTTGGTTTTCATTTCGTCCGCGAGTTTTTATTTACCACAAGGAGCAAGCTCTGAATTTACTTATCGAACGACTAAATGATCAATTGAATTTGCGAGAGGTTTTTTATACCAAAAGAAATTCTTACACCTGATGGATAAACTCAGGTAGTGCGAATAGAAGGCGAGAAGGTTCGCCACGAGATCTCTATAATTGTATATAAATTTTTGTTTATTTTTTTCTAAATGAAGAAAACGATAATATAAACGCGTAATTTAACGTTGAAGAAAACAATTTAAAAAAATATATTATTAACAGCCATCAATGCGGCTAACTACATCGTTAATATATATAATTCTAATTACGTAAGCCAGTAACGTGGTTTAAAACGCATAGGTAAGTTACAGTTAAACAATATGTACATGCGACTGTTGTCATATAAACTTTACTATTATTAATTAATTAATAATAACAAACAACAATTATAATAGTAGTAAAAACACGCGAATGTAAGACTAATAGTTTGTTTTTTTTTTTAAATAATTTAATGAAAGAATATAAAAATAATATAACGAAAAATATCTATCAATTTGGTTTTTCGGAGATTTAATAGACTATTTATACTTCGACGACGACAGTTGAAATGTGACGCGTACACCTAACCTCCGAGGAAATGGTTCATTGTCAGTAGAAATTACGGAAATAACTTTTATTTCAGATTCGATTAAAAAATTATTTTCCTCAATCAGCAATTCAAATTCGATCGTAATTCATCTATTAATTGTCTTTTTGCTCGTAACTAATTTTTTACACATCAATTCCTAACTCTGTTTGTCGGTATGCCGAACCGAAGATATTAATTTTTTTTTTTTCATTCGAAAATTACTCCATTGTACCATTTCTAATTTTCCAATCGTTTTTCGAAAAATATGCGAATTTATAAAAATTATCTTAAGTCGAATAGTTTATATATATATATATATATATATATATATATATATAAAAAATTAATCAACTTATTACGTTTAGCTTAGTTTATTTCGACTTCAACGCACAAAAAAAAAAAAATTGTAACAATTTACTTGTCATAACTTCAATAAGAGCTTAATTCAATTTTATACTATGTCTTCTCCTTTTTTCTTTTAATGGCACAAACACCGCAGGAAATATATTGTGAATGAATTAGTATATATACGCCTCAAAGCAACGAACGGTTTAATGATTTTTATATATTTTCCGGATGTACGTACGGGATAACGTGAAATAATTTATATATACGCGGCGATTCGAACACAAACAAATCGGATTTGCTGTTTGTTATTTTTACAAGCGTTATATTTTCTATTTCTGTAATTACAACTGCCTGTAAATGCGCAATGGTACGCCAACAATAGGCTTATAATTTGAAAAAAAAAAAAATATATATATATATATAAAAATCGGTTGCTGATCGGAAGTTTATAATTGTCTATTATTCATTCAAAAAAGTTATGTTAAACTCAGAAATAATTAATCCACGACCAAGTACCAGCAGAGACACGAACAACATGTACACAGACACACATATATATAAGTACAATGAAACTTCTCACCGTCACTCATTTATCCGTCACTGACGGGAATGGTTAGTGTTGTCGAAATCATGAAGCTTTGCAATGACGGCTTGCTTAGACGCACTAACTACTGAAGAAGTAACAGGTTGGTTAGAGAGTATGATGAACAAGATGAACGTTTTGACATTTCGACTGATGAAGATATCGTATCCTAATGTTCAACAGTCCAATAATAGTGAAATTGACGACGATGAAGAATCAAAATGCAAACTAAACTCAGAAATCGGCTCCATTCGGAAGCTGAAAGAACATTAGCGAAGTGCATCGGTTGGTTTGAAAGACAAGAAGAGGTAAACTTTACACAGATCTTACTTGTAATTACCGATTTTTTTAAACATGTACAGACAATTTTTTGCGGGTAATTGTACTATATTATACTACGTCATACTAAGACAATTTTTTTTTGTGGGTAATTGAACTATATTATCCTACGTCATACTAAATTTCTAAATAAAAATACAGTATTCTAAATGTTATCTTTATATTTTTTAAATTTCTTTCCTAAATAATTTACATATAGCGCTATATATGTAATTTGTAACCGAATTTCTGTTATCTGTCTATTCAGTTATCCGTCGTACACCTGGCCCCGAGGGTGACGGATAAAAGCAGTTCTACCGTAATACATCATTTCATATTTATACGTAAAGACGCTTGAAAATTACGAATAATTACATTTTTCCGATTACGTACAAGCCTTAATTTTCTAAAAGGGAAAAAGTCACTCAAATATAAATACAAAACTTTCACACTTAATAAACTCAATTGAAAACTCACACTAAAATAAATATATTACACACACATATGTACGGCGACCATTCAGTTTTCTAAGAATGTTGATCGAGTACTACTTTTAAAAAGTCTCTTCTACCGAGTAAGTTTTAATTAGTTTTTGAACAGCGGAAATTCTTTAAAAAAAAAACTTTTTCGACCTTCGTTTGTAATTAATAAGATCGGTCGTTCTTAATTGTTTCGGCAAAACATTATAGTACACAGCACCGATATAAAAAACGCTTTACGATCAGCGTTTTATTAAAACGTATAACAGCTGCATTATTCATACTTCCTAATATGGTATTTCCTCGTTAATCGATATATTTTATTTGAATTTTTTTATGACATGCAATTTATATAATATTTGATTTTGTTATGCGTACTTTCATTATAGCTAGAATTATAATAACGAATTGTTTAATAATTTCGCATATCTTCAGGGTCTATACAGAGGACGGATACCGTGTGTTATGGAAATACACACGTGAGATTTTGACGCATTATACATTAAATTTTATTTCGACCTTCTTTTTACTTAATTCTGTTTATCAATTTAATGCTAAGAATTAAAAATTTTTAACCTCGAGGAAACTGGTAGAATGAATTTGTTACAGTTTAATCGCATTAGTATTCGGTCAAATTCAACTTCAAGGATAACCGAACAAAACGTATAAGCCTTTGTACATACTACGAGTACACCTACACCCCTCCGACATATATGTGTATATACAATATATAGCACATATGTATATACCGAGTAAATTTAAAAAATACGTTCAAGGACAAAAAATGATTCCATCAAAATACGTATACAAAGCTTTTAAACCATGAACTTACAAACTGACTATAATAAATAAGAAAGAAATATACATAATTTAAGAAACATAAATACGATTAAAAATAGATAAAAAAAAAAAACACATTATTTACTCTGACGAAAACAATGCGACTGCGTAGCACTGTTTAGGTTTTAATATGTACTTGTTTTTTTTTGTAAAGAGGTGTGGTTGACAGATAACCATCGTAATAAACTATTTTTTTTAAGAATCGCTATAAGCCGCAATTACTTTTATATATTAACCTTGAAAATAATAATTTAAAATTTATATATATATATATATATAAAACTCAGCAGATGAGCCGAATGATCAAAAAATTTCTGGGAACGATATAAAACTATTTACCGCTTACTTACTTAGATATTTATCACTTGAGGACGACGAATATTTGAATTATTTCAACGATACCTTTCAAAGACCAATGGACAGATTATATACGTCCGTTGTATATAAATAACAACTTTCAAAATATAACGATAAGATTTTTGGTAGCGTTCATAGGCGAACACTGGATTACTCAGAAAGTTGCTTGAAATAATTTCACGAAAAATCTCGACTAATTAACGAGGTGTTGTACAATCGAAGATCCACTGTAAATATTGCAGGGAAAAAGCATACGCAACATACTAAATATAACAAGGTAGGTAATAAATTTTTAATTTATATATACCTATATGTAGGATTTGCCGTCGATTGCGTTGATGAAATTAATTTATACAGAATATCTGGTATTAGTTATGCAGAACTACATGTAGTCGAGTACTTTAAACAATTGCGATCGTAACTAAATAAAGAGAAAACACTAGTATCCTCGACCGACCATCAATAAGCATCTAGACAAGACTAAACCACTTTCGAACGGAATACGGAAGATTCCTAACAATTATGAACAGATTTAGAATTAAAAACGAAACGAGATGTGAATGCGACAAAATAGAACAGACGATGAATCATATCTGGTAGTCTCTCTGAATTCTGAAGGCTGGCTGAAAAGATGACGAACCTAGCGACGGAATGACTACAAAATGTTGAGGTTACATCATAATATCGGCTAATCTATTTATGTAATATAAATTCGTGCACTTTTTTTTTATTATTATTATTTCGATCTGTGCAGACAATCGAGTAATAATAATAATAATAATAAATTCGAAAAGTTTGGAAAGTAACAATTTCAAAAAAATAAACAAAAAAATTAAAATCATTAATTTTTTTTAAAATGAAAAATCACAAAGCTTTTCGTCTATTAAGCCATTACCACTTATATTGCTGATTGTGTTGCTTACCACATTCACCATCAGATTATTTAAAAATACTCTACTATCACTGTAATTGTTGTAGATTGTGTATCTAAGTAATATTTTAAATTTATATATATTTTTATAATTTTTTATATTCACTCGATAACGGCTAAACAGTCGAAAAGCGCTGTGATTTTTATATAATGAAAAAACAAAACAATAAGTGATTTTAACTCATTTTTGTTGCTTATAATAATAATATTATTGATAATAAAAATCAAATTAAATTTATTCGAATATAATATGCAATATTATAAATTTTCCATTTTATTTACAATTATTTACCGTAAACATTTACAGATATGTGCAAGTTTGAAGTATGTATATACAAGTATAATCTCCTTAAGCCGGACGTTTATTACGTTTGTGACCAATGTTGCTGTATATGACACGGTTAACGCTAAGTATTTTTTATAAAATATGTATATCAAAACGAATGTTAAATTGGACGCGTTCACGTTGAATATGATAGTCGAGAATATGTTTTATTTAAAACATAAAATTATTTAAAAAATAAAAAATAAAAAAAAAAAAACATATGTTAATCGGTTAGCATAATAGGTATAAAAAAACCAAAATGGCTACACCTAATACAGAGCACAATTTATATAAATAAAGGTATATTTCCAGATTACAGGAAGAGAGTAAATTGGTAAAAAGTACAATTCATATATAATCAATTTATATCAAGTGGGGACACATATAATGGGAAACAAATAATGGAAACATTAGAAAAGAACATTATAACCTTTCCCATTTGAGAAGGCTGCGATATATATAATATATACAATATTCTACTGATATTTCTGTTATATATTCTGCAAAACATCCAATGCGTACGATTTGATATGGGACGAAAATAGAAAAAAAAAAAAAATGGAAAAAAGAACCATAACAAAATAAACTCTAAATATTTCGATTATTATCGCCTATCCGAACTCAATTTACTTTCTTATCCGCAGGGCAATCGAAATATATATATACATTCATACAAGTACATCACACATACATATATATATATGATATATATAAATAGAGAAGAGCTGAGGAAATTCTATACAACTGTTTAATATGGCCGGTTGCTATAACAATAAAGAACAAAACAAGTTGTATTGCTCGCCTTCGGGCAAATAACTTTAACATAATAACACAAATACCGAAGGAAAAGCAAAAAAAAAGACGCTCGAATAAATTTTGTTAGAATCCATCTAACTGCTCCAATAACATCGTGTACATTAAAGGATTACAAATAAACCTCAAAAGACATAATAGTCTTATAAAAAAAGCTGCCTCCTTGCCATTGTAATTGCTACGCTGAAATGAATTGCGAGCAAAAAAACAGCAACACAATATTAATAACAATGATACCAACAAAATACATCGTTTATAATCGTGACGGTGTATATGTAGGTGATTTCAATGTCAAGGCGCCATTAACAGCTAATAAAGTAATTTTTCACGAATGATAATAATACTTGTAACAACAATAATAATACATGTGATACGAATGAACAATAACGAAATACGCACAAACTAGAAGATTTTATATATATATATATATATATATATATATATATATATATACAATACACGACAAATAAAGATTTAGTAAAATTTCGACGATTTCACACACCCCATAATGCTCGCCGTTTAAAAATTGACATTTCTTTTTTTTTTCTAATTTTCATTCAGGATAATGAATCTATTAAAGACAACAAGATTGAACAGACGTTGAATAGCTTGGGTTGTTTCAAGTTGTTCGTCAACTGTCAATACAAAAAAAATAGTTGCTCTCAAGTTAGTGAACAAACATATTCATCGCTGTAAGAATAAATTTATTCATGGTCAGTAGTTAATATTCGCGAATAACAAAACATAGATTTTAAAAATATTGATTTTCCTCCGTTTTAACGCCGCTTATTTAGATTATTCAAACAATAAAAAAAATATTTTGTATTCCTCTGATACCATCTTCGAAATTCGTTTTCCGGATTTTAAATCACAAATAGTTACAAAATATACATACAGAAAAAATGTTATTTTGTTTGGATAATGGTGATTTTCTTATGAATATATATATAACTTTAGCAGATTACCATAAAAAAAAAAATAAAAAAAAAAAAAATTTCGTAATGAATTCTATCGGAAAATGCGTAATAAAAATAATTAAATAAATTTAATGGCTAGAGCACAGACTTCTATACGGAAGGTACCGACTTCGAATACAATCGACCACGTAAAAATTAGCATCAGAAAATTATAAATAATCCTAATATTATCCTGTGTGGAAGGCAATAGCAAAATACCACACACGACGCCATATAAGTGCTAGTAATATAGTACAGTCCAGAAACACGCGGGGATGCATTGTGTCGTGATAAAAAAGCGATTACAACAGTGGCGGCTCGTGCATAAGGGCTGCAGGGCTGCAGCCCTACCTACAAAATTACCAGTATAATTTTTTTTTCATATTCAAAAATAAATTAAAATTATCCAAAATTTTGAAATTTCGTTTAAAAAAGTAATTTTTTCTCTTTGGATGCTCATTCTAGAACGTTGGTGAGGGCTATGTAGGATGCAGCTCTTGTTGGCACGTTTAGGAAACATAAAAAGCGTGGTTCCAGGAGAAAACGATGTTAAAGGCGCATGCACAGTGGTTTCTTTTTAACCGCGTTCGGGCTGCACAAAAACCAGCCCAATTCAGCTCTCGTTCACGTGTTTAGGAAACATAAAGTGCGTGGAAACGGAACCGGACGACGATAAAGGCGCATGCGCAATAGTTCTTTTTTGCCCGCGTTCGGGCTGCACGAAAACCAGCCCAGCCGGTAGACTTGTATTTCAAGATTAATATTCCAACTGCAGAATAAAATGTTGACGCGCGCGTTCTTCTATTATTATTGCTCATTTGCTTATGTTTTATTGATTGAATTAAGGATTTTATTACTTCGATTGTTTTGGTAGAAAGGTTAACTTTAATTATGGCTGGAAATAGCAATTTTCGTGAAAGTGAATTGAATTCGGTTTCATGTTTGCTATAACAAATTTTCACGGTTATCGTTTGCAGAAAAGTGTAACGTTAAGGCTCGTGGGAGGCTGACTCCGCAATTGAATATTATACAAACGTCATCCAGCCGAAATAATACTTTTGAAAGAAAATTTAAAGCGGAATGTGTCTGGCTTTGTGGTTGTGAAATTAAAAACGCTTTCTTTTATTTTACTTGTCTACTTTTTGGCGGTGAAATTTCTTGGACTCAAACTAGTGTGGTAGACTTGAAACATTTGAATGAAAAAATGAAAATTCAACACGACATATAAAAAATTCGATAGATTTTGGTATGTTGGGAAAAATTAATATCGCGACACAGGCAAGCGAAGCGTATAAATTAAATATCAGAAAGTTCAATGAAAACGTCAAAAAGAATAGGGATATTTTATCAAAAATCATCGACTGCCTGATATTTTGAGATAAATTTGAACTTCCACTACGAGGACATAAGGAAAAAGCGGATTCCGATAATCCTGGTATTTTTCGAGGACTGTTAAATTTCGCAGGGAAATTGGATGAAAATTTGAAAGCGCATTTTGAAAATTCTACAGTGTTTAAAGCTAACTCAAAAACAATTCAAAATGAATTGTTGGATTGTATGTTAGACATTTGTCGAACTTAAATTTCTAATGAAATTGAAGAAGCTCAATTTTTGGCTGTTATGTCCGATGATACGACTGATATCTCTGAGAAAACACAGGAGGTAATTGTTTTTCGTTACGAATTCAATGGAACCATATACGAAAGATTCTGGGGATTTTATAACCCTGAGTCACAAGATGCAGAAGGATTATCGAAACAGATTTTGGAGCAGTTGAAAATTGTTTTAAAAGATAATACTGGGAAACTAATTGCTCAAACTTATGATGGCGCCGCAGTTATGAGCGGAGCGCGTGGCGGTGTTCAAAAAATAGTAAAAGAAACTTACGCAAATACCCATTTCATTCATTGCTATGCTCATCAATTAAATTTAGTAATGAGTAAATCAGTTTCAACTAATAGAGAAGTACGCATCTTTTTTAGTAGCTTGTCAGGAATTCCAGCATTTTTTTCACGTTCTTCTCAGAGATTAGCTGAGCTTGAAAATTGTATATGTCAAGAAGAATTCCACGTGGTTCCGATACAAGATGGAATTTCAATTCAAGAGTCGTAAATACAGTTTTTGAAAATATTGAACAGCTGAAAGAATGTTTTGAAAAATTGCAGAATTCAAGTAATACCCAGGTTAATGAAGCATCCGGTCTTCTTCGTCTTCTCAATGACAACAACTTTATATTTTGGCTTGGCGTCTTCCATCCTATTATGCCACACGTTGATTTACTATACGATGCATTTCAAAATCGCAACATTAATTCTTCGAGCGCTTTTTCATCACTAGAAAATTTTTATCGCGCAATTTCTTTAATCAGAGAAACGAATTTTGAAAATTTGGTGTCCACAAATACTGATTCTATGCCCGTATCTCGTAAGAGGAAATGTGATGAAAATCGAAACGCCGCTGTCAAAGAAGTTTGTGACATAATATGTATGCAAGCTAGGGTTACATTCGAATTTATTGGTCATCTATCTGCAGGAAAGTTGCTGTTACAAGAGAAATTTGAAACCTACATTTCCTTCTCATGAATTTAACGAAACTTGCCAGGCATATCCCATACTAAATAAAAATCGTTTGCAAACTGAACTTTCTGTTCTATACGAAAGAAATTCAGAATTTTCCCCTGCATCGGGAATTGCGCAACTCCACCAATTGTTTCGAAACACCGGTATTTACAAAACACTCGGCGAAGTATATGTTTTGATGAAAATTTTGTTAACGTCTCCTATGACAACTGCTGAAGCGGATTCCTTGAAAAGAATTAAAACATATTTACGGAGTACAATGCTGGAAGACAGAGTTTCTGCGCTTGCCATGATAAGTATTGAGAATACTCTTATCGATACAATTCATAACTTCCACAGCAAGGTAACCGACCGGTTCGCGAAAATGAAAACCCGTCGTATGGACTTCATATATAAATAAATTTTGAAGTAAGTGCTTTGAAATTACACATTTTTTAAAATTTTCTTAGAATGGCCGATTCTAAATTTTATTTTTGTTCAGAAAATTTAGAATTTTAAGTTTTTATGAAATGGTAGCCTAGCTGTATGTTTTTTATTAAAAAAAAATTTCAACTAGGTAAAACTTTCAGCCCCTCCGCTTCAAAAACCCACGAGCCGCCACTGGATTACAATCAGTTCTCCCGGATGTGTGTGTCTTTCTACGCTATCACCATATTATGATTGTCTTTTACGCTACTTACACTGTAGTACAGAAAATATATAGGTAAGTAGTCACTTATTTTCGATACGGAGACAGCACTCAATGATGATATTGATATATATATATATATAAATATTAGGTTAAAACTATACGATTCGTAATAACGGAAATAATAATAATAATAATAATAATAATAATAATAATAATAATAATAATAGAAATAAATAAAATAAATATCGCGGGGTCAACCACTAAACCTGATCGTGATAGCGTCATTTACGCATCCAACCTTGAATAACCTTTCGACTCACGTTTGTCATCTTATGAGCATAATCAGGAAAGAAATAAAAGGTGTACACGGAGATTCCAACGTCCTCGCATCGAACATCGTTTGACAATAATTCTCCCTATTAGGAAGGAATCGTGTCGTGAAAATTAAGACAATTTAAATTATTGTACACGAATAACGGAAAGATAAATTTATTCAACCTTCGCAATATTTTAATTTCTATCGAATTAACCCGATCTCGCAAGCGTCTAAGTAAATAATATTGTCGCAGCATCGGAATATTATATTCAGTAAAGTGTTCCGGTCTTGAAATGAAAAAAAAGCCGATAGATTTGAACGTATGTACAAATAAAACGGGAACTAAACGCGAACTTAAATAAGACGGAAGTAAATGACAAATATCGAAGACGATAGAAAAATAGACATAACGTAGATGTAAAAACAGTAGCGTATCAAAATTAAAATTAAGACGCATAAGAAGATGGTGATAATGATGCAATTGTCGCGGTCGCATAGTCTGTCAACTCACACGCGACATAGAAAGTTTTCATCGTTATTTAATTCATAATTATCACGGAGAAGGCAGTGGCACCCCACTCCGTAAAACATCATATGCGCGCGAATCTGCGTCGCATATAAATAGTGGCTGGAATGCTAGCTAATTTTGTACGTAAAAATAAACCTACAATAGCTAGTCACGACGTTCGGCAACGATACGACGATGATGATAATGATGCAGAAATAAATAGTAGAGCTTCCGAAAAATTAAACAAATAAAATGAAAACGAAAGATTTTTATACACAATTTCTAAATCTGGACGTTTACTAAGCCAGATATAAAGCATGATAAGGAAGACACAAAACGGTACAATAGAACTGGATGTAAAGTGGGCTGAATGAAAATAAAATACCGATAAAAGGAAAGATCGAAGACTGTACGACGTGAGGGAACCTAAATTGAAACGGAGTAACCCGAAAGAACAGATAATAAAGACAGATGAACGAAACGAGTTTTAGAACGGTGGCCGATAAATAAGAGAAAGAGGAACATCGGATATAGCTTAGGGAATGAATTGAATACAAACAGCGAACGGAAATAATTGGAAAAAAAAATTAGGGAAAGCAAACGTTTAGTGACGAACCTATTATATAGGCTAAATAAGTAAAGTAAATAAATTCGTTCCAACCGGCCCGGTAACGCGTTAAAAACTTAAATAATTTTTTTTTCTTTTTGGCCGAGCTTACCGTGGCCAGTTGAGACCTCTATCTAGTGAAGTGTATTTTAAATCTCGATGTCGCGACGCTTGATAAATTTATATAAACTGATTGTAACAGAAGACGATGGGTCGGAAACAATTAATTCGATAATCACAGGTAATGTGTGCCACTTTTGTCAAATAATATAGAACAGCTCACATCTGTATGCTTTAGAAATTTCGGACAAACCTAAATACAGTCGTCACCATGTCACGTGCATGTTCCATCAGAAATTACGCTTAATTTAGCAAAATGTGCGAGGGAGAGTACGTAATCGAAATAAAGTTGATATATATTCCCTCGAAACTTTCTGGTATAATTGAAACCGTGGCTCGCTGGAAACCGTACGTACCAAAGCGAATTATCGAGCGATAGTATTTATTGGTTTTTACTAAAATTTTACATAAACAATTGTATCCGTTATTTACGAAGAAACGATCAATTAATATAATAGCTATACAAATAAAGTCAAAGATCGTTAAACATATATGCAATAATTACGTGTAAACTCCTCTTCGTAATTCGATAGCGGTTTAAAAGATGCTGCTATATCGATAAAGCACGTCGTTTGTCATTAATCATAACCTTAATCAGTCGGTGCACGAAAGGTGGTGGTAACAAAAAGAAAACTTTATATTGGACGTGAAATTTCGTCGGAAAAATCTGCAAGTTGCGAGAATTTAATTGATTTTTAATATTCCGAACGGTCAAATTGCCAAACGGAAAGATTTTTTAAGAATGAAAATTTAATCTCAGAAAGCGAAATTTTTAGTGTCTACAGCTTTATTCTAGTAAATAGTATTAAATTTTTTTTCGTTTTTTTTTTTGTAAACTGTAACTATTTTCAAAAAGTTACGTAATAAACAAAATGATTTGATTTGTTCTATTTAATCAATTTTCGATCGTAAATCCCGTTTAAACGTCGACGATAAACTAATAATCCACCATAAATCATTAGATTTGTTTGGTCATTATAAATCATTAAATTTGTTTGGTCATTAGTCTAGTTCACACGAATTGTAATTAGTGCTAAATCGATGTTTTAGACGCATGTCCGTCGAACTATATAAACGTCTTCTTCTTCGTAGTCAATCCTCTATTAATGTCCGATATTATATCTTTCGCCATCAATTACTGTTTTGAGTATCCAATATTACTCCAATCTTTGTCAGTTCAGCGAATGGACGTAATAGTTAGTATCCATCTATTATAGAGTCTGTGGTCTGACTTTATTTCTTTTCCTTTAAATTTATTCAATTAAAGTTTTAAAGTAAGGGACGAACATACATACGATTTAATAATAATCCACGCGTACGATTCGCTTTATTAGAAATAATATCGTCTGTACTAGAAGAAAATAACAATGTATATCTAAATAGCCTTAAACGAATCCATCGGAAAAATGACACGGAGCCAATAAGAGATATATCGAAAATTAGGGCAAAACTAAACCGAGAAAATCGTATGATGATAATGATACTATTACGTTTACAGTAGTGTTCGATAAAAATTCATAATAATAATAATTTTATTACAATAAATTATATATATATATAAAACTTGAACTGCATCCAAATTTTTTTAACAAAGAACGAATACATAGTAAACAGTCATCACGTAAAGCACGTTAAAAAAGGTCGTAAAAATTTTTTATTACCGCCACTTAATGTTGACCATGATTAAGAACAATCGATCGTAATAAACATTTCGATATCCGGTCGCGATGTAAATCGTGTAATAAAATCGATAACAATTTTAAAATAATTTTTTGCGAGCTTCCTTACTTTTTTTTTAATAGTATTGATTATTTGTGTCTATTTTTAATAAAACGAGTTCATTTAGCTTACTAACAGTCAGTTACAACACTTGCACGTATATATCCATGATAATAAACGGGGAAAGTATGTTGATCAGCTAAAGTAGTACATTTACCTAGAATGTCATAATATAACCGCTAGGGTGATTAGAAGGGGATAAAAGCTTTATAATCGCTGGCTGGTGTATTAACATACGGAATTGAAATAATAAAGGATATAAACGTGAAAATCAGGAAAAAAATGTATGAAACGCGCGAAGAAATTTAGCTGTATCAACTGGATTTGAATAACGAGGGAATTATATTACCCGCGTGTACGAGAAATGCAATTTGTTACGAGCAAATTTAATTTTAATAAATCAAGATTTATTCGATATAATTTTAAAACGATGATTTTATAAACTTTGCATATATATATATATATATATATATATATATATATATATATATATATATATATATAATCTTTTAATTATGATTGCATAATAATGTTATTTCTTTTAATAAACTTTCATAAATACGTTGCCTCGTCGGATAACGGATTTCGTACTATTTCTACTGTAGACACGGGCAATGGATCATTTTGAATAAGACAGCTTTGAGTTATTTCCTCCGATTCTCGTTCTTTGAACATTATCACACCGAAAATTGTTGCCTGTGTATCGCGAGAGTTCGACATCGACTGTTCAATATTGTTTTCATTTCAGCTAAAGAGTTCGAAATCAATTTTACTACGTCATTTACGTTTACACCGAGAGATAACGAATACTATTATGTAACTTCATCTTGCAAGGAAATATGCATCTTTTATAATTATTCTATTCCTTATTCAATATATAATCTGTTTTCTTTAATCCGCGATTTGCTCGGTTTAACTTATAATATTTTTTATTTTGTCTTAAGAACATTTTTAGCTATGAAATCAACAATTTCGTTTCTAAATATTCCGACGATATGAGCCGGAATCTTTCGATTAGTATTAATACTAGACGGTAGAAGCACATAGTTGGAGTAAAATCACCTTTTTATAAATTAGAAATAGGTTTTTGCGCTAATAGAAACGCTGCTGAACAACCTGAATTCAACTAACGAAAATAAATGTCGTTTTTTGAACTCTATTTCTTGAAATATGAATAATTTTTCGAAAATATTTCTTTTGTCGTTCTTGTTGAAATACGTCATTTATCAATTTCTACTTAGAACTCGAGTCAAACGTTCGTTATAAAATGGAATATTACTTGGTATATCGAATTACGTGTTTCTCCTCGTATGCATTATAATGCGGACCAACTTTGACAGGTCTGTTTCCTATTTTTCTGACAAAATTTACAGTAAAAAAATACTTTTTTTTTTTATTATTTAAAAAAAAATACGTACGATGTGTACAATGACCGGTGGAATAAAAAAGTAGGAAGCGAATAATCGCCAGATCCTTATCATTATCAGTTTGTTGTTACAGGATGAGAGAATTACAAAGCCAAATAAATAGAATAAGCCAGGACAAAACCGAATACCAAAAAAAAAAAAAAAAAAATGTTCCGACTCGACAAATGCATATAAAATCGCACACGCGAATATAAAAAAAGTTTTAATATTCTCAAATCCCGGAAACATTGATATAATAAATAAAATTAATAAATAAACGATCAATCGACCTCTAGAGAATTCCGACTTTCCAACGACGACGCCGAGAAGTATTGTCATACATACACAACAACACTCGACGTAACGCGTAACGTATAATTCAGAAAAGTAATTTGCAGAAAAAACAAAATAACTTGGATAACTAGTTGTTTAACGTATATTATACGGAATATATTATGCGACAATTGTTGTATAGTAAAAGGGTCAATAATGTACGATACGCTGACGATATCGTTTTGATAAGCAGTTCCGAAGAAAATATGGTTAAATTCGGGGATTAGAAAACCAATGTAGGGAATACGACAAAAGTAAAACTAAAATCATGATGATAGATAAAAAAGTAATAAGCACAAACAAAGTAGTATGACGTTTGTATAATTTTTCCTATCCGGGATCAATGTTAAACACTAGTGGAAGCTGCTTACCGGACATAAGATTAACGTACGTAGGTTAGACTAACGAAGATCATGAAGAATAGAGCACCGACATTGTATACAAAAAATTAAATTTACTAAATTGTCTAGTCTTTCCAATAGTTACTTATGCGCGCGAAACATGGTCTCTTACCGTTGAATGTGTCACAGCAGAATAGGCGGGATTGAAAGCTGGGCATATATTAAGAATATCGTGGATGGACCGGAGATTGTTTATCGAACGGAATAAGAAAAAGATTTTCGGATTACTTCGGACATGTTGCGAGAGATATAAATTCGTTACATGTAACAATCGCCGGAAAAGTGGAAGACCAGAACGCGCTGGGCTGATCGGTTAAAAATCATTAATTGACTTAAACATGCAGGAAGGCTGGCTGCTCAGAACAGGCCAACGTGGAGATCAATAACATATGCGGCTGTTTCTTAGCATCCCTACGGCCTCTCGAGGGATAAAGAAAACAGAAATCAACTAATTTCACTTTTATAATTTTCGCAATCGAGATAGTTTCCGAAAATTTGTGCCGAGTCCGTTTTTATAATTTTCCAAACGACCGTACTTTTATAAATTCATCGTCACTAGAGTCTGTTATCATCATTTCGCGTTAGAATTCGCTTTTATATAACTAATAAGTAATCGCGTGCTAGATTGTTTCGTAAGCTAGATAACGATTTTTGTTTAAATAAAGCACTGACACAGATACACCGAATCCATTCCGCGACAGTCTTATTATAATAAGGCGCTTGTCACGGTTTTTAATGGTAACCGTTTCACAACTAACAAAATCAATACGCACAAACACACAACTTCGATAATACAATGGATAATCGTGACCGAATGCAAATAATAAAAACATTGTAGTAGCGTAAGAATCGTTGCAGATATTGTTTAACCATCAACCGGAAAGAAGTGTGTGTATTCTGTTTACGAACAACATCGTACAAATCGATAATGCGTCCGCGAGATAGACGATATTTCCATAGGTGGTAAGACGAAAGTTGGCCACGAAATTTGCTGCGTAATCATCGTGACCGGACAAATTCGTACGTTCGATTTAAAACAATGATTCTTCATTATAATTTGAGCATATTTTCAATAAAGAAAAATGAACTGCTCCGATCCGTATATTATATATATATATATAACAAAACAAAATAGAAACAAAGTTAATCACTGTAAAGGTTACTTTATTACTGCAAAGCTTTTCGACATTCACGTCATTTTCAATCATATACAAAAAACGTTACAAATTATATATACGTACATAAAAGATAACGACGCTATTTTATACGTTCCTATTGGAATATTTATCCCACATATTTAATTAAAGTAATAAAATCGTATTTATATAATAGAGTTTTCTATGTTACTCATCACTCTATTAGCTCTTCACTGGGGTTACGCTGGTGTCCCACAAGGGGTAGTGTGTTAGGTACTTTCCTTTTCCCGCTCTTAATAAATGATTTACCTAAAATACCTTTTATTAAAACTACTCTTTATGCAGATGGATTTATCTTTGTATTGTGATTCATACAGAGCCGATACAACCTATAGTAGATTACAAAAGACCGCCTTCACTGTCTGTAAGTACTATAAACGTTGCAAACTGAACACCGAGAAAACGGAAGCCATTCTTTTTCACTCATTACCCTTGACAGAAATTTTAATTAACGGTCGAAGTATTAAATGGATTAAAGATGTCAAGTATGTAGGCATCACTCTGGACTGACGTTTATCATTCAATAATCATATTAATCGCACTATCGATATCTTTTACCTATATTTCATCGAAAGTCTCGCCTTACTGTTACAAATAAAAAACTACTACATACAAAGCTATTATTCGTCTCCGTTTAATGCATGTCCCGTTTGGTGTACAATTTCTAACAGTACATATTGTAAATTACAATTATTACAAAATCGTTGTTGCAGAATTTAATGCCAACAGGTTTGCCAGAATTCGAGATATGCACTCTCAACTGAACCTCGAGCTGGTATTTTTCTATATCAACAAGCTTGCTAAAAAATTGTACGAAAATTGTAAAATTCACGAAAATGAACGAATTAGGGTTATAGGGGACTATAATATGGCCAGCTTACGTAATATACGCGCTACAAACATCGCCGACTAAAACACCGATTTTTAACATAATTACGTTATTTTATATATTTGTTTATTTATATATTAGTAATCAATTTTTTTTTTTAATTTATTTTATGCTATTTGTATTTTTTCAAATTTTCCTGTATATTATTATCGTTGCTTTTATACCTTGTTATTGTTATTTTTTTTTTTTTTTTTTTTTTTTTTAAATAAATGGGCACAGGAGTTTTCACCCAGATTGGTGTTATTGTTATTATTATTAAGCTACTAAGGGTGGTAATTCGGTGTACTTAGTATACAATGTATTTCATGTTTACAATTGAAATAAATGATATTTCTTCTTTTCTTCACGTCGGAATATTCAAATTATATCAAGACTATACTTCCTACTTTATTCGAGTAAAGTAATGCTTCACACGTAATAGCTAATTGTCATCGCAATTGTACTAGCAACAGTTAGGATCTATCAGAAGAAAAATCACGCGTAAACTTATATTTAACAATTAAAGGAAATTGTCGAAAATATAATCGGGAAACATATTTAAGTTTCGTTAATTTTAGATCTTCTGATTAAGCGTTACGAAAGAAAATGTTGAATATTTTCGATAAAATGGAAATATCGCATCACTTCATCACAGTATAATAGGAATAAAAGATATAAAATCGAACGGATTCAACCTAACGGAAGGGGCCTGAGGACAGGCTATATTTATCGACCTTATTATTCGATATAATTGTTACCGATACAGATAAATACCACTTGATAGACAATTCGAAACTACCGGTATAGGTTTAATTGATTACACGCGTGAATAACTGCGATACATATAACGCGTATAAATTGCGTTTAATAAATCTGACGGATATAACGATCTGAGCAAAAATATGACGAAGGATTTCATAACTTCAGACGTAACGAATATAGAAATAATACGCGATATATTTCACCCTGTTCCTCTTCTTCATCATCATCATCAACATCATTATCGCTATCCTATCGTTCGTTGCCTGTCAAATATCGCGTCTAGTCCATTGTACGTTATTTTCGTATGCAAAATAGGCTAGCATTCAATGTATTAATAATACACAACGCAGATGTGCGCGTTCATTATGTATTACCGTCTTCGTGATAATTCAGTCATAGGATGATGAAAAACTTCAGATGGAACCCTTGACCGTCAGGCTAACAATCGAGTATCTTAGCCAACTATTATACCGCGCTATTTCACCGCCATACTTATCAACCCTAGTTTAGATTGAAGCTCACAGGTACTGAACGCGAAGGTATTACCGTTAAACAACGAAGCGCTTAACAACAATAATAGGAATAAAAATAATAATAATAATAGCAATAAACGAAATAATGAGAATAATAAGAGCACGTTATCATTTTCGCTTACCTGGTAGCACACAATTTGTTCATTAACACGGTTGCCAAGTTAATTAGGGGCGTGGTACGCATATATTAAAAATATGCCAGTTTATTTTTCTTCTTTAATTTTCAACTTTCAACATACATGTGAGAATATTTTTACGAAAATATTATAATTACATTTTCGTGTTGAATTCTTTCATCATGAATATAAGGGAGATATAAAAAAAATATGTGAAACCTAGAACTGTTTTATGTATATATATAACATATATATATAACACATATGGCAATGATTGCATTCACTATGAATATAATAAGAACAACTTATCATCATAACCCATATAATAACAACCATGACCGTACCTAAGATAAGTAGTAACACGGTGAGTTGAATTGTTCGTACAAAATTATTTTTTTATTTTTATTAAATAAGTTATTTAAAACACCATTTAAAAAGATGTATTTAAATAATAAAATCGATAAAACAATTCAAGTAAGCGTAATGTGATTTTAGATTTATTAACACATCCCCCCCCACGTCGAAGCGACTTATTACAATCTATTTAATACTTCATTAATATTTATTAACTGGTCGAATAAGTAGGTAAATAAGCACGGGCAGTTATCACGTCGTTAAATGGTCTAACCAAAGTCCAAGCAATACAGAAAAGTGAAAGAATAATATCACAGGTACTGCAATCAGGTGGACATATTCAGAAATAATGATAATGATGATGATGATATTTGATGAACAGGTCGAAGTCGATAATACGTTCGAGAATCGATCGACACGACGAGGTTGCTTTTTAATTTATTGCGTTCGTAATTAATGTAGTTACAATTTAGAGTATAAATTTGAGTTTTGGTCCACGGAGCAAGGCGAGTAATGATTCAATATTACTAGAGTTTTTTTTAATGTAATATCTCATACTCTACGTACCTCGCTGTCGCTAAAACTACTAGGTATGTCAGTCGCCACGGCTTTTGCCTTGTCATCGATATCCTATTAAGCAATTTGTACTTGTGCAAGCAGTGAGGATGGTGGGTCAGTGCGCTCTTCTATATCTATATGATTTACACGCTACTACAGCTATATTATCACATTAATATAAAAATATAGATCCCACGTTGTGTGCGCGTGTTTATGTATGTTTGTGTTGCATACATGTTCGAATAGATAAATGAATATAGATTTAATAAAAACCACTAATTTTTATAAACTTTAAAAAAACTAATATTAAAAAAAAAAGTTGTTATTAATTACACCTGGAATTATACTATTATATACATATATATATGTTCAAGATTAATTAAAATTATGTATTCAAACTAAAATAGGATGCATATGAACTTTCTTCTAATTACGTTGGATAAAATATTTTCCTATTTTAGTTTGAATACATAATTTTAATTAATCTTGAACATATATATATATATATAAATAAATATATATATATATATATATATATATATATATATATAATAGTATAATTCCAGGTGTAATTAATAACAACTTTTTTTTTTAAATATTACTTTTTTAAAAGTTTGTAAAAATTAGTGGTTTTTATTAAATCTATTTCATGATAATTAAATAAAATACTCTTAATTACATTTTATTATATATATTCGAGATTTCCTTAAAAAATTTTAAAGCCTGTATTCTTCGTGGTGGTATTATTATTATTATTATTATTTTAGTACAATCTTATACTTAATGTATAAATTAGTGCTAATGAAAAACTTAATCGAAAGATGTGTACATTTACACAACTTTCAGCAGATTTCGTGCCTCTTTATTTGAGTGAAGACGAAGTCGTTTGTGGTGTGTGCGAAGTGTCATATTTTATCATCAATAGGTGGAATTTCCAAATCCGAATAGATGTCTTCATTACCCTGGTACCATTGTACACCAGTTATGGACTGAAGACGTTTGTTTTGTATCCGCTACACAGCCCCACAATTGGGCTCCATACGTCCAAATTGATCTAATTATTTGTATATACAGAAGTCTTTTGTTACGATTATTTGATTAATTCACGAAAAGACCGACTTGGAATAAACGTAAAGGAATTTTGTAGAATGCAAAAACGACGGCCACTGAAAAACGGCTGTGCCGAGTACGTTTATACGATACGAACGTAAAGAGAATTATCAAATTTACGAGATTTATTTAAATATATAAATAAACTATTATTAATTATTAATTCTTAGCGTCGTGATGTGAAACGTAGTCGACGCGATTGAACTGCGTGCAGTGTAGCGCTATAGACAAGTGAAAACGAGATATTTAATGATTTCAACGCCGAGACCAATATAGCACACACACACACACACATCGATATCAGACATGATCGTAAGAACACGAACGAAATCCCGGTCAATAGGTCGTTATTACCTTTTTACCGCGTCGTTTCTTTCTGTGATTTTCCAGATAGCTCCGTCGTGTTGAACACTTTTTCTTTCTGCAACCGCTGGCTGCGTTACCGTACGGCAACAATAAAGTAAAATCTAAAGCAACCGCGAATATTTCTACGTCGGGAGGAGTTCTCATTGTCGTCATTAAAACGTCCAGGGACGATAAAAATTTGAGAATATGAATATGACAACGTTCCGAAAACGACGGTCCATATTTTTTCGTAACATAAAAAATAATTAACCGGTTTTTAAAGAGCCAAACTTCGGATTTTATAAAACAATTAAATTATATCGTCGTCGTCGTCAAATAGGAGACGAGACATGTCCCATTTGTTTCTAGTAATATTAGATCTTCAATAAATCAACTTTTTCCCTTTCCTGGATCATACATTATCAATTTTGACACGAAATTATAAATTTCGACGCATTAACGCATCTATAGTAAAATACAATTAACCCAATTTTAATATATTTCCAGACCCAGCGTGTTCAACCGTTATTTTACATACAACACAACTTTTTAGTCGACATTTTAACCAGTTGTATAAATATCCTCGACAAAAACGACGAATAAATATTATAAACATAAATTAATCAAAATTCATAATTGATAATTTGCAGAAAAAAATTAAAAAAAAATCTGCGACTCTTGAAAGTAAAATTACAGAAATAAAAGGAAAATTCAAGTAATTTCTTATGAAAATAGACAAATTTGTTAGAACTAAAAGTTCATATAGCGTAGTAAAATTTTTAAGTTATCAGAGTGACGTATTCTCTCGTGCACACGTACAAATATTTACTCTTACGTATGCGTAACACCTTGGAAGCTATGCCAATAAGCATGCAAATTTAGACGACGAAATTGTTTATAGAATTAGAAATGCTAATGCGATTATCTCTTAGAAAATTTTTAAAAACAAAAAGATTTGACAAAAAACAACAACAACAAAGTCAGCGGAAAGCTAACGTACTGTCAATAATGATGTATGTAAGCGAAACTTGGCCAATTATGAAAAAGCACCTTAAAAATCCGGAGGTCTGTTATCTGAGAATGATTAGGAGAATATGAAAATTAGCTGGAAACACTTCATGTCAAACGAGAAAGTTTTATCTTTAGCAGCAGAGTTAAATTTATCGCGCAAATGCTGACCAGAAAGGCGTATAAAATGAGTCGTCAGCCATGTTTTGCGAATGCATGATGACCGCGAACCAAAGAAAATGCTATACGGTGTTCTAGAAACTAGAAAAAAATACATGTTTGGAAGACTTCAACTGCGCTATAAGGATACACTCCCCGATGAACTGAAAGCCGTGACAATAAACCCAAGAAAAACTGCCTGGAAAATGAACGCACAAAACAGAAATAAATGGAGATCTATCGTAGATAGTATAATACTGGCGCAGAAGTCCACGAATAAGAGGAAAACACCGCTGATATATATATGCAATGAGACTGATCCTCGGGTCCAGTTCCAGTTGTTATTCGAAGCTATCAGCGAAGCTTTATTAAAGTCGACACCAACAATAAATGTGCGTAAATTTAATGAACCGCGGAAAAGTAACTCTGGCCTTTGGTGGTCAGATTCTTGTCAACATACAGGCATTACACAGTCAATAACTTCTCATCACAACAGAAAATGGTGTTACTCCCTTTTGCAAATCAGTTCGGTATTTAGGTATTACTTTGGATTCACGTTTAACATCGGCCACATATTGATAATTTACTAACAACTATTAATCGCGCAGTTAACATTCTACGTAATTTATACAATACTCCTCGGGGGTCCTTTCAACTCTTTATAGATCGTTAATTCGATCTAAAATGAAGTACGGCTGTATGTTTTATGGATAAGCTTGATCGGGTACAAAAACGAGTGTGTTAGGCTCTGTATTGATGCGGTTAGAAGCACTATACCGGCATTTGCTGGCTTCAGTAATACCTAGATTGAAAGAATTTCGGGCTCAGACTATGCAAATTCGTATACCCATCCAATTTATATTACCGCATTCATACAATTTTTCAATAAAAGAACATCTTTCTTTCCTGAGAACTTCGTTCTTTATCCTCCGTCGCTGATCCATGCTACATTCAATAATATTACCACTGAAAGTTTTCGTACGCACACCCTTATTTATACAGATGGATCGAACTCGGCTCAGGGAACTGGAGCAGCGGTTTACATCTCATCTTTTAATATTAGCAGGGCATACAAATTATTTAACGGTTGTTCCGCATTTATCGCTGAATGTGTGGCAATATTTCTTTCTTTGTCTTTCTTAATTGATACGAAGCTTCCGAGTAATTATATTATCATCATCGACGTACAAAGCATTTTGAAGGCTATTGAAAACAAAGGGAAGGTGTCAGCTTATTAATTTCATTCATCATGTTGAAACTTTATCATCTGGAAAACTTGAGTATATTTATGTCTTTCTTGTGGGTACCAGGACATCGTGGAATTCCCGACAATGAAATTGTAGATTCATTAGCTAGAGGTGGGTCTTCTAGTGGTGGTATTCTCTTCAGTTTCATCACTTGATATCATACATTTTATACAGTCGGAAAATAAGAAACTCTGGAAACAGACGTATGTGGAGTGTATATCGCCTCTTACTAGGTACTATTAATTGCAACCGTCTCTTGCTATATTTCCATCGTTCTACTTTTTTAAAAACATTAAGAGGAGAGGAATTGTACTTATCAGCAGATTGCGGTTTTGGCATTGCTTGTTGCCGGACCGCCTGTTCCTTATACAGCTTAGAGAAACTCCATACTGTCCTCTACATGCTGGGCATTCAGTTTGCAATTCTGATCACGTGAATAACATTATGTTCTGAACTGTACCTTAACTTACAGCGTACGTCTTGTAATGGCACTACTTATAACGTATTGTCCCTTCTGCATCTTCATAATTTACCATAGTGATATTTCTAGAGAAGCTGTTCGAGTTTATAGAAATATGAGTTAGAAATGAATCACGTTGGGTAGGCTGCAAAGGCATCCCCATAAAAAAAAACTAGAGTTAGATTGCAGGCGGTCAACAATAGTAGATAGTCTGCCACCTATACGGTTTCCAGGAAATTCATCCCTTCAGCTTTCACTATATATTGTATATATAAGAATGACTCTTTTAATAATATATATAATATAAAAAAAAGGACAAAAATCGACAATTAAGGCAGGAAATGAATATTTTTTATAAAGAGGCATAACATGAAAATGTATAAACATACGAAATACTGTATTAACATATTATTGTGTATACGAACATAAAATAAACAAGTACACACAACATAGATTATACATATAACAATATTTAACATCGTGTGGAAATAATTTTCACTTACCGTATTCACAAGACACCATTCTATTGAAGTATTCAACTGTAATCACTTTCTCAGATAGGTCGAGCATATACGAAAAACGTGTCGCACTGAGAATGAGACAGAGATAGAGAAAGACTAGCTCGTCGCCCTTGCACTAAAAATAATAATGCCGATTATGAAATAACGGACGAAGATAAGGAATCGATTTCGAATAAAGACGGAGAAGGCAAAACATGAAACAACAATAGAATAACTAAGAATAGGACGTTATCTAGTTAAAGGACGTTGCTTAGGCCTAAAATCCAAAATAGTTACGCGACCTATTTAGAGTATAAAGGCCCAAACGTAATGTCGAATAATCGTTTGCGATTGTTTTGAAATTTTGAAACAACAACAATAATAATATAGGCACTAAAGTGTTCGATCAAGGTCCGATATATATATATATATATATATATATATATATATATATATATATATATACACACACACACACATATATATATATACATATATACTTACCAACGTACATAAACGTATCGATGAATATAAAGTTTAACAATAATAATTACGATATTCGTAGTAATGCAGTTCTAGTAGTAATAGTAATTTAATGGTAGTAACACAATAGTATAAGTAGTAACGTAGCAAATAGCAATAATAGTGGTAGTAATGATAAAAAAGCTGGGGGGGTGAAACAAAATTCGTCACATCTATCATATAACAACGATCGCTTACGAGGTAATTTTTAATATATATGCATGCAGTAAAACCCCTCTCGTTCGGCTAAGAATGGATCGACGCTACGGTTAATCCGACAGCGTTCCAGCCAAACTTATTGATTTGAAGCTATGAAATTCTTCAACATAAAGGATGCTCTCTGTAAAATTGCTGAGTAATGGGAGGAAATGAAATTTTGCGAAAATCTTTTGGCCGAAAGTCACCTGAAAACGAGCAAAACACCGGCACGCAGGAAATAATTAATGATCTAAAAAATTTTAAAACGGAATGTCCCTGCCAATGAACTAAAAGAGTGGAGATTACCCAATGTTAAAAATACTATGAAACCAGCGAACAGCTCAATAATAAGCTGCCGCTGTTTTAAAAAATAACGATGAATAAATTGTGAATAAGGACCCGGATGGTGATGATGACGAACCCTTAACTGTATTTCACGCATCAACGCCAAGAACGCTTTTGATATTACCCTACGCCAAGAACGCTTTTGATATTACCCTTCAGTACATCGAGCAGAACTTAACCTGAAAACCTATGGATATTTTGTGGATCACGAAATGAAAGAATATTGCAGCTAAGTCTAGAATATCATCTGCTAAATATAAATTATAACTCATTTTTTTTCTAACTAACTTTTTACTACATACATAAATGCATACAGTATTTCTATTTCTCAATAGTAATAACATCCTTTGTGGAATTTATTGGAATTTTTTAACTGTACCGAACAATAATATAATTTATGAATTCCGAGATTGTTTATTTTACTGTAAGTTTGCACTTTTCTGTATTTTTTGATAATCTGACACTTTTGCGGTCTGACCATATCCTTAGTCCCAACGATGACTTTATTATATATATATATAAACACGAGACCTCCATTCAAGAGATATGAGGACGTCGGACTAAATTATAAGTTTTAATAATTTTAAATCCAACTAGATTCGAGTCTCCCGAGGTTACGTTATTAATTAGAAGACTAATCGTCGAGTTATAATAATAAAAACACTCCTCATTAATCACTGGCCTTAAGATCGACAATGAAAAAAATTCGAAACAAACTGCTCCGATGAATACAAAAATCAATTGTACTCTACTCAGGAAAAGAAATAAACGCGTACACATTGGCGCGAGACAATCAACGACCGTAAAATTTAATATTCGCTATATATAGATGTATCACGATATCACGATATGCTTATATCAATCCTCTGCTGGGGGTATTCCCTAAACACTTGCAACGTTTTCTATCTTGTACATCTCAAGTATTCCAGTCTATTTCACAATATCATCCTTTCCATTTATTTATACAGATAGAGTCAGGGTTTAATTCAACGCTCGCTATCCTAGTAGTCACAAACATTACATGCATATAGTTACAGTTATTATAACAATTATTATTGTATAGTGTCAAAACCTGGTTTGAGATGAACGAGGAATTATCACACAACAGTAATAATAATAACAACAATAATTTAAATTGAAACGTCCCTATAATTAGAATGTGAATCAAAATTATACACTGCGCATGACCAAACCACCCTGTAAGTTCACATCCGCTCCAGCGAACAGATAGGGTTGACGAAATTTCCAATGAGAGAGAAGCTGTTCACGCAAACTTCATCACATGGATCAAAATAACTATCGCAGCGCTGTACAAAAATAAGAAATTTGGTTCAGCGCAATCAACAACGTAAATTGAGGATTGTAGAATCCGACACGTGATAAAATAAAGGTAATTATATGAGGATAAGGGCAATTATTATAGAAAGAAAATAAGGAGGGCGGATCATGAGCAGAGGTCAACGAAAAAGTTTGGAGCGTAAGCGTTACTTTTTGACGATTTTTCGCCAGAATTTCGGTATAAATACAGGTTCGAATAACCTAAGAAAATTAATAATAGATGCAATCCGCAGATTTCTAGGAATCATCTCTACCCCTTCTAATAAATGTCGAAGTCTCTGTTTTGAAGACCCACGAAGAAAACGCGTATAGTAATCTGAAGAATCAGAACCAAGAAGTTTGACTTCCGGTCTGCCTTGAAGACTCACGAAGAAGACGCGAAAGGAAAAAAGCTTCCGAACTAAAGTCCGGGGTTCGGATTTATCTGTCTACCTTGAAGACCCACGAGAGAGATATACAGAAGTATTCCGAATAATTAGAACTTACAAAATAATCAACTTTCTGTGCTGAGCATCATAAAGGGTATAGAATGATATGACAGCATCGTCATTGTGTTAAAGCGTAAACAAGACGTTAACAAATGTATTAAAACAGCAGATAGCTGAAGCCATTACCAGGTAAAATACACATCACAAACCAGGTTAGTTTGATTCACTAGATTATATACATATGTACATAAAATATATATTTTGAGGTAAAAAGTATTATAAAATCATTCAAATTTTTCCGATTACTCGCCAACCAAAGATATAATTATACTTTTGGATTTGTAATTATCAACTATCCAACATTTTTTGTTTATTAATTTTCCTTAACTAAGACGAAAGATAAAATTGTTATCTGGAGATAAATTAACTTAGCCACTTATTGTTTTCTATTGCATGTAACAAATTTTTTATTGATATTTTGTAACTAATTATTAATGTTTATTCGAACTTAAATTTTGTGTATATGATTATTATCATGAAATGGTTTATTTATGCTAACAGTGTCGGAATTTATTTCCGCGACTTAAAAAGATAAAATATAGGTGGAAAATATTAAAAGAAAAAATAAAGAAAGAAAAAGAAGAATATTTAGAAAAAGCAGAAAGATATAAAATAATAAAATAATCATATACTAGAATCCTAAGAAAAATATCCGAGTCCATATCCGTTAGGCACGCATTAAGGTCCTCGTTATATATATACAATATCATATATATAAATATATACACAATATTATATATATAAAATATATATATATATTATATATATATATATATATATATATATATATATAATATATATAATATATTATATATATGTATATATATATATATATATATATATATATATATATATATATATATATATATATATATATATATTACTATGATTAATGTGTATAAAACATTTTTTTTAAATTCGTATTCACAATCAGGTAATTTGGCGACACTTTACATTTGTGTTGACATAGTCTAAAGCCATTTTTTAATCTTCTTTACATAATAGGAGGCGCCCAGCAGTTGTTCTGCGCCAAGTTGTTAAATGAAATTTCAGTAAACTTTCCATGTTTTTAAGCACATTACCATATAATATCATATATAGCATATTTAACTATTTATGTGACGTTGCGTTAAATGCTAGGGTGCGTCTATAATTTTTAATAAGATTTTAATCGGGTTGTTTCAATTTCTTAACATTTGTATCTTTAGTACACCTTAAAGTCAAGTTCGATCTAATATCAGCCACTTATTACTAATGAATGGCACATAATTTATGCATATGAGCCAATTCGGATATCGAGTTAATCCGATCTATATGGCATAATCAACTATCTAGGTGCATGTTTGTTTAGCGTTTCCTATTGCGGATTTGTGCTGTATGAAAGTAAGGTCACATCATTGATAAAAGCAGCCACGTGTACATTTTCAATTACCGGATAATCGACGATTATAACAGATACATCATAGACCCCAGAACCTGTGGTACCCCGGCCAGAATAGTATAAATATCTGGAGAGCATGTTCATAGCGAATTGAAAATTATCGTCTTGGATATAATATTTCATTAAAAAACATTTCCCTGCTCGGAAATCCTAGTGATTAGCGCGAATTTTCTACTCATTTGGAAATCATTTAAACGAATCACTACGTTACAGATATTTGTAAACAACGCTACAGCTTTTACGAAACAGTTTTTCAAGTCATTTCCGCTGTTATTAGGTTATAATATGAACTTTTGCATTCATAACGGACTTCACCCATTAAGGCGATGTCAGTTTAGTCGGAAGATTTAATGTCAGCCACAGCTGCGTCTCGTTGAATTTATATTATTCAAGACTAACACGGATGTACTGATTTTAAAATATAGGATGATCCACAGAAGATGGACGGTTTTGATTTTTGAATAGCGCAGTAGGTAACACCGGTACAACTCAAATCGCGTACTCCACGTTTAGTGTACACACGAGAGATTCGTTTTTGACCAGTTCCAGTTATCATTCGACGTGAATCGATCACGACAGTTTAAAAAGAGTGTTTCGAATAGAATTCAAAGTTACGCGATTTTTTTGTGGCATACTTTAAGAGCCGAGTTTACGAAACACGTCTACGAGATCTGGAAGATCTGAAAACTCGCATTTCTGAAGAAATTTCAAAAATTCATTGACCTCTGCTCGAAAAAGTTTTCGAAAGTTTTGTAAAAAGACTGAGTGAATGTATTGTTGCAAATGGCGGTCATCTGAACGATATTGTGTTCCACAAATGATTGCAAGCTAATCTCTAGTTCTCCTGTTTGTAAATAAAATTTCATTCAAAAATTCTGGTCGAATAGTTTTTGAGTTATTAAAAAAAAAAAAAACGTCCGTCTTCTCTGGGTCACCCTACACGTGCTAGAAGACTATCAATTCGTAAATACAAATTGGTGGTTTTTTTTTTCGTTGTTTCACGAGGGAATTTTTAATTTAATTTAGAATTTTAATGTTCTCGCACTCTGTTTTAGAATTATAAAGTAATATCGAGTTTTTATGATTTTTTAATAATAATTCTAAAAGCGTGTCCGAAGAAAAACAGAAATTATTATAATTTAGAATTTCTCTTATAACCGAAGAAGAAAGATAAAAGGCATTCATAGTGTTGAAGGAGGAGGAGACTTGGTAAATAATCGAGCCGACCGCTTTGTTCTTATTCTATTTTTAGAACTTTCTAAACGATATACGAAGTGAAAGTATAAAGTAGTTGGAGAATATATTTGTTGTATGTAGGCGCCGAAAGGAAACTGACAGTTTTGATAAAATAATCGATTTTTAAACTCTAGCTCGTCAACAATATAATTCCTAATAAACAGGAGTCGTAAATTAGGAAAGTAGAAAACGAACGATAATTGCCCCCAGTCGATAAGGAAAAATAAATAAATTTACCACGAGGATAATAATACCAATAATAATAATAATAATAATAATAATAATAATAATAATAATAATAACAATAACACCAAACAAAATAAATCATTTTGGTCGATTTCACTTTCGATGTACGAGAAACCGCGTATAGCTCTGGTCTATAATTACGGCCACACATCCTCCTATACGTAATAGCAATTTTAAGATATACACGCACTAATATTCAAATGACCACAAAAAATATTCCACTTACAAACAGCACGCAACGAAATCATAGACGAAATCAAACCAAATGGTAACGATAAACTATAATGTAGCCCGATGTAATATTTTCATTAATAAGGTAAAGAAAGGTTAGTAATATTCGTAAGTTCATAAATTACTACGTTTTTAAACTACTAATTTAATAAAAATTCAGAGTACAAGTAAATATATATATATATAAAATAATAATAATAATAATAATAATAATATATTATATGGATGTTACAACCAGGATATATGTCTCAAAATTGATTGCAATCAACCGTTGCTCGATAAAATTATTGAAGAGTTATAATAATTTTATAGCACCGTATAACACAAATATATTACAGGCAGCGCGATATACAAGCATATGTGCACGGTTTTATTTTATTAAACGAGCAATTCTTATATATAAAATTTGAACTGGCGTTGAATGTGATGATTTTTTAACAAACAATAAAAAGTAGTTAAAATCACTAAATCTGTATTAAAAGACACGAAGCTTTTTAGTTTTCAAGTCATTTTCAACTATACGAAAATACAAATAAATAATAATAATAAATAAATGAAAAACAACAAAAAAAAATTTTAAAAAATGTAACAAATAATTAATTTAAATAAAATTTAGCGATTTTAACTACTTTTTTAAAAAATAGTTATATATATATATATATATATATATACACACGGCCATTTCGGAAACAGCTCTAACGATTTCCATAAAATTTTGTACATGATTATTCATGAAGTATTTCAAAATAGCCTGCACAGAAATTACGAAGTTTGAAATTTTAAGCCGTGACTACACCTCGATGAAATTCCTCGATACTTATTTAAATGTACGTTGAAAATTCGTATTATAACCGTTCGAAAGGTATAAGCTTAGAAATTTGATTTTTACCGCGTACGTATTCGTAAATGGAATTAAAATTTTATATTTCGGATGTAGCGTTTCGATTTAAGGCATCGAAACTTCCGGAAATATATTTTTTAAAAAAACATCGAAAAATCCAAAATTTTTATTTCTAAAAAAAAACATTACAGACCTCTTCTGATATTTGTCGAAAAAATTACACTTTCGGTTATAACTACGGAAATTTGTGAAACGAAATTCTATATAATTATAGTTTATGTATGTAATTGTGTATAATTGTATCTAATTCGTGTCTAAGTATATTTTCCAAAATTTAAGCTTGATCGCCCAGCTACTATAATATATATATATATATATATATATATATATATATATATATATATATATATATATATATATATCATTGCTTAGCATACTCGTGATCGAGTTTTTTATGCCGGTTATGACCCCATTTATATTTTCTACCTCCTGTTACTTACACCCATTGGTTAAGATCTAACGCCAACTTTTCCCATCAGTCGTCAGTTTGGTGAAATTCCGAATCCGATCTTTACCCATTCTAAGTGCATAATGCATTTGAACCGTTTTAACAGTTGTGCCGCCGAAAAGGACGATATTGCATAGTTCTTTTAAGTTCTTTAGTTCAGCGGTTACATGTTTTTTTTTTTTTTTTCATTATTGACCATGTCACGCTTCCAATCTGGAACCAACATCACTCAGTATACATTCACCTTTGATAACACCGATAAATCCTTATTTTTAAATACTCTTATCAGACAGATCCTTGCTGACATAACGTTCAAACATTTGAGTGTGTTAGCAGAGTGCAAATTATAAATATTTAATTTAAAGTTAACTATCTCTGCTAATTCGAATAATTTCCGTTCTATTTTGGTTTATTGTATGCTTAACATCCGCGTATTATCTAACATACCTTGTAATTCTTCCGCTTGATCTCTTGTAAAGTATCTTGGCGACTGAGATTTACTGGGGGTTTTAACCAAACATGTACTATTAAAACTATCACATGCATAACTATAATTACTTCAATCGTGGTGTATTTCGTTTCACAAACGTCGCAAGTTAACAACAAAAATGACATAAATATCAGTAGAAGGTGAATACTTTTTTTTTTTTATTTTGTTATAAACGGATTTTGGAATTTTTCGATTAGATTTTTTCATTAATATAATTCTTTCATTTTCGAAAGATTAGAACTGTGATTTCCTTTCTGATTCCTATCTAAACATATTTTACAAGATTATTTAAAAAAAATAAAATAAATAAATAAACATATAATAATGTTGCGCATATATTCGAAAATGAAATAAATTTATACCTACCGATAGATCCCTCCTTGGGGAGAAAGTGCTGAATATTATGTTCACCGCCACGAATAATTTGTAAAGAGAAAACGAATCGAAGAAAGAACACACAAGCGTTTTCTAGATTGTACAAAGCGAATTAAAGTATTGCGCGCGTTTTCTTCAGATTATGTAAAACGAATTTATAACCAAAAATGCCGGGGTTCGACAAATACAACATGAGTAAGTCAATTTTTTTTAAAAATGAATTTTATCCTTTTTCGATCAGATTTTTTACTTATAACAATTCTTTCATTTCATAAATTAAAAAATAACTTAACGAATATTCTAGACGGTAACCAAGGTATTAATGTTTTCATTATATTTACCAACAGATATGCAATAGAAAGCAAAATGTTAAATTTTTCAAATTCGAAGAGTTATTGCGATCGAGCTGAATTTTCCAACGTTTAAATAGGTATCGATGAAGAGGTGTTAAAAATTGAAATTAACACAATCTCATTGGAAAAGGAAGGGAGCTCGTGGTCGGGATTAAAATGTCAAGACTTGTCATTTCCGTACAGGCTATGTTCTTAATAAATTACATGTATGCATAAAATTTTATCAAAAACGATGACCGAGTATATATATATATATATATATATATATATATACACACACACACACATATATATATATATATATATGAATATATGAACGTGGAAGGGAATACAAAACATTAATAACCATTAACACGTGAGATAATCATCGTCCGATTCACTCTGTCATTATCTTTTTCGATTCTAAAATTTGTTTAATCGATTTAAAATCAAATTATTATATTAAATTTGATATTTTAGGAAGAAAATATTTACTTAAACAAATCACGGAAGATGTAATAAAAGAAAAATATTAAAGACGGAGGAGATGAATAAAATTAATTTTTCATCTCAGGAATACATCGGACGAAAGGACAGCTGACGGAAAAAAACAGCAGAAATAATTGAAATAATAGAACGGTATTCGTAGTAAAATGATTATTTAGTTGAAAAAGTTAAAAAAATCTTATCAATAGAATAACTTTAATCACTGCGACACACAACGCACATACATACACACACGTATATATATTAAATATTTTTTATTATTCTTCTACTGACAGGCTGTACTTAACGAGCACAAGTATGGAAAATAAAAACTTTCTATCTCAGGCATGTTGCACAATTATATATATATATATATATATTAAAAGAATTCGAACGTCTCAACGATATGAAAAATACGTTTACAATGTAGATACTCAAAATAGGCCTTTCATAAAACAAATATAGTGGAAGCAGTCGAGCTAAGAGCTTGTTAAGAGAAATTTCTGAAAATTCGAAAAATGTAGAATTAAAATTAAGCGATAATAATGGGGACTATAAATAACACGCCGTTGATATGAAAATTAAGGACTATAGACCGAAGAAAATCATTACGAAGGCAACCTGGTTAGCACGATTCGGTTAACAACTATAATTTTGAATATAACGTGTTTGATTGTTAAATCTACATGATCCGAATGGAATTATCGATATATGGGCGTATAGTTGAGAATATAGTACTAAATAGCTGAACATCAACTAATTTTAATAACAAAAGTAATTATAACAGAATAATTTATGCTCGATGTATAAAAACTAATTTATATCGAAAAAGAAGAATAACGAAATGAAACGAACGTTTTGATTTAGAAAATTTTAATCCAAATTTAAAGTATATGACAGATGAATTATAAGGAACACATATATATTTTATAACAAATTTTAAAAATTTTAGGTGTATTTATTTTTTTATTCTTTCGTGGATGGCAAGTTATAACGAATTAATAGGCCACGATAATTAAATTAATTATTATTTATTAAGTTTTTTCATCATATTTATGGATTAAATTTATTCATCATATTTATGGATTAAATTTAATGGTCGTTTTCTAATAATCCTCATATAGATCAAGCCAATACCCTATTATAATAAACAGAAGAGAGCACGCGAGTACCCAAGATCATTATGTTGATAGCCTACCTCTATGATCTTAATGATACTGATTATAGGAAAAGAAAATATTTAAATTTTTAATTATTATTATTATTATTGTTGTTATTTTGTATATATAAAAATTATTGCTTATTTTATAAAATATATTATTCCAGATGGCCATTAAAAAACAAACACGTAAATACATTTGATTCGTTGATAATCAGCGTTGCTGTGTTCGATTTTATTTTCAGAAGATGATGAAAATGTCAATAATCCGAGCTGGTAATTTTTAATTTTATTTTTTATCGAAAGCTTACATACGAAATGACAAAAGAAATCGATCGTTTAAACACACACGCTATTCGAACAACTTAATATTCGCACTGGCTAATATATATTATTATTATTATTATATATATATATATATATATAATTATATTATTTTAATAAATGTTTATAAAAAATATGACCAGAACGATATTCAGTTTATTATTATTTTAACGCGATTTTTGTTATACAAGATGTAAGAATCGTTAAGCTACCGAACGATAAACGAGCCATAAATCTCTATCATAACGTATAACGTGCAAATGGGCTACTCTATCTATGCGTTTATTACGTAACAAATTTCCCACTAGTCAATAAAGATACGAGAAGTTTCTTATCCTGGTACAGACTACTGTATAACGCTATATATATATATATATAATTATTATTTCTATTCTCTTAGAAATATTGTAATTCCGGAAAAATACAACGAATAATGTCGACACACATGTAGTAGATAATACTTTAAATGAAATGAAAAAGTCACCAAAAGAATTTATTATACAATGTTGAATATAAAATATATGTATATATCGAAGACATCTCCTTTGGCGCAGTAAGTGGCATTAGTTAAAGAAGTCAACTAAATTTTTCATACGTTCTAGCATTAAAAGTTCCACATTAAATAATTATTTCGTATTTAACTAATCACAATAAATCACTTCTATCGTTCCCACGCATATATCTTCTTCTTGTTCTATTTAAACTGGCTTAACGAGTTTTCGGTCCGCTGTCACAGATTTCACCTTTGTGCTTATGCCTGTATGCGATATCAAGCCTATGCTGTGGCTCGATATATTAGTTGCTTTGTGATCGATTTCCATTTATTCCGGTTTAATGCAATTTTTCCCCTGCATGCCGTGGAATATGGTTTTCTCCTAATTTCTTATATATATTTTCATATCTGTGCGAAAATATGTAACGGACGATGTAGATTTTCGAAGTGACGGTAATAAGGAAAAATTCCCCCACGGAAGAGAGGTAGCATTAAAAATTTTAGAGAAAACGGCAAATTTATCAAAAATACAGGCTAAAAATCGCACTGAAACCATTATGCCTGCTAGCGTCATCTAGTTGTATTTGCTTTAATTTCTACGGACTCAGGCCTGCTTTTACGACATTAGTTAATTATTAATTACCCAACGGTAGTGGTTTTTCATCGTGTTCATTTAATTCCCTCTATCCGTGTGAGTTTTCAATTATTCGGATAATTTTCGTACACAGTATAATATTACGTTAACACGGCTTCAGATATTATCCGAATTAGTCATGGAGCAAAAGTTCATGCTGTCAATACTCGGAAGTTTTCTAAACGTAAGCGATGAAAAGAATAATCCGTGCAAATTCGGCAAAAAAATTTAAACTTCTCGATATAATTATTACATAATAAATCCCACATAATTTTTCAAAAAATTAAAATTATTAAAAGATTATTATTTTATTTGCAATCTGTCTCACGGGGACAATAGGCTAATTTTATTCCATCCTGAGTGGAGACACTACCCAGTGGTAGTTGGAGATTTATGTTTTTATTTTATTAAGTTGAACCTTGTGCTTAAAAAAAAAATTCTATACCGAGTTATTATTAACGTTTGACGACGTTTTACAAACATCAAAATGACGGTAAGTCAATTAAAAAACAATGCTAAGAAGTGAAACAATATTGAAAGCATCAGACGCAGAAAATAAAATGAAAGAGAAAACTGTTTAAAAAATTAGAAATAAATAAATATAAAGATATTAAAAATTATTAAATAATATAATTAATCTTGACGACGTTAAAATTTTCGTTTTATCTTTATATTATACAGATTAAGAAGTAGGTCAACCGTGACTGGTACGGATGTGTTGTGTTGTTACTAACAGTATATATATATATATATATATATATATATATATATATATATATATATATATATATATATATATATATATATATATATATATATATATATATATATATATATATATATATATATATATATAATTTCATTGTAAGCCTCAGTTCTTGGACAACGCTTATAACGTTATTATTGTTAATTAATTAATTAATTTAACAATTACATAACAAAAACAAGAAATATCGAGTTTCAATACAATATTTAGGGATTTTATCACGTGGGTTGATTATATTTTACTGTATTACTAAATAAAAGATATACAAATTTGCAACAATATTAATGATTGTTATTTTAATTCAACATATTTGAGAAGAATATAAACGATAATAAAAAACTTCTAAAAAATTACGTGTAATTTTTCTTTGAAATAATTGTTCAGAGATGAATGATTTCTATAAATATTACGAGATTTAATATTTTAAATTACTTAAGTTTGTACAAATCATTCTTTCACTTTCAATTAGGATGACATCGTTCCTTTTCAAAAGTTTATATAATTATTTCAATACAAGGAGCAAACGTGTCTGCCTCGTTTATCGGGTAAAATGATTTAAAGGAATTTAAAAGTTCGAAATATTGCAGAAATTACAAATCAAGAAACGAGTTAATATTTCCCGTTCAACGTTACCGAGAAATTTTAAACTTTAAATAAACTTGAACTTCATGTATGTGTAAATGAAAAGTTGACATTTTCCAATCAGTTTAAAGCGTAGGTTGGCATCACATTACATACATTCATATATATCATCATTAGGTCGTTCACCACAGAGTGGTATATAAATATATAATAATTACTTTACTTAAACACGTCATAATGTGTTCAGCTAATTTTAAATTATTTTACATCTATAATTTAGACCATACCTTAGAAATTCGATTTTTAATGAAAATGCACGAAAATACAAAATTGGACTTTGAAAATATTTTGATGTCTCTGGCAGAATCTAAAAGTAATCGAACCGATTCAAAACAGCTATTTTTTTTGAAAATTCAAAATATTAAGTCAAATTAAAAAAAAAAATTAATCGCCCATTAAAGAATTACGTAAACCATTTATTGGTAAAATTTATTCCTATTACTATGTAATTTTATCAATCGGAACTTCACAGAAAAAAAATTGAATTAAAAAAACGTAAGTTATAATTTTTTTATAAACAAACAGACAAAACACGTACGTAGACATATACATATATATATATATATATATATATATATATATATATATATATATATATATATAATGTATACAAACGAATTATTACGTCTGATATACGTATACCATGTATGCTTGAACTCAATATTATATATATTTATATATATATATATATATATATATATATATATATATATATATATAATTAGGAGTACATAAAAATAACACGGAAGAAGAAATAAATTGAAATATAGTCGCCTCGGAACGATTAATTACATTTACCGTCTTTATTCAGGACAATAAAAAGATAAAGAGCCAGAAAAATAAGGTAGGGAGAAACCACTGGCACGCACAGTTACAGTTTTCGGGTGGCGTGAGGATAATTAGGATATAATGAACCAGATGCGACTCTTTTATTTTGGGAGATTCCGCGTGTGTCCTGATTTCATTTCATTTAATTTCATTTCACTTCAGTACGAGGACACACTGGTGTTCGTTTCTCGTTACTTGTATAACCAAAAAGGTAGGGGGGACTATTCGACTTGGACGAACACGTTCCATAATTGACGCGTTTTTTTTTTCTTCTCTACTCTTATAAATTATAAAGACCAGACGTCTCGTCAGATATAGAAATTTAATTGTAGACAGGTCGGAGTCTCGAATTTACTAATATAAACGTCGCATAAACGATCATGTATGGGTCAGGACGTAAAACGCCACGGGGTTCTGGACGATAGAATAACAACCTAGTTAGTATCTTACATACGAGTTTACACACCCTATCGCGTATGTCATCTGTCGACCGAGAAGCGAAATTTTATCAATCATCCAGAATTAATTCTAATATTATGGTGTTTCTGGTTCATTTTATTGTTATTATTATTATTTTTATCTCGATTATTAAATTATTATTTTCTTTCTAAATGTTATTGTCCGTGAAAAATGTCGCGCGATCTAAGTGGAATGAAAGAAAAAAAAAATGGACAGAAATGTCGGAAGACGATGAAAAACAAAGGGAATAAAAAAAAAACGTAATTGTCCAAGAAAAATGGAAAAAAAAAAGAACGACTGATTATTTTTTAGCGTTATTACCGCCGGCAAAATAATAGGACGTGTAACAATAAATACGAGAAAGGTCACTAGGGCATGCACAACAGAATCGAACAAGTAAAGATCGTAATGCTTATTGAACAGAATAAAGACGTAAATAGGGAAAAAGCTGAAAATAGGTATAGAACAAACGATTTAAGGCGGCGTTTATTATTATTATTATTATTATTTATACTCGTGTGTATTATACATATATAATAATGCGTGGGTAGTCAAGCGTAAAACCGACGTCAGCAGAGCTTACTGATTTTTTTTTTTTTTTAATGAAAAAGATGTGGTTTTTAGTAATAAAAAGAGAAATGAAAAATAAAAATTGACGTCCTCGATAAACCAGAAAAAAATGTTTATATAATTTAAAAGTTTTCGCCAAAAACACGAAAAAGAATAGTAGAGCAAAACTAAAAAACAATATTCGAGAAGCGAAAATGAAATTTCATGATTATTGTGAGCAAAATCGAAAAGCTACAATACACTATAATTAAATAAATTCTATTAAATTGAATCGTACGCAGTATATAATCTTCTGAGGTTATATACGCATATATCTTCTTACTGTCAATCTAAAAATTGTTGGACAACCTTTTATAATGTTCCATCTTATTAGTCGAACTACCATTAGAATTCCTTTAGTTCGACCTTTTAAATCTGCATAGCTCGCTAATCCTGTATCTTTTATCCCCTCTGAATCGCTTGCCTTCCATTTTATCTTCGATTATTTGTACTTCTGATTATGACGGAATAAATGACATATATCCACTCGCACGTTCATATTTATAACGCGTATCCATTAGGCTTTGGCCACGATACAAGCGGCGAGTGGTAAGCGGTAGAGCGGAGAAAATTAAATCAACTACGCTGATATATGTATTTAACCGAAATTAAATGTTATGTCACAACCGGTGGCTACGATACACACGAGCGTTAAAACATCGTCGCTCGACTCGAAATTCAGACATATTTTTTAGTGCCGCTCGAGCGTTTTTCAATGAATGAATGTTAGTATAGTGCGTATAATGGCTTGTAAAATGAAATTAAGTGATGCAGAAACTGATGCTTTGACATCAGAAGTTCAAACTCAATTTTAAGACACACTCAACAAACCATCGCTAATACGCGTAGTAGCCTCATAGCCGCTCACCACTTAACTTTAATTTATTGCCGCCGCTTCTTCTGTTGTAGCTGAGGCCGTAGAGTCTGTGATCCGTATTTCTTGTGCCCTTTTCTCCATTCAGCTAATTTTTTGCACCCTACGCCAGCACCACACTTTGAAGCATTCCTTTTATTTGTGACTATTTTATCATCATGTCAATGGTACAACGGACTATCAATGTTCGTTTTTTATCAATTGACAATATTTCAGTGCCTATTTCGTCTGTTCTTCCTTCCTCCGATTATGTGACCAGTAGTTGTTCCACTACATCATAGTCCTTTATCAAATATATATATATACATGTAATGGAGGATATTTAGACGTTTCAATAATTACGAATTTACATTAAATTTCGAAATATCAGAACAAATCCGTATTTAATAATTAATTATAACTTCTGATTCAATGATGTAACCAATCCAGGAAAGACGAAAGTGTGTGCCTTCCATTTAAACAATGGAAAGGAAATATGTAAACTGAATGTCACTAGAATGGATGCAAGACACGGCATAATTAAACTCCAAAATATCTAGGAGTTACCTTAGACCGAACACTTTTACATTTAGAACGCACTGCGAAACACTCAAGAAAAAAAATTCAAACCAAAAATAATTTATTGCACAAACTCGTTTCTACGAAATGCGGTGTTATAGCAGAAGTGGTTCGAACTTCGGCGCTGGCCTTATCATTTGCAGCAGGGAAGTACAGCACAGACTGGAGTAGATTAGCCCACACAAGAAAAGTGGATACTTCGTTAAACACCGCTTACAGAATCGTTACCGGCTGCTTAAAACCAACAGCAATTGTAGATCTGTCAATGTTATCGTTAGGAAAGTAGCAGAAAAGAAGGAGGAAAACACTAGCGCTTACAAACTAGCGCAACATGCTCTATGGACAATCACTACATAAAGGAAGACTTAAATCTAGAAAATACTACTTCACCATAACCCCTTTAGACGTGCCAGCCGTGAAAATTTCAAACAATCACGTTGAAATAATTCAACGGATACACGAAATTGACCGAAAATATGTCAATTAAAACGAGAAAAACGTAAATTAATAACATTTTTAGGCGAAATCTTCTTGCGAATATCTTAGTCGAAAAATCATTCGTAGGTTCTAATTATTCTAAAAATAAAAGATAAAATATCATTTGTAATACATATTACATCAGCACGCGAACACGCGTAATATATTCAAAAACCCAAAACTGTTTATTTTTCAAGTCTACACGCAATGGGTGTAATGATTATCATCGATTGCGTCTGTCTGGGCTGACGTATCGTGGGGTACAATTGAACTGTATCTGACAAAATTATAGAGTATAATCCTTTTCGTTGTTATTTATTTTATAATAATAGTATACCATTGGAAAAGTCTATGCACTGAATGGAAAGGAGGAGACACACAGAGGCAGACAATTTTTCGCAGCCCCACGGCCAAGCCTATATTTCGTTATATTAAAAAACGGATAATAAGTACAAACAAAAACTGTCCGCTTCCTTTTGAACATTTACCACACCTTAATTTACGAAGTGAAGAAACAATAAAAATTATATATATATATATATATATATATATATATATATATATATAAAATGTATATAAAACAAACCAAGGTCGAAATGTGACTAAGAATGATCCTCCCTAAAAAAAAAATAATAATAATAAAAAAGTAGTAATAATTTACCGAAATTATTCATTTAAAAAATATTCCACGTTAGGAAAAAAACTGTTATATAGTTATTGAGGCGATTACAAAAAATAAAATAAAAAATGTAACTGTAATAAAATAATTACTAACTGTAGTCAACATATCAACGATGGCGAATATTAAACTCTTCCGAATGTTTGAATTCGTATAACAACTCCCGAAAACAACGTTAAGACGTTAAGTATTTATACTCAATTTTAACATAATAATAAAAAGCGACAAAACATAGCCATTTGCGACAGAAAAATATGATTACCTTATCGGATAAATTTAATATAATAAAGGAATAAAAAATGTATAAATTACTCTCGAAAAAAGTTTTGCACGTAAGCTTACTATCAATTTTACTTTTAATAAACTTTAACGTATATACCTATATATATCTATGAACGAAATAAAATTTTCCTAAGAATTTATAGATCGAATTTGCCAAATCGTCAAGAAACAAGAAATATAGAACTGTGCTCAAAATAGTATAATAATACTTTTAATTCGCATAAATTTATTATATGCCTTACTAGCTTTAAGTCAGATATATACTAATGATTAATATAAGACCTAATGAACACTGCTAAGTGAGTCGCATCCCAGCTCTTTAAATATTTAATATTTTTAACTAAAGCTGCGTGGATTATTATAATTATTATTTTAAATTAATTTAATAAATCGTTTGAATTTTAAATTTTTAATTATTATTATTTATAATTATTTCGATAATTTTCTTTTCTCAATTTATCTTCCCTCGTGTAAAATGCTGTAATTCGAATTAATATCGTGAATTTTACATTTCAATTGTGTATAGATTATATTTGACGCCGATTGAGCGGATTTTTAAATCTCGTTTGTAACTCTACTATTTATTTATTTATTTTTATTACTTTACTATAAGATTTATTTTTAATTTTTCTATTATATAAGAATTATATACGTATTATATAAAACGATTCTGTGGGTATTTACTTCACAATTACGTAATTATATTTAAAATTTCAAAACATAATATATGAACAACGTATACATAATTGTAGTATATTTACATTGTTGGCTAAATGGTTACTACAAAATATCGTTCGTTTATATCGTAATATTAATTAAATGTACACAATTTGATTAAACCCCCCCTAATAACGATTCTAGGGATTAATGTAATTGTATTTAAAAATTCCGAGTAAATTACTAATATAAACGACGTTTAGATAATTGTAGCATATTTCGGCGATATTTGTAACGCTTAACATAATTCCATTGTTTCTTTTTTTTTTCCAGATATAGCGAAGATTTTGTTTTGTAAAATTATATTCGAATTATATTTATTTCAAAATTCTTCTCGGTATTAATTTTCAAATACATCGTTTATGGACCGTATTCCCAACAACTTGCGGGTGCAGCGAGTAATAAGGGTACAAAAAACTAGTGTATTTAAAATTTTTGTCGATACGAATGTGAACTGAAGCAGAAGAAATGTCGCATTAAAAAATTTATAAGCGGCGTGTATCATAATTCCTCGTAAAATGCGATTATAATTACGAGGTGGCGAACGGATGAGAACATTTATTCCACCAAATGTGTGTTATATGTCTGAGTGTGACTTAGGAGAAAACATGTAAAATAATCGAAATAATTATAAGAATACGATAAATAGGAGTTATAATTAAGGACGGAAATAGGCATTATGTAAAAAAATACAAACAGCTCAAAGAGGAATGGAAAGAAAAATGGTTAATAAATTAAGTAACAATTTTTTATTTTTTTTTAATGGGGATGCCTTTACAGCTTACCCAACGTGATACCGTAATAATTACTAAATCATATTTTTATAAATCGGACAACTTCTCTAGAAAAATCGCTATGTCCGGGAACAGATGTAGATTCTCAATATGCAGAAGGGACAATACGTTATAAGGAGGACCATTACGAGACGCGTGCAGTAATTTAAGATACAGCTCAGAGCGTAATGTTGTTAAAGAACGGCATTCGAAGAACACGTGATCAGGGTTGCAGACTGCACGACCAGCATGTAGAGGGCAATACGGATTTTCTCTAAGCTGCATAAGGAACAGGCGGTCCGGCAACAAGTAATGCCCAAACCGCAATCTGCTGATAAGTACAATTCCTCTTCGCTTAATGTTTTTAAAAAAGTAGAACCATGGGAACCTAGGGAGAGACGGCTGCAGCTGATAGTACGCGATAAGAGTCGATCGCTGTATACACTCCATATACGTCTGTTCCCACAGTTTTTTTTATGTTCCGACTGTATAAAATGTATGAACATCACGCGTTGAAACTGAAGAGAATACTACCCCATTAGAAGACCAGCTAGTGCATCTACAATTTCATTGCCGGGGATTCCTCGATGTTCCGGTTCCCACAAGAAAGATAAAAATATACACAAGTGTTCCAGCTGATTAAGTTTCAACATGATGGATGAAATCAATGCATCTGACACCTTCCCTTTGCTTTCAGTAGCCTTTAAAATACTTTGTGAGTCGGTGACGAGATAATTGCCTGGAAGATTCGCATCAATTAAGGACGATAAGGAAAGAAATACTGCCACACACGCAGCTGTAAATGCGGAACAGAGATCAGATAATTTGTACGCCTTGCTAGTATTAAGAGATGGGATGTAAACTACTGCACCCGTTCCCTGAACGGACTTCGATCCATCTGTATAAACAAGGATGTGTGTAGAAAACTTTTCAGCGATGATATTATTAAATGTAGCCCGGATCAGTGGCGGAGGCCAGAGAACATAGTTCTCGGGAAAGAAAGATGTTATTTTATTGGCAAAATTGTATGAATACGGTAACATAAATCGGATGGGTATATGAATTCGCATAGTCTGGGTCTGAAATTCTTCCAACCTATGTATTACTGAAGCCAGCAGGGGCATCTTGCTATTTGAAAACCGCCAGTTGGAATAAACTCGGTAGAACAAACTATACAATAGAAAGCGATCTATGTTCATTCTACTGATCAAGAGCTTTAGTGCTAAATAACTCCGTCTAAACTGTAAGGGAGGAATCTTACACTCTACCATCAGTGCCGGTATCGAAGTACTTCTAACTGCACCAATACATAGTCTCACATACTCGTTTTGTACCCGATCAAACTTATTTAATAATGATTCAGATACTGATCCATAAAAAACACAACCATACTCCATTTTAGATCGAATTAACAATCTATAAAGAGTTAACAGTATGAAAGGATCACCCCCCCAACGAGTATTGTATAAATTACGTAGAATGTTGACTGCGCGATTAATAATATTATCAACATGTGGCCGCCATCGTATCCAATGTGATACCCAAATACCGAATTGATTTGCAAAAGGGAATTACACCATTTTCTATTGTGATAGAGAAGTTATTGACTGTGTAATGCCTGTATGTAAAAATCACTGCCGCGCTTTTCTGAGCACTTAGAGTTAACCCCAACTTATACAGAACTCGTTCAATTAAATCAATATAAATATTAATGTTACATACGGCGTCGGAAAATGTTGTATTGAAACTAAATACCGCGATGTCATCAGCATAGAGGAGAGTTTGTTCTGAAATATATAAATTAAAAAGCATTGGACTAAGAGAAGAACCCTGAGGATTCCCCTGTATACCACTCGATGGTATCTGGTGGACAATGTACTTATTAGAATGTGGCGTTGCGAAAATAGTCTACTAATGAACTGGCAGCAATGCCCCGGGATGCCTAGGGACAACAGTTTCTGCTGTAAAGTGGGCAAATGTACATTGTTAAAGGCGTTCATTATATCGAGGAAAACGGTAATATTGTATTATTTGTTAATGAGACTATTATATATATTACCAACTAAATCACCCACGCAGTCCAATGTGCTGGTGTTATTTTGAAAACCATACATATTAGTTGGGAGGATTTCATTATGCTCTAAACACCAGTTGAGACGCAAAGCTATAACGGATTCACAAATTTCCCCGAAACAAGAGGCTAATGCAATTGGTCGAAGTGATCCATTTTTCTTAGGCACAGGTACGATAACAAAAAGCATCCAAGAATTTGGAATCGAATTAGTTTGCCAAACTTGATTTAAAATGTGAACGAAGACGGTAAAAAAATTTCCCGCGTTGTTGAATCTTTCCTTGATGTAGGCTACCTCCTTTTCAGTAAAAGGAACATCTAAAAAGTGATCAGTGGGGCTACTTTCAGTTCCTCTAATTCAGGTACATGAGGTGGAGCTAGTGACTCAACAAATGAATAAAAATTGTCCTCTGGCAACTGTCTAACTTGCTTATATGAAGAACTCCTGAATGATTTAGATAATTCCCATACCTTAGAAATTGATGTTTGTCGATCGAATTGCATACAAAACTGTTGCCACTTCTTCCTTTTTGCTAGTTTAAATTCCCGCTTAGCTAAAGCATTAATTTTCCTCCAGTGCAGATAATTTTCAACCGTGTTATTTTCCTTATATTGTAGAAAAGCTCTATCTGACCACCAAAGGCCTGAGTTACTTTTCCTTGTTTTATTATATTCACGCTCCTTTATAGTTGGTGTCGATTTTGATAGGGCTTCGCTGATAGCTTCATATAAAAAACTGGAACTGGACCGTAAGGTCAGTCACATTACATGTATTTAAATCATGCTTCTGAAGCTGCGAAGAAAACAATTGCCAGTTCGTATGTTTGTAGTTCCACCTTTTTTCTAAAGACTGTTCTAAGAGCTAGATATCGAAGACGAAGGACGCTCTATAAATAATACGAGAAATGAAGTGAAACTGGGCTGGACATGTCATTCGGATGAAAAGGAACTGATGGGCCAGGATAAGCACGGAATGTTTACCAATAGACATGAGAATAGAGAGGAAAAGCCCAAAAACAAGATGGTGCGATTGTCAAACACGCAAGAATTGGATGCGTAAAACTCAGAATCGTCTGGAATGGAAACAATTGGGGAAGAAATATGTGGACGCTTGATTGGAGGGGTCAATGATGCTCGACGACAGGCTCAAATTTCCTGTTTTAAATATACTCTATTATATAGTGATTATTATATAAGTATTAAGGATATGGTATAGAGAATATTATATATGGGTGTATTGTAAATAATGGAAATAAAGGCTTTTGTATTTGTATATAAACGTTCAAAAATATATTTGTGATTTGTTGCGTTATTAACGGTAATAAATTAAGATTATTATATAGATATTTATTATATTTAGATTTCAGTATAACGTAATGTTCACATCGTCATTCGTTTTTAATTTAACGTTAGATCGCGTACTAAGATTGTTTTATTAGAAGAAACTGAGCAGATGTTTTTTAAATGGGGAAAAAACTAATTAAAAAAAAACCGTTTAAAGTGGATGCGGTGTAGCGTATTGCGTAGTAAAAACAAACCCATCTGCATGTTAAGACTTTCGATGGCGATCGCCCGGAAAATAACCACTCCCCCCTCTCGCTGACGGTAAAAACAAATTTCAGACTACATTGTCTTCGCGCACACAATAAATACTACTGCAGATGAACTTCATTATACGCGAACGGGTCCCACGCGGTTCCAGACAAATTCGAAGCAAAAATATGAACCGACTTATTCAGGCTTTAATAACATAATCCGAGAAACGTCTGTCTTTCTAGCAGGAGCAATGTCAGAGTATTTGAGATTAGTTGACGGTTGCGTGTCTGCATTCTTAACGAGAGAACGTATACACAGCTGATTGTAATATTACAAAGAGCCTATATGGAATAAACCATTTTTTATCCCTTTCTATCTTGTTCAGAACTGGATGGGAAAGCACCTGGATCCGTACGTCTTGGATGTAACCGGAATATTAATTGTTCTTAATAAAAATACGGATATTAACCATTCTTATCGTACGTATTATTCATTCCACTAGAATTATTTTTATGAAAAGTATTTTATTTCAACATTCTAAACTATATATAATTTCGACAAATGGTTCAATCAACTTTTTAGCATTAGTTTATACAAAAAAAAAAAAAAAGGATTAATTTTTATTTAAAAATTTTTTGTACAATTTGATTAAATTCAAAATAAATTATATTCCGCGATAGTTTCAAATCTCATCATAGCCTGCGTGATTGTTATTATACTGTTGTAAAAAGAAAAAAAAAACACGATCGAATTCAGTATTTACTGCGGAATGTGCAGCAACTACAAGTCTTGTCAATTTGAATGGGCTTAAATCTTCGAGGAAATCACCTTATTATTACCAACTCGAAAAGAATGGCGACTGCTATAGACAATACATCGAATGTGTCAGACACATTAATTGGATTAGTTTTGCTAAAGCTTAATAATTTGGAACGTATGGGAATATATGTGTCCTTCTTGTGTGTGCCGAGTCACAAAGGTATTCCAAACAATAAATTTGTTGACTTATTAACCAAGACCCGTCATTTAATGGTGTAGAACTCGCCCTAGTATCTAACAAGGATATCATTCACTAAGAATCAATGGGAACTGATGGAGAGCATTAGTCAACCACAATCGTCTCTCTTCAAACTTCCATGGTTCTATTTATTTAAGAACTTCATCAGTAGATTACGATTTGAACATCATTTGTTGCCTGACCGTCTTTTCCGTATGCAGCTTAAAGTTCCTTTTGTCCCCTTCATTCTAAACAGGCAGTCTCCAATTCCGATCATGTTTTTTTTTTTAATGCTATGCTGTGACATCGTTATGTTCTGAGCCTTACCTTGTATAATGTACCGTCTATTCAACATCTTGATAATCTACGATTATTCCTCATATAGTAACATTTCTAGAGAAGTCATCATTTTTGATTAAAATATAAACAATCCCGACAGCATCACGTTTGGTCGGCCGTAAAGGCATCCCCACATAAAAAAAATTAAAAATTTTGAAAATATTAATAATTATTTTAAAAGTCGTAACGACCTGAAGTTCCTACACTAGCACAGGTAATTTTACGTTCTAGATGTTGAAAGTACCTTAACACTTACGAAACTAAACAAATAAACGTAGTTAGAAAGAAATTCCAAACAAAGAAATGTATGACCTTACGTAGACTTGTGAAATTCTTGAGATTGATTCGATACACAGATTCAATTGTAGAACAATACGAAAGTTTACTTTCTTCATGACGGTTATCTCGATTCTGATTTCTAAATTAAGCTGTTGTTTACGAGCGAATAATTCAGTTACAAGTTTTGTTCCATATATATTCGTCGTTTGAATACTATATTTCTGTCCACAGTAATATCTCGTAAAGTTTAATTTTGTGTCATACCTCGAACGAATATTATTGTATGTTCAGAATAGTTAACGTAAAGTTGATATTATTATTTTTAGCCTTTAAACACATTATAGTAACTTAATACTTAACTAAAACCTCATCAACCTTGTGGACGGTGTAAATATTCAGATGACAAAAAAAAAAAACCAATTTTAAATTATATATATGTATACATGTATAAACCGAAAATTTATACGGAAAGAATGTGTTTAAAAATAGCCGAGTTCATTTCGAACGATGAGAGGTAGAAACGTTAATTTACATAAGAAATGAAATGTGGTTTTTTACTAAAATAAAATTTTTTAAATAATTTTACATTCTAATTTCTTGATTATACAAATTTTATTTTTTATATATATATATACATAACTCCCAAATATTATATAATGTTTTAATTTTCTCTAATACACTGAACGTAATTGCAGCACTAACCATTATATTAATTATTATTTTTTGATCCCTTTGTTATCAGGTACCGACACAAATTTACGTCATCAACCATACGTTGCCTCTCGAGAACGCACTAGATTTTTTGAGAACATGCTCATTAGTAAGGTGTCAATTTAGATTTTGGATTGGCTACACCCAATTCATCATCGTTCTCCTCTTCAATCTTTTAATCTTTACTGTTTTCTTGAATAAACTGTCTGCTAGTGGGCTTGTTTGGTGCTGTCGTCTCCATATCTGCTTTTGAATCGTTCTGTAAATTACATCCTCTTTGCACTTTATATTTAGATTTTCGTGGAGCGTAACGTACCACGATGCTCCCACTATAGCGCGTAATACCCTGTTTTGATAAGTCTGAATTTTGTTAACATCGCTTTTAGACGCACATCTCCATAGTTCCGCTAACCATACAGGCTTTAATACGACGTTGTACAGTAATAATTTCTTCATAGACAGTTGTTTAGTCTTGAAGTTCAATTACATTTTCTTCGCTTTAATATACTGAGCCCACGTTAATGTTTGATGTTAAGTGAACTCCAAGGTATTTTACGGTTCGACTTTTTTCAATTTGCTTAACTTTGATATAGATATTATATCTATTGAAGAACATATCAAACCGAGTGAACAGCTGAAAAGTGATAGAAACGTTACGTTCGTGTATTATTAGCCTTAAATCGAAAGAAGTCGAAAAATAAAAATGAGATAAGATAATTCAGACCTGAACAGAATTGTATATTTGACGCTATAATTTTGTGAATGATAAATAATTACGCAAATTTCACGGATAAAATTATTTGTTGTACGTAACAAATAAAACCGAAAAGAATTATGTACATATATAAATAAAAAGTTGTCATTATTACTCGAATATTGAAAATGAACTTGTAAAAAATATCCACAGGCACCACTTATTTACTCATATATATATGATATATATATATATATATATCATATATATATCATATATATATATAACCCTGAAAAACAAATCAAATCATAATAACACGGTACGTTGCACTAAGAATAATCACTTATTTAATTGATTATTGCCGTCCGATTATTGTTATTCTACTATGGAACGCCGCACAGAAGAAATAGGTACTGGTATGTTGAGCCTTAACCTAAATTTTTTAAAAATCAATCAGCATCTAATATTTCCTCGGAACATAATTATAACGACCAATAGTAGATACATATTACATGCGGTTGAATAACCTCGCATGTATCTTTAGCTTAACTTGACGATATGACTGACCTTCTTAACGCGTTAATGCAAAAGATAGTAGTCTCCTGCGAAGTTGAAATAATCTATAATTATTTTTAAAACGCGCCAGACGCGAATCAAATATTGGCGCATTCACAACTACGTTCGTTCACACTCTAATTATTTCTAGATTTTCTTGCACACTTTATCTAGTATAACATCCTTTCGTATATTATGCTTATACTATACAGGTACATCGATTACATCAATTTACGTGTCTCGATAAGCCTTCTTTCATTACCGTCGTCCACTACTTTTCTCCGACAATACTGATCATTAAACACAGCTTCACAAAAAATTAAATAATATATTGGTTATTTTCAACGTACAAATTGATATTACAATACACGCTTGAAAAATTACCTCTACCGAAAGATATTTATACCGAATTTGTTGCAAGATTTTAAAAAATTGAGTTATTTTTCACAAATACAGCGACTTTTGTACATCGAAATGAAGAATATTTTCTTCATGTACTGTCTGGAATATCTGTATATACTAATTCCTGTATGTCGTCGATTTTATATTCGCGCTGTGTGTGTTTTTTTTTCAGGTAAAAATATAATTATAAGAACAGCTGGAATAAATTGGGGGGGGGGGCAGTTATTCAGCAGTGCACTGACATAGGCGTATCGTAATTGTAATGTTCACACCTTCTTGAATCGTGTACCGTATTATTTTTTTTTTACACAAAAAAAAACTATAGCCCTCTGTTAAACTTAAAATGTTTATTCATAATTTTTTCCTTTATATATATTACGACAATTATGTTTCACCTCGAAAATCATCGTGTAGGATGATGAAAAAAACAATCTGAATTTCTTGACACTGTTCTGTATTGAAAATTCCGATATAATTCAGTTTCGAACATTTAAAATTATATGACTCCTGCACCTGTGTCTACGTTAAATTACTTTACTTTATTGTATGCTCTCAGGCATGTATTCCTCATCTTATACGTCTAGGTCCAATTTCTGAAGCCATTATCCTTACCACTCCAAGTAACATCTCTTAGTTCAGTGTCCAGTCTTCTTGCAGCACTTTTATAGGACAATCTGATGGTCTGAGACATTCTGCACCGTTTAAATTCATTGAAAGCTCTATATCTTGAGAATTTGGTCTGTTCTTCCACGGCCATTACTTGTTCAAGTCATCAGCCGAATCCAAATTTAATTAGTTTGAAACCAGGTGGTCTAAATTTACAAGCAGTTTATTACCATCAAGGTTATTATTAGCCGACTTCTGTTGGTAATGCATCTATTCGATTAAAATATTTTCCGATGATATATTTTCTTGTTACATTTGTATTTGAAGTACGTTGCGATATTGATGTTTTTTCGATCATATTTTCCTAATTACTTCACTTAGATAAGACTACAGGCAGTTGCAGTTGATTTAGCTGTTCCTCCAAAGATCCACATAGCTTTATTTAATTTAGATTACTCGATATATATATATATATATTAAATATAAAGAAAGTGAACAGAAAGATACATTAAACATAAATATGAAGAAATATAAAACAAATGTCTTCGAGTTTCCACGAAAGGGGTCTGTACCGAATAAGGTTAAATGCAACGTTACCCAAATTAGTCATTTCATCCGAACAACTTGATGTCATTGATTATATCAAGGGCAAAGTAGAATAATATGTGCAACCAACTACAACGCAAATAACCGAAAAAATAAAAATCAAATTCATAACAAGAATGTCTGTTACTGTAACGGATGAGAACGTTGTTTATTTTTAAAAAATAATATTAAAACAAATATTATATATATATATATATATATATATATATATATATATATATATATATATATATATATATATATAAAACATAGTGTTTGTTATTACAATTATATACATTTTTAACGGTGAGTATACTTTAATGTCTGTTTAAAAACTTTTTTCCTATTTAGTCTCTGACACATACATTATATATAAGTTGCATGTATTTATTTTGTTATTACACATAATGTTACGATTGTGAAGATGGACCTGCTACGTTATTGTATAATTTTGCATTTAAAACAAATATATACCTTTAATAAAGTGCGCGAAGCTCGTTATATATTATATATAAATAAACCTATTGTCAGATATAATGGGTTACTTGGCATGTTTTAAAAATAGAGACTTCTATTGAAATGATGGTTAACAACAATTTTTCATTACGACAACAATAAACGAAACATTTTTTATCTTAATACCAAGTACGGATATGACGTGTGTCTTTAAAAGTGAACACAATTTAACAAAACCGAGAAAGAACGAACCTAGCGATGAATAAAAAATTAATGAAACATTTTTTGAAATATATACTTTCTTTTTACGTCGCGGAAGTCGTAGCATACTGATCTCGGTGCTCTCTATACAGTTTGGATGTCGTTGCTGCACCAATAGGTTACATTTTTGATTGTTCCGATATTTGTATTATGTGATGGATGTTCGGCGTGTGTATTCCTTCATTGATGTACACGCGTTATGTAAGTGAAAGTTTATAATGTACATTTATTACTGTTGAGGGGTATGCGTGCGTATATTTTGAGTAAAATTTTGTAAATAGGATGTAAATAATGTGTTATAATGTGTGTGAAACTTGTGAACACACGTGGTTTTAGGTTTGTTTTTTTTTTTAGTTCTTTGTAATTTTTAAATTATTCATTGCACTATTTGATCAGCCTACACCATAATTGGCATTTTAGCTGTTGTGTGAGATCCATTATAATAAATAAATAAACTGTAAACATCGATTATGTTAAAGTTATAAAAAAAAATGCTGATTGTACACCCGTTATGTAAGTGAAAGTTTATAATGTACATTTATTACTGTTGAGGGGTATGCGTGCGTATATTTTGAGTAAAATTTTGTAAATAGGACGTAAATAATGTGTTATAATGTGTGTGAAACTTGTGAACACACGTGGTTTTAGGTTTTTTTTTTTTTTAGTTCTTTGTAATTTTTAAATTATTCATTGCACTATTTGATCAGCCTACACCATAATTGGCAATTTAGCTGTTGTGTGAGATCCATTATAATAAATAAATAAACTGTAAACATCGATTATGTTAAAGTTATAAAAAAAATGCTGATTGTACACCCGTTATGTAAGTGAAAGTTTATAATGTACATTTATTACTGTTGAGGGGTATGCGTGCGTATATTTTGAGTAAAATTTTGTAAATAGGACGTAAATAATGTGTTATAATGTGTGTGAAACTTGTGAACACACGTGGTTTTAGGTTTTTTTTTTTTTTAGTTCTTTGTAATTTTTAAATTATTCATTGCACTATTTGATCAGCCTACACCATAATTGGCATTTTAGCTGTTGTGTGAGATCCATTATAATAAATAAATAAACTGTAAACATCGGTTATGTTAAAGTTATAAAAAAAAAAAATGCTGATTTAAGTACATAATCTAATGAAAAGTATTTGTCATATATATAATTTTTGATTTTGTTCCATTATTTATACCCTACTAATTGTGGTTTGTCTGGTATTTATTACACACACACACACACACCATATATGCATACTTTAAAGATAAAACACTTCATGTAAGTGTAAACGTTCCGGTGCTCGCAATACGATTTAAAACCAGTTGAAATTATAAACAAAAGATAATAATGACGTAACTAACAAAACTGAAAGAGATATTAACGTTAGATAAGCCATACGTTTATATTTTTTCTAATAATTACGAGGACACACGTAACGCTAGTTACAATTTCAAAACTGAAATAAATGACAATAACGAACCCTATTGTATTTTACACGTAATAACCTATATATGTTAAAAGCAAGCCAAGCCAAACGAAATACTCAAGGTCTGTTAATTGAAACTTTCAGGGAGACTATACTACATAAAAACGGTTCAATGTTTACATGAAACCCGGGTCACGTGTTTCTGCTACCCTTTACAAACAAACAAACAAACAAAAAGTAGCTTTTTCTTTTAATATTTGATTTAAATAAAGTTACAGTATGTTAGCCGTTAAGAATAGCATGTCTTCAAGTATCCGAACATTTATACTAGAAAATGCAATTTTTAACCGCAAACAATAAGTTTATCATATATTATGATAATGAGTGTACTGTATGAGACTGAGTTCTACAAATATTTATGAAGACGAGAACTATCTTTGCACCGAATATAGTTTTTCTTTTTTTCAAACGTTATTTCGTGTTCCGAGTGATATATGAAAAGTAATATCGAAAAAGGAGTTAAAATCACAAAAATTTTCTAAATGAAAAATCACAAAGCTTATCGGCTGTTAAGCCATTATCGAGTGAACATAAAAAATAAAATATAAAACTATATATAAAGTGTAAAAAATATTAATTTAAATATACAATTTACAAAAATTACCAAAGTGAAAAAACAGTATTAATAATGAATGTTTTATAAGTACTGTTTTTTTCATTGTGCTAATTTTAGTAAATTGTATATCTAAATTAATATTTCTTACATTTTATAATTGTTTATATTTTTATATTTTATTTTTTATGCTCACGGCATACCAGTGAAAAAGCTTTGTGATTTTTCTAAAAGAAAATTCTTTATATATATATATGCAATATTATCAATAGTTTTAAAAGAACATATATAACTATAATATAAAGTACACTGAATTATTACTCAGCGTCGAAAATATAAAGCTCAAGATTACAGTCCTCACATTAACGTACGTGAATACTCGGTGTAGATTCATTACGCTGACAAATAGCATTCAGTTAAGGATTTTCAAATGAAAAATAATATATGCAACACCGATTCTGATAGTAGCAAAAATTACTAATGTAACTTATTGCACACCACTACATACAAGAGGCAACTATCGACAGCGTTGATAAAGTCGGCTAATCTTATCGGTTCTTTAACAACTTGATATTAAAACAGTCTAATATAACAACTTTCACCTAATAAACCAAGAACAAACGACGAATACATATGAATGACGATATTCTAGTAATATATTACACGCACACACATACATGTATAAATATATATAATTAAACACCTGGAGGTTTACTAGAAAAAAAAGTTGTACTAGACGTGCTATTCACACTGGTTATAATCGGATCTATGCTGGATACTTAGAGCAAAAATAATACGTAATTTATAACCAGTTAATTTGCCTTCATCTTTAGTTTCCTGAGTGATTTACCAGAATGACCTAAAAAGAAAATCAACAACCCGAACTATCAATTTTCTATCACCATTCGCGGTAAAATTACAAACGCTTAATTTTCAATTCCATACAAACACACATTATTGATTGTTAAAATTAAAGTATATATTTAACTAAGTAGTGTAGATATCATCTTATTGACAAGAATGATCACAAATAAACCAGACTTTAATTAAACTTCAATAGAAACGTTAATATGAATCGCGAAATAAATATTAAATGATTGAAATGTTGTATTCAGTTCATACTAACGCACGGAGTAACATTTACTTTGATTATATCAAAAATATCGGTATAAAAGGTCTAATAATCAGACAAAGTTAAAACATAGATATATATATAGATATGAATGAGTTGTCACCGTGGCAAATACACACACGTACATCATTAAGTACAGATGAACACAATAATGCACTACGAACTATATATGCATACAATGTACATAAATTCACAGTAAATATGATGAGATAATATGCGCTGTAGAGAATCGTATAAAAAGAAAGGAAAATTTCAGATCTACATAAAAATTCTACTATATATATATACATAAATAATACATACAGTTGACTATACTAGTTACGAGAGTTTATTTTAGGAACGTTTTAATATTAAAAAAAAAAACAACAATAAAAAAACGGATAATTTTCAAGACGAGACTTTCCAACAGACATCGTATGATACGGAACACGATTGCCTAGGAAGGTTAGAAACCGTCGGCAATAAAGAAATAACGGGATCATTGTATTGTACCGCTTGAAAAAAAGGAAATATATACACAACAAAAAAAATAACATCTTAAAGTAGTGTAACTTGTCTTATGTAACGTCTGGGTATATTTACAAATGTAACGAGCTTTTTACTACCCTTTCAAAAATAACGGTATCCCCCATTTCTAGAATGTACGTATCTCTACAGTTATAGACGGAAAACCTTTTAACAGCAAAAATGATTATCTACCATCCCTACAACAAGACTCCGTGTAGCGGTAAAATAGACTAAAATCAGCTTCAAAGAATCCGCTCTGCTTTCATACGTACCGTTAAATTAAAATTGACCCACATTTTTTTTTTGTTAAAAGAAAAAACATCTTTAAGAGATTCTACAATTCTTGTTTAAAAAAAAACTACAACATTTTTGTCGGTAACTTTTTCGTGTGATTCATTAGACTTCCTTTCTCATTTACTGATATACGAATGATCATTGTTAATAATAATAATCAGCGTCACCATCCTTGTAACCATAGAAATAATTGTACAACAGAAAGTACATTATTCCGTTAATATCGTCGTCACAAAGGAAACTACGAGAACGTATAGCCCCTCCCCATGTTAACAAGCACTTAGACGTGTTACCTTAAATGACAACTGTCGAATTATGACAGTATGTCTAAAATTGACAAGCACCTCATCAAAAAAAAAAAGTTAGAATCGTTTCAGGAATTGTTCCACTAGAAATTAGATGTTAAACGTAGAAAAAAGCCTACAAGAAACAAATCCTAGACATAACACGAATATGTGATATGGATACATCCAGGGAAAAAAATATTAAAAATCTAGTAAAAACTTTTATGTGTTACCAAAGTTTTTGATATTAAATTAGAAACAGCATGCTTAAAAGCATGAACAACACATTTACCGTACATATATACTAGAACGTTAGATCGAACCAGCAATATGACTCCCTGCGGGTGTATCCACTTGGACTACCAAAGGTGGAAGTCGTTAAATCAGAGTTATACCTACATTTTAGGGCGAACGATAGAGAGGGTGTAATCAAAATTATTGCAGATTGGGAAAAATGAACTATATATATATATATATATATATATATATATATATATATATATATATATATATATACATATAATCGCAGAATTAAATTCAGGTCAGGTTTTTGTTTTACCGAACGAGAATTAACATTTTAAGTTATTTTTTGATTTACGTAATAAGTAATCTGCATCTAAAAGAACATTATTACTCTGCTCAATAAGTAGCATCCGTTTTCTACTAATTTATTATCTACGTATTATCGATACTAAAATACAACAATTTTTTGCGATTTTGTAAGTAAACAGAATTTTATTTTCCAAATCAGTAGGAATTTTTGATTAGCTTTATTCTGGTAATTTTTTAAAATTATATTGTTACGCACATATACATATAATATATAAACGCATAATACACATCCACATCTTTATCTATCTATCTATCTATATATATATATATATACATATATATATATATATATATATATATATATATATACACATATATATGCGTGTGTGTGCATATACTTTTTATTCTAAACGCATAGTTATTCTTTGAGTTTACTTTTTCTTTCATTTATAAATAATAATAATAATAATAAAAAAACATATCCGGTACGTATTTGCCAATTATATTTTAGTTTTATATTCAAGGCACGCATAAACGGTGAACGACGTTGTCAACTTCCCCGAAATATATTTACCAGATACGACGATTTAATAAAGAACGCGACTGATTAGTGCAGTTGTTTTCATATAAAAAATAATTCATATTAATATTTTTAAAAGCCAGTCAACATATATATAATTCATCATTGAGTACAAAACAAGTTAACGTTAATGATTATAGTTTTTTTTTTTTAGAATTGCTAATTTTATATATCTATATGCTCCTCTCTCTCTCTCTCTCTCTGCCCTCATATATATATAAACAATTTAAGCAACTGTGTGTATGCTCATATTAAGTAAAATACTTAAATTTTTCGGCTAATACCGTGTCACTTAGACTAACCTTTTTTTATACTAACACGACATACGTGCAAATATATAAACAATTTAAGCAACTGTGTGTATGCTCATATGACATTGGAGATTACGATTTTCATAATCTGCATTAGACGAACCTTAGAAAATGCGTAAAAATCATTTAAAGACCAGTCCAAAATTACCAGAACATTTTAAAATATTTTTTACCGTTTTTATTCCACGCAATTGATCAAAAATATTGTTTATAAAAAGACAGGCGTATCTTTATAATTCGGTATTTATAGATTTTTAAACAAAATGTTTTATATATATACATTTATATAAATAACGTTCTTAAAAATAAAGATTATTATTATTATTTAAATGTTTACGATTATTATTTATTATAATTGAAAGTATTTTTTTGATAAACGAAAAATTTCACGAAAATTGTAAATATACACACGCGTTTCACTGTGTTATACCCTATCGTGAAAATGTTATTATAACCTACAAATATATTTTTATCATACCAGGAGGTATATTAACACTGCGAATGAAATAATACACGAGATAAACTCCATTTGATTACTAATACGACTAATTAAGTAATTAATAATGTAACCGTTATAAATAAAGAATGCGTTGCTGTCTCTATTAATCTTAATACTAAAATCGATCATTTGTTGATAGATGCTACTTGAAAAAAGAAAACAGCTAATAGTAAAGTGAAACCTTTCAGCCGTATTATCAGCTGATAACGTCAGATTTATACATTAGAAGTAAAAGTTTGCCCTCCATCCATCTTACACTACATAAAACGCAAACGTCGGATCTTCATTATATGTGATGATACGGGTTATTTCAAATGCAACTCAACCTAAAAGCTTCCGATTAACTAATCCTACTACTATTACTATATGCGAAATCAAGTTCGCATGAAACACATATTGCGTGTAACATTTAATTGCAACAGCGAACACTTTTGATAAATTTCCTCTATCCTATATATAAATGATATGTTTAACACAAATAACCATGAAATTATTGCTTCAAAACCCCAGTTTAGTCAAGTAAGCCAACTAATAGGCAGTACACGGCAATATTATTTTCTACTATTAGCGATAACAGTGAAATATATACAAATATCGAACCTAATATAGAAGTTTCGAATAATTTCAAATGTATATGAGCTAAAATGAAAATTTGAAAACGACACAAACGAATTTTCTCGAGATCAATACGAATTTACAATAAAACCATGACGATATTATTAGATGCTCAAGTGAATTACCAATAGCGATCAAGAATTATTTAGTTCAACCTTTTCACTGAAATATTTAAGCGGCTGGAAAAGAACTTCAAGAACAATCAAGAAATATATACTATTTCGTTCACTAATTTCCAATTATTAATAGATATGTGTAAAAGAACATTGCCGGAAAATTTACATCCAAACTCAGTAATAGACAAACTCTGCTTTATTACCCGATAGATTCTTAGAAGTAAAATTTAGAAAAACTACATATCATTCAACTAACATCAGTAAAACATAATAAACATTATTGAAAATCGTAAAACCATTCTTTTCTAGAATTGCTCATCTAAAACAATACTTTTTAGTTTGCCTCTGCAGCAAATGAAGATCATTACAGTCAAAAAACTGAATAATGACCCTTAGTGATTCCATTATTAAAACAAAATATTAACAGCCATCGACTGACATCACTGACGTTATTAATTTGTAAAGTAATGGAAAGAATTACAAATACAATAATCCAGCGGATATTTGAATCCCGCGCAAACTGTTTATAAATAATCTGCGTAGCTTCGGACCGATATACTCACTAATATGTCGATTAACCTTCATACAAAATGCGAAAAACGTGATCTTAGACTTATTTATGTAACAATAATGACCGCATGTTCATAACAAACATCGTTGAAAAGTGTAACTTCCAGGTAAAAATTAGCAACGTAACATCAGCTCGATTCATTGTACAAAACTGCAACTCAACTCACACTTTTCAATACAACCATAAACAACCTAATTTCTGATCGAAAAGATGAGTGAAGGTTACCCTATTTATGGTTTACTTCACGCTTTTTGTTCATTTTTATCAAATTTCTCTAAGAGAATTTGTGTTACGAAAATTAACAAATAAAACCATGGCTTTGTCTAAAATGAATAATTTAAAACATCATCTAAAACAACAGCAATGCACATTTATAGACACCATAATTATTAATGTGCAATAAACATCCACACAAGAGATGCTTTAATGCTCACACCAAACACCACTACTTATGTTGAATTAATGTTCGATGTTAAACTACGATGGAAGCACCATATAAATTTTCCAACGATTCTATAAAAAAGGGGGGAATGACAGCCAAGCGTATATAGGAAAATAATTCGTTAGATTAAATGCGATACCTACCTTACCGATGAAAATTTCAACAGCGATATTATCTTTAAAAACATATTATACCATATAAGGTTAATACAATCTCACTGCCTGAAATAGACTGACTAATATCAAAATTTGATTTAACAGACCTCAAAAGTTCGATTACAACGAACATTAGTATTGTACATGCGTGCTACGGACAGAGTCTTCCTCTTTTAAGATTTCAAGATATAAGAACTAAACATAAAAATCATCTAGTTCCCCCTGCGGGCCAGGCGAAAACTAATAATACATGCGGTTGCTAAAAAGGTTAAAATCGATTTTTTTGCCTATAAAGAGAATGAAAGTTATGGTTACTTATTAATCGATATTTAAAATACATCTGCCGCGACAAGTAGCGAGAGATACGATATATTTACGTCGTCGATAAGTTTTCAAATCATAGTCATTACTAAAACGTTAGGCCTACAACGATGACGTGATGCGGTCAGGACGGTGCAACAACGCTATATCCAGCTTAGACATCTCACCCGTAATCATAGGGAATTGGACCTATAAGACGAGGCAGATATTGATCCTCAGCACGCATAAATGAAGTATGTAATGTCGCAAGATATTAACTCATGGATATACTGAATTCGATGATAAGTATAGATATTAACACGCTAGAAAGAAAAAAAGAGGTCGGTGATAAGATTAGTTCAAAAGTATAGATAAAAATTTATTATCGTAATAAAAAGAAATTTTAACAAAAAAAAAAAAAAAAATTAAAATAACAAAAATCTATGACGAAAATAAAATAAAGTAAAATATATTGGACCAACTACGACGGCTAAATTACGGAAGAATCGGTCGTCCCGCGCCCTAAAAGGAATGTCAAAAATTCTGAATCCAAATTATCGTAGTCATCTGTCGAAATGAATTGTTGTAGAATGATACGTCGCTAACCGACTCTAATAACACCGAGACAAGTGCAAACTCAAAAATGGAAACGAACATTAGTAATGCGACACAACGATAATGAGGATAACACCGTCGTATAAATTAAGCAGCCGGCAATTATAAGATAGTAGTGGTGTGGCTGGTAAAAGTCGTAGTCGTGTGAAGGATAATGCAATTTTAGATTGCGGCTGTTTTAGAGATAACTAATTGGATATCGTCCCATCAAGGTTTCATATTATATATAGTATAGTCTAATACCTGTTCAATAGACAAGGAATCAAATTTACATTAGCTATTCACAATAGCAACAAGCAGCAATTGTACGATAAACCTGTAAAGTACTTGCAACGTTTAAACGAGTCGCATATATACATCTAATATGTGAACTTAATTCACGGATTAAAAGGGGTAACGTAACGGACAAGCGTAAAACGTCAAATAAAATAAAAGGGAAACTAAACTAGTTTCAAGGTCTTTCATACGCACGACTGTACCTATACTACATATATAATATTAAAATAGGTAACTTAGGCGTAACAAGCACTTGTGCAAGACGATTTGAAACCACATGATGTCGGTGTATTCATTTGAACTCAACATGGTATATGCCAATCTATTATTTATATACACACACACACACGTCTTTACGTCTTTCCAAGGCATGCATCATAAATATGCGATATATATATATATATATATAAATGTATACATATGTACGTATGACCGCATATATTATTCATGCGTTTAAGAAAGACGAATATTAATAACTTGAAAAAACATTCCGAAGCAGAAATGAAAAGTGAACATGTTTTAAAGGTGAAAACCCTCATTTTTCTTCTAAGAATATAATTCATCTAATTCATCAATCATTTTCGAAACAATAGATAAATATATATATATACACCATATACATATATATGTATATACAACGATAACGATAAGCCTTGTCTACCAGCTCTTGGATGAATGCTTTCCCCAACGTCTTCCACACATTTCTATCCTGCGCTTTTCTTAACCAATTTTTCCCAGCCACCTTTGCTATATCATTGTACCACAGCGTCATTGGCTTTCCCTGTTTCCTTTTACTGTGTATCGGCCACCACTGCAAGATCCGCATTGACCATCTATTGTCTTCTCTTCCGGTCACGAGATCAGCCCAACTCCATTTTGTTCAACCATCCGCTTCACTGCATTATCCAACAACCTATGTATTCTTTTTATGATCTAATATTCTTATATCCAGCATCGTTCTCTCATGTGCAACCAGTGCTTTTCCTTCCAATTTAAATTTGTTTTTGTATATGGCCATGTTTCCGAACCATATATAAGAATCGGAAGTACACATTGATTATACGGTTTACGTTTCAGATTAATCGGTATTTGTTTATTGCGGAATACTCTGCGTAATTTTCCAGGCGCAACCCACGATAGTGGCATTATCCTTGCCACTTATGCTTTCACTATCGCGTCATTATTTGTTGTGATTTTTTGACTAGGTATATATAACTATCTACTTGGTTTATTTGTTTCGATTTTACTGCTATAAATTCACATATTCGATTGTAATGAAATAAATAATTAATTAAATAATGACAAAACAAAGAATTAAAATCAGAAATGAACAAAAAAAATTAATTAAAGCTAAAGAATTAACGTATTTTTCGAAATAAATAAGCTAAATGAACCGAGAGGATCGTCGAAAAGTTGATTACGTGAAAAAAGACAAAACGAAAACAAATAAAACAAAAAATTTGTAAATTATTTATCATCATCATTGCCATTCATTGCCGAACATTGTGACAAATCCATTGTACGAGATAGTTAAATGGAGTAGCATTCAATGCACTAATTATATTCCGTGTAGACCCGCGTGTATATCATGTTAGGAGTGGAGTGGCACTGCCTTCTTAGTGATAATTAAAATTTTTACAATGATGATAAATAAACCTTCGATCACATAGTTGACAATCAAGACCCATCGTAATTATAGCTATATATATATATATATATATATATATATATATATATATATATATATGTATGTATATATTAGGTAATCTGCTAAAGTTAGCATTAAACAGCATGTATGACAGAGTATATATATGTATTCATTTAGTGGTAAGGTGTTCTCCAATGAGACTAAACCTTAATTGTTACATTATGTGTAATGGTATTTTCCTTTTCAATGTACGTGTCTGTTGAAGGTTATCATTCATTAACCATGTTGCTAGCGGATTCGGGTGCGATCTTAGGTGCTGTGCATATGTTTCACTGTATATCCTTATTACACCTTTCAATTTCGATTTTTAGGCCTCCTTATATGTCATCATTTCTAATATATCAGGGTGCATTTATCATGGATACGTATATTTCGATTGGAACCTTTCAATTTTAGTAATATTTGAATTGGATGTCATACCCCATAATTGAATACCACACGACCATACTGGCTATAAAGATAGTTTTGTACAATAGAAATTTATTTTGTACGGATTATGGTGATTTTCTTCCAATAAGCCAGTAATATTTACGAAATTTAATGTCCAGTTGCTTTCGTTTTATATTAATACGTCTTTACCAAGTTAGCCGTTTATGTAGTTGTATTCCTAGGTATTTTACAACAATCAGTAGCTCGCAGTTCTTTACCCTTAACAGTAATTGATTCTGTATTACGTGTGCATTTTGTAAATAGTATATATTGTAATTTTGTTTCATTAAGAATTATCTGCCATTTCTCAGTCCATTTTTCAATCATATTTACATTCTGCTGTAGTAGTCGAGTTGATCCTAAAGGGTTCTTGCTTATAGATAGTATAGCCGTATCATCAGCAAATAGTCCTTTAACAGGTCGGCAAGTCAGCTGTAAATAGAAGGTACAGTCCCTTATGGCACGCCTAATTTTATTTCATGAAGCGATGTAACCTCTGCTTCATATCGCACTATAAATGTATATATATATATATATATATATATATATATATATATATATATATATATATATATATACTAGACAATTAATAATGACATATTTATATACAGCTTTGAAATTACTATTCAGTAGTATTAAAAAATAGTTGTTTATCAGCGTTGATACATAAGTTAAGTTTTGAACGACCTAACAAACAAAACAAAAAAAAAAAAAAACCTTTAAAGGTGTTGGCACACAGAACAAACCATGACGCCCTATCAAAAAGCGTTCCGATTAATATACTATGGCTACTGCAATGGATGAACAGCGTTCTATACCGGTATGTAACGCGTGCATAGTAAATAACTTCCGTAGCTATCCTGCTCTGGTCACTCCACGCATTCAATTCTTTCTTAGTGTCATTTGCGAACGATGTAGAGAGTTTTATTGAGACGGTTCATAGATAATTATCAGTAACAGAATTGAAATCCAAATACACTACTAGTACTACAGTGAAACAGCGCTTCGACCGATTGGTCGACTGTGAAGCACACCGATTAATCAGCGGAAGATGCAAAATATGCCGACTGAACCCCCGAGTGTTGGTCGATGACAGTATGATCTAGTGGGCTTACGTCTATATGAATTTAAGTCAAGAATATTTATTCAAAAGTGCACACGCGGTTATAGCTCTTCTATGACGTATTCTAGTGACCTTACCTTGTAAAAAAAATTACGAAAATACACATTCAGCTATTGAAAAGCTTCGCTTCATAGACGTTTGCATTAATTACGTTACTATTGAGGAAGAAGCCAATTACTTTGATATTTTACATAGTGATATATATATATATATATATATATATATATATAATTCGCGTGTTTTAAATTAGTTTCACAAGCTAGATTATAATGGTTTTAATCTAACTTTTAGAAATCCGATCCGTCAACGATTCGATGACTTATTTATTTTGTTTTAATGTAGTCGACAAGAATCATAGTTAACATCCGATTAAATAAACCGACTGAAAAATGACGAAAAATATAAATATCGGTAGTATACTGAGAGTAAAATTTTGCCTTACTAACGCGATTAATTATGAAAAATATAAAATTCTGAAATTAAGAAAAAATAAAATTATTATATTACAAGTAACGTCAAAATAAAGAATTTCACAAAATTACGATGTATTACTTTTCTCGAAAAATAAAGGTGTAAACATTTCGATAACGATGAAGATGGCTGGAACAAGCTAAAGGTCTTGCTCAGAATGTTAAAAAAATGACTCGAACAGTTAGATGTCGATATGCAGGATGATTTTGATCTATGCATGAGGACATACGATAATTGTTAGTAAGCGGCCATAAATCGATATAACTTTTCATAAATAAATCCGCAATATTATCGGCCTATTATTTTATTTCAGATTCAAACTATGAAATTGCTTAACCTTCTTAAATTATCAAGTTTGAACCGGAATATAAAAAAAGAAAATATATTAAAATACATATATATATATATATATATATACATACAAAATTTTAATAAGACAAAAGAAACTGAAAACGATTTTTATCGCATATATAATAGAAAAATATCTTCAGGTTTAGTAGCGTTTAGATCTTCGATAAAACGGATAATGAAACAAAAAATTAAAGTAAAATATAAATCAATCGAAGTAGTTACGTTTACAGTGCTATTAATTTCGTATAATTCTATACACTGATAAATGCACGCACATACACACAAAGAAACAGCGGAATCGAAGAGGATATCTTGCCACAGAATAGAGAAAGAACTATTGTAAAATAATATGAGAAATATCAGAAATAAGATTTGTAAAAATAATGCGAAAAATTAAATAAGATTTTAAAACAAAACCCGGAACTCTACAAAATCTTATTTCCATATACACATCAATTTTGATTTGGCTAATTTATGGTAATTATAGAATCTCTTCCTTCCGCCCTTTCACACATTTCTCTCACTCTTTCTAAATATATATATATATAAATTTCATACACGGAAACTCTCGCACTAACACACACACACATATATATATGTTATTATGCATAGGTCATATATATATACACACACGTTTTTAAAAATGAAAGGAACAAAATAATATTGATGAAAATGATTTAGCCTCTTAACCCTGTCAGTCGCATATTATAAATTTTTTACACGCGGTAGTTAATATAATTAAAGAAAATTTCGCGGGAGAAAGAAAACGTAAAGTAATATTTTGTGTGTTTATATCGCTTTTTATATAACTTTAAATAATATTTAACGTGTTGTATAAATATTTTTAAAATTTAAACATTCTACGTTAGCCACGCACTTCTTGTTATTAAAAAATAGACAATTTTTTTATCATTAAAATTTTATGCAAGAACACAGCGACTACTAATAAAAAGGTTAATAAGGAGTAAACTGTATGGGAGTCCAATAACCCACCCAAAAAGAAAAGGGATATGAAAGATTTAAAAACGAAATTCAACGATTACAAATTATATAGGGCGACCCAGAGAAGGCGGATGATTTTGCTGTTTTTTTGAATAACTCAAAAACTACTCGACCAAAATTTTTGAATGAAATTTTATTTAACAATCGGAAAACGAGAGATTAGCTTACAATCATTTGTGGAAAACTATCGTTCAGATGAGCGCCATTTGCAACAATACATTCATTCGGTCTTTTTACAACATTTTCGAGCATATGTCGCTGAATTTTTGAAATTTCTTCAAAAATCTAAGTTTTCAGGTCTTTCAGATCTCGCGGACGTGTTTCGTAAATGCAACTCTTAAGGTCTCCCCACAGGAAAAACATCGCGTAACTTCTAACATTCTGTTTGTACTGTCGTGATCGAAAACGCACGCTCCTTCTCGTTATAAGATGCTATATAACCGAAACTGGAGAAAAACGAATCTCTCGTGTGGAGCACGCGGTTTGCGTTGTAGCAGTGTTACCAACTAAAACCATCCGTCTTCTCTGGGCCACCCTATATTAAACCGAAGATTAATCCGAGAAAATAAAGCACAACTACAATAGTAAGCATCGAAATTAATACGTACACTAACGCCTAATTAATTACGTTCGTTATATAATATGCGATTATTATAACGACGTACACACACACACACAAATATAAAAATAATCCGACATTATTAATTGATGATAATGTACCATTAAAAATGCAATACTAATTGTAATGTGCAAGCGAACGTTTACCTTACAATAGATGTTTACAAGTCAAAATTTTACACGTTATGCGGTTGACTACAATTGCCGCAGGGATGCATCGAATTATTTTAATTTTGTTTTCCACTTTTAAATATTTTATTCTCATTATTCTATTGTATTAAAAGTAAAAGATCAATTGAAGTCAAATTTAAACAATTTCGACAAAAAATAAATCCTAATTAGCATTTTACGTATTTGTCAATTTATCATTACTACGACATAGTACATACAGTTACGAGTTTGATAGGAATAATAATAATGAAAATGATAACGATAATGATAATAAAAATAATCTACACATAGCAACGGTAAATCACAAAAAAAAAAAAATTAAGCGTTGGATTTTATATTGATAATTAAAATATAACAAGTCTATAGATACGAATATAGCCTACATAGTTATTATTGAATTTCCTTATTGCGTACACACATATAGAGATCATAATATATCGAAATGCACGCGTGGCTATATATATTTAATCGCGTTTTACCCACACACACCAATATATATATATATATATATATATATATATATATATATATATGCACTTACGATGTATCTGTCATAAGTGTACACGCGGTAAATCATTATCGTAAATCTATATTATAAAATATTAATTATTCAATCGTAACTTTATTTATTTTTATTTATATTTTCATTAACGGACGTTCGAACAACGTGAAAAATATAAACTGAATACGATATAATTTATTATCATCGCTTATTGTATACGATCCATTACGTTCTTTATTAAGGATGATTTTTTACAGTTCGACCGTATTAATGCTTACGTAATTTTTACTACGTTATATTTCTTCACTATTAAGAAATCATATGCGGATCAATTTTGAAATGTTTAACGGGAAATGAGTTTTTTAAGAAACAAGTAGAAATTATACACACGTAATTATATTCAAATATTCATGTAAACGTTATTAATCATAATTTTATAAGAAAATTCGAAAAAATTCACGCAACATCCAGAGAGAAAATCGTTAACTCGTAATTCGTGATTTATTTACTGGGCGCGTGTATTTTTTATTTACAAACATGCGCGAACGATAACACGCGTACAAGATATAATGAAATATACATTCGAACCGATACCGCCGTTAATTAGTGAAATATTAAAATTAAAATACATTCTCGAGTAGATACCGAAATTTTAATTCGAGAATATATTCAAATATAACGATTATATTTCGTAAAATTTCTAAAATGTCTGTCATACAAACACGCTTGCAATGAGTGTGATGTAGAATATGAAAAAACAAAAAGTCGTAGGAGCGTGCTGTTTTACGATTATTTCAATTTTTCCCGGCGACGAGAAATTTTAATTATGTTCAATTAATTTTAAATAAATATTTCTTCTCTCTTCTGTTAGCGAATAAAATGTAATCAGTCTCTTCATCTAACGTTCAATATCTTAAACCGCGACGGTTTCAACATCTTGAACCGCGGTCAAGAACGTATACCGTACGAATGAAACAAAATTACTAAATCGTTCTTATTGTATTAGGAATGAATAGACACATCATTTATTACCGTCAAAGTTTGATAGGAACTAGCCCAGTTAAACAGTCCTTATAACATCTGAATTCTCTAACACATACAACACACGCGTATATAACGATATCTCGAGAGCTAACATCCCACGTGTATTTTAAATGAAAGTTGATTGTTGACAGGTCTCTTCTCCTATTTATAAAACTGGACTCATTTCGATATTCGAATTTGTGATCTGTTATCGCGTTAATACGAGCGATAGTGCTTCTCTTGGCATTCGACAACTATAGGGACAGCGCACACATGCGTTTGTATACATCGCCTATAATTCTAATCAATCAAAAAGCGTTCGTTCGAATTAGACTACACCAAGTATTTAACCGGGTCGATGACACGATATCCTTGTCCTACCGTTTCGCACAAAAATTTATTCACAGGCCTAACACTTTCATAAATCTCATATTCAACTTTTTTCATACACCTACAAATTTGGTATAACAACTTTCACGTTAACTCGATTATCGATAATCCATGTAAATTTTTTTAACTGCTAATTTAAAAAACAGTCCCCCCGCATTATTTGCGGAAATAGGTAAAAGGCATAAAACCGGTATTCAGTGTAATAGTAGTACGATCTTAAAGGCTGTAGTTAAAACATTCATCCACACCCGGTAGAATTCTTTATTAATATGATAAATATCGATTAAAAATATATCGCCCACGGATTTATATTTATAAATAACGTCTATTCTTAGTAATTATATTTAATATTCGTTAATATAGGACATTTGTTTCAGAACAATACGTTAAAATTATCCGCCGCATTATGTATTATTTAATTATATTTTCTAAACACCAGAATGGGTGTTTTTTATATTCTTAAGATTAATTCGCGCGGACGAAATTTGTTTAAAATTTATTTATTAATTTACTTTTTCAGATGGGATAGTTGAATGAGAAAAATGACGATATCTACTCGAAACAAAAACGATAAATTACGAACGAAGTAGGATATGCCGATTATCCGAAAAAATTACGAGAAAAAAAAATTCACCGCCTTTCTTTTTAAAAATAGAAAAAATAAATAAAAAAAATATATGAATATCGCTCTTCTCCTAATCGCCGCCCATGAAATGAACGTACAAAATAAACATACGACATCTACGCTTCTACAAAACGTCACTAAGGCTAAGGGCATATATTCACATACACATATAAGCATCTATAAATCTGCATACTTGGAACTAGCATCTAATTTTTTGCATTAAAAATAATTATTTTTGAACATAGTTATATATACACACGAGTATATTATATATATATATATATATATATATATATATATATATATATATATATATATATATACGTTTACGAAATGAACGATTAAAATTAAATCAAGGAGAATAATCGGACATCACACAGATACCAACACACACAAAGCATAAATAAATCTGTATACTTTAAACTACGTTCTTATTTTTTGCATTAACAATAATTATTTTTTTAATATTGTTATAAAATGAACACATATACACATCTACGGATTTATCAATCCCTCATTAGAACTCATGTTGACTATATAGCTCCCTTCATAAACCTCAACAAAACACAGATGAAAAACCTACAAGTTGTGCAAAATAAGACCCTTAGAATATGCTTAGGAGCGGTATCGTCCATGCCCCTACAGACTTTAAACGATGAGATGGCTGAACCTCCGTTAAAACTTAGGCGAGAATATATATCGGACAAGTTTTATCTCAAAGTGAAAGAGAGAAAAACACACGTGATTAATAAAAACAAATTCGATGTTTATTAAGACTGCGGCATAACAGATACTGGTCAAATAAAAGTCTGCCACCCCTTCTCACCAGCCATAATAAATTGAAAAAAATTGAAATTATCCAAAATGTTCTTACCCCTTTTACCGGTTCTATTTTCAGGATTTATTTTTCTTATTAGACGTTGACTTAATTTCCTTTGATAATAATATTGTTAAAACTCTCCCTTCTGGCGTTAACCAACGATACATTTATGCAAGCAATCAATGAAAAATTTAGTCACTATGAAATTATATTTACAGATGGGTCGGTCGATAAAATATGTGCAAATTATACTTCTGCTTTACATTACCCGAGAAAAGGCACATCGAAAGTAGACAGAGTATCCTTTGCAGGTTCCTCATTTGCTGTAGAATTGTTTGCCATTTACAAAGCTTTGCTCCTAGTCAAAGATGTGAGGGGAAAAGAATATTCTAATCATCTCCGATTCCTTAAGTGTCCTATTACAATTATCTAAGTTCCCAGAACTCAAAAGTTAGAATTTGATGTGATACATTCGTTTTATAATCGTGAATCTAGAGTGAAGTTTAAGTGGGTCTCTTCTCACTGTGGTATTACGGTGAATTAACGCCGTTTTAATTTTTCAAGCGTTCCTTACGAGAATATTACATGGAATTGGAATGATATTTTAACAAAGATTTAAACAATCTCTACTAATAGATTTTCAACAGTACTACACCGCCGAAAGTCAGAATAAAGGGAAAAGACATACATTACCCATTATCTTCTGTTACAGTCAGTTTATATAATTTTATCAAACGTAGCGGCATTGAGATTTAAAATAACTGGATGAAGGTTTAAACTGGCCAAACGGCGCAAGCTGGGCAAAAAAATACACACAAAATATATTATATGTATAAATACATACACACACGTTTATAAATTTGACAATTAATCAAGGGGTATAATCGGACATCACACGACACACACACACAAACACATATATATATAAAACCATCCATAAATCTGTATACGTTAAATTAATTCCGCATTTTTTGCAAATACACACACACATACACACATACTGTATATACATATTATATATATATAATATAGAAATTAAACTACGTTCTTATTTTTTGCATCAAAAATAATCATTTTTCTAATATTGCTATGTACACACACATACATACATATATATATATATATGCATATGTATACATACATAAATCCATATATGAACACACACATATATTATATGTATATATCAGTTTAAAACATTTACGTTTAAATCAAGAGGATAATCGGGACATCACACTACTTCATTACGTTCGAATTTCGTAAAAATCAAAACGAAAAATATCAATAAATAAACTATGACATAATAATTCGAATTTCACGCGACACGAATATTATTTGAAAAAAAAATAAAATAAATAAATAAGCGAAAAAAAAAAGAACTTTAACCCATAACAAGAGGCGACGACGAAGCCCCCGAGTAAAATTTGATTTCGATATCGCGATGACCGTCCGGTGACGTCACAATTTCGGAGGATACCCTAAGAAGTCCGGAACAGCTTTTATTATCGTTATCGCTGCTACTATTAACGACTACGTCGTCTATAACTGCCGTCGTGTTAGCGGAATTTTCGTTGGACAGTTTTACACCGGTATCTATCGTCGACGGATAAGTGCCGTAATCTAAACTGGAGTTAGAACAAGTTGAACTTTCGCTCCAACTGCGACGCAAACGACCTCGATCATTGATACTGCTATTGCTATTATTATCTTCCTCTATAAAAGTCCAGCAGCACGCTTTTTTCCAGATAGCGGTGTCCGGTCTTTCCAATGGATTCGCCGTTTTGTCTTCCCATATGACGCCGTCCGAATCGCAATATCTGCAATGACAAGACGATCCGCCGGTCGTAGATACGATAATATTATCATCGTCGAAAACGGACGACGACGGATTACTACTATTGTTACTATTAACGCTAATGCTGTTACTAGTAGCGCTGTTATTGTTGTCCTCGTCGATTTTATCGAAAACTAAATCTAATAGTTTTTCGGTTGACGAATTTTTACCGAATAATCGATCGGTAGTACGAACGTAATAATATCGATCTAGCGCCGTATCGACGGTAAGGTTATTATCTATTTCGGCAGTTCTATCTGTTTCTTGATCATCATGTTCGGCTTTATCTTCTTTTTCGGACACGACGTTATTAACGACAGTCGTCGGTTTCCTATCTTTTTTCCTGCGTTTTCTAGGCTTAATTATTCTCGGTAAATAATTTCCGTTAGTTTTATTATCTTCATTTACATTCGAAAAATTGTCCAAATTTTCAATTTGATCCTTAACGCTTAATACAGAATCCGCGATAATTTTTTTACCGTTATTAATATTATTAACGGCGATCGTAATAGTTTTATTTTTATCGTTAAAGCTCGATTTCTGTTTCCACTTTTTATTAATGTTAATATTTACACTATAATCGCTATTAATATTATTATTATTATTAATAAGAATATTAGTATTAGTACCGTTTGGTCGTATTAAAGGTGCACCTTGTTTATGAATAGCGGTTACAACGTTGGAAATTTGTCCGCATGTAGTTAGACGAAAATCTCCCGGTTTACTTATCACCTTATTATTATTACTACCACTACTACTACTACTACTACTACTACTACTACTATTACTACTATTAGGGGATTTACTTATAGTAGTGGTAGAATGAAATAATTGTCGAGTTGCCGGTTTCCATTTATTGTTACGATAACGATTATTGACGAAATAGGCGGTCGCGTTATAATTAATCAACGGATACCCGGACCAATTATCTCCGACGTCTAAATTATTACAATTATCGTAAACGATACCCGCTCGATGATTACGATAATAGGACGCTAATCCTTCTATTAATCGTCTTTCGAAAATACGATGATGATGATTAATATCGGTCATCGAGCGATCGGTCGTAGAAGATCTTAATAACGATTGTTGTTTCTTATAATAATTGACGATCGACGATTCGTTACCGTCGGTACGATACTTTATTCTCCTTTGCTGCATATGCTGCTGCTGTTGTAATTGAGAACAAAAACTAGACGAAATTAGGCGACTATTCGTAATATAACAACACGCGTCTATTCCGGAATCGGGAATCATTTTTTAACCAAGTGTATTTTCAAATAAAAATCATCAACCCGAACCGAACGATGTAAATAATTTTAATTTTTATTAATTTTTTGAAAAAAAAAAATAAAAAATTAAACAACACGTAAAAGATGACGACGAGAATTCGTTATTTAAATCGAGAAGGACGTAACGTAGCAACACGAACTCCGAACGACCAACAACGGTAACTTAACCAGCGCTACTACTCCACAAATCGTGCGTCGTCGTACACGTTGTTGTCAAATTGATGACAAAGAACTAACTAACGCGTATATACAATAATAAGAGAGAGAGAATAGGGGGGGAGCTGCCGTAGGCGACGGGCGGTGAGGTAGCAGAGAAAAGAGAAACACGACGAGCGAGTCGACTGTGTCTTAGTTCGTAAGTTTTTCCAGTTGTAAATTAAGAATGGAAAACTTAACGACTACCGAAAGAAAATCGTTTTTTCCTCAGAGCGGGATATCATCTTTTATTTTTCTTCATCGAGCACGTTTCTAGATTTTTTTATCTCGCTCGTACATTTTTAACCGGTCGCACTATTTGCACCTTTTCACTAATAGTCACACTCCGAACGCATTTTCTCATTCGCTCCAGTTCTCTCACTACCCATATTTTTGTGTGTATGTGTGTGTGTGTGTGTATACGTAACCGCGTCAACGGAAAGTAGTTCAATAAGAAATCGGGTATTGTACCACACAATGCGCAGATATCGCGAAAAATTACTTATATATATTTATAAAATATATTTGTGTATAATGTATATTATATTATATATATATATATTTTTTTTTTATATATATGTATTACGCACGCGCGTAGGGGAGAGAAAAAAAGAAGCTCAATGCGGCCATATTGTTTTCCTCGACTACTAACCTACATAGCCATTCGGAAAAACAACGTCGCTGGAAAATTGGTTGAAACAACGTGTTTACAAATAAATCAAAGCCAATGGGCGAGTATTACACTCCCTATCAATTTATCATTCTCGCAGTATATACATACATATACACACACACACACATATATATATAAAAATATAAGCACGGAATATAAATGACTCGACTATTCCATAATCGTGATTAAACGGAAATGACAACGCCTCCTTTCGACCCGGAAAATTCGCGCCGAATACGTAAGAAAAGAAAAATTAACTAACAGATTTTTCCAGCAGCACAGATCATTACTTCGTTGTCGGGCCAATAAGAAAACACTAGTACTACGAATACAAATATAAATATTAATACTAATACTAAAAAAACTAACCTAAAATACAAATGCAAATATACAAATACTAATACTACTACATCGCCGTTACTACATTATCGTTACAGCGTTTATTAGGTAATACGCGTGGAAATCGAACCGATTTAAGTAAAATAATACGACGAATCGCTTTATATAATTTTTCAATTTCGTGGAAAATAAGAGAGAGAAAAAATCAACAACGCCCACTACATCCGAAACCAGAAGACACAAATGAAATATCGGCAAAAAAATAGCTGCGACCTATTGCCCTCTATTCACTAGCGATTTCGCGCGATTATTTTTAAAAAAATCTCCTATTAAGATAATCGACCCCGGCGACCAATACCCAAACGGAACCAGTCGATTCAAAAATATTCACCTCTAGTATTTTCAGTCGACGTTTAACTTACTTTATATCGCTACACAATCGTCGAGTGTAACTGTCGACACGTCGCAACACTTTCTACGAGTGGCTCATTTTAGCGTATAAACGATATTAAAAAATATCAAAACAATCCAATTAAATACAGTTGACTTGGTTTAGTATTGAACATATCGAAATCGCCCGATTAAATAAAAATAGTTAACTGTTAATAATATTTAAAAACATCAAAAGTACAATTAAATAAAATAGAGTTAACTATTAATATTTACAATATCGAAATAATCGAATTAAATAAGTATAGTTAACTATTAATATTTATAATATTAAAATAACTCGAATAAATAAAAATAGTTAATTACTGATATGTAAAGATAACAAAATAACCTAATTAAATAAATACAGTTAAATACTGGTCAACTCGAAGATTGTTATAATATCGATTGAAAGACACACAACCCAATATCGATTGGTTTGCCATTGCTTTTTTCGTATTCGTCACTTTTATCGATCAACTAAATGGATTGCTGAGCTGGCTAGAGGACTTTTTACCAGATTCGAACTCGAGTTGTATGAGCAAAATACTAAAACATTGTCGTTACACAGCGAAACTTTTTTCTATTTACCTATTCTTATTTTTAGTATATACTGCGCAAAACATTACGACAACTAGAATACCGTACCGGATTACATATATTCACACATTTTATATATATATATATATATATATATATACATATATAATATATATATATATACACACCTATTTTATCCGTCATTTATTAAAAATGTTTAATATCCGATCCGAAAATTAAATTAAATATATATCCACTTAATTAATCGGTAGAGGTGACGGAGTCGGGAAAGCAATGGCAAACTACGATGCTTCTTCCGATCGGTGCTATAACAATCTTCGAGTTGACGAATATCTAACTATATTTATTTAATTAGGTCATTTTGATGTTTTTAAATATTAATAACTATCTATATTTATTTAATCAGGTGATTTTGATATTATAAATATTAATAGTTAACTATATTTATTTAATTAGGTTATTTCGATATTATCAATATTAAT